>LR738712.1:655643705-655782668 GCA_902687465.1 Secale cereale
CGTTGGCGTCAAACTCAATAACTCTGGAACTGGGTTTTGTTTCCTCACTAGAAAAGGGCTTAGGCAAGGTGATCCTTTATCACCTTTACTTTTCAACCTGGTAGTAGATGTGCTCGCTAGGATGCTCATTAAGGTTGCTAGTGAAGATCTTATATGAGGCATGTGCCATGATGTTTATTGTAGGGGGATTCAGACTGCAATATGAAGCTGGCACCATTATATTCGTAGACAGTGACCCTAAGAAGGATGTTAAGTTGAAATGTATAATTACTAGCTTCGAACAAGTGCCTTGGATGAGATTAACTATTATAGGGTGAGCTAATCCCATGGTCTTAGACCCTCCAGAGACTGTAGATTTGTTACTTAGGGGTTCCCTTACATCATGATAGGCTATCCAGAGAGGATCCTCAACCCTTGTGGGACAAAATCCTTAAAAGGGTACGTAGATGAAGAGGGTAGCCTTTGTCATATAGGGGTAGAATATTTGTAATCAAATGTTGCCTGGCCAATATCCTTGTGTATCTTATGTCCTTTTTCAAATTCCTTAAGAGGACAATTGATCTCCTTAATTCCTAGATGGCTGATAAGTCTCCGTCGTATCTATAATTTTTTATTGTTCCATGCCAATATTATACAACTTTTACATACTTTTGGCAACTTTTTATATTATTTTTGGGACTAACATATTGATCCAGCGCCCAGTGTCAGTTCTTGTTTGTTGCATGTTTTTGTTTCGCAGAATATCCATATCAAACGGAGTCCAAATGGGATAAAAACGGACAAAGATTTTTTTTTGGAATATTTATGAATTTTGGGAAGAAGAATCAACGCGAGACGATGCCCGAGGGGGGCACGAGGCAGGGGGCACGCCCCTGACCCTCGTGGCCACCCCGTAAGGTGGTTGGTGCCCTTATTTCGCCGCAAGAAAGCTAATATCCGGATACAAATTGTGTCAAAAATTTAGCCCAATCGGAGTTACGGATCTCCGGGAATATAATGTATCATGGTGGAAGTTTTAGCTTGGACATTAATCCTCAATCTCTTATGAGAATATGCTTATGCATTAAAGAGGAGTCCATCATCTATTTTCTATGTTGTCCCGGTATGGATGTCCTCAAGTTGAGATCTATCAAAAACGAGAAATCAAATGCGATTTATCTCCTTGGACCTTTGTACAGGTGGCATAGAGGTACCCCTTTGTGACACTTGGTTGAAACATATGTAATGCAATGATAACCCATGGAAATCCGAGCTAATTAGGACAAGGTGCGAGCACTATTGGTATTCGATGCATGAGGCTTGCAACTTATAGGATGTCTTATGCATGACACATATGAAGTACTACTACCGTTGACAAAATTGCTTTTATGTTTTCAAAATAAAAAGCTCTAGCGCCAACTACTGAGAGCATGATTGTCATTCTGAGTGTAATGTGCATTGTCCCAAAGTAGCATTGTCTTTTGCATGATTGTGATATCGTTATTTTTGAAATCATTGTATCTAGTCATCACTTAAACCTTGAAGGTGCCCCTGCATTTATGTTTTGCTTCACTAAAGGGGGCAAGCTAGATATCACTTTATCATATTTGCACACCATGTTCATTGCAAATCTTTTTGATGTTTCAGTTTCATATTGTAAAACTTTCAGTCATTTGTGATTTTCTTATGAGGCAACTTAATTACTATGGAATCATTGTCTCAGTAAGCTTTTGTCATATGACTATAATAAGTCCTATATGGTTAATAGCATGTCACCACAGAAATTATTCTTGTTATCATTTACCTACTCGAGGACGAGCAGGAATTAAGCTTGGGGATGTTGATACGTTCAAAACGTATCTATAATTTATGCTTGCTCCATGCCACTTTTGGGTGATATTGCTATGATATTCATACACTTCCATACACTTTTGATCATATTTGGACTAACCTACTAATCCAGTGCACCCCAGTGCCAGTTTCTATTTTCGGCTGTTTTTGTATTTCAGGTTTTCACGTTACGAGAACTGCCAGGAAAAATCCAGAAAAATTATATAAAAAATCAGCGTTCCGGAAACTTCCTTGCGCCCGAAGGACAGCCAGGGGGGGGGCACCAGGGCTCCAGGCGCCCTGGCGGCGTCCCCCCTGGGCCGCGCCGGGGGGGGGGGGCGCCTGGGCCCCCCGAGCCCCGTCTGGTGCCCCCCTTTGGCATATATTTAGAGCGTCCTTCGAAACCCTCGGGACGGGAACTCTTTTTCGCGATCTCATCTCTGTTCCGCCGCCGCCGCCGCTTCCAAGATCGGGAGCACCAGGAGAACTCTTCCCGGCACCCTGCCGGAGGGGAGGATCACCATCGGGAGCCTCTCCACCACCATGGACGCCTCCCGGATGAGTTGTGAGTAGTCTCCCTTGGACCATGAGTCCATGACCAGTAGCTATGTGATGTTCTCCTCCCGTTCTTGTGCTTCACTAATTAGTCCTCGTGAGCTGCCCTACATGATCGAGGCACATATGTAATCCTTATGCTGTAGCTATGTTGAGTTTGCTGGGATCCGATGGATTATGAGATTATGTTCAGATTGTTCTTGAGTAATATATTTGATCTACCTCTTTTATATTTATGTTCATAAGTAATTCTTGCATGTTCTCCATTGTTATTTATTGCTTTGGCCAAGTAATACGTAGTGACTCCAAGAGGGAACGTTATGCTCGATTGTGGGTTCATGCCCCTCGATGACTAGCTTGAGTGACAGAAACATGAGTCTAGGGGATGTGCTGTTGCCACAAGGGGGAAAACAACGGTGCTTGTGCCCGCGGGTGCAAGGATTGTTTACTTTACGCAAAGTTCTTTTAATGCAGTTGTGCGTTGCTTTGAGTTTACACTATGGGTGGGACTCGCAACTTAATACCAGCGAGATGTTCTGGATAGATATCTCAAGGTGGATGATTAGTAGTAGATATTGATGGATTTCGGTCTACTTACTTTGGCGTACCGCCCATGCTTTGAACCTCGACCTTTCTTGCAATGTAGTCAGCATTGGTTTGCGTTCGTGGTCCTGTCAATTGCCCAGCTGTAATTCGTTTACCTCACATAGCTGTTTTATCGTCTTTTGGGAGAGAGACATCGCTATTGAACATCATGAGACTCCGGTCCATATTACCATCATTGATCACATCCGCTATTTACTTTTCGCTATTACTTACTATTGCAAGCATTATCTATCACTACTATCATTTGCGTTTAACCCTTTGTGCACTACAAGGCCGGAGGGATTGACAACCTCTCTGTACTCGTTGGGAGCAAAGTTATTTGTATCTGTGTGCAGGTCCACGTTGATTGCTAATATCTGGCGCCGTTAGCAGTTGACACCTACTTGTTGAACCTAGGAGTCTCTGGGGATTCGATCCTTGGCATCTTTGCGAAGGGAGACACTTCCACAACACTGCATCTCACACCTTCCACTTGGGGTAACCAACGAGGGGTTAGAGGCCCATCAGATGGAGACATAGATATTTGTAAAGTGCATACGGATCTGAATGTTGCAGACCCGTTGACTAAACCTCTTCCACGGGCAAAACATGATCAACACCAGAACTCTATGGGTGTTCGATTCTGAAGGAAATATGCCCTAGAGGCAATAATAAAGTTGTTATTTATATTTCCTTATAACATGATAAATGTTTATTATTCATGCTAGAATTGTATTAACCGGAAACTTAGTACATGTGTGAATACATAGACAAAACAGAGTGTCCCTAGTATGCCTCTACTAGACTAGCTCATTGATCAAAGATGGTTATGTTTCCTAGCCATAGACATGAGTTGTCATTTGATCAACGGGATCACATCATTAGGAGAATGATGTGATGGACAAGACCCATCCGTTAGCATAGCACTATGATCGTTTAGTTTTACTGCTATTGCTTTCTTCATGACTTATACATGTTCCTATGACTATGAGATTATGCAACTCCCGAATACCGTAGGAACACCTTGTGTGCTATCAAACGTCACAACGTAACTGGGTGATCATAAAGATGCTCTACAGGTGTCTTCAAAAGTATTCGTGGTGTTGGCATAGATCAAGATTAGGATTTGTCACTCCGAGTGTCGGAGAGGTATCTCTGGGCCCTCTCGGTAACACACATCATAATAAGCCTTGCAAGCAAAAGACTAATGAGTTAGTCACGAGATGATGTGTTACGGAACGAGTAAAGAGACTTGCCGGTAACGAGATTGAACTAGGTATAGAGATACCGACGATCAAATCTCGGGCAAGTAACATACCGATGACAAAAGGAACAACGTATGTTGTTATGCGGTTTGACCGATAAAGATCTTCGTAGAATATGTAGGAGCCAATATGAACATCCAGGTTCCGCTATTGGTTATTGACCGGAGATGAGTCTCGGTCATGTCTACATAGTTCTCGAACCCGTAGGGTCCGCACGCTTAACGTTTGATGACGATCGGTATTATGAGTTTATGAGTTTTGATGTACCGAAGGTAGTTCGGAGTCCTGGATGAGATCACGGACATGACGAGGAGTCTCGGAATGTCCGAGACATAAAGATTGATATATTGGACGACTATATTCGGACACCGGAAGTGTTCCGGAAAAGTTTCGGATTTAACTGGATTGCCGGAGGGGGTTACCGGAACCCCCTACGAGGGGGGATGGTCCATAGTGGGCCTTGAGGAAAGGAGAGAGGCAGCCCATAGAGGCTGGCCGGCGCCCCACCAGGGGATCCTAGTTGGACTAGGATTGGGGGGCGCCACCTCTCCTTCTGTTTCTTTTTCCCTCTCTTCCTTCTTGGTGGACTCCTACTAGGAATAGGATTGCAATCCTATTCCTAGTAGGATTGCCCTAGCCGCACCATAGGAGGCCGGCCGGCCCTCCCTCTTGCTCCTTTATATACGGGGGCAGGGGGGCACCCAAAGACACACAAGTTGAATTGTTCCAGCCGTGTGCGGTGCCCCCCTCCACAGAAACACACCTCGGTCATACCATCGCAGTACTTAGGAGAAGCCCTGCGCCGGTAGATACATCATATCCGTCACCACGCCGTCGTGCTGACGAAACTCTCCCGTGAAGCTCAACTGGATCAAGAGCTCGTGGGACGTCATCAAGCTGAACGTGTGCTGAACACGGAGGTGCCGTACGTTCGGTGCTTGATCGGTTGAATCGCGAAGAAGTTCAACTACATCAACCGCGTCACTTGACGCTTCCGCTTCCGGTCTACGAGGGTACGTAGACACACTCTTCCCTCTCGTTGCTATGCATCTGGTAGATAGATCTTGCGTGATCGTAGGAAAATTTTAAAATACTACGTTCCCCAACAGTGGCATCAGAGCCAGGTCTATGCGTAGATGATATGCACGAGTAGAACACAATGAGTTGTGGGCGATACTAGTCATACTGCTTACCAGCATGTCATACTTTGCTTCGGCGGTATTGTGAGATGAAGCGGCCCGGACCGACATTACGCGTACGCTTACGCAAGACTGGTTTCACCGTTATGAGCACTCGTTGCTTAAAGGTGACTGGCGGGTGTCTGTCTCTCTCACTTTAGCTGAATCAAGTGTGGCTACGCCCGGTCCTTGTGAAGGTTAAAACAGCACATGCTTGACGAAACATCGTTGTGGTTTTGTATGCGTAGGTAAGAATGGTTCTTGCTAAGCCCGTAACAGCCACGTAAAACTTGCAACAACAAAGTAGAGGACGTCTAACTTGTTTTTGCAGGGCATGTTGTGATGTGATATGGTCAAGACATGATGAGTTATACGGTTTTGTATGAGATGATCATGTTTTGTAATGTTATCGGCAACTGGCAGGAGCCATATGGTTGTCGCTTTATTGTATGAAATGCAATCGCCATGTAATTGCTTTACTTTATCACTAAGCAGTAGCGATAGTCGTAGAAGCAATAGTTGGCGAGACGACAACGATGCTACGATGGAGATCAAGGTGTCGCGCCGGTGACGAAGGTGATCATGACGGTGCTTTGGAGATGGAGATCAAAAGCACAAGATGATGATGGCCATATCATGTCACATATTTTGATTGCATGTGATGTTTATCTTATTATGCTTCTTATTTGCTTAGAACGACGGTAGCATTATAAGATGATCCCTTACTAAATTTCAAGGTATAAGTGTTCTCCCTGAGTATGCACCGTTGCGAAAGTTCGTCGTGCCGAGACACCACGTGATGATCGGGTGTGATAAGCTCTACGTTCAAATACAACGGGTGTAAGCCAGTTTTGCACACGCAGAATACTCGGGTTAAACTTGACGAGCCTAGCATATGCAGATATGGCCTCGGAACACTGGAGACCGAAAGGTCGAGCGTGAATCATATAGTAGATATGATCAACATAAGATGTTCACCATTGAAACTACTCCATCTCACGTGATGATCGGACATGGTTTAGTTGATTTGGATCACGTGATCATTTAGATGACCGGAGGGATGTCTATCTAAGTGGGAGTTCTTTAGTAATATGATTAAATTGAACTTTAATTTATCATGAACTTAGTCCTCATAGTATTAGCATATCTATGTTGTAGATCAATAGCTCACGATGTTGCTCCCCGTTTATTTTTTTATATGTTCCTAGAGAAAACTAAGTTGAAAGATGTTAGTAGCAATGATGCGGAATTGTTCCGTGATCTGAGGATTATCCTCATTGTTGCACAGAGAATTATGTCCTTGATGCACCGCTAGGTGACAGACCTATTGCAGGAGCAAATGTAGACGTTATGAACGTTTTGACAAAAGCTCGGTATGATGACTACTTGATAGTTTAAGTGCACCATGCTTTATGGCTTAGAACCGGGACTTCAAAAACGTTTTGAACGCCACGGAGCATATAAGATGTTCCAAGAGTTGAAATTAGTATTTCATACTCATGCCCGTGTCGAGAGGTATAAGACTTCTGACAGTACTTTGCCTACAAGATGGAGGAGAATAGCTCAACCAGTGAGCATGTGCTCAGATTGTCTGGGTACTACAATTACTTGAATCAAGTGGGAGTTAATCTTCCAGATAAGATAGTAATTGACAAAGTTCTCTAGTCACTATCACCAAGTTAGTAGAACTTCACGATGAACTATAATACGCAAGGGATGACGAAAGGAATTCCCGAGCTCTTCGCGATGCTGAAGTGGGCGAAGGTAGAAATCATGAAAAAGCATCAAGTGTTGATGGTTAACAAGACCACTTGTTTCAAGTAAAGGGCAAAGGGATAGAAGGGGAACTTCAAGAAGAATGACAAGCAAGTTGTCACTCCCGTGAAGAAACCCAAAGCTAAAACTCAAGCCTGAAACTAAGTGCTTCTACTGCAAAGGAAATAGTCACTGGAAGTGGAACTGCCCTAGATACTTGGCGGATAAGAAGGATGGCAAAGTGAACAAAGGTATATTTTGATATACAGATTATTGATGTGTACTTTACTAGTGTTCATAGCAACCCCTGGTATTTGATACCGGTTCATTTGCTAAAATTAGTAACTCGAAACTAGAATTGCAGAATGAACAGAAACTAGTTAAAGGTGAAGTGATGATGTGTGTTGGAAGTGGTTCCAAGATTGATATGATCATCATCGCATACTCCCTATACTATCGGGATTAGTGTAAAACCTAAATAAATGTTATTTGGCATTTGCGTTGAGCATGAATATGATTTGATCATATTTGTTGCAATACGGTTATTCATTTAAAGTCATAGAATAATTGTTATTCTGTTTACATGAATAAAACCTTCGATGGTCATACACCCAATGAAAACAATTTGTTGGATCTCGATCGTGGTGATACACATATTCATAATATTGAAGCCAAAAGATGCAAGGTTAATAATGATAGTGCAACTTATTTGTGGCACTGCCGTTTAGGTCATAAAGCGCATGAAGAAACTCCATAGTGATGGACTTTTGGAATCACTTGATTATGAATCACTTGATGCTTGCGAACCATGCCTCATGGGCAAGATGACTAAAACTCCGTTCTACGGAACAATGGAGCGAGCAACAGATTTGTTGGAGATCATACATGCAAATGTATGTGGACCAATGAGTGTTGAAGCTCGCGGCGGGTATCGTTATTTTCTGACCTTCACTGATGATTTGAGCAGATATGGGTATATCTACTTAATGAAGCACAAGTCTGAAACATTTGAAAAGTTCAAAGAATTTCAGAGTGAAGTGGAGAATCATCGTAACAAGAAAATAAGAGTTTCTACGATATGATCGTAGAGGTAAAATATTTGAGTTAGCGAGTTTGGCCTTCAGTAAAAATAATGTGAAATAGTTTCACTACTCACGCCACCTGGAACACCACAGTGTAATGGTGTGTCCGAACATCATAACCGTACTTTATTAGATATGGTGCGATCGATGATGTCTCTTACCGATCCACCACTATCGCTTTTGGGGTTATGCATTAGAGACAGCTACATTCACGTTAAATAGGGCACCATCTAAATCCGTGGAGATGACACCGTATGAACTGTGGTTTGACGAGAAACCTAAGCTGTCATTTCTTTAAGTTTGGGACTGCGATGCTTATGTGAAAAAGTTTCAACATGATAAGCTCGAACCCAAATCGGAGAAGTAAGTCTTCATAGGATACCCAAAAGAAACTGTTGGGTACACCATCTATCACAGATCCGAAGGCAAGGTCTTTGTTGCTAAGAGTGGATCCTTTCTAGAGAAGGAGTTTCTCTCGAAAGAAGTGAGTGGGAGGAAAGTAGAACTTGATGAGGTAATTGTACCTTCTCCCGAATTGGAAAGTGGAACATCACAGAAACTAGTTCCAGTGATTCCTACACCAATTAGTGAGGAAGCTAATGATGATGATCATGAAACTTCAGATCAAGTTTCTGCTAAACTTCGTAGATCAATCAGAGTTCGTTCCGCATCAGAGTGGTACAACAACCCGGTTCTGGAAGTCATGTTACTGGACCATGATGAACCTACGAACTATGAGGAAGCGATGATGAGCCCAGATTCCGCAAAATGGCTCGAGGCCATGAAATCTGAGATGGGATCCATGTATGAGAACAAAGTGTGGACTTTGGTTGACTTGCCCGATGATCGGCAAGCCGTCGAAAATAAATGGATCTTCAAGAGGAAGACTGACGCTGATGGTAATATTACTGTTTACAAAGCTCGACTTATTGCGAAAGTTTTTCAACAAGTTCAAGGAGTTGACTACGATGAGACTTTCTCACCCGTAGCGATGCTTAAGTCTGTCCGAATCATGTTAGCAATTGCCGCATTTTATGAAATCTGGCAAATGGATAACAAAAACTGCATTCTTTAATGGATTTATTAAAGAAGACTTGTATATGATGCAACCAGAAGGTTTTGTCAAATCCTAAAGGTGCTAACAAAATGTGCAAGCTCCAGCGATCCATCTATGGACTGGTGCAAGCATCTCGGAGTTGGAATATACGCTTTGATAAGTTGATCAAAGCATATAGATTTATACAGACTTGCGGTGAAGCCTGTATTTACAAGAAGTGAGTGGGAGCACTACAACCTTTCTGATAAGTATATGTGAATGACATATTGTCGATCGGAAATGATGTAGAATTTTCTGGAAAGCATAAAGGAGTGTTTGAAAGGAGTTTTTCAAAGAAAAACCTTGGTGAAGCTGCTTACATATTGGGCATCAAGATCTATAGAGATAGATCAAGACGCTTGATAAGACTTTCGATGAGTACATACCTTGATAAGATTTTGAAGTAGTTCAAAATGGATCAGTCAAAGAAGGAGTTCTTGCCTGACTTGTAAGGTGTGAAGTTGAGTAAGACTCAAAGCCAGACCACGGCAGAAAAATATAGAGAGAATGAAAGTCATTCCCTATGCCTCAGCCATAGGTTCTATAAAGTATGCCATGCTGTGTACCAAACATATTGTGTACCTTGCCATGAGTTTGTCAAGGGGGTACAATAGTGATCCAGGAGTAGATCACTGTACAGCGGTCAAAATTATCCTTAGTAACTGGATGACTAAGGAATTGTTTCTCGATTATGGAGGTGATAAAGAGTTCGTCGTAAAGGGTTATGCCGATGCAAGCTTTGACACTAAATCCAGATGACTCTAAGTATCAATCTGGATGCGTATTGAAAGTGGGAGCAATTAGCTAGAGTAGCTCTATGCAGAGCATCGTAGACATAGAAATTTGCGAAATACATACGGATCTGAATGTGTCAGACCCGTTGACTAAACTTCTCTCACAAACAAAACATGATCACACCTTATTACTCTTGGGTATTAATCACATAGCAATGTGAACTAGATTATTGACTCTAGTAAACCCTTTGGGTGTTGGTCACATGGCGATGTGAACTATGGGTGTTATTCACATAATGATGTGAACTATCGGTATTAAATCACATGGCGATGTGAGCTAGATTATTGACTCTAGTGCAAGTGGGAGACTGAGCAAATATGTCCTAGAGGCAATAATAAAGTTGTTATTTATATTTCCTTATAACATGATAAATGTTTATTATTCATGCTAGAATTGTATTAACCGGAAACTTAGTACATGTGTGAATACATAGACAAAACAGAGTGTCCCTAGTATGCCTCTACTAGACTAGCTCATTGATCAAAGATGGTTATGTTTCCTAGCCATAGACATGAGTTGTCATTTGATCAACGGGATCACATCATTAGGAGAATGATGTGATGGACAAGACCCATCCGTTAGCATAGCACTATGATCGTTTAGTTTTACTGCTATTGCTTTCTTCATGACTTATACATGTTCCTATGACTATGAGATTATGCAACTCCCGAATACCGTAGGAACACCTTGTGTGCTATCAAACATCACAACGTAACTGGGTGATCATAAAGATGCTCTACAGGTGTCTCCAAAAGTATTCGTGGTGTTGGCATAGATCAAGATTAGGATTTGTCACTCCGAGTGTCGGAGAAGTATCTCTGGGCCCTCTCGGTAACACACATCATAATAAGCCTTGCAAGCAAAAGACTAATGAGTTAGTCACGAGATGATGTGTTACGGAACGAGTAAAGAGACTTGCCGGTAACGAGATTGAACTAGGTATAGAGATACCGACGATCGAATCTCGGGCAAGTAACATACCGATGACAAAAGGAACAACGTATGTTGTTATGCGGTTTGACCGATAAAGATCTTCGTAGAATATGTAGGAGCCAATATGAACATCCAGGTTCCGCTATTGGTTATTGACCGGAGATGAGTCTCGGTCATGTCTACATAGTTCTCGAACCCGTAGGGTCCGCACGCTTAACGTTTGATGATGATCGGTATTATGAGTTTATGAGTTTTGATGTACCGAAGGTAGTTCGGAGTCCTGGATGAGATCACGGACATGACGAGGAGTCTCGGAATGTCCGAGACATAAAGATTGATATATTGGACGACTATATTCGGACACCGGAAGTGTTCCGGAAAAGTTTCGGATTTAACTGGATTGCCGGAGGGGGTTACCGGAACCCCCTACGAGGGGGGATGGTCCATAGTGGGCCTTGAGGAAAGGAGAGAGGCAGCCCATAGAGGCTGGCCGGCGCCCCACCAGGGGATCCTAGTTCCTAGTTGGACTAGGATTGGGGGCGCCACCTCTCCTTCTGTTTCTTTTTCCCTCTCTTCCTTCTTGGTGGACTCCTACTAGGAATAGGATTGCAATCCTATTCCTAGTAGGATTGCCCTAGCCGCACCATAGGAGGCCGGCCGGCCCTCCCCTCTTGCTCCTTTATATACGGGGGCAGGGGGGCACCCAAAGACACACAAGTTGAATTGTTCCAGCCGTGTGCGGTGCCCCCCTCCACAGAAACACACCTCGGTCATACCATCGCAGTACTTAGGAGAAGCCCTGCGCCGGTAGATACATCATATCCGTCACCACGCCGTCGTGCTGACGAAACTCTCCCGTGAAGCTCAACTGGATCAAGAGCTCGTGGGACGTCATCAAGCTGAACGTGTGCTGAACACGGAGGTGCCGTACGTTCGGTGCTTGATCGGTTGAATCGCGAAGAAGTTCGACTACATCAACCGCGTCACTTGACGCTTCCGCTTCCGGTCTACGAGGGTACGTAGACACACTCTTACCTCTCGTTGCTATGCATCTGGTAGATAGATCTTGCGTGATCGTAGGAAAATTTTAAAATACTACGTTCCCCAACAGATTCATCACAATGTAACTAGATTATTGACTCTAGTGCAAGTGGGAGACTGTTGGAAATATGCCCTAGAGGCAATAATAAAAGTATTATTATTATATTTCCTTGTTCATGATAATTGTCTGTTATTCATGCTTGAATTGTATTGTACGGAAACAGCGATACATGTGTGAATATATAGACCACAATGTGTCCCTGGTAAGCCTCTAATTACCAGCTCGTTGATCAACAGATGGTCACGGTTTCCTAACCATGGACATAGTATGTCAGTGATAACGGGATCACATCATTGGGAGAATGATGTGATGGACAAGACCCAATCCTGATCCTAGCACGAGATCGTTATAGTTCGTAATGCATAAGATTTTCGGTGTCAAGTATTTATTCCTTAGACCATGAGGTTGTGCAACTCCCGGATGCCGTAGGAATACTTTGGGTGTGCCAAACGTCACAACGTAACTGGGTGACTATAAAGGTACGCAACGGGTATCTCCGAAAGTATCTGTTGAGTTGGCACGAACCGAGACTGGGATATTGTCACTCCGTATGACGTAGAGGTACCTCTGGGCCCTCTCGGTAAGACATCATCGTAATGAGCTCAAAGTGACTAAGGAGTTGGTCACGGGATGATGGATTACGGAACGGGTAAAGAGACTTGCCATGACGAGATTGAACAAGGTATCGGGCATACCGACGATCGAATCTCGGGCAAGTACCGTACCGATGGACAAAGGGAATAACGTACGGGATTGACTCGTCTCGCTGGTAAGCCTCTAATCATTGACACAGTGGTTCATCCGATGAAGATCATCGAGGAACACGTGGGAACCAACATGGGTATCCAGATCCCGCTGTTGGTTATTGACCGGAGAGTCGTCTCGCTCATGTCTGCGTGTCTCTCGAACCCGTAGGGTCTACACACTTAAGGTTCGGTGATGCTAGGGTCGTAGAGATACATGCACGTGGAAACCCGAATGTTGTTTGGAGTCCCGGATGAGATCCCGGACGTGATGAGGAGTTCCGGAATGGTTCAGAGGTAAAAAATGATATATAGGAAGTCCAGTTTCGGCCATCGGGTGAACTCCGGGGGTCACCGGGAGTGTCCCGAGACCACCGGAGGGGTCCCGGGGGTCCACCGGGTGGGGCCACCCATCCCGGTGGGGCCCCTAGGATGCAAGGGGAAGGGGGCCAGCCCCTGGTGGGCTGGCGCACCCATATGGGCCCCCCTCCATGCGCCTAGGGTTGAAACCCTAGGGGGAGGGGGCGCCCCCTATGCCTTGGGGGGCAAGTTTCCCCCCTAGGCCGCCGCCCCCCCTTGGAGATCAGATCTCCCAGGGCCGGCGCCCCCCTGCCCCCTATATATAGTGGGGGGAGAGGGCAGCCGCACCCCAAGCCTCTGGCGCCTCTCCCCCCTCCCGTCACACTTCCTACTCCTCTGCAGGGCGCCGGCGAAGCCCTGCAGGATTTCCTGCTGCATCCACCACCACGCCGTCGTGCTGCTAGATCTCCGACGACTTCTCCTCCCCCGTTGCTGTATCAAGAAGGAGGTGACGTTGCTATACCAGACGTGTGTTGAACGCGGAGGTGCCGTCCGTTCGGCGCTAGGATCATCGGTGACGAAGAACGCGAAGAGTACGACTACTTCATCCACGTTCCTTCGAACGCTTCCGCACGCGATCTACAAAAGGGTATGTAGATGCACTCCAATATGCTCGTTGCTAGATGACTCCTTATATTGATCTTGGTGAAGCGTAGGAAATTTTTTGAATTCTGCTACGTTCCCCAACAGAGAGTCATCAGGAGGCAATGCGCTATCACATTGTGAATGACCCTTTCACTAACACACAACACCCAACCTTATATGTCGACACTATAGGAAGTTCTAGATCTACTACAAATTGGCTTCCCCGGCACCGCCCGACTCGCAATGTCACACTACAGGAGAGGTAAACGATGCTGCCACCACCACAACAGGGGACATTGTCTAGGTGTCCCTACTTTGATAAGTAGGACGACGCCCCGCCCCAAATGCCACCATAATCCCCCATGCCACCTTTGGCAGCTCGTCCCGCAGGCACCGGAGGAGGGATGCTAGCAGCTTCAGCATTGAGGTTGGTGAGGTGGGAAGTGGGTTGCGATGCTAGGTTCACCCTTGTTGTCACCACGGGGTGCGACATGCGGGAATGGATAGGTAATATTCACTCCGTTTTTTTTACTATATGTGTATTAGCCTTGTCTTAAAGTAAACTTTGTAAAATAGGACCAAGTCTATCTAATTGCGGTACTAGTTATTAACATTACAATACCAAATCAATACTACTGGATTCATCAATTAAATATTCTCACACCATATATATTTATTATGGCAAATATTGATCTAAAAAAATGTTCAAATTTGTAGAAAACAATATAAACAATTTGAACATTTGATCTGATTTTATAAAGATTAAGTTAGGATAATTCGGTGGAGCGGGGTCGAAACTGCTCCGTGCGCATATGGCAATTACGTAATGATCTTACTCATGATAAAGAGGTACTGACTTTTTAGTGAGCTATATGAATTCTATTTGTGATGCCAAGAAGTTGAGCACCAAGGAAATACTCAAAGGGAAAATGCCGGTTGCTGATTGTGCTTTGCCCGAAGTGAGAATTAATCCTGCCCCTAAGCCTTGGCCACCTTCTACTACAGACTCTGTTGCTCTATCAGTTGATTCTGGCGCCACAGCCGCAGGGATGATTCTCCGGCGATATGATGGATCAGTTATTTTTGCAGCATATCGGTATATTTTCAATTGCAATAATGCACTGGAAGTGGAGATACATGCGTTTTTGCAAGGGATGGCACTTTACTATACAACATTCCAATTGTACGATGATTGTTCAATCTGATTCTAGTGTGGCGTTATCGAGTTTGATAGGAGATGGATTGATTTGTTCTGCCTATGGACATCTCGTAGCTGAAATTAAGGCGTTGATGAGGGATAGGGAGTTTATTCCCCAAAAATTAAATAGAGGTCAGAATAGAGTTGCTGACCGCTTGGCAAATTATACTCGCGTAGAGTGTACAACTGCTGTGTGGATGCATCTAGGGCCACCATGTATCGAGGATTTTTTGCCTCTTTGGAAGAGTTAATTACACTATTCATACATAAACTTGCAGCGTGGGTACAATTTCATACAAAATTTTTCAAAATGACGCAACTCCGCCCCTAAACTTGCTTTGCGGGAACAATGTAATACAAATTTGGCCGAAACTTGCCACGTCGGATGACACGTCGGCTGAAGCAGTTAGCCCACGTCCATGATAATTTACAGGAACACTCCACTCCCGTTGTATGCTGAAATAGATCCCCGTGTAGCCCGTCCAAATCCCCTCGCCCTCTCTGTGTTCGCTTCACAACAGCCAATTCCCTAGCCACGCTCCTCTGTTCTTCCCCCAAAATCCACTCTCGACTGAATCCAACAAACATGCAGAAGAGAGATCGGTACCCAGCCCCTCTCAACGCCATGACGCGATGTCCTTGTCGACAGACTGCCAACTCCTTCTCGTGGGTGCATGGCCCATGGGCGTCGACGCTGGCGGGCACAACAGTGGCTGGGTCGGCGGCTATAGTGACGAATGGAGAGTGACATCTGATCTTCACTTAGGCCCCGAAAAAAAACTGAGGTGTTTTTCCATTCGTAATTTCTGATATCGTTCTGCAGTATGTGATCTTTGAGCAGAACAAAACAAATTATGATGTTGGGCATAAGTTTCTGATGTCGTTCTGCAGTATGAAACATGTTCTTGGCGTGTGTACGGAAGTATTGGATGCTGGGAGTAGGTTTCTAGTCTGTTCATCTAAAAATGACAGCCAAACAATCGTTTTCCAGCCAACACTCTGAACCCCTTAGCCAACACTTTCATCTAGTGATGCCCAATTACTAACCATGTGTACCAACGAAGAACCACATACGGACGGAAATACCACCGATCAAATACGACAAAACCCCTAGCCATGAGCGGACCGAAACAGGCGACCAATCAAACATAGGAGAAGTATACATACCGTACTCCGGCAGAAACTCGCCAATGTCGCGAGGATGTGGCTCCATCAAGCGTCGATCTCGCCGACGACGACCAACGAGGCAGCGTCACCTCAGGGGGCAATGGGAAACAAAAAGGCGAAGGGGCCGATGAGATACAGAAAGACGGAGAGGCGAAGGGGTTTGTGCTGGGACTATGGTGTAAATGAAAGATTTTGCATTACCTCAGGGTCATTTTCAAATTATCTACTCCCAGCTCTCTTTGAGGATTGCGGGTTGGATTATTGCTATACTTTGGGGGTTTTGTGCGTAATACAGAAGCGACCGTGGCATGCCTCTCATCCGACGTGACAGGTTTCTGACTAGTTAGTATCAATTTGTTCCCGCAAAGCAAGTTTAGAGGGCCAATTGAGTCATTTTGCAAGTTTATGTATGAGTAGTGTAATTAACTCAATTCGGAATAAAACTCCTTTTCATCGGAAAAAAAAAAGAAACTGCTCCCTGCGCATAGTCGCCTCCGATACAGGACACCTGTCCACCGGCACGACACGCTCTGGGTTCACTTCTCCCCAAGCCGCCGCCGTCGTCTACCATCGCCGCCGCCGCTCGAGGGGATGCTCCGGGAGGACCCTACATTTGCCCGTCCGGTGCGTTGAGAGCCTATCAGCCCTCGGGGTCCTCCTGGTGCAGGCGCCGGCGTTGCCCGCCTTCAGAGTTGGCGATTGCTGAACCTGGCTGCTGGCGACGTGAACCTGACTGCTGACGCCGGCGTTGCTCTTCAGAGTTGATAACAGAGTACAGACCAAATGTTCCTCGGCTTACAGTCATTTGTACGGTTGCATCTGCATATCATTGGTTTGGGAGCAAGGATTGTCTACAGATTACAGAGATGTTTTCGTGTGAAATTTCAGAAATTCACACTGCTATTCCGAGCAACCAACAGCACACATACAGCAGCAATAATTTCTCACTGCTATCCAGCAGTTTCAGCCTTCAGCGCTTTCAATTCTTTTATCCAAGCTTTTATTCCTTTCTCTAATCATCTCTTGCACACTGCACATTCGCTGCTGCAGGTTCTGAAATTCAAGCATTATGCATGTGGATGGTGTCACCTTTTAGTTACTTTGCTGAGAAACATCTAGATCATCAACACAGCTACACATACTATCAAGGCCATGGTGCCTTTCTTCTCAGTTGTCCTTTCAGCATTCTTCCTTGGCGAGGTAATTAAGTTCATCTGTTCAACTCTATGGCCCTATACTAACTATGCTACTACCTGCAATATGATAAAACATTTCTTGTTTCTTGTTTTTTCTCTAACTGGAAAACTCACTTTTACAGGATTCAGAGCGTCTGATTAAAAGAAAGAGATTATGCTGTATTAGATGAATTAAGGGTGCACGAAGTCGCAACTCGCAAGCCAACGGTGTAGTGATCAAAATGTAGATGTAGAAACAACTTGTATTAAGAGGATCAAGTGTCACAGGATCGTCAATGTGCATCATATTTCCTTTTTTTTTCTATCAAAATACACATGTATGTTTTGAAAGGAGGTATCTGAAATCTTGTGTTGAGAGGATCAATTGTCACAGGATTGCTTCTCTGATTCCTTAAAAAAATATGAAATATTGTGTAATCTGAAATCTTGAAGGTCAAATCTAGAACGTGATGTCTGGAACCTAATAAACAATTGAAGTGTGCAATTTCGAATTGAAGAAAAGGGGAAAAGACACCAAGGAATTCTCTGATTCCAAGTTTCCCACGGACAATGTCGACATACATTCAGTGTAACTCTGCGCAAAATAATCCAGTATTACCTCATCCCCAAAAAGCTTGTCTTAGATTTTATCTAGATACAGAGGAAGTACAACATAGTAGTCCACAAAAATACAGTTTCATGCAGACACCAAAATCCATTCAAAAAAGCACACTCCTTATAGCCTACTCCTACTCCATATATATTTTTCCCTGTTCAAAACTGAAAGGCATGCCAATGGAGCATTTCTATGAAGCATGTTGGCTATAAACTTTTCTACATTAGTGACTATCTTTCCACAGTGGTTACAAATAAATTCTATGTATAGTAAACTAAGCCTAAGATGACGAAGATTGTATGCGTCCCGGTTAGATTTTCTATTATTCACAGAATACTTCAAGTATTAAGCATAATATGTAGGCAGTAGGCTAGTTGACACCCAAAACCCAAGCTACATTTGACTTAGCATGCAAGTAACCATTCGCAGTTTTAACTCTTCAACAACAACAACAAAAATCAGAAGTTCCCAAGATAGATGCTTAGTACACCTTGAATTCGTCAACCACTCAATCCAACTTGGGCAGTTAATCCATCCATCAATGGAAGCATGCAAGGGAGACAACAACATATAGAGCAACGGCTATGTGCTCAAGAGTACACTAGACAAGATCCCAGGATGACGAAAGATACCACAACTAATTGAACACAGCAAGCAAGAAATCAGGGGCAACCACATTGCAATTGCATCGGCTGGAAACGAAACAGAGCCTGCAAAATTAACTTCTGAAAACAGAGGCAAGTAGTAACTCCATTACTTCTGCACTCTGCAGAGTTCATCATCGTACTGAACATGACCAAGCCAGCTAGAATCACAGGTTTGCACATGCATGCGTCTACCTGCAATATCATAAAACATTTCTTGTTTCTTGTTTTTTCTCTGACAGGAAAACTCACTTTTACACAGGATTCAGAAGATCAATGAAGGGTGCAAGAAATCGCAACTCGCAAGCCAATAGTGTAGTGATCATATTGTAGGTTTAGACAGATTTTGTATTGAGAGGATAAAATGTCACAGGATGTCAATGTGCATCATGTTTTTTTATCGAAATACTACATATGTACTGTATGTTATAAATGGAAGTATCTATACTTGTTTGATTGGTAAAGAAATATGTTGTGATCTCTGATTCCTTTTTTAAAAAATGAAATATTGTGTAATCTGAAATCTTGAAGGTAAAATCTAGAATGTGATGTCTGGAACCTAATAAACAATTGAAGTGTGCAATTTGGAATTGAAGAGGAGGGGAAAAAACACCAAGGAATTCTATGATCTCAAGTTTCCAACTGACAATGTAGATGAAAATTCAGTGTAACACTATGCGAGTGAAGAAAAATAACCAGTACAACATAGTAGTCCACAAGATCCCAAGACAATCCAGAACTAACTGAACACACAACACAGCAAGCAGCACACATTGCAATCGCATCGGCTGGAAATGAAACAGAGCTTGCAAAATTAACTTGCTAAAACATAGCCAAGTAGTGCTATTCTATTCCATTACCAAGCCAGCCAGAATCACAACGTTTGCACATATGCTGCATGCGTCTAACATCTCTGAAGAAACTCATCACATAGACAAAACAGCGTTCGTACGCTGAACGAACGTATCGAAGGTAGCTAAGGAAAAACGCGCAGGTTACATCGATCCAACAGAACCTGCAGGGGACGACGACGGAGAGCTTGGCGTTGCGGGTGTCGCGCCTGGTCGAGTCGATCATGGAGGCGGAGGAGGATCCTGGCCACCGACGGTGACGTTGAGCACGGCCTGCTCCACCTGCAGCAAGGTGTCTTGCATGTTGAGCAGCACTTCCAGCACGTCGTCGACAGCACCGATGGTCTGCTGCAGCCTCAGCGCCACCGTCGGCATGAGCGGCCCGGCCCCGGGTCGCACCCGCGACGCGGGCATGATCCCGCAGAGACGGACGGCGAGGTCAGCCGCAAGGCTCCTCTCGACGGCGACGTTCAGCCTCTGCAGCGCCTCCCTTGCCCGGGTGTCGGCGTGGAGGTGGTTAGCGACCCAGAGATTGTACGCGCCTTCGCCGCCGGGGAGGGTAGCGGGATGGAGTGCCTCGGCGTATATGCTGAAGTGGCTCCCGGCATTGGCGTGGACGACGTCGAAGAGGTACAAGAGCTCGCGACGGGACCTCTGGAGTGGCCCGCCCTCCGGCGCCGTGTAGTAGAAGGTGTCGTGGACGAGGGCCCTGGCGGCGTCGGTGACGGCCGCGAGCGGCCCGGGCCAGTTGAAGAGGCTGTCGACGAAGTTGGCGGCGGGCCCGATGAGGAGCGGATTCATGCCGCGGGACACGGCCTCGAGCAAGTGGGTGTAGAGGGTCTCCGCTGCTTCGATGGGCTCCTCTTCCTGGAGCAGCACCGCCTCGACCTCGAGGAGCGTCACGCGGGCGGTCTGGCAGCGGTTGATGACGTGGTCCACCCCGGTGGCGACGACGTGCCTGCAGTGCGCCGCGAGTGCCAGCGTCGCCGCCACCCACTGTGCCAGGAGCAACGCATGCTGCACCACCAGCTCCTCCTCCCCCACCAATGGCGGCGGCTGCACCACCTCCTCCTCCTCCACCACCACGACCGGAGGCGGCTGCACCACCACCTCCTCCTCCTCCACGACCGGCGGTGGCTGCACCACCACCTCCTCCTCCTCCTCCACCACCACGACCGGAGGCGGCTGCACCACCACCTCCTCCTCCCCGACCGGCGGTGGCTGCACCACCACCTCCTCCTCCTCCTCCACCAACGGAGACGGGGACACCACCTTCTCCTCCTCCACCAACGGCGGTGGCTGCTGCACCACCTCCTCCTCCTCCACCACCAACGGCGGCGGCTGAACCACCACCTCCTCCTCCACCACCACGACCGGCGGCGGCTGCACCACCTCCTCCTCCTCCACTACCACGACCGGCGGCGGGTGCACCACCCCCTCCTCGTCCACCACCACGACCGGCGGCAGCGGCATCACCACCCGATCCTCCTCCATCTCTGATCTCTCCCCCCTGCGGCGTGTGTTGTGTTCCGTGGGGATATTCCGTGAGTGAATGAGGCGAGAGAATGGAGAGAGAGGGCAATTTTATAGACGGGCGCCGCACGGAAAATGTGCACACAATCTTACGGCGGTTACTTCGGCTTCCTTGCGTGGGAAGTCGCCGAATTTACATCCATCCTCTCTCACTGACAAGGAGAGCCCACCTTCCCATCCGGTGTTTTTTTACATCACACCGCGCTGTCGCCACCGCACAGGTAGTTTCTGTGGACGGCCGGGGTGAAAAATCCGTTACGGAGTGGGGGCCACAGTCCTCTGGTATTGGACGGGAATCTCCTGCGCCGCGAGAAGCCGAGATATTACTCGAGTCTGACTCTTTCTCCCTGACCCGTGGGCCGGTGGCAGGAGGACCCACCCGTCATGCTCTGAGCTGCTTCTAAACAAGCAGCGTGGAAAGTTAATTTGGCTCATTTTACTTGCATACGTCATCGCCACTTGCCACCACCTTTACAGCTGGCATAAGCTAACGTATCTTGTTTTTCTTTCTGACAAGAAATTTTCTGTGTCCTGTTTACGTTTGATCATCTCCGCTCCCAGGTTGATAACTCTAGTACTCTGCCCAAATAGTACGTACATATGACATGATTAGCAAAAATGCTCGTGCATTTCAACGGGAGATAAAAAAGAGCACACGTCAGTGTTGGTCGAGCGCGCAACCGTGCTTCGGCTCCTCAGACTGTCGTGCTTGCTCACGCCACCGCTAGTTTTAGCCTCATGGTCTGATGCCGCCGCACACTGCGTTCCCGGCTATCGCTGGTTCGCCGAGCCCCTACCGGCAGATGCACATCGCCCACTCTCGCCTATTGAACTTCGCCATGTGTGCGCTGACGCAAGCTTCACGCCTATCAGTAGGGGTTGCCGTAGCACTCCTAATCATCGCCACCATGGCCCGTTGCCGCTGCCAACCATGCGCTTGGCTTGGCACGCCGCGAGAATCGCGTACTACCACCATCGCGTCGCACGAGCCACGCCCGTTGGCCATCAACGGGTTGCAGACCGCACCATCATCCCAACATGGCACCACCAGCTGTAGTGATGCAGACGTGCCTTGGCCGCCCACTATGTTGTCGCCTACAGCTAGTGTGCCGAGCCCCTATGCCGGCAGATGCGCGACACTCACTCTTGTCCACTGTCCTTCATCCTGTGTGCACTGTCGCGGGCTTCACGCCTACCAGCAGGAGTCGCCGCACCGCTCCTAGTCACCGCTACCATGCCTTGCTAGCAACCGTGCGCCCGAGCGCCCACACGCCTTGTCTTGGCTGGCTTAGAGCATCATGTGCTACCACCATGAGCCGTAGTGTTTCGGACGTGCATCGACCGCGCCGGATGCACGAGCGGATCCATCCAGGCCAGCAAGAGACGCCGCGAGCCTTCTATGCTGAGTGTCACAATTTTAGTTGGGGTCGAGCTAGGCTTAAGAGACGAATTCGACTCCCCTCACGTATAGTGCATAATGTTGATAAGGTGTTCTCTTTCTTACGAATTGTTCTCTTTGATGGACAAGAAGAAAAAACATTGATTGTTTTTCTCACTTATGGATGGCATTGATGGGTAATTTTCATCAACTCTAGACATACTTTAAATCTCAGCCGTCAATCTTTATGATTAATATAAAATCAATGGATATAAAAGGGTGACATATAGAGAACCATGAAATCTTCTATCCTTTATTATTGGGTATAGAAGTGTAGACTTTGATTCATAATTCATCAACACTACATTTTCGTGAAAAAGATGTCTTTTGTACAATTGCAAGCAATAGAATGTTTCCATGTAGTGTTTGCATGGAATGAAGGGGAATGTGCCATGCAACATAAAAAATAAATGCATAATCTAATCCAAGAGCTCTATGGAGATAGATACAAGTAACACAATAGCTATATGCAACTCGCCTGAATTTACAATTTGGGTCAGTCAATTTTCATGTAAAAGAAGGAACCACCGGAGGGAAGGCAGGAGCTCGCTGAAAAAGCCCTCTTGGTCTAGTTTAGAGGTGGGGGGGGGGTGGTGCAAGTTCGCCGGGAAAAATATCATTGTCGGGGTTAGAGGGATGGCTGGGAGAGGTGGTGGCATGGCGGTGGGCGACAATTGAGGGGAGGGGCAATGAGGCGGTTACGGGAGCGCTGTCGGCCACGGGTGGTGATGCAACCGGTTAGACCTGGGCTGGATCAACGGGGGTGAGAGAAGAAGAAGAGAAACGGGACCGATTTGGACGTTGAAGATGAGAAGTGTTTGTTGGATCTTGATCCAACAGTTGAGATAGGAGCAGTTGGAATCGACTAACCGGTTTCTTATTTTTTTAAGCGACTGGCGTCTAGCCACTCTCTACAAGTAATGATCATCTCACCAACAATCCACGTACCAAAAGTAGAGGAAAAAGAGTTGATGAAGTCCAATAGCAACGGAGTAATCTTGAAATTAGATATGAAAAAGTTTTTGATACAGTCAACCTTCACTTCCCAGAGGAAGTCTTCCTCTATAGAGGGTGTAGCATGAGGTGGATTGGTCGGATCCACAAAATCACCCGTGGGGGGTCCGTTGGCGTCAAACTCAATAACTCTGGAAGTGTGTTTTATTTTCTCACTAGAAAAGGGCTTAGGCAACAGGTCATCCTTTATCACCTTTACTTTTCAACCTGGTAGTAGATGTGCTCACTATGATGCTCATTAAGGTTGCTAGTGAAGATATTATTTGAGGCATGTGCCATCATGTTTGTTGTAGGGGGGGTTATCAAACTGCAATATGCAGATGACACACCATTATATTTGTAGACAGTGACCCTAAGATGGTTGTTAAGTTGAAATGTATACTTACTAGCTTTGAGCAAGTGCCTTGGATTAGATTAACTATTATAAGGTTAGCTAATCCCATGGGCTCAGACCCTCTAGAGACTGTATATTTGTCTGCTATTTTTGGGTGTCATGTGGGTGTTAAATACTTAGGGGGCTCCCTTACATCATGATAGGCTCTCCAGAGAGGATCCTCAACCCTTGTTGGACAAAATCCTTAAAAGGGTACCTAGATGAAGAGGGTAGCCTTTGTCATATAGGCACTGGTGCACGTTGGTCCTAAACAAACGGTTTAAAACCCCTTTCCATGATGACATTTGGAACCGTCGCCTAGTGAGTGTGGGTGATAGGGGGTCCTTCCCACACGACCCAGAAACCATCGGGGAGAGCGAACCTTGATGCATACAGTTGTCCCTATATAACCGTTTCTGATATCTCGAATATCCCAAACGCTTCATCCTTGCTACTCGTTTGTGCTCGCATTGCCATCGTAGTCAGAGTTTTGTGGTTCTGCCTAAAACTAGGTAGATTCTAGGCACGGGAGCTTTCCAGGCAGATTCCAGGCACGGGAGATTTACGATGCATAGCACATCACAAACAGTTCATGATTATAAACCGTGTACGATATGTAGACAATCACACACATTTAGTTTTCCCGCACCGTATGTGATAGTGGCTGACATCGCACACGCTTTGCGAACGGCAACTGTGTGCATGCTCGCACCCGTTTCCTCTCTGTGAACCATCTTGGATTATGGTGTATATCGCAAAAGTTTTTGTTTTACCAACCGTGTGTGCTGTAATGACCTACACAACGTAATTTCGCCCTAATTCAATTGCTGCTATTTATAATTGTACCTAATTTAAACTTGAAAGTAGGTTATAGCTTTATTCATATCCACCAGGTTCAAACAACCAATGCATTATTCGATTCATAGGTACATATGTTTAAGAATTACAGAAGCACCAAATAAAGAATGATGTACCATGGTTCTATACTTGTACTATTACAGATGGTAAAGAAAGAGGCGACAGATATTCCAGTTGCTGAACAAGGTGAAGCCGAATGGCCCTATTGTGCTCTCCTGGATGCAGAAGGCATGCATGACTCTAGTCCAACCCCTTGTGATGGCCGGCCGCCAATCATGTAGTTTGAGAGGTAATCTTGAGTAAACTACTTCAGGATCCACTGCAAAAGAAAAAAGATTCAGATATTGTCGTGTAACACAACTCATTACGGGCAGTAAAAAGAAGGCTACATGGTTCTTACTTACCATCCTGCAGTTCACTGTTGTCTTGCATAAAGTGTAAACAAATAGTTTGATTGATATCTTTTGACCCATTTTAGTAACAATCTTTATCAGTTTCCTCACTTGATGCTGGTTCATGAATATATCATTGCCCCATACGTAGAATGGGTCGAAGTGTGGATCTTTGGCAATGATATATGTACCTAAAAGCACCAAGTTAATATTAGCTAAACAACAATTGAAAAATGATGTAGTATAATACTCCATCCATCCCATTATATAAGATTTTATTATATGTATATCTAGACATCATCAGAACATTAAGGTAACACTCTTCGTTGTTGCTATGTAGCCTGGGATTGCATATTTAGTCATTCAGTACAATGCATGTTGCTAAACAACAATTGAAAAACGAAAAGGCATGTTAACTACAATATCCTTAACAACAACCAAATATCGTAATTCATAGTGGTATTGTTGAAACTGTTATTGATGAAATTGAACTGCACAGCAAATAGTTGCACATATAGAGCATCACATTGTGAAGAACTGAAATAAACAAGCCATAAGGACATCTGTAGGCGATCCTTAGAAAGTTAAAGGACTAAAACCCTTAGTGGATATATATATATATATATATATATATATATATACTCCAGCAATTTTTGTCCTTTTCTAGTCGATCCCCCAAACTTAAGGTTGTAAACTTCAATTTGATCAAGTTCAACGCAGGTTCAACCGAAAGTGGCATGCATTCAAACATAAACATATATAGTTTTGCATAACCGAACATAAACATAAATTTAAACTAAGCTAAACTACTTTCGGTCAAAGTAGAGGTCGAGCCAACCCTTCCTCGTC
This sequence comes from Secale cereale, assembly GCA_902687465.1. Taxonomy (NCBI): domain Eukaryota; kingdom Viridiplantae; phylum Streptophyta; class Magnoliopsida; order Poales; family Poaceae; genus Secale; species Secale cereale. The sequence continues at coordinate 655,669,657 of LR738712.1, forward strand.
ATGTACGGTATGCCGCGAGCCGGGTCCGGGCCAGTACCGTCATCGGGGTCGTTGGGGAAGGCACTCCTCTAGTTGTCGACGTCGATCTCCTCGTCCCCGGGGCCCACCTCGACGCCCTCCGCGCCGCCGTCGCCGCCGGCTTCGACCTCGTCATCAGAGGAGAGCGCGATAACCTCGCCGCCCTCTGCGCTACCATCCTCGCCGCCTTCGACCTCGTCAACGGAGGAGAGCATGGTAACCTCACCGCCCTCCGTGCCGGCAAAGATCGGCCGCTCCACCTCCACGAGCTCCAGGTGCTGGCGGCGGAGCTCTTGCATGTAGGCCTCGGCGTCAAGGCGCTCCCACGCCTCGCGGTCCTCCCGCGCCATAGTCGAGCTCACTAGCCCTGGCTCCGGCGGAACGAGGTGGACCAGACATGTGCCAAAGGGGAAATTGAGCCTATCCGCCGCGCCGTGGTAGCGGACCTGCCAGCGGTTGTACTCCATGGCCGCGAGCTCGGCCGTGTGGAAGCTACCGAGCCACCGGCGGGTGTGGGTCTCTCGATCTGTAATCTCGGCTACCCACGTCCGATACCGCCGCTACCGAACCCCGAGGTAGGACTTCGTCGGCTGCCGGGTCCAAGGGAGGACGGAGAAGTCCTCGAACTGGCATAGGGGCGCGGCGGTGGGCGGATCGGGGGACCGGCGACGGTGGATCCGGCCCGCAGAGGATGACGGGGACACCTCGGCGGCCACCTCGCCGGCGTCGGGCGAAAAGGCCGCGATAAACCTCTTTTTGGCCGTTGGCTCCTTGAGCTCCCCGGCACACAGGCAGAGGTTCAGGATGGAGGCGCCGGTGATGGCGGCGACCTACCAACATTTTCGAGGGTTGTGTGTGTCTGTGTGAGCGGAGGTTTTGGGGTGTGTGTGGAGGGGGGGCAAGGTTGTGTTTGAGGAAATACTGTGGCAACTGAAAATTTTACTAGGCGGGAGTAACAAGGTGGGGATACTGAAAATTTGGATCAAGGGTGAGCAGATATTTTTGAGATTGCGAGGGATGCAGAGGCGGGAGTAAAATGCCAGGGCTACTGATAATTTGAATCAAGGGACTGAAGGAGGGCGGGAGTAACAGACATCGCAGACAGTCCGCACATACTAATCGTGTGCTATCAAACATTAAAACCTTCCAGGCGGTAGATATTTTCGAGATTGCGAGGGATGGAGAGGCGTGAGGTTTTGGGGAGTTAGCTAGTCTGCTTGATACGCCGGCTGTGGACTGTAGCCGACGCACCTTTCTCGCGTACTATACACCAACGGTGCTCCAAGATATTTTGTACTACATCTCACACGGTTCGTGATAATAAACTATATGGGATCTACTTGATTTGAATTAAAAAATGGGGTCACAGCAGCAATGAAGGCCGTTTGAATTGCTAGAACATTTATCTGTAGTGAACATGCAACTATATGTGTGTCGTAAAAGAATTAGAATTATTCAGGGTTCGTTTGGACATTTTATACATTAAACTGGTTTTCTAGCCATTTCACGTGCACAATTCAAAATTAAACTACATGCACATGCTCCGGTGCATACAAATTGGTTGAAAAATCAAATATGTGTCCTTTAGTGCATGCTTAGGTCTCATGCAATAAATGGGAATGAATTTTTCGGGTTTCGTTTGGCCTTTTTATACATCAACTGGGATTTCTAGGCATTTTATGTGCATAATTCAAATTTGAACTACAAGCACATGCTCCAATGCACCAAAGTTTGTTGAAAAATCACATGTTTGTCCTTGGGTGAATTTATAGGTCCCATGCAAGAGATGTGAATGAAATTCAAACACCAGGGCACTGTTGATTGCAGGCAAAATGTTGAGATGCGTGGGTTTTAAATTCTAGTAAATCCAAAACTCGTCTGAAATTCATGAAACTTGGCATGCTATCATGGAGCGACATCAACATGGTTTTTCAATTTCAGGGTCATTTAGCTCTAAAAAAATTCGGTAAATGCATGAAAAATACCAAATGAACTCAGAAAGGGTTGATAATTGATGATGTGGATTTAAATGGTGCATTTTGAACACAGAAAAATTCTGGACTTCAAATAAGTTCAAAAAATGAAATGCCTTTGTAACAGATGAGTTTTCGTCCGAAACCATGATACTTTGAAAGAGATTGTCCATTTTGTACACGAAGTGCATCCAGTTTTTGTCGTACACCTCTCTACTTTTTTGCACATTCTATGTGGGTGAAATGATGATACCATGCCAACTTTCAACCTTTTCAAAGTTCATTTGAAGTGTTTTTCAATTTCAGGGTCATTTAGCACTAAAAAAATTCAGTAAATGCATGAAAAATACCAAATGAATTCAGAAATGGTTGATAATTGATGATGTGGATAAGTATGGTGCATTTTGAACACACCAAAAGTCTGGACTTCAAATAAGTTCAAAAAAATGAAATGCCTTTGTAACAGATGAGTTTTCGTCCGAAACCCTCATACTTTGAAAGAGATTGTCCATTCTGTACACGAAGTGCATCCATTTTTTCCGTAACCCTCTCTACTTTTTTGCACATGCTATGTGGGTGAAATGATGATACCATGCCAACTTTCAACCTTTTCAGAGTTCATTCGAAGTGTTTTTCAATTCAGGGTCATTTAGCTCTAAAAAAATTCAGTAAATGCATGAAAAATACCAAATGAATTCAAAAAGGGTTGATAATTAATGATGTGGATTTGAATGGTGCATTTTGAACACACAAAAAGTCCGGACTTCAAATAAGTTCAAAAAATGAAATGCCTTTGTAACAGATGAGTTTTCGTCCCAAACCCCGATACTTCGAAAGAGATTGTCTATTTTGTACACGAAGTGCATCCAGTTTTTGCCGTAACCCTCTCTACTTTTTTGGAGATGCTATGTGGGTAAAATGATGATACCATGTGAATTTTCAATCTTTTCAGAGTTCATTTGAAGTGTTTGGACATTTTTATGCATTAATTGAGTTTTCAATGCATTTATGTGCATAATTCAAATTTGAACTACATGCACAAGCTCCACTGCATATAAATTGGTTGAAAAATCAAATATGTATCCTTGGGTGCATGCTTAGGCCCCATGCACGAAATAAGAATGAATTTCAAACACCAGGGCACCGTTGATTGCCGGCAAAACATTGAGATGCATGGGTTTTACATTCTAGTAAATCCAAAACTCGTCTAAAATTCATGAAACTTGGCATGCTATCATGGAATGGCACCCGATATGCTGTGGAATTTTTCGTGTCCATTTTGAGAGAAGGCGCGCTCGAATAATGACAGTCAACAGAGGCATTTTGAAAAAAATAGCTGCCACTTTAATATCACAAATGCTTGTAGAATTCAAACCGTGTGCGTTCTGTTAACCATTCACATGATGCCACGTGTCTTGGTTTTAATGGCTGTAGGAGGTGTCGTGCGGACAGCTTCTTGACCTTGACTGAACGGGAGGCGTGCGAGCGCAGTCCGGTGTGCAGGCTGACCGAGAGGTGTGCAAGCTGTCCTCCAATTCGCAGGCTCACCGGGAAGCATGCGAGCTGTACGCTACGCATGTTCGCTGGGAAGCGAGCCCTTTGACTTCCATGCCCGCCCGCCTTCCTCTCCATTAATGGCGCCCGAGCCGCTATTTAATACGGGTGGCCTTACTGTTCGCCTCCCATTCCCCTCCCTCCCGCAGACCTCCACCAACCCCATGGCGCAGAACGATCATCTACCACTAGTCTTCAAGTTTGGTGAAGTCGACTCCGAGCCAGAGGAGATAGAAAATTAGGAGGAATGGGGCCTCATGGACATGGGCTAGAATGAGCTGGCCGCGGTGATAACCCACAAATGTCGGGGATCAGTTGTAGCCTCTTTCGATAAGTAAGAGTGTCGAACCCAACGAGGAGCTAAAGGTAGAACAAATATTCTCTCATGTTCTATCAACCACCGATACAACTCTACGCACGCTTGACGTTTACTTTACCTAGAACAAGTATGAAACTAGAAGTACTTGTAGTTTTTGTGGGATAGGCTTGCAAGAATATAAAGAGCACATAAATATAAACTAGGGGCTGTCTAGGTAAAGAAGCAATAAAGTTAGTAATAGCGAGTGTGGAAAAGTGGTGGTAGGAGTTGCGAAATTGCCCCTAAGAAATTGACTACGTTACTAGACCGATAACAAGTTTTATGTGGGAGAGGCCACTGCTAGCATGTCATCCCTTACTTGGAATTCTATGCACTTATGATTGGAACCATTAGCAAGCATCCGCAACTACTAACATTCATTGAGGTAAAACCCAACCATGGCATTAAGATATATTGGTCCCCCTTCAATCCCGTATGCATCAATTTCTACGCTAGGTTGAAGCTTCTGTCACTCTTGCCCTCCAATACATAGTCCTATCAACATACAACTAACCTTATGGTGTGATCCACGTGCGCGCTCATATGATGGGTACCAAAGGACAACAACATAAACACAAGCAAATTAAATCAATCATAGCAATTCACCAATCACCGATAGGACAATGAAAATCTACTCAGACATCATAGGATGGCAACACATCATTGGATAATAATATGAAGCATAAAGCACCATGTTCAAGTAGAGGGTATAGCGGGTTGCGGGAGAGTGGACCGCTGTAGATAGATGGGGGAAGGTGATGGAGATGTTAGTGAAGATGACAGAGGTGTTGGTGTAGATCGCCGCCACACGATGATGGCCCCGGTGGCACTCCGGCGCCACCGGAAGCAAGGGGAAGAGAGCCCCCCTCCCTCTCCTTCTTCGTTGGCCTTCTCCCTAGGTGGAAGAAGGGTTCTCCCTCTGGTCCATGGCCTCCAGGGAATGGTAGGGGCGAGAGCCCCTCCGAGATTGGATTTGTCTCTCTCTGTTCCCGCGTTCCCAGATTCTGGCCTTTCACCGTTTCTTAAATTTCCGGAGATCCGTAACTCCGATTGGGCTGAATTTTGGACACAATTTTTATCCAGATATTAGCTTTCTTGCGGCGAAAGAAGGGCACCAACCGCCTTACGGAATGGGCATGAGGGTCAGGGGTGCTCCCCTCACCCTCGTGGGCCACTCGGGCATCGTCTCACATTGATTCCACTTCCCAAAATTCACATATATTCCAAAAAAAATCTCCGTCCGTTTTTATCCCGTTTGGACTCCGTTTGATATGGATATTCTGCGAAACAAAAAACATGCAACAAACAGGAACTGGCACTGGGCACTAGATCAATATGTTAGTCCCAAAAATAGTATAAAAAGTTGCCAAAAGTACATGAAAGTTGTAGAATATTGGCATGGAAGAATCAAAAATTATAGATACGACGAAGATGTATCAGCATCCCCAAGCTTAATTCCCGCTCGTCCTCGAGTAGGTAAATGATAAATTTTTTTTTGATGTGGAATGCTACCTAGCATAATCTTGATCATGTAATCTAATCATGGCATGAATGTTAAGACACGAGTGATTCAAAGCCAAGTTGCTCATGAAGACCTAGGGCATCAACTTGTTTGCTCATGAAGACCTAGGGCATTTGAGGAAGCCCATCGTTGGAATATACAAGCCAAGTTCTATAATGAAAATTCCCACTAGTATATGGAAGTGATAACATAGGCGACTCTCTATCATGAAGATCATGGTGCTACTTTGAAGCACAAGTGTGGAAAAAAGATAGTACCATTGTCCCCTTTTTCTTTTCTTTTTTTGGGCCTTCCTTTTTTTATTTGGCGTTTCTCCTTTTTTATTTGGCCTTTCTTTTTTCTTCTTTTTTTGGCCTTTTTTTTTCAAGGGACAGTGCTCTAATAATGATGATCATCACACTTTTATTTACTTACAACACGATATTACTACTCGATACTAGAACAAAAATATTACTCTATATGAATGACTCCGGCGGTGTACCGGGATGTGCAATGATCTAGCGTAGCAATGACATCAAAAAACGGACAAGCCATAGAAACATCATGCTAGCTATCTTACGATCATGCAAGGCAATATGACAATGATGGTGCGTGTCATAATAAACGGAATGGCGGAGTTACATGGCAATATATCTCGGAATGGCTATGGAAATGCCATAATAGGTAGGTATGGTGGCTATTTTGAGGAAGGTATATGGTGGGTGTATGGTACCGGTGAAAGTTGCGTGGTACAAGAGAGGCTAGCAATGGTGGAAGGGTGAGAGTGCGTATAATCCATGGACTCAACATTAGTCATAAAGAACTCACATACTTATTGCAAAAATTTATTAGCCATCGAAACCAAGTACTACACGCATGCTCCTAGGGGGAGGTTGGTAGGAGTTAACCATCGCGCGCCCCCGACCTCCACACAAAGGATGACACTCAATAAATAAAGCTCCAACTTCGTCACATAACGGTTCACCATACGTGCATGCTACGGGAATCACAAACCTCAACACAAGTATTTCTACAATCCACAATTACCCGCTAGCATGACTCTAATATCACCATCTTTATATCGCAAAACTATTGCAAGGAATCAAACATATCATATTCAGCGATCTACAAGTTTATGTAGGATTTTATGACTAACCATGTGAATGACCAATTCATGTCAACTCTCTAAATAGATATAAGTGAAGCAAGAGAGTTTTAATTCTTTCTACAAAAGTTATGCCCACGCTCTAACAATTATAAGTGAAGCAAAAGAGCATTCTACAAATGGCGGTTTTCTATGTGAAGAGAAACATACAATCCAAACTTCAAATGATATAAGTGAAGCACATGAAGCATTCTATAAAGCCATACTCAAAAGATATAAGTGAAGTGCAAAGTGCATTCTATAAATCAACCAAGGACTATCTCATACCAGCATGGTGCATTTATTAAAAGAAAAAGAAAAAGCACAAGACGCTCCAAGAGTTTACGCATATCATGTGAACGAAACGAATCCGAAAACATACCGATACTTGTTGAAGAAAGATGGGATGCCTTCCGGGGCATCCCCAAGCTTAGACGGTTGAGTCTCCTTGAATATTTACTTGGGGTGCCTCGGGCATCCCCAAGCTTGAGCTCTTGCCTCTCGTCCTTCTCCTCATATCGAGACCTCCTCGACCTTCGAACACTTCATCCACACAAAACTTAACCGAACTTTTAGTGGCGGGGTTAGTGCATATGATCAATAAAATCCCATCATGTACTGCTCTAACATTATTGTATAGTTATGAACAAACATTACCCACTGTATGCTATCACAATTCTATGGAACCAAGTCAAGGAGGCTTCAACAAGAATTCAAACATATGCAAATAATGAAGCTATAACAGCAATCTGTGAAAACAGGACAGTCTGTAGTAATCTGAAAATTGAGCATACTTATGTAACTCTAAACATTCTGGCAAAATTAGGAAAAAAAATCATATAACAAGACTTTTCAAAAAAAAATCAGATCCTTTCGACGTTGCAGTAAAAAAGGTAAAATCGCGCACTACAGCCAAAGTTTCTGTTTTTGCACTGCACAAACCAACAAGTAGTTTAATCATCCTAAAGGGAACTCTTGGCACATTATTTTTATAATACAGTGGAATTGTACAAGGGGATAATTATTTTTGTTGAAAAGTTTCTGTAATTCAAGATTTGCAAAGTTTCCATGGGCATGAACAAAGTTCAAGGAGCTCCCCCATTTCAACGGTGCTCGTCCTTCTTACTTTCACTTTTCTTTTTGAAAAAGTTTTAGGTTCGCCTATTTTTTTAAAAACTTTATAAAAGCACACAACAGAAATAAATGACTCTCTAAAATTTTGTCTCCCTGGCAGCGCTTTCTTTAAAGCCATTAAGCTAGGCATATAGTGCTCAAGTAATGGATCCACCCGGATCCCAAGGTATATCAAAGCCAATTTTAATTAGCAATGATTTGGCATTTAGTAGTGAGCACAAAGTGATATGTGTCATGCAACAACGAAGTCTAACTCTCTTCCTATGCATCGGCATGTCATACAAGAACAATTCATGCACATCAAGTAAAGGCCAATGCATAGTATAAGCAGTTTCTTGCAATTTTATCGTGTTGGAAACATAGAGAGGTGGAGATGTAGTTCCTCTCTCATAATAATTGCAAGTAGGAGCAGCAAGCACATGCATATTATATTCATGAAAAAAAATCATGTGCAACGGAAAAAGGCAACCCATCAATATAATCCTTAATAAGTGCAAACTTCTCCGATATAGTGTAGTTGGGGGAATTCAAAAAGATAATAGGACTATCATGTGTGGGTGCAATAGCAACTATCTCATGTTTAACATAAGGGACTATAGCAAGTTCATCTCCATAAGCATAATTCATATTGGCATCTTGGCCACAAGCATAGCAAGGATCATAAAAAAGGGACATTTTAAAAAATCAACAGATAAAAATCATCATAGCATTCATCCTTCGGTAAGCACGAAGGGAAATTAAACAATGTATGAGCTGAAGAGTTACTCTCATTAGAAGGTGAGCACGGGTGATCAATCCGATCTTCCTCCTTTTGTTATTCGCTCTCCTCCTCATCTTTTTCATCAAATGAGCTCACAATGTCATTAATTTGTTCTTCCATAGACTCCTGCAAAATATTAGTCTCTTCTTGAACAACGGATGAGTCCTCAATATATGGTTTAACATAGGCATTAGAAGCATAATTATCATAAAAATATTTAAATATGGCAAAATTTCCAGATTTGTAAAGAGTAGCATCATACTTTTCAATCAAAGAAGCAATTTCATAAGCACCCTTAAAAGCAACATATTCTTCAATTTGTTGAACATCATAGTAACTATAAACACCCTTAGCATACGAAGATACGATTCCATTATCACTAAACTCGCATTGGTAGGGAAGGTGTGTTGGAAATATGCCCTAGAGGCAATAATAAAATGGTTATTATTATATTTCCTTGTTCATGATAATTTTCTGTTATTCATGCTTGAATTGTATTATCCGGAAACACTGATACATGTGTGAATACATAGATCAGAACGTGTCCCTGGTAAACCTCTAGTTACTAGCTCGTTGATCAATAGATGGTTACGGTTTCCTGACCATGGACATTAGATGTCATTGATAACGGGATCACATCATTAGGAGAATGATGTGATGGACAAGACCCAATCCTAAGCCTAGCACAAGATCGTGTAGTTCGTATGCTAAAGCTTTTCCAATGTCAAGTTTCCTTTCCTTAGACCATGAGGTTGTGCAACTCCCGGATAATGTAGGAATACTTTGGGTGTGCCAAACGTCGCAACGTAACTGGGTGGCTATAAAGGTACACTACAGGTATCTCCGAAAGTATCTGTTGGGTTGGCACGAACCGAGACTGGGATTTGTCACTCCGTATGATGGAGAGGTATCTCTGGGCCCACTCGGTAAGACATCATCATAATGAGCTCAATGTGACTAAGGTGTTGGTCACGGGATGATGCATTACAGAACGAGTAAAGATACTTGCCATGACGAGGTTGAACAAGGTATCGGTATACCGACGATCGAATCTCGGGCAAGTATTATACCGATAGACAAAGGGGATTGTATACAGGATTGATTGAATCCTTGACATTGTGGTTCATCCGATGAGATCATCAAGGAGCATGTGGGAGCCAACGTGGGTATCCAGATCCCGCTGTTGGTTATTGACCGGAAATTCATCTCGGTCATGTCTACGTGTCTCCCGAACCCGTAGGGTCTACACACTTAAGGTTCGGTGACGCTAGGGTTGTAGAGATATATGTATGCGGTAACCCAAAAAAAGTTCGGAGTCCCGGATGAGATCCCGGACATCACGAGGAGTTCCGGAATGGTCCGGAGGTAAAGATTTATATATAGGAAGTCCGTTTTCGGCCATCGGGAGAGTTTTAGGGGTCACCGGTATTGTACCGGGACCACCGGAAGGGTCCCGGGGGTCCATCGGGTGGGGCCACCTATCCCAGAGGGCCCCATGGGCTGAAAGGGGAAGGGAACCAGCCCATAGTGGGCTGGTGCGCCCCCCTTGGGCCTCCCCCTGCGCCTAGGGTTGGAAACCCTAGGGATGGGGGCGCCCCACCTGCTAGGCGGGCAAGTCCCCCCCTCTGGCCACCGCCCCCTAGGATATTGGATCTCCTAGGGCCGACGCCCCCCAGGGCCCCTATATATAGTGGGGGAAGGGAGGGTAGCCGCACCCATGCCCTGGCGCCTCCCTCTCCCTCCCGTGACACCGCTTCCTCCTCTAGTGCTGCTTGGCGAAGCCCTGCTGGAATACCGCTGCATCCACCACCACGCCGTCGTGCTGTTGGATCTCCATCAACCTCTCCTCCCCCCTTGCTGGATCAAGAAGGAGGAGACGTCACTGCTCCGTACGTGTGTTGAACACGGAGGTGCCGTCCTTTCGGCGCTAGGATCATCGGTGATTTGGATCACGACGAGTACGACTCCATCATCCACGTTCTCTTGAACGCTTCCGCTCGCGATCTACAAGGGTATGTAGATGCACTCCCCTCTCCCTCGTTGCTAGATGACTCCATAGATTGATCTTGGTGAAGCATAGAATTTTTTTGATTTCTGCTACGTTCCACAACAGTGGCATCATGAGCTAGGTCTATGCGTAGTATCTTGCACGAGTAGAACACAAAGTAGTTGTGGGCATTGATTTGTTCAATTCTCTTGCCGCTACTTGTCTTATCTTGATTCAGCGGCATCGTGGGATGAAGCGGCCCGAACCGACCTTACACGTACGCTTACGTGAGACAGGTTCCACCGACTGACATGCACTAGTTGCATAAGGTGGCTAGCGGGTGACAGTCTCTCCCATTTTAGTCGGATCAGATTCGATGAAAAGGGTCCTTATGAAGGGTAAATAGAAATTGGCATATGACATTGTGGTTTTGGCGTAGGTAAGAAACGTTCTTGCTAGAAACCTATGGCAGCCACGTAAAAACTTGCAACAACAATTAGAGGACGTCTAACTTGTTCTTGCAGCATGTGCCGTGTGATGTGATATGGCCAAAAGATGTGACGAATGATATATGTGATGTATGAGTTTGATCATGTTCTTGTAATAGGAATCACGACTTGCATGTCGATGAGTACGACAACCGGCAGGAGCCATAGGAGTTGTCTTAATTTTATTGTATGACCTGCGTGTCATTGAAAACGCCATTTAATTACTTTACTTTATTGCTAACCGTTAGCCATAGTAGTAGAAGTGATGTTTGGCGAGACAAGTTCATGAAGACATGATGATGGAGATCATGATGATGGAGATCATGGTGTCATGCCGGTGACAATGATGATCATGGAGCCCCGAAGATGAAGATCAAAGGAGCAAAATGATATTGGCCATATCATGTCACTTTTTGATTGCATGTGATGTTTATCATGTTTATACATCTTATTTGCTTAGAACGACAGTAGTAAATAAGATGATCTCTCACTAAAAATTTCAAGAATTGTGTTTCCCCTAACTGTGCACCGTTGCTAAGGTTCGTTGTTCCGAAGCACCACGTGATGACCGGGTGTGATAGGCTCTAACGTTCGCATACAACGGGTGTAAGCCAGATTTACACACGCAATACACTTAGGGTTCACTTGACGAGCCTAGCATGTACAAACATGGCCTCGGAACACGGAAGACCGAAAGGTCGAACATGAGTCGTATAGAAGATACGATCAACATAAATATGTTCACCGTTGATGACTAGTCCGTCTCACGTGATGATCGGACACGGCCTAGTCGATTCGGATCATGTATCACTTAGATGACTAGAGAGATGTCTATCTGAGTGGGAGTTCACTAAATTTGTTTAGATGAACTTAATTGTCATGAACATAGTCTAAAATCTTTACAATATGTCTTGTAGATCCAATGGCCCACTCTAATGTTGTCCTCAACTTCAACGCGTTCCTAGAGAAAACCAAGCTGAAAGACGATGGCAGAAACTATACGGACTGGGTCCGTAACTTGAGGATCATCCTCATAGCTGCCAAGAAAACTTATCTCCTTGAAGCACCGCTAGGTGACTCTCCCGCCCCAGCGAACCAAGACGTTATGAACGCTTGGCAGTCGCGTTGTGATGATTACTCCCTGGTTTAGTGCGGCATGCTTTACAGCTTAGAGTCGGGGCTCCAAAAGCGTTTTGAGCACCACGGAGCATATGAGATGTTCCAAGAGCTGAAAATGGTTTTCCAAGCTCATGCCCGAGTCGAGAGATATGACGTCTCCGACGCATTCTACAGTTGTAAGATGGAGGAGAATAGTTCTGTCAGCGAGCACATACTCAAATTGTCTGGTTTGTGCAATCGCTTGTCTCAGTTGGGAATTAATCTCCCAGATGAAGCGGTCGTTGACAGAATCTTTCAGTCGCTCCCACCTAGCTACAAGAGCTTCGTGATGAATTTCAATATGCAAGGGATGGAGAAGTCCATTCCCGAAGTGTATTCAATGCTGAAATCAGCGGAGGTGGAAATCAAGAAAGAGAATCAAGTGTTGATGGTGAATAAAACCACAAGTTCAAGAAAGGCAAGGGTAAGAAGAACTTCAAGAAGGACGGCAAAGGAGTTGCCGCGCCCGGTAAGCCAATTGCCGGGAAGAAGCCAAAGAATGGACCCAAGCATGAGACTGAGTGCTTTTATTGCAAGGGATGGGTCACTTGAAGCGGAACTTCCCCAAATACTTAGCAGATAAGAAGTCCGGCAACGTCAAAGGTATATGTGATATACATGTTATTGATGTGTACCTTACCAGCGCTCGTAGTAGCTCCTGGGTATTTGATACAAGCGCAGTTGCTCACATTTGTAACTCAAAGCAGGAGCTGCGGAATAAGGAGAGACTCGCAAAGGACGAGGTGACGATGCGCGTCAGGAATGGTTCCAAGGTCGATGTGATCGCCGTCGGCACGCTACCTCTACATCTACCTTCGGGATTAGTTTTAAACCTCAATAATTGTTATTTAGTACCACCTTTGAGCATGAACATTGTATCTGGATCTCGTTTAATGCGAGATGGCTACTCATTTATATCCGAGAATAATGGTTGTTCTATTTATATGAGAGAAATGTGTTATGGTCATGCCCCGCTGGTTAATGGTTTATTCTTAATGAATCTCGAACGTGATGTTACACATATTCATAGTGTGAATGCCAAAAGATCTAAGGTTGATAATGGTAGTCCCACATACTTGTGGCATTGCCGCCTTGGTCATATTGGTGTCAAACGTATGAAGAAGCTCCATGCAGATGGACTTTTGGAGTCTTTTGATTATGAATCATTTGACACGTGCGAACCATGCCTCTTGGGCAAGATGAGCAAGACTCCGTATAATGCCAAGGATGCCATTATATCTCCTACGTGTCGAGGCACGACTTAGAGACATACACGCATTCTGGAATGATCGCAAGCGTGGTATCTTTGCACAACTCATGTAAAAGAACAGGGATGAAAGAGTAAAATAGTTGGCTTACACTCGCCACGTCACATAATAAATACAATAACATACATTCATCCAATACACAGGGTCCGACTACGGACGAAATCCAAAAGAAAGATACCAAAAAGAACACAAGCCCGGATAGCCCCTAGTAGGAACCACTACTGATCGTCGAAAACGTCACATACAAACGGCCAAGCTCTCATCGAAGTCCCGGTAAAGTTCTGATCCATCTTCTGCACTGTTCTCAGCGGTACCTGCATCTGGTGTTGTAGTAACTGTGAGCCACGAGGACTCAGCAATCCCATAACCATGGGTATCAAGACTAGCAAAGCTTAATGGGTACGGAAAAGGGTAGTGGCGAGGTTGTAGCAGTGGCTAAGCAATATATGGTGGCTACCTTACGAGTACAAGAGTAAGATGAGCATCTACGCAAGCGGTCGCAAACTAGTACTGATCGCTAAAGATCCTGAACTACCTACGAGTCAAACATAACCCCACCGTGTTCTCTTCTCAAAGTGAAAAGAGACAGTCACGGCTACTCACACATTTGTGTGTTTTATCTCGGATCCACTGTCAAGTTTTCTACAACCGGACATTAAAAAATTCCAATCTGCCACTTAACCGCGGGCACGACTTTCGAAAGATCATAACCCTGCAGGGGTGTCTCAACTTACCCCATCACAAGCTCTCACGATCAGCAGAAGTAATAATAATATTACCCCTTATCTTAGGGACAGCCCGATCAGACTCGGAATCCCGGTGCACAAGACATTTCGACAATGGTAAAACAAGTCCAGCAAGACCACCCGGCGTGCCGACACCTTGATAGTAGCCGCGCGTATCTCATCTCAGGCCACGTACGGATGGGTGATTTTACTGGAGCCAGATACCTCGAGTTTCCCCGTGGTGGCCCCGTCGAACCCCCGTTTGGGACCAACACCATCAGCACTGGCCCCCCTGTTATGTAGAAGAATCCTCGGGGACATGACCCCCTATGCAAATTAATTAATTAATTAATTAAGTTGTTATTATGAGGCAAATTAAAACCAATGTTGGGCCTTGCTGGAGGAGTTTTATTCAAAGACGAACTATCAAGGGGTCCCCATATACCCAACCGTGTAAGGAAAGCAAAATCAAGGAACATAACGCCGGTTTATCAGCTCCTAAGGCGGCATGAGTGGAACAAAACACCAAGCAAATGGCCAAGCCTTCCACCCATTGCCAAGTATATAGGTGTGTTAAGATTTACAAGATATATTGTGATATACCAAAGCATCAAGTTCCAACATGGAACGATCTTCATCTTCACCTACAACTAACAACGCTATAAGAGGGGCTGAGCAAGCGGGTAACATAGCCAAACAATGGTTTGCTGGGAAGGTGTCAAAGGTTAGAGGTTTCATGGCAACAAGGAGAGGCTGACAAAAAATGATGGGTAGCGCGACATATAACGATAGCATCGAGACAGCTAGCATGGCAAAGATAGTAAAGGTATCCAAGGTGATGGTCATCTTGCCTGGGATTCCGCAAAGAAGAAGAACAAGTCCACAAAGTAGACGGAGCATCATAGTCGAGCGAATCCTCACAACTCCGGAACGGAACCGAAGCTAACAAGAGAAGCAACCGGAAAGAAGCAAACAACATGGTAAACACACAAGCATAAACATGGCATACGATGCACATCAAAGTATGATGCCTGTCCGGTTAAATATGCATGGCATGGCAAGGTGCACAAACAATACTACAAGTTAAGTGGAGCTCAATATGCAACGAGTTGCATATTGACGAAACACCACATTATATTTATTTAGTTAACTCTCGTTTATTTACGACAAGATTAAATGTTTGTTAACATGTCAAGGGGTGAAGCAAAATTAAGCTAACTATTTAGACAAGTTTAAATGAGGCCGGAACAACAAACAACAATTCCGGAAAACCCCCATGTGCATAATTTGGATTTGGTACTGTTCTGCCTAAAACATATTTCAGAGTTATTAAACAGCAAAACGAAATGCACCATGTTATTCTATGCATTTTTCCACCCCATTTACATATAAAGTTTACTAAATATGGAGCTACGGTTACTTAGTTATGAATTAAACCATTTTAACATGTTATTTAAGCAAAACAAAGCAAACAACAAGTTTAAGCATATTTAACATGGATGAAAGTGGCAAATTATTAATCTACACAAAATTCTAAGCATTTTCCATATATAAAGTTTTTACATATGATGTACGGATGTGGAGTTATTATATGCATGATGATTGAGGGGTTTTTCTGCAATTCTGAAAACCTAGGATAATAGCTAAACTCGCCGCAGGAAAAAAAAAACAGAAACGGGTTGAAACTGGTGGGCCGGCCCAACAGATAAAACAAAAACAAGGTGGGGCACTAGAGGTGGCCTCACCATGGGCCTTGGCCCGTTGGGGGAGGTAGGCCAGAATGGGCTCGGTGGAGAGGGAGGCTGGAAGCCGCTGGCTTCGGCTCGGCCTTGTAGCCGCGGCAGCCCACGCGACTATGTGGAGCGGGTACACGAGGTTGTGGATGAGCGGGTCAACGGGTCGAGCGGGCGAGGCTCTGAAGCGGGTGCTTTATTCGTCCTCGACAGGAAGCAAAGCACCGGAGGCTGGCGATGACCTAGCAACGAAGGAACATGAAGGCACAGATCTTGGCGGCGGGATTTGGGGCTCCATGGCCACGGCATCTCCTGTCCAAGGAAGAGAAAGAGCCCTACGAGAGATGAACACAGAGGGAGGGAGATCGAGGGAAGTATGCGGGGCATGGCGCTGGACCTGTGGCCCCGACGGCGACAATTGCTGGGAGGTCCCGCGACCTGGGGAACGGATCCGACGGTGAAAGAGGAGCCGGTCGGAGATGAATCGGGGTGGCGCGGAAACGACGCTCAACGGCGGCGGAAGGCGAACCAGAGGAGGAGACGAAGCTCCTCGAGGGCAGCGGCGCGCGGGAGGCCACAAACGAGGTGGCTCGGGGAGGAGGCACCTGCAGGGCTGCGTGGAAGATGGAGGGCGTCGGGGTCCCGGTGGATGGCGAGGATCTCCTCGGCGAGGCAGGTTCGGCCGGCGGACGGAGCAGCTCCGGCTGTGGGCTCGCCGGTGAGGCGCTAGAGATGGCAGGGGAGCGGCTGATGGCGAAGCTTGGCTAGGTGCAGGGGAGCTCAGCGCCATTGGCTTCGGGAACGAGGCAAAGGAGGCGGCTCGGGGATCGGGCGCGCGAGGCTGTTGCCTGGATCCAAACTGGATTGCGCGCCAGCCGATGATTGGGTGGTGGCTGAGAGTGGAGGCGGAGGGAACCTGGGAGGATCCCGAGGTGAGAGGAGGAGCCTGGTTGGCTGTGGGTGGATCTTGCGGAGATGGTGGAGCGGCGGCGGCTAGGGAATGAGTGGGACATGCCTCCTAGAATTTAGGGTTAGGGTCTATATATAACAAGTGGAGTTAGGTAGGGGTCATTTGATCCCTCCGATCAAAATCGAGCGGTCTGAGAAAAATATGTAGGAAGTTCAAATAGGAAAATGGTGATATTTTAGGGATGTTTGGGGATGATCCGGACCCATCGGTAGCAAGAGCCCGGGTCGGGTTCGGGGCAGTTTCGGACGTGCAGTCGAGGGGGGTAAAAGTGGGCTGGCTACCGGGCTGTGTAGAAGGCATCGGACTGAGACGAGAGAAGAGAGAGAGTGGCCCGGCGGCAGTTTCGAAACACCAAAATGTCCGACGTTTATCCGGCTATAATGCCTCTATAGGTTTAATGGTTGGGCTATCAAACAGACTCCGAATGCGATGAAATTTGGCAGGCGGTCTATCTACACTATAATAAGACCGCACGTCAAGTTTCAACTCATTCCGAGAATATTTTCCCGCCACTTATAAAATAAATATTCGGAGGTGTCGCGGGCGCGTGCGAGTGTGTCTGGACTCAGAACGGGCAACGGAGAGAATTGGGGAACCCGAACGAATGCAAGTTTTGAAAACATGCTGATGAAATGCACATGAAGATAAGGAAAAGTGCAACACGCAAGCAAATGACATGGCAACGATGACGAATAACTGGCTGACACCTGGCGCATCGGTCTCGGGGCGTCACAACTCTCCCACACTAACAGAGGATCTCGACCCGAGATCCTGGAGAAGGCACCGGATAAAACGGAAAAGGAAGAGGTAAAACAAAGTTGCTTCTTCAACAAATGAGTGAAACCACGAACCTTGAGAGGTTGAACAATCTTGAAAGAAATAATACAACGGAGATGAACGAAGTTAACAGCACTCCGGTAAAATGAGGAACAAGGAACATTACGAGAACTTGTAGGTTGAAAGACATTAAACAAGAGCTCGCGGATGACGAAAGAATTTCAAAACCACTTCGGTGAACCAAGATTGAAAAGGAATAAGAACGAAATAATTTGGATAGCATTCCGACTGTAAATCGAAGGAATTAACATAAACTTGACGAGATGGGATGATACTTGATGAAATCAACAACACACTACCTCTGAAAGAATTGAATGATTGGCACAAGGGGTAAGAAAAGCTTCAGACAGCACTCCGGTTAACAGAGAGTCAAAACTTGATAAGATGAGAGAGCTTGAACATTGGGCACAACACTCCAGTTAAATAGATAAACAAGGAAAAGAACATGATCTTGACAAAACAAGATGATGGTTTGGAGAGAGCAATATCATAATGCCTCCGGAATGAAAGAATAGATGCTAGATTGTTAGGAAGAAATAAAGTAGAAGAAAATGATAACTTCTACCACCAATGAATTTAGAAAACATCCTTACGAAGAAGGGTAGAATGGAGTTGTTGAAAATAATCAACAACAAAAGAATAATCTTGTTGTGGGCTTATGGAAAACATCTCAAAATTATGAGGTGACAACCGTCCACTAACGGGAAACAATAGATTGGATTGAGATCAACGAAGATATGAAAACTTCTTTCACCGAGTGGATAAATGAAGAATTTGGGTCATTTATGAGCACCACAATAGCAACAATCCTTAGGGAAAGCTTTAGGTGAATTATAACCCAAGATCACTCCAACGAAGAAATTGAAGGGTTAGAAGGATCTCCTGAACGAAGAAAATGATGGGTTTAAATATCTCATTCCTGACAACTTGTGAATCATGAAACATGAAGGGAAAATTGTCAAGAATGACATAACGCCACCTCAAAAGATAAAGGTAGAAAGAATTGCACTTCGGAATGCAAGAATAATAATACTTGAGCTCCAACAAGACTCTTGAAGAACACTTCGAGCATGAATTAAATCATGATGAACCACCATGTTGAACTCCGGTAACAAACGAATGAGAAGTGAAGGTAGAAAAGAATAAGATTGAAGCCTTGCAATGATTAGATGAAGCTTTGTGATGAGATAAAGAGAAAACTTGGAACTCCGGAAAGAAAGATGGAACATTCCGAACCTAGAGTTTATTAATCATGAACAAACTCCGAACAAGGAATTAATCACTTGGATGGAATAAGAATAAGAATTATGTTGTGCGTATCCTTCACCAATTTAAATTGGTGACTAACAATGGATTTGGCATACTACTTATTCTTGTTACAAAGAATTAAAGAGAGATCTAGCACAACCTTGGATAAATATTCAACAAAGCACCGGTAGGATTATGAAAAGAACAATGAATTGATACGATAACAACGAAAGAGTAATCTTGAAGGAACCACTATAAGAATATGGAGACGAACGAAGAGGCATCAATTAAGAATAGTTGGAGGACGAAGTTGAAAACTGAGAACGAAGAATCTTCTGAAATGATGGCCTTCGGAGGATCACAATGGGAAGAATTCATGAAATGCTTCGGATGGGTATAAAAAGAATTCCACACAATCGGAACAATAAAGATGATGGCATGAAGCTAGAACCATGAATCTTTAGAAGAACGGGTAGGATTTGAGAGAAACTCTTCTCCGGTCTTCAAATTTGAGAAGACAATGAGATACACCACCATGAATTGTTGAGGCAATCCGGAATGAAGAATTAAAAGGTTGAACCAAAGGTGAAAAGAATTTGAAAGCGATCTTGGAGGATACATTTGACCGATGAGAAATCCATTCTTACGTCAAACTTGAAAATAATTTCATAATAACTCCGGAAAATTAAAAGAGTCAGGTAAGATCCTGGAAAAAGACCTGTGGGTTAGGGCCCACTAAAGAAATCACCGCTGAAAAAGATTGCTTAAGATATATTGCACCGGTTGAATTAAATGGCTTGAATAAGATGACAATCCTCAAAATAGCTTGAACGGATTAAGAATTGAAACACAAATCTTCTGAGATACCTTGTACACTCCGGATAAGAATAAAGAGATGTTGAATAAGCAAGAGAGACTTCGGATAAGAAATTTCAACATGTGAAACAAAAAAGGAAGAGATATGATCAACACCGAAGCTTGAATTAATCCGCCGGAGAAAAACGAGAATGGAGAATGAAAAACTTGAAGCTCCTGAGCATCATCACGCGAAATCACCGGATAGGGACATTGATGGAAAATAATGAAGAAAAATCACATGAATAAAATGGATACTTGATTAAGAATTCTGGCTCCAAGAAGAAGAAGGGTGGGAGGGTGGGGAAAACAAAGACAACTTGGGATGAATGAAATAAAACACCATTGAGAAAAGACTGAGAGTTGATCTTGCAGATGATGAAGAGATCGGATTAACTTGAAGCGAAGCACACGGGTTGAAAAGAATTAACATAATAATCTCGATGATCACGAAGGATTAGCAGTCTCATAGAAATATGAGAACACCGATTAAGAAAGGTATGGAATCAACATTTGACATCGAAGCAACTCGAATACCAGAATCAAAATGAAAACAACGGATAGATATGTTGCAACATAATCTTCACAATATCATCTGAACAGAGAATTGGACGAATGAATTCCATAGCTTAATGGTACAACACTTGTCGAGAAGCCACTTGGGTGAACAAAAGGTAAATAAAAAACAACAAGGAGCAGATAGAACAAATACAAGATAGAAGTTTTGTTCCACATGTTCGTGCTGAAAGCTCATGGAACGTGTTACAAAAGGGTTTTGCAATCCCCGGATCAGCATAGCCAATGACCCTTTAAGATGCAACTCCCGATAGGAACAATGCCCATAAAACCACTTCACTCAATGTTGAACCCCGAACTCCATATCATGCACTCGTTGGAAGAATGCCTACGAACTACTAGATGAACCCACCTATTAATTTCCGAAAGTTTCCAGTTATGCAATCAGGTGTTGGGGATACAGGGGAAGCACCGCGCACTCAACTCTAATCCTACATCCAGCTGTATCCATCCTTCAACACATAACCAGTTATTTCCGGAAACCATTTACCTCGGACCTTCGAAACGCAACTGCTATACAAGCTATGGCAATACTCTCGAACTACCTCCCCAGTACTGGGTGATGTCGGGGTTATCTTGCCACTAACCGCATAGAAGAGTTTTCGATGTCGGCCGTCTTAAGTATTCTAGAAGCGCTGCGATAAGTTTGTGACGATAACACCTCGGAGCTCAACTCCCCGGGACACTGCCACAACCCCTAAATGACAGGAGGCATCGAGAACAATGTTCTCGTCACAAAGACATCGGAACAATCCAAACAATACTCGCGTGATCCTAAAAAAAATTAGTGAATTTTTGATAGTAGAAGAGATAGAGCATCGTCAGGAGTCCTCACCAGAGTGATGAAGGGGATGAGGAGTAAAAAGAAATCCTACTCTCCGATATATATATAGGACTCAAAACATTTTCATGTGTGTGCCTAGACTAAACCGTCAACGATTCGATCAATCAGTGGGGCTCCTAGGTCGGAGAAGGCTCTGATTACCAACTTATAATGCCCAGGATGCGATTATATCTCCTACGTGTCGAGGCACGACTTAGAAACATAAGCGCATTCTGGAATGATCGCAAGCGTGGTATCTTTGCACAACTCATGTAAAAGAACAGGGATGAAAGAGTAAAATAGTTGGCTTACACTCGCCACGTCACACAATAAATACAATAAAATACATTCATCCAATACATAGGGTCCGACTACGGACGAAATCCAAAAGAAAGATACCAAAAAGAACACAAGCCCGGATCGCCCCAAGTAGGAACCACTACTGATCATCGAAAACGTCACATACAAACGACCAAGCTCTCATTGAAGTCCTGGTAAAGTTCTGATCCATCTTTTGCACTGTTCTTAGTGGTACCTGCATCTGGTGTTGTAGTAACTGTGAGCCACGAGGACTCAGCAATCCCATAACCATGGGTATCAAGACTAGCAAAGCTTAATGGGTATGGAAAAGGGTAGTGGTGAGGTTGCAGCAACGGCTAAGCAATATATGGTGGCTACCTTACGAGTACAAGAGTAAGATGAGCATCTACGCAAGCGGTCGCAAACTAGTAATGATCGCTAAAGATCCCGAACTACCTACGAGTCAAACGTAACCCCATCGTGTTCTCTTCTCAAAGTGAAAAGAGACTAACACGGTTACTCACACAGTTGTGTGTTTTATCTCGGATCCTCTGTCAAGTTTTCTACAACCGGACATTAACAAATTCCAATCTGCCACATAACCGCAGGCACGGCTTTCGAAAGATCATAACCCTGTAGGGGTGTCCCAACTTAGCCCATCACAAGCTCTCACGATCAGCAGAAGTAATAATAATATTAGCCCTTATCTTAGGGACAGCCCGACCAGACTCGGAATCCCGGTGCACAAGACATTTCGACAATGGTAAAACAAGTCCAGCAAGACCTCCCGGCGTGCCGACACCCTGATAGTAGCCGCGCGTATCTCGTCTCAGGCCACGTCCGGATGGGTGATTTTACGGGAGCCAGATACACCTCGAGTTTCCCCGTGGCGGCCCCGTTGAACCCCCATTTGGGACCAACACCATCAGCACTGGCCCCCCCTGTTATGTAGAAGAATCCTCGGGGACATGACCCCCTATGCAAATTAACTAATAAATTAAGTTGTTATTATGAGGCAAATTAAAACCAATGTTGGGCCTTGCTGGAGGAGTTTTATTCAAAGACGAACTGTCAGGGGGTCCCCATATACCCAACCGTGTAAGGAACACAAAATTAAGGAACATAACGCCGGTTTATCGGCTCCTAAGGCGGCTTGAGTGGAACAAAACACCAAGGAAAAGGCCAAGCCTTCCCCCATTGCCAAGTATATAGGTATGTTAAGATTTATAAGATATATTGTGATATACCAAAGCATCAAGTTCCAACATGGAATGATCTTCATCTTCACCTGCAACTAACAACGCTATAAGAGGGGCTGATCAAGCGGGGTACCATAGCCAAACAATGGTTTGCCAGGAAGGTGTCAAAGGTTAAAGGTTTCATGGCAACAAGGAGAGGCTGACAAAAAATGATGGGTAGCGCGACATATAACGATAGCATCAAGACAGCTAGCATGGCAAAGATATTAGAGGTATCCAAGGTGATGGTCATCTTGCCTGGCATTCCGCAAAGAAGAAGAACAAGTCCACGAAGTAGACGGAGCAACATAGTCGAGCGAATCCTCACAACCCCGGAACGGAACCGAAGCTAACAAGAGAAGGAACCGGAAAGAAGCAAACAACACGGTAAACACACAAGCATAAACATGGCATACGATGCACATCCAAGTATGTTGACTGTCCGGTTAAATATGCATGGCATGGCAAGGTGCACAAACAATACTACAAGTTAAGTGGAGCTCAATATGCAACGAGTTGCATATTGACGAAACACCACATTTTATTTATTTAGTTGACTCTCGTTTATTTACAAGACAAGATTAAATGTTTGTTAACATGTCAAGGGGTGAAGCAAAATTAAGCTAACTATTTAGACAAGTTTAAATGAGGCCGGAACAACAAACAGCAATTCCGGAAAACCCCCATGTGCATAATTTGGATTTGGTACTGTTCTGCCTAAAACATATTTTAGAGTTATTAAACAGAAAAAGTAAATGCACCATGTTATTCTATGCATTTTTCCACCCCATTTACATATAAAGTTTACTAAATTATGAGCTATGGTTATTTAGTTATTAATTAAACCATTTTAACATGTTATTTAAGCAAAACAAAGCAAACACCAAGTTTGAGCATATTTAACTTGGATGAAAGTGGCAAATTATTAATCTACACAAAATTCTAAGCATTTTCCATGTATAAAGTTTTTACATATGATGCACGGATGTGGTGTTATTATATGCATGATGATTGAGGGTTTTTCTGCAATTCTGAAAACCTGGGATAATAGCTAAACTCGCCGCAAGAAAAAAAAACAAAAACGGGCTGAAATTGGTGGGCCGGCCCAACAGAGAAAAAAAACAAGGTGGGGCGCTGGAGGTGGTCTCACCATGGGCCTTGGCCAGTTGGGGGAGGTAGGCCGGAATGGGCTCGGTGGAGAGGGAGGCTGGAAGGCGCTGGCTTCGGCTCGGCCTTATAGCCGCGGCAGCCCACACGACGATGTGGAGCGGGTACACGAGGGTGTGGATGAGCGGGTCAACGGGTCGAGCGGGCGAGGCTCTGAAGCGGGTGCTTTCTTCGTCCTCGACAGGAAGCAGAGCACCGCCGGCTGGCGATGACCTGGCGACAGAGGAACATGAAGGCACGGATCCTGGCGGCGGGATTTGGGGCTCCATTGCCACGGCGTTTCCTGTCCAAGGAAGAGAAAGAGCCCTCTGAGATATGAACACAGAGGGAGGGGAGATCGAGGGAAGTATGCGGGGCATGGCGCTGGACCTGTGGCCGCCGGCGGCGACAATTGCAAGGAGGTCCCGCGACCTGGGGAACGGATCTGGCGGGGAAAGAGGAGCCGGTCGGAGATGAATCGGGGCGGCGCGGAAACGACGCTCAACGATGGCGGAAGGCGAACCAGAGGAGCAGACCAAGCTCCTCCAGGGCAGTGGCGCGCGGGAGGCCACAAACGAGGTGGCTTGGCGAGGAGGCACCTGCAGGGCTGCGTGGAAGATGGAGGGCGTTGGGGTCCCGGCGGATGGCGAGGATCTCCCCGGCGAGGCAGGTTCGGCCGACGGACGGAGCAGCTCCGGCTGTGGGCTCGCCGGCGAGGCGCTGGAGACGGCAGTGGAGCGGCTGATGGCGAAGCTTGGCTAGGTGCAGGGGAGCTCGGTGCCAATGGCTTCAGGAACGAGGCAAAGAAGGCGGCTCGGGGATCGGGCGCGCGAGGCTGTGGCCTGGATCCAAACTGGATTGCGCGCCGGCCGATGATTGGGTGGTGGCTGAGAGTGGAGGCGGAGGGAACCTGGGAGGATCCCGAGGTGAGAGGAGGAGCCTGGTTCGCTGCGGGTGGATCTTCCTGTTGAGGAACGTAGTATTTTAAAAATTTCCTACGATCACGCAAGATCTATCTACCAGATGCATAGCAACGAGAGGGAAGAGTGTGTCTACGTACCCTCGTAGACCGGAAGCGGAAGCGTCAAGTGACGCGGTTGATGTAGTCGAACTTCTTCGCAATTCAACCGATCAAGCACCAAATGTACGGCACCTCCGCGTTCAGCACACGTTCAGCTTGATGACGTCCCACGAGCTCTTGATCCAGTTGAGCTTCACGGGAGAGTTTCGTCAGCACGACGGCGTGGTGACGGATATGATGTATCTACCAGCGCAGGGCTTCGCCTAAGCACTGCAACGGTATGACCGAGGTGTGTTTCTGTGGAGGGGGGCACCGCACACGGCTGGAACAATTCAACTTGTGTGTCTTTGGGTGCCCCCCTGCCCCCGTATATAAAGGAGCAAGGGAGGAGGGCCGGTTAGGGCAATCCTACTAGGAATAGGATTGCAATCCTATTCCTAGTAGGAGTCCACCAAGAAGGAAGAGAGGGAAAGGAAAAGAGGGAGAGGTGGCGCCCCCCCAATCCTAGTCCAACTAGGATCCCTAGGTGGGGCGCCGGCCAGCCTCTATGGGCTGCCTCTCTCCTTTCCTCAAGGCCCACTATGGACCATCCCCCCTCGTAGGGGGTTCCGGTAACCCCCTCCGGCAATCCAGTTAAATCCGAAACTTTTCCGGAACACTTCCGGTGTCCGAATATAGTCGTCCAATATATCAATCTTTATGTCTCGGACATTCCGAGACTCCTCGCCATGTCCGTGATCTCATCCGGGACTCCGAACTACCTTCGGTACATCAAAACTCATAAACTCATAATACCGATCGTCATCAAACGTTAAGCGTGCGGACCCTACGGGTTCGAGAACTATGTAGACATGACCGAGACTCATCTCCGGTCAATAACCAATAGCGGAACCTGGATGCTCATATTGGCTCCTACATATTCTACGAAGATCTTTATCGGTCAAACCGCACAACAACATACGTTGTTCCTTTTGTCATCGGTATGTTACTTGCCCGAGATTCGATCGTCGGTATCTCTATACCTAGTTCAATCTTGTTACCGGCAAGTCTCTTTACTCGTTCCGTAACACATCATCTCGTGACTAACTCATTAGTCTTTTGCTTGCAAGGCTTATTATGATGTGTGTTACCGAGAGGGCCCAGAGATACCTCTCCGACACTCGGAGTGACAAATCCTAATCTTGATCTATGCCAACACCACGAATACTTTCGGAGACACCTGTAGAGCATCTTTGTGATCACCCAGTTATGTTGTGACGTTTGATAGCACACAAGGTGTTCCTACGGTATTCGGGAGTTGCATAATCTCATAGTCATAGGAACATGTATAAGTCATGAAGAAAGCAATAGCAGTAAAACTAAACGATCATAGTGCTATGCTAACGGATGGGTCTTGTCCATCACATCATTCTCCTAATGATGTGATCTCGTTGATCAAATGACAACTCATGTCTATGGTTAGGAAACATAACCATCTTTGATCAATGAGCTAGTCTAGTAGAGGCATACTAGGGACACTCTGTTTTGTCTATGTATTCACACATGTACTAAGTTTCCGGTTAATACAATTCTAGCATGAATAATAAACATTTATCATGATATAAGGAAATATGAATAACAACTTTATTATTGCCTCTAGGGCATATTTCCTTCACTTCCGGAGATGGTGGAGCGGCGGCGGCGAGGGAATGAGTGGGACATGCCTCCTAGAATTTATGGTTAGGGTCTATATATAACAAGTGGAGTTAGGTAGGGGTCATTTGATCCCTCCGACCAAAATCGAGCGGTTCGAGAAAAATATGTAGGATGTTCAACTAAGAAAATGGTGATATTTTAGGGATGTTTGGGGATGATCCGGACCCATCGGTAGCAAGAGCCCGGGTCGGGTTCGGGGCATTTTCGGATGTGCAGTCGAGGGGGGTAAAAGTGGGCTGGTTCGCGGGCTGTGTAGAAGGCATCGGACTGAGACGAGAGAAGAGAGAGAGTGGCCCGACGGCAGTTTCGAAACACCAAAACGTCCGACGTTTATCTAGCTATAATGCCGCTATAGGTTTAACGGTTGTGCTATCAAACAGACTCCGAATGCGATGAACTTTGGCAGGCGGTCTATCTAC
Organism: Secale cereale; assembly: GCA_902687465.1. Taxonomy (NCBI): domain Eukaryota; kingdom Viridiplantae; phylum Streptophyta; class Magnoliopsida; order Poales; family Poaceae; genus Secale; species Secale cereale. The sequence continues at coordinate 655,696,586 of LR738712.1, forward strand.
ACTATAATAAGACCGCACGTCAAGTTTCAACTCAGGCCGAGAACATTTTCCCGCCACTTATAAAATAAATATTCGGAGGTGCCGTGGGCGCGTGCGAGTGTGTCTGGACTCAGAACGGGCAACGGAGAGAACTGGGGAACCCGAACGAATGCAAGTTTTGAAAACATGCTGATGAAATGCACATGATGACAAGGCAAAGTGCAACACACAAGCAAATGACATGGCAACGATGACGAATAACTGGCGGACACCTGGCGCATCGGTCTCGGGCGTCACTCCGGAACAATGGAGCGAGTGATCAACTTATTGGAAATCATACATACCGATGTGTGCGGTCCAATGAGTGTTGAAGCTCGCGGAGGCTATCGTTATGTTCTCACCGTCACAGATGACTTAAGTAGATATGGGTATGTCTACTTGATGAAACACAAGTCTTATCATGTTTTGCTTGTGAGAGAAGTTTAGTCAACGGGTCTGTCACATTCAGATCCGTATGTATTTCGCAAATTTCTATGTCTACAATGCTCTGCATGGAGCTACTCTAGCTAATTGCTCCCACTTTCAATACGCATCCAGATTGATACTTAGAGTCATCTGGATTTAGTGTCAAAGCTTGCATCGGCGTAACCCTTTACGACGAACTCTTTATCACCTCCATAATCGAGAAACATTTCCTTAGTCATCCAGTTACTAAGGATAATTTTGACCGCTGTACAGTGATCTACTCCTAGATCACTATTGTACCCCCTTGACAAACTCATGGCAAGGTACACAACATGTTTGGTACACAGCATGGCATACTTTATAGAATCTATGGCTTTCATTCTCTATAGGGAATGACTTTCATTCTCTCTATATTTTTCTGCCGTGGTCTGGCTTTGAGTCTTACTCAACTTCACACCTTACAAGTCAGGCAAGAACTTCTTCTTTGACTGATCCATTTTGAACTACTTCAAAATCTTATCAAGGTATGTACTCATCGAAAGTCTTATCAAGCGTCTTGATCTATCTCTATAGATCTTGATGCCCAATATGTAAGCAGCTTTACCAAGGTCTTTCTTTGAAAAACTCCTTTCAAACACTCCTTTATGCTTACCAGAAAATTCTACATCATTTCCGATCGACAATATGTCATTCACATATACTTATCAGAAAGGTTGTAGTGCTCCCACTCACTTCTTGTAAATACAGGCTTCACCGCAAGTCTGTATAAATCATATGCTTTGATCAACTTATCAAAGCGTATATTCCAACTCCGAGATGCTTGCACCAGTCCATAGATGGATCGCTGGAGCTTGCACATTTTGTTAGCACCTTTAGGATTGACAAAACCTTCTGGTTGCATCATATACAAGTCTTCTTTAATAAATCCATTAAAGAATGTAGTTTTGTTATCCATTTGCCAGATTTCATAAAATGCGGCAATTACTAACATGATTCGGACAGACTTAAGCATCGCTACGGGTGAGAAAGTCTCATCGTAGTCAACTCCTTGAACTTGTCGAAACCCTTTCGCAACAAGTCGAGCTTTGTAAACAGTAACATTACCGTTTGCGTCGGTCTTCCTCTTGAAGATCCATTTATTTTCGATGGCTTGCCGATCATCGGGCAAGTCAACCAAAGTCCATACTTTGTTCTAATACATGGATCCCATCTCAGATTTCATGGTCTCAAGCCATTTTGCGGAATCTGGGCTCATCATCGCTTCCTCATAGTTCGTAGGTTCATCATGGTCTAGTAACATGACTTCCAGAACTGGGTTGCCGTACCACTCTGGTACGGAACGAACTCTGGTTGATCTACGAAGTTCAGCAGAAACTTGATCTGAAGTTTCATGATCATCATCATTAGCTTCCTCACTAATTGGTGTAGGAATCACTGGAACGAGTTTCTGTGATGTACTAGCTTCCAATTCGGGAGAAGGTACAATTACCTCATCAAGTTCTACTTTCCTCCCAGTCACTTCTTTCGAGAGAAACTCCTTCTCTAGAAAGGATCCACTCTTAGCAACAAAGACCTTGCCTTAGGATCTGTGATAGAAGGTGTACCCAACAGTTTCTTTTTGGGTATCCTATGAAGATTTACTTCTCCGATTTGGGTTCGAGCTTATCATGTTGAAACTTTTCCACATAAGCATCGCAGTCCCAAACTTAAAGAAATGACAGCTTAGGTTTCTCGTCAAACCACAGTTCATACGGTGTCATCTCCACGGATTTAGATGGTGCCCTATTTAACGTGAATGTAGCTGTCTCTAATGCATAACCCCAAAAGCGATAGTGGTAGATCGGTAAGAGACATCATCAATCGCACCATATCTAATAAAGTACGATTATGACGTTCGGACACACCATTACACTGTGGTGTTCCAGGTGGCGTGAGTAGTGAAACTATTTCACATTGTTTTTATTGAAGGCCAAACTCACTAACTCAAATATTTCACCTCTACGATCATATCGTAGAAACTCTTATTTTCTTGTTACGATGATTCTCCACTTCACTCTAAAATTCTTTGAACTTTTCAAATGTTTCAGGCTTGTGCTTCATTAAGTAGATATACCCATATCTGCTCAAATCATCAGTGAAGGTCAGAAAATAACGATACCTGCCGCGAGCTTGAACACTCATTGGTCCGCATACATCAGTATGTATGATTTCCAACAACTCTGTTGCTCGCTCCACGGTTCCGGAGAACGGAGTTTTAGTCATCTTGCCCATGAGGCATGGTTCGCAAGCACCAAGTGATTCATAATCAAGTGATTCCAAAAGTCCATCACTATGGAGTTTCTTCATGCGCTTTACACCAATATGACCTAAACGGCAGTGCCCCAAATAAGTTGCACTATCATTATTTACCTTGCATCTTTTGGCTTCAATATTATAAATATGTGTATCACACGATCGAGATCCAACAAACCATTTTCATTGGGTGTATGACCATAGAAGGTTTTATTCATGTAAACAGAACAAGAATTATTCTCTAACTTACATGAATAACCGTGTTGCAATAAACATGATAAAATCATATTCATGCTCAACACAAACACCAAATAACACTTATTTAGGTTCAACACTAATCCCGAAAGTATAGGGAGTGTGAGATGATGATCATATCAATCTTGGAACTACTTCCAATACACATCGTCACTTCATCCTTTAACTAGTTTCTGTTCATTATGCAACTCCCATTTCGAGTTACTACTCTTTAGCAACTGAACCAATATCAAATACCGAGGGGTTGCTATGAACACTAGTAAAATACACATCAATAATCTGTATATCAAATATACCTTTGTTCACTTTGCCATCCTTCTTATCCGCCAAATATCTAGGGCAGTTCCACTTTTAGTGACCATTTCCTTTGCAGTAGAAGCACTTAGTTTCAGGCTTGAGTTTAGCTTTGGGTTTCTTCACGGGAGTGACAACTTGCTTGTCATTCTTCTTGAAGTTCCCCTTCTATCCCTTTGCCCTTTACTTGAAACAAGTGGTCTGGTTAACCATCAACACTTGATGCTCTTTCTTGATTTCTACCTTCGTCGATTTCAGCATCGTGAAGAGCTCGGGAATTACTTTCGTCATCCCTTGCATATTATAGTTCATCACGAAGTTCTACTAACTTGGTGCTAGTGTCTAGAGAACTTTGTCAATTACTATCTTATCTGGAAGATTAACTCCCACTTGATTCAAGCAATTGTACTACCCAGACAATCTGAGCACATGCTCACTGGTTGAGCTATTCTCCTCCATCTTGTAGGCAAAGTACTGTCAGAGGTCTTATACCTCTCGACACGGGCATGAGTATGAAATACTAATTTCAACTCTTGGAACATCTCATATGCTCCGTGGCGTTTCAAAACGTTTTTGAAGTCCCGGTTATAAGCCGTAAAGCATGGTGCACTAAACTATCAAGTAGTCATCATATCGAGCTTTTGTCAAAACGTTCATAACGTCTACATCTGCTCCTGCAATAGGTTTGTCACCTAGCGGTGCATCAAGGACATAATTCTTCTGTGCAGCAATGAGGATAATCCTCAGATCACGGAACAATTCCGCATCATTGCTACTAACATCTTTCAACTTGGTTTTCTCTAGGAACATATAAAAAATAAACGTGGAGCAACATCGCAAGCTATTGATCTACAACATAGATATGCTAATACTACCAGGACTAAGTTCATGATAAATTAAAGTTCAATTAATCATATTACTTAAGAACTCCCACTTAGATAGACATCCCTCCGGTCATCTAAATGATCACGTGATCCAAATCAACTAAACCATGTCCGATCATCACGTGAGATGGAGTAGTTTCAATGGTGAACATCTTATGTTGATCATATCTACTATATGATTCACGCTCGACCTTTCGGTCTCTAGTGTTCCGAGGCCATATCTGCATATGCTAGGCTCGTGAAGTTTAACCCGAGTATTCTGCGTGTGCAAAACTGGCTTACACCCGTTGTATTTGAACGTAGAGCTTATCACACCCGATCATCACGTGGTGTCTCGGCACGACGAACTTTCGCAACGGTGCATACTCAGGGAGAACACTTATACCTTGAAATTTAATAAGGGATCATCTTATAATGCTACCGTCGTTCTAAGCAAAATAAGAAGCATAATAAGATAAACATCACATGCAATCAAAATATGTGACATGATATGGCCATCATCATCTTGTGCTTTTGATCTCCATCTCCAAAGCACTATAATGATCACCTTCATCACCGGCGCGACACCTTGATCTCCATCGTAGCATCGTTGTCGTCTCGCCAACTATTGCTTCTACGATTATCGCTACCGCTTAGTGATAAAGTAAAGCAATTACATGGTGATTGCATTTCATACAACCATATGGCTCCTGCCAGTTGCCGATAACATTACAAAACATGATCATCTCATACAAAAACCGTATAACTCATCATGTCTTGACCATATCACATCACAACATGCCCTGCAAAAACAAGTTAGACGTCCTCTACTTTGTTGTTGCAAGTTTTACGTGGCTGCTACGGGCTTAGCAAGAACCGTTCTTACCTACGCATACAAAACCACAACGATGTTTCGTCAAGTATGTGCTGTTTTAACTTTCACAAGGACCGGGCGTAGCCACACTTGATTCAGCTAAAGTGAGAGAGACAGACACCCGCCAATCACCTTTAAGCAACGAGTGCTCGTAACGGTGAAACCAGTCTCGCGTAAGCGTACGCGTAATGTCGGTCCGGGCCGCTTCATCTCACAATACCGCCAAAGCAAAGTATGACATGCTGGTAAGCAGTATGACTAGTATCGCCCACAACTCATTGTGTTCTACTCGTGCATATCATCTACGCATAAACCTGGCTCTGATACCACTGTTGGGGAACGTAGTATTTTAAAAATTTCCTACGATCACGCAAGATCTATCTACCAGATGCATAGCAACGAGAGGGAAGAGTGTGTCTACGTACCCTCGTAGACCGGAAGCGGAAGCGTCAAGTGACGCGGTTGATGTAGTCGAACTTCTTCGCGATTCAACCGATCAAGCACCGAATGTACGGCACCTCCGCGTTCAGCACACGTTCAGCTTGATGACGTCCCACGAGCTCTTGATCCAGTTGAGCTTCACGGGAGAGTTTCGTCAGCACGACGGCGTGGTGACGGATATGATGTATCTACCAGCGCAGGGCTTCGCCTAAGCACTGCAACGGTATGACCGAGGTGTGTTTCTGTGGAGGGGGGCACCGCACACGGCTGGAACAATTCAACTTGTGTGTCTTTGGGTGCCCCCTGCCCCCGTATATAAAGGAGCAAGGGAGGAGGGCCGGTTAGGGCAATCCTACTAGGAATAGGATTGCAATCCTATTCCTAGTAGGAGTCCACCAAGAAGGAAGAGAGGGAAAGGAAAAGAGGGAGAGGTGGCGCCCCCCCAATCCTAGTCCAACTAGGATCCCTAGGTGGGGCGCCGGCCAGCCTCTATGGGCTGCCTCTCTCCTTTCCTCAAGGCCCACTATGGACCATCCCCCCTCGTAGGGGGTTTCGGTAACCCCCTCCGGCAATCCAGTTAAATCCGAAACTTTTCCGGAACACTTCCGGTGTCCGAATATAGTCGTCCAATATATCAATCTTTATGTCTCGGACATTCCGAGACTCCTCGCCATGTCCGTGATCTCATCCGGGACTCCGAACTACCTTCGGTACATCAAAACTCATAAACTCAAAATACCGATCGTCATCAAACGTTAAGCGTGCGGACCCTACGGGTTCGAGAACTATGTAGACATGACCGAGACTCATCTCCGGTCAATAACCAATAGCGGAACCTGGATGCTCATATTGGCTCCTAGAATTTATGGTTAGGGTCTATATATAACAAGTGGAGTTAGGTAGGGGTCATTTGATCCCTCCGACCAAAATCGAGCGGTCCGAGAAAAATATGTAGGATGTTCAACTAACAAAATGGTGATATTTTAGGGATGTTTGGGGATGATCCGGACCCATCAGTAGCAAGAGCTCGGGTCGGGTTCGGGGCATTTTCGGATGTGCAGTCGAGGGGGGTAAAAGTGGGCTGGTTCGCGGGCTGTGTAAAAGGCATCGGACTGAGACGAGAGAAGAGAGAGAGTGGCCCGACGGCAGTTTCGAAACACCAAAACGTCCGACGTTTTCTAGCTATAATGCCGCTATAGGTTTAACGGTTGTGCTATCAAACAGACTCCGAATGCGATGAACTTTGGCAGGCGGTCTATCTACACTATAATAAGACTGCACGTCAAGTTTCAACTCAGGCCGAGAACATTTTCCCACCACTTATAAAATAAATATTCGGAGGTGCCGTGGGCGCGTGCGAGTGTGTCTGGACTCAGAACGGGCAACGGAGAGAACTGGGGAACCCGAACGAATGCAAGTTTTGAAAACATGCTGATGAAATGCACATGATGACAAGGCAAAGTGCAACACGCAAGCAAATGACATGGCAACGATGACGAATAACTGGCGGACACCTGGCGCATCGGTCTCGGGCGTCACTCCGGAACAATGGAGCGAGTGATCAACTTATTGGAAATCATACATACCAATGTGTGCGGTCCAATGAGTGTTGAAGCTCGCGGAGGCTATCGTTATGTTCTCACCGTCACAGATGACTTAAGTAGATATGGGTATGTCTACTTGATGAAACACAAGTCTGAGACCTTTGAAAAGTTCAAGGAATTTCAGAATGAGGTTGAGAATCTACGTGACAGAAAAATAAAGTTCTTACAATCGGATCATGGAGGAGAATATTTAAGTCACGAATTTGGCACGCACCTAAGGAACTGTGGAATTGTTTCACAATTGACACCGCCTGGAACATCTCAGCGTAATGGTGTGTCCGAACGTCGTAATCGTACTCTGTTGGATATGGTGCGATCTATGATGTCTCTCACCGACTTACCGCTATCTTTTTGGGGTTATGCTTTAGAGACTGCCGCATTCACTTTAAATAGGGCTCCGTCTAAATCCGTTGAGACGACACCGTATGAACTTTGGTTTGGCAAGAATACTAAGTTGTCGTTTCTGAAAGTTTGGGGTTGCGATTCTTATGTCAAGAAACTTCAACCTGAAAAGCTCAAACCCAAATCGGAAAAATGCGTTTTCATAGGATACCCTAAGGAAACTACTGGGTATACCTTCTACCTCAGATCCGAAGGCAAGGTCTTCGTTGCCAAGAATGGATCCTTTCTGGAGAAAGAGTTTCTCTCGAAAGAAGAGAGTGGGAGGAAAGTGGAACTTGATGAGTTAACAGTCACCCCTCCCGATCCGGAAAGTAGCGCAGCGCAGGAAGATGTTCCCGTGGTGCCTGCACCGACTAGGGAGGAAGTTAATGATGATGATCACGAAGCTTCAGATCAAGTTACTACTCAACTTCGTAGGTCCACAAGGTCACATTCCGCACCAGAGTGGTACGGCAACCCTGTCATGGAAATCATGTTGTTAGACAACGGTGAACCTTCGAACTATGAAGAAACGATTCCAACAAATGGCTTGAAGCCATGAAATCCGAGATAGGATCCATGTATGAAAACAAAGTATGGACTTTGGTGGACTTGCCCGATGATCCGCACGCCATAGATAAGAAGACTGACGCGGATGGTAATGTGACCATCTATAAGGCTCGACTTGTCGCTAAAGGTTATCGACAAGTTCAAGGGATTGACTACGATGAGACTTTCTCTCCCGTAGCGATGCTGAAGTCCGTCCGAATCATGTTAGCAATTGCCTCATTCTATGATTATGAGATATGGCAAATGGACATCAAAACGGCATTCCTTAATGGCGTCCTCAAGGAAGAACTGTATATGATGCAGCCGGAAGGTTTTGTCGATCCTGAGAATGCTAACTAGGTATGCAAGCTCCAGTGCTCTATCTATGGGCTGGTGCAAGCATCTCGGAGTTGGAACATTCTCTTTGATGAGGTGATCAAAGCGTTTGGGTTTATACAGACTTGGGGAGAAGCCTATATTTACAAGAAAGTGAGTGGGAGCTCTGTAGCATTTCTCATATTATATGTGGATGATATATTGCTAATGGGAAATGATGAAGAACTCTTGGAGAGCATAAAGGCCTACTTGAATAAGTGTTTTTCAATGAAGGACCTTGGAGAAGCTGCTTACATATTAGGCATCAAGATCTATAGAGATAGATCAAGATGCCTCATTGGTCTTTCACAAAGTATATACCTTGACAAGATATTGAAGAAGTTCAATATGGATCAGTCCAAGAAAGGGTTCTTGCCTGTATTACAAGGTATGAGATTAAGCCCGGCTCAATCCCCGACAACGGCAGAAGATAGAGAAAAGTTGAGTGTCATCCCCTATGCCTCAGCCATAGGTTCTATTATGTATGCCATGCTGTGTACCAGACCTGATGTGAACCTTGCCATAAGTTTGGTGGGGAGGTACCAAACTGATCCCGGTATGGAACACTGGACAACGGTCAAGAACATCCTGAAGTACCTGAAAAGGACTAAGGATATGTTTCTCGTTTATGGAGGTGACGAAGAGCTCGTCGTAAAGGGTTACGTCGATGCTAGCTTCGACATAGATCTGGATGACTCTAAGTCACAAACCGGATACGTGTATGTTTTGAATGGTGGGGCTGTCAGCTGCTGCAGTTGCAAGCAAATCGTCGTGGCGCATTCTACATGTGAAGCGGAGTACATAGCTGCCTGCGAGGCAGCGCATGAAGGAGTCTGGATGAAGGAGTTCATCACCGACTAGGAGTTATTCCAAGCGTGTCGGGCCCGATGACTCTCTTCTGTGACAAGACTGGAGCTATTGCCATTGCCAAGGAGCCCAGGTTTCACAAGAAGACCAAGCACCTCAAGCGCCGTTTCAACTACATCCGGAATTATATTCAATATGGAGACATAGATATTTGTAAAGTGCATACGGATCTGAATGTCGCAGATCCATTGACTAAACCTCTTCCACGAGCAAAACATGATCAACACCAGAACTCTATGGGTGTTCGATTCATCACAATGTAACTAGATTATTGACTCTAGTGCAAGTGGGAGACTGTTGGAAATATGCCCTAGAGGCAATAATAAATTGGTTATTATTATATTTCCTTGTTCATGATAATTGTCCGTTATTCATGCTTGAATTGTATTATCCGGAAACAGTGATACATGTGTGAATACATAGACCACAACATGTCCCTGGTAAACCTCTAGTTACTAGCTCGTTGATCAACAGATGGTTACGGTTTCCTGACCATGTGAAGGAAATATGCCCTAGGGGCAATAATAAAGTTATTATTTATTTCCTTATATCATGATAAATGTCTTTTATTCATGCTAAAATTGTATTAAACGGAAACTTAGTACATGTGTGGATACATAGACAAAACAGTATGTCCCTAGTATGCCTCTACTAGACTAGCTCATTGATCAAAGATGGTTATGTTTCCTAGCCATAGACATGAGTTGTCATTTGATCAACGGGATCACATCATTAGGAGAATGATGTGATGGACAAGACCCATCCGTTAGCATAGCACTATGATCGTTTAGTTTAACTGCTATTGCTTTCTTCATGACTTATACATGTTCCTATGACTATGAGATTATGCAACTCCCGAATACCGTAGGAACACCTTGTGTGCTATCAAACGTCACAACGTAACTGGGTGATCATAAAGATGCTCTACAGGTGTCTCCGAAAGTATTCGTGGTGTTGGCATAGATCGAGATTGGGATTTGTCACTCCGAGTGTCGGAGAGGTATCTCTGGGCCCTCTCGGTAACACACATCATAATAAGCCTTGCAAGCAAAAGACTAATGAGTTAGTCACGAGATGATGTGTTACGGAACGAGTAAAGAGACTTGCCGGTAACGAGATTGAACTAGGTATAAAGATACCGACGATCGAATCTCGGGCAAGTAACATACCGTTTGACAAAAGGAACAACGTATGTTGTTATGCGGTTCTGACCGATAAAAGATCTTCGTAGAATATGTAGGAGCCAATATGAACATCCAGGTTCCGCTATTGGTTATTGACCAGAGATGAGTCTCGGTCATGTCTACATAGTTCTCGAACCCGTAGGGTCCGCATGCTTAACGTTTGATGACGATCGGTATTATGAGTTTTTGAGTATTGATGTACCGAAGGTAGTTCGGAGTCCCGGATGAGATCACAGACATGACGAGGAGTCTCGGAATGTCCGAGACAGAAAGATTGATATATTGGACGGCTATATTCGGACACCGGAAGTATACCGGAAAAGTTTCGGATTTATCGGGAATGCCGGAGGGGGTTACCGGAACCCCCTACGAGAGGGAATGGTCCATAGTGGGCCTAAAGGGTGAGAGAGAGGCAGCCCAATAGGGCTGGCCGGCGCCCCACCTAGCAATCCTAGTTGGACTAGGATTGGGGGGGCGCCACCTCTCCTAATCCCTTCCCCCTTCTTCCTTCCGGTGAATCCTACTAGGAATAGGATTGCCATCCTATTCCTAGTGGGAGTCCCCTCCCTAGCCGCACCATAGGAGGTGGCCGGCCCCTCCTCCCTTGCTCCTTTATATACGGGGGCAGGGGGGCACCCAAAGACACACAAGTTGATTTGTTTTAGCCGTGTGCGGTGCCCCCCTCCACAGAATCACACCTCGGTCGTACCGTCGCGGAGCTTAGGAGAAGCCCTGCGCCGGTGATCACATCATATCCGTCACCACGCCGTTGTGCTGACGAAACTCTCCCGTGAAGCTCAACTGGATCAAGAGCTCGTGGGACGTCATCAAGCTGAACGTGTGCTGAACGCGGAGGTGCCGTACGTTCGGTGCTTGATCGGTTGGATCGTGAAGAAGTTCGACAACATCAACCGCGTCACTTGACGCTTCCGCTCCCGGTCTACAAGGGTACGTAGACACACTCTCCCCTCTCGTTGCTATGCATCTGGTAGATAGATCTTGCGTGATCGTAGGAAAATTTTAAAATACTACGTTCCCCTACAGTGGCATCATGAGCCAGGTCTATGCGTAGATGATATGCACGAGTAGAACACAATAAGATTGTGGACGATACTAGTCATACTGCTTACCAGCATGTCATACTTTGCTTCGGCGGTATTGTGAGATGAAGCGGCCCGGACCGACATTACGCGTACGCTTACGCGAGACTGGTTTCACCGTTACGAGCACTTGTTGCTTAAAGGTGACTGGCGGGTGTCTGTCTCTCTCACTTTAGCTGAATCAAGTGTGGCTACGCCCGGTCCTTGTGAAGGTTAAAACAGCACATACTTGACGAAACATCGTTGTGGTTTTGTATGCGTAGGTAAGAACGGTTCTTGCTAAGCCCGTAGCAGCCACGTAAAACTTGCAACAAACAAAGTAGAGGACGTCTAACTTGTTTTTGCAGGGCATGTTGTGATGTGATATGGTCAAGACATGATGAGTTATACGGTTTTGTATGAGATGATCATGTTTTGTAAAGTTATCGGCAACTGGCAGGAGCCATATGGTTGTCGCTTTATTGTATGAAATGCAATCGCCATGTAATTGCTTTAGTTTATCACTAAGCGGTAGCGATAGTCGTAGAAGAAATAGTTGGCGAGACGACAATGATGCTATGATGGAGATCAAGGTGTCAAGCCGGTGACGAAGGTGATCATGACGGTGCTTTGGAGATGGAGATCAAAAGCACAAGATGATGATGGCCATATCATGTCACATATTTTGATTGCATGTGATGTTTATCTTATTATGCTTCTTATTTTGCTTAGAACGACGGTAGCATTATAAGATGATCCCTTACTAAATTTTAAGGTATAAGTGTTCTCCCTGAGTATGCACCGTTGCGAAAGTTCGTCGTGCCGAGACACCACGTGATGATCGGGTGTGATAAGCTCTACGTTCAAATACAACGGGTGTAAGCCAGTTTTGCACACGCAGAATACTCGGGTTAAACTTGACGAGCCTAGCATATACAGATATGGCCTCGGAACACTGGAGACCGAAAGATCGAGCGTGAATCATATAGTAGATATGATCAACATAAGATGTTCACCATTGAAAACTACTCCATCTCACGTGATGATCGGACATGGTTTAGTTGATTTGGATCACGTGATCATTTAGATGACCAGAGGGATGTCTATCTAAGTGGGAGTTCTTAAGTAATATGATTAATTGAACTTTAATTTATCATGAACTTAGTCCTGGTAGTATTAGCATATCTATGTTGTAGATCAATAGCTCGCGATGTTGCTCCCCGTTTTTTTTTCATATGTTCCTAGAGAAAACCAAGTTGAAAGATGTTAGTAGCAATGATGCGGAATTGTTCCATGATCTGAGGATAATCCTCATTGCTGCACAGAAGATTTATGTCCTTGATGCACCGCTAGGTGACAGACCTATTGCAGGAGCAGATGTAGACGTTATGAACGTTTTTGACAAAAGCTCGATATGATGACTACTTGATAGTTTAAGTGCACCATACTTTACGGCTTAGAACCCGGACTTCAAAAACGTTTTGAACGCCACGGAGCATATAAGATGTTCCAAGAGTTGAAATTAGTATTTCATACTCATGCCCGTGTCGAGAGGTATAAGACCTCTGACAGTACTTTGCCTACAAGATGGAGGAGAATAGCTCAACCAGTGAGCATGTGCTCAGATTGTCTGGGTACTACAATTACTTTAATCAAGTGGGAGTTAATCTTCCAGATAAGATAGTAATTGACAAAGTTCTCTAGTCACTATCACCAAGTTAGTAGAACTTCGTGATGAACTATAAATATGCAAGGGATGACGAAAGGAATTCCCAGCTCTTCGCGATACTGAAGTAGGCGAAGGTAGAAATCATGAAAAAGCATCAAGTGTTGATGGTTAGCAAGACCACTAGTTTCAAGAAAAAGGGCAAAGGGAAAGAAAGGGAACTTCAAAAAGAATAGCAAATCAGTTGCTACTTCAACAAAGAAACCCAAATCTGGAGCCAAGCCTGAAACTGAGTGCTTCTACTGCAAGGGAACTGGACACTGGAAGCGGAACTGCCCCAAGTATTTGGCGGATAAGAAGTATGGCAAAGTGAACAAAGGTATATTTGATATACAGATTATTGATGTGTATTTTACTAGTGTTCATAGCAACCCCTCGGTATTTGATACTGATTTAGTTGCTAAAAAGGTAGTAACTCGAAATGGGAGTTGCATAATGAACAGAAACTAGTTAAAGGATGAAGTGACGATGTGTATTGGAAATAGTTCCAAGATTGATATGATCATCATCGCACACTCCCTATACTTTCGGGATTAGTGTTGAACCTAAATAACTGTTATTTGGTGTTTGTGTTGAGCATGAATGTGATTTGATCATGTTTATTGCAATACGGTTATTCATGTAAGTTATAGAGAATAATTGTTGTTCTGTTTACATGAATAAAACCTTCTATGGTCATACACCCAATGAAAATAGTTTGTTGGATCTCAATCGTGTGATACACATATTCATAATATTGAAGCCAAAAGATGCAAGGTTAATAATGATAGTGCAACTTATTTGTGGCACTGCCGTTTAAGTCATATTGGTGTAAAACGCATGAAGAAACTCCATAATGATGGACTTTTGGAATCACTTGATTATGAATCACTTGGTGCTTGCGAACCATGCCTCATGGGCAAGATGACTAAAACTCCGTTCTCCGGAACTATGGAGCGAGCAACATATTTGTTGGAAATCATACATACTGATGTATGCGGACCAATGAGTGTTGAAGCTCGCGGCGGGTATCGTTATTTTCTGACCTTCACTGATGATTTGAGCAGATATGGGTATATCTACTTAATGAAACACAAGTCTGAAACTTTTGAAAAGTTCAAAGAATTTCAGAGTGAAGTAGAGAATCATCGTAACAAGAAAATAAAGTTTTCTACGATCTGATCATGGAGGAGAATATTTGAGTTACGAGTTTGGTCTTCATTTGAAACAAAGTGGAATAGTTTCACAGCTCACGCCACCCGGAACACCACAGCATAATGGTGTGTCCGAACGTCGTAACCGTACTTTATTCGATATGGTGCGATCTATGATGTCTCTTACCGATTTACCACTATCATTTTGGGTCATGCATTAGAGACAGCTGCATTCACGTTAAATAGGGTACCATCTAAATCCGTTGATACGACACCTTATGAACTATGGTTTGGCAAGAAACCAAAGTCGTCGTTTCTTAAAATTTGGGGCTTCGATGCTTATGTGAAAACACTTCAACCTGATAAGCTCGATCCCAAGTCGGAAAAATGTGTCTTCATAGGATACCCAAAAGAGACTGTTGGGTACACCTTCTATCACAGATCCGAAGGCAAAATATTCGTTGCTAAAAACGGATCCTTTCTAGAAAAAGAGTTTCTCTCGAAAGAAGTGAGTGGGAGGAAAGTAGAACTTGATGAGGTAATTGTACCTTCTCCCGGATTGGAAAGTAGTACATCACAGGAGATTGTTCCAGTGATTCTTACACCAATTAGTGAGGAAGTTGATGATAATGATCATGAAACTTCGGATCAAGTTTCTACTGAACGTCGTAGATCAACCAGAGTACGTTCCGCACCAGAGTGGTACGGCAACCCAGTTCTGGAAATCATGTTGCTAGACCATGATGAACCTACGAACTATGAGGAAGCGATGATGAGCCCAGATTCCGCAAAATGGCTTGAAGCCATGAAATCTGAGATGGGATCCATGTATGAGAACAAAGTATGGACTTTGGTTGACTTGCCCGATGATCGGCAAGCCATCGAAAATAAATGGATCTTCAAGAGGAAGACCGACGCAGACGGTAATATTACTGTTTACAAAGCTCGACTTGTTGCGAAAGGTTTTCGACAAGTTCAAGGAGTTGACTACGATGAGACTTTCTCACCTGTAGCGATGCTTAAGTCTGTCCGAATCATGTTAGCAATTGCCACATTTTATGATTATGAAATCTGGCAAATGGATGTCAAAACTGCATTCCTAAATGGATATCTCAAAGAAGAGTTGTATATGATGCAACCAGAAGGTTTTGTCAATCCAAAAGGTGCTAACAAAGTATGCAAGCTCCAGCGATCCATCTATGGACTGGTGCAAGCATCTCAGAGTTGGAATATACGCTTTGATGAGGTGATCAAAGCATATGGTTTTATAAAGACTTTTGGAGAAGCCTGTATTTACAAGAAGTGAGTGGGAGCACTACAACCTTTCTGATAAGTATATGTGAATGACATATTGTCGATCGGAAATGATGTAGAATTTTCTGGAAAGCATAAAAGGATATTTGAATAAAAGTTTTTCATTGAAAGACCTCGATGAAGCTGCTTATAAATTAGGTATCAAGATCTATAGAGATAGATCAAGACGCTTAATTGGACTTTCACAAAGCACATACCTTGATAAGATTTTGAAGAAATTCAAAATGGATCAGTCAAAGAAAGGTTCTTGCCTGTTTTACAAGGTATGAAGTTGAGTAAGACTCAAAGCCAGACCACGGCAGAAAAATATAGAGAGAATGAAAGTCATTCCCTATGCCTCAGCCATAGGCTCTATAAAGTATGCCATGCTGTGTACAAAACACGTTGTGTACCTTGCCAAAAGTTTGACAGGGAGGTACAATAGTGATCCAGTAGTAAATCACTGTACAACGGTCAAAATTATCCTTAGTAACTGGATGACTAAGGAAATGTTTCTCGATTATGGAGGTGATAAAGAGTTCGTCGTAAAGGGTTACGCCGATGCAAACTTTGACACTAAATTCATATGACTCTGAGTATCAATCTGGATGAATATTGAAAGTGGGAGCAATTAGCTAGAGTAGCTCTATGCAGAGCATTGTAGACGTAGAAATTTGCAAAATACATACGGATCTGAATGTGACAGACCCGTTGACTAAACTTCTCTCACAAGCAAAACATGATCACACCTTATTACTCTTGGGTATTAATCACATAGCGATGTGAACTAGATTATTGACTCAAGTAAACCCTTTGGGTGTTGGTCACATAACGATGTGAACTATCGGTATTAAATCACATGGCGATGTGAGCTAGATTATTGACTCTAGTGCAAGTGGGAGACTGAAGGAAATATGCCCTAGAGGCAATAATAAAGTTATTATTTATTTCCTTATATCATGATAAATGTCTTTTATTCATGCTAAAATTGTATTAAACGGAAACTTAGTACATGTGTGGATACATAGACAAAACAGTATGTCCCTAGTATGCCTCTACTAGACTAGCTCATTGATCAAAGATGGTTATGTTTCCTAGCCATAGACATGAGTTGTCATTTGATCAACGGGATCACATCATTAGGAGAATGATGTGATGGACAAGACCCATCCGTTAGCATAGCACTATGATCGTTTAGTTTAACTGCTATTGCTTTCTTCATGACTTATACATGTTCCTATGACTATGAGATTATGCAACTCCCGAATACCGTAGGAACACCTTGTGTGCTATCAAACGTCACAACGTAACTGGGTGATCATAAAGATGCTCTACAGGTGTCTCCGAAAGTATTCGTGGTGTTGGCATAGATCGAGATTGGGATTTGTCACTCCGAGTGTCGGAGAGGTATCTCTGGGCCCTCTCGGTAACACACATCATAATAAGCCTTGCAAGCAAAAGACTAATGAGTTAGTCACGAGATGATGTGTTACGGAACGAGTAAAGAGACTTGCCGGTAACGAGATTGAACTAGGTATAAAGATACCGACGATCGAATCTCGGGCAAGTAAAATACCGTTTGACAAAAGGAACAACGTATGTTGTTATGCGGTTCTGACCGATAAAAGATCTTCGCAGAATATGTAGGAGCCAATATGAACATCCAGGTTCCGCTATTGGTTATTGACCAGAGATGAGTCTCGGTCATGTCTACATAGTTCTCGAACCCGTAGGGTCCGCACGCTTAACGTTTGATGACGATCGGTATTATGAGTTTTTGAGTATTGATGTACCGAAGGTAGTTCGGAGTCCCGGATGAGATCACGGACATGACGAGGAGTCTCGGAATGTCCGAGACATAAAGATTGATATATTGGACGGCTATATTCGGACACCGGAAGTATACCGGAAAAGTTTCGGATTTATCGGGAATGCCGGAGGGGGTTACCGGAACCCCCTACGAGATGGAATGGTCCATAGTGGGCCTAAAGGGTGAGAGAGAGGCAGCCCAATAGGGCTGGCCGGCGCCCCACCTAGCAATCCTAGTTGGACTAGGATTGGGGGGGCGCCACCTCTCCTAATCCCTTCCCCCTTCTTCCTTCCGGTGAATCCTACTAGGAATAGGATTGCAATCCTATTCCTAGTAGGAGTCCCCTCCCTAGCCGCACCATAGGAGGTGGCCGGCCCCTCCTCCCTTGCTCCTTTATATACGGGGGCAGGGGGGCACCCAAAGACACACAAGTTGATTTGTTTTAGCCGTGTGCGGTGCCCCCCTCCACAGAATCACACCTCGGTCGTACCATCGCGGAGCTTAGGAGAAGCCCTGCGCCGGTGATCACATCATATCCGTCACCACGCCGTTGTGCTGACGAAACTCTCCCGTGAAGCTCAACTGGATCAAGAGCTCGTGGGACGTCATCAAGCTGAACGTGTGCTGAACGCGGAGGTGCCGTACGTTCGGTGCTTGATCGGTTGGATCGTGAAGAAGTTCGACAACATCAACCGCGTCACTTGACGCTTCCGCTCCCGGTCTACAAGGGTACGTAGACACACTCTCCCCTCTCGTTGCTATGCATCTGGTAGATAGATCTTGCGTGATCGTAGGAAAATTTTAAAATACTACGTTCCCCAACACCATGGACATTAGATGTCATTGATAACGGGATCACATCATTAGGAGAATGATGTGATGGACAAGTGTAGGATCGAAAGTATGTCTAGAGGGGGGGGGGTGATTAGACTACTTGTAAATATAAAATTTCTGCCTTTTGATCATGAACAGTTTTTGGCAGTTTCACAATAATGATCAAGACAAGTATCACCCTACACATGCAATTCTAGAGTATAAGCAGCGGAAAGTAAATTGCACATGTAGTAAAGAGAGGTGGAGAAGATCAAACACAATTTGGAGACACAGAGATTTTTCTCGTGGTTCCGATAGGTGGTGCTATCGTACATCCACGTTGATGGAGACTTCAACCCACGGAGGGTAACGGCTGCGCGAGTCCACGGAGGGCTCCACCCACGAAGGGTCCACTAAGAAGCAACCTTGTCTATTCCATCATGGCCTACGCCCACGGAGGACTAGCCTTACTCGGGGTAGATCTTCACGAAGTAGGCGATCTCCTTGCCCTTACAAACTTCTTGGTTCAACTCCACATCTTGAAGACGGAGGCTCCCAAGCGACACCTAACCAATCTAGGAGGCACCACCCTCCAAAAGGTAATAGATGTTGTTGATGATGATGAACTCCTTGCTCTTGTGCTTCAAATGATAATCTCCCCAACACTCAACTCTCCTCACTGATATGGCTGTGGTGGAAGAAAGGATTGAGTGGAAAGCAACTTGGGAAGGTTAGAAATCAAGTTTCATATGGTAGGAATGGAATGACTTGATCTCAACACAAGGGTAGGTGGTTCTCTTCTCAGAAAGTGTAAGGTAGGAGTGGTAGTTCTTTCTGATGGCTCTCTCCACGAATGAAGAGGGGGTGGAGGGGTATATATAGCCTCCACACAAAATCCAACCGTTACACACATAATTGAGCAATCTCGGTGAGACCGAAGTGAAAACTCGGTCAGACCGAAAGTTCAAATATAGTGAACGTTGGGGTTTTCGGTGGGACCGAAAATACCATCTCGGTTTGTCCGATATGAGTCAAAGGTAGGAACTTGCCAGTTTCGGTGGGACCGAAATTATCAACTCGGATATTCCGAAATGATGACAAACGGTTACAGAAGGTTGGCAGCCCGGTTTCGGTGAGACCGAACTCAAAATCGGATTGACCGAAATTTCTAGGGTTTGGAATATAGCTGAGGTGGTTCATCTCGGTGGGACTGAGTTGGAAGAATCGGTTTGTCCGAGATTACTTATGAGTGTGTTTAGAAGTGAAAGTTGCTGATAGTTGAAGGAGATATATCACTAAGCACTTGAGCAACCAGATCATCAACACAACCTCATCCCCTTTTAATAGTATTGGCTTTTCCTATGGACTCAATGTGATCTTTGATCACTAAACCAAAAATGGAGTCTTGAGCTTTTGCCAGTGCTTGCCTTAGCATTTTGAGGGGTCCACTTCTTCAGACATTTCCATACCCATATCACTGAACTTCTCTGAAATGATTCTCAAGTAACTATTAGTTCAATGATATATATGTTGTTATTAATTACCAAAACCACCCGGGGATTAGTTGCACTTTCAATCTCCCCCTTTTTGGTAATTGATGACAACATATAGATCAAAGCTTCGACAAAAGATATAATCAATGAATAATATCGTCGCTTTGAGAAGTATGTGATAAACAAGAGCTCCCCCTAAATTTGTGCATTATTTAAAATTTGCGTTTGAATGCAAATGCACAATCGATTAGGATTATGGGTCACTCTTCCATGTCACATACATCTTGGTGGAGCGCACAAAATGATAAGAATGAATAACATGCACCCAATCACCAAGACATGAGTAAATGATCATACAAGAAGGAATAGCATATGATAAGCATTAAGCACACATTAAAGCATAGTATGACCAAGCACTCATTAAGGTAGCATCGAACGTAGTAGCAAGCACACTGAAAGTATCAAGAACCAAAAGAGCCAAATGTATCTCAAAGAAAACCGGCAAAAGAACGAAAGAGCACTCTCTCTCTCGAAGCCCTATGATCTATGCAATTTCTCCCCCTTTGGCAACAAGTTACCAAAAAGTTCGAAAAAGCATAGAACTAAGCGTCACTGTGGGCTCTGCTGGCGGCTCCCGTCTGGGTAGATGTCGGAGTAGAAATGACGGCATCGGCGAAGACTTCTGCTGATGTCTGCGCTGGAGGAGTGGATGCTGGAGCTGGAGCTGGAGTAACTGTTGGAGCTGTAGGAGGTGCTGAAGTGATAGCCCTGGAGTCAGTCACTGGGATAGCTGCTGATCGGGATCCTCTGGGAACCTGAGTAGTCTGGCGATGAGAGTCCTGGACTAGATCATCCTGCATGAGCTCTGCTCTCTCCTGCCTTGCTTCCTCCATGTCTGCCTCAAGCTTGTTGACGGTCACCTGAATCTCTGTCAGCTTCACGTCCAGAGCGTGGATCTTGTCTTCAACAATCCTCTCTAGGCTTTCCTGAGATTGTTCAATGCTGGCCAGGCATTGTTCAATTCTCTGGGTAGCTTCAAGAATCTGCTCTCCGAAGCTCTTTGGTTTAGCTGCTGCTGCTGCTGCCTCTTTATCAGCTTTGGCTTTCTTAGCAGCCTCAATTTTGGCTTGACCTTCAACAGAAGTTGGATCCTCCTCATCCATCACAACAACGTTATCTTCATGCTCTGGCTGCAGTGGCAAGTGCTTCCTATCCAACATAAATTTGCCCGTGCCAAACTTGGCATTGATGAGCATCTGAATCTGCGGGGCAAATCCACACGACCTCTTCTGGTCAGCTGCAGTCCTCTTAATGGTCTCTACCATTAAGTCCATCACCTTGAAAGGTGCCTTCTCATCAAGAATGTGCAGCATGTTGATAGAATAGCCTCGAATCATGCGGTGGTCTCCAGACTTGGGCATCAAGGTATGCCTCAAAATAGTGTTTGTGGTAGTGAGACCTGCCTGGAGATAGTACACTGAGCCAAGCTTCCATCCTTCCAAATCAGCTACGGGGATCTCCTTGTACATGTTCTTCATGGAATCATGGTTCTTCTTAGGAATCCCATAGACATCAATGTCGTCCTCTCTCTGCACTGGAGCATTCAGAAGTCCTGCCCATTCTTCAACAGACGAAGAAAACCTTTGACCTTCAGTCATCCAGGTGATCTTGCCATTAGGATAGAAGTGGGCTGTGGCGTAGAACTGCATGATCATCTCGTCATTCCAATCTGTCAGCTTCTGACCCACGAACTCATCAACTCCACATGCAGTGAAGCTCTCATGCACATGGGGAAAGAAGTCTCGGTGCTCTTCACTGTCAATGTACTCCCAGTCAACATACCTGGTGTCTGCAACAATAGGCTTCTTATCCATCAGCACGGTCTCATAGAAGTCCTGCTGCTCTCTGGTGTGGAATCTGGGGTCCACAGCAGTCCTTCTCCTCACGGCATATGGATCAGACTGTCTCCATAGCCTGAGACCTCTGTCCTTCCTTGCCTTCATATCCTCGGCTTGAGGATGAGCATCGTTGTGGAGTGGCAACTTTGGACGGAGCTTCAGCAACACATGTTCTTCATCAGACTCAGACGGTGGCATATCACCTTTGTTCTTCTCAGAGGCTGGGATGTTCCTGGTTGTCCTCTTGGGCTTGGCTGGAGCTGCCTTGGCTTGAGCAGGCTTCTTGGGCTTAGAAGTAGCTTGAGCCCTAATAGCATCACCCATGAACTTAGCCTTCTGAGGAGGAGGCTGGGTGCATCTTCTTCTTCTTCTTCAGCAGCTGCATCAACATGAGGTTCAGCATATACTACCCTCTTCCTCTTGGAAGTTTTCTTCACTTTACTTGGAGCTGGCTCTTCCAAGTTCAGTTTCTTGGCAACAGCTGACTGCTTGACCTTGCTGGTGCCTTTCTTCGACTGAAGCCCTTGGTGCTCTTTGGCAACAACTTTTCTCTTGGGCTTGGAGGTTACTTCCTCAGCAATGAAGTCAGAGTCCTCATCATCAGAATTTCTCTTCTTTCTGGTTCTGGTTGCTGCAGGAGGCAAACCACTAGGGGTACTCCTCTCACCATCACCACTAGGACTACTAGCCCCAGGACTAGTATCTGCCTCAGGGATCTCTGCAAAAGGTGACTCAGACCTGTTCTGGCTGTCACTGGCATCTGACATGGCTGACAACCTGTGAAAAGATAAGGTATAGGTAGAGTAGAAGAGTTATCACAACTGCAGAGGTTTTTGCAAAAAAATGAGTTCAAAACTTAGTTTTGAGTTTTCACAGAATGCATTTCGGTCAAACCGATATTCAGTTTCGGTGAATCCGAAGTGTATACAGAGGCTTATCACACCACTTTCGGTCAGACCGAAGTGGGTTTCGGTCCTGCCGAAACACTAGGGTTTCACTAAGACTCTACATCGGTCACACCGATTCGCACGACTCGGCTAGACCGAAAGGTGCAGTGCAATGGCCATAGGCCAAATCGGTCATTCCGAGTTTTCAAAATCGGTTTCACCGAGATGTGTTCCGTGGAAACCTAAACCTAAGAATTTCGCTCGAAACTAAAACGATCTGATCTGATGTTAAGGAATATCTCAAACATGGCTAGATGCATGGCAAACCAATCGTGCAAGAATCAGATGGGGAGCACGAGAGGGATCGAGACTCACCCTAACTTGGTGGAGTCCCTCTACGGCGGCAACGGCGCGGAGAATAATACCGTTGACGGCGGCGAAGACCTGCGGCGAGGGCGCACAGGCGACGACGGCGACGATCCGAAGACCAGGGCGACGGCAGCAGGGGACTTGGGGGCGAAACGGTTTGAAGAATTAATCGCGCGCTGCCCTCAGTATATATATCCCCTTGCTGTCGGTGGGACCGAGTTGAAAAACTCGGTGACACCGAAATGTATAACTGCTGTGCAGTTACGCATATCGGTCACGTCGAGATTTTGAACTCGGTTTCACCGAGATGAAACCTAGATCAGTCTAAGCGTTTCGGTTGGACCGAGTGGGAAAGTTGGTCAGACCGAAATTGACTTAGAAGGTTTTGGAAGTCAGCCTTAGATGGATCGGTGGCTCCGAGTGCTCCTCACTCGGAGGGTCCGAAAATGACTTGTTCAAAGTTGTGATATGAGCATGAATAGAATTTGAGACAAGAAAGCATAGATAGCTAGGGGAGGTGCTTAGGCATTCTTGTCCATCCATTTGGCCAGAAAAATCAAAACAACAAATGGATGTCCTTGAATGGATAAAATCATGCATTCAACATGCTCACACAATAAGATAGCAACTGAAATATGTGTCAAACATGCACAACCAAAACTCTAGCTACTAGCACACAATTTGTCGATGACTAGGTCATCTATATATGAGTATTTTGACTTAGGAGTCAAATGAGAACATTTGATCATAGGTCATACTCATCGTTTAAGCACAAGTGGGGTTACCACTTTTACATAAAGCATTGATGTGTTCACATCATTTGAAGATGCTTTAGCTCAATTTTTAGAGCAAAAGCTCCCCCTAGATGTGAGAACCCCTTTTAAAGGGTCAAACTAACCTTGGGTTGTCGTAGAAGACTTCATGTAGATGTTGAAGATGTGGATGCTCAATGTTGATGTAGATCATCAAGAGTTGGGAGCTATCCTTTGGATTAGGGCACTTTCAATACCTACATGGGTTAGTCCCACAAGGAACAAACAAGGATATCCATAGACATAGATTGAAGTTCATAAAAGATGATGTCCATGAAAGCAATGATTACCTTGTCCCTTGACTTACCAACAAGAGGGTTTGTGACTCCATGAACTAGTGCATGATGTGGAAGTTGATTGCACAAGTTCTTGCCAAAAAGAATGTGAGTGAAGTATGTTGGCGGAGTCACCCTCAAGAACCTTCTAGTTCTTCTTCTTTGGGATCCACATCATCTTGATGGGAATCCTTGGAGTTGTAGTTGAGCTTGACGAAGTAGAACTTGACGTGTCCTTGGGAACCCACTTGACCATGGCTTGAGGTGCTTCAATGAATGCATCAATCTCCTCTTGAAGCTTGTCCTTGGCCTTTAGCTTGTGGTCTTGTGGTGGAAGGTCATCTTGAGCTTGTTCCACATTGGAAGAAGTAGGATCATACTTCTCCTTTTGAGAAACAAACTGTGGAGTAGGGTATTGACCTTCTTCCCACTCAACACCTTCGGCGTTGAACTTTCGCTCAAAACCAATCCCTTGATTCTTCCGGTGCCTTCCTTGTTTGCGAACAATTTCCTCAAAGTTCTTGCTTCCGGCAAGACTCTTGTAGACACCTTTCTCTATGATTTCCTTCAATAAGCTATTTTCTTGCTCAAGTGTAACTTGGCTTGAAACATTGTTAGTGGAATCAAGAGAACTACTAGAAGCAACAATATTGGATTTAACATGGTTATTGTTACTACTAGAGGAAGAATTTTTCTTATGCTTGTCATGCTTAGTCTTAATAGGTGGCAAGAAATTAGACAAGAGAAGTCGTTTGGCAAGATATGAAGAACTCTTCTTTCAAAGATCGTCATTGATCGCTTTTAGAAACTCATGTTCTTGCTCTAGAGTGAGCTTCTCGAAGCGTAGCTTCTCATGAGATCTTAGAAGCTCTCTATGATCTTCTTGAGTTGTTTCATGAGCTAACTTAAGAGTGTTTAGTTCTTTAGTTAGACGCTCAATCTCCTTCATAGCATTGTCATTCGACTCTTCTCGACTATAAAGACTACTAGCATTTTCATCATTACTAAGCTCACTAGATTTATCATGCAAGAGCTCATCTTCACCAAGCAAGTCATCCTCATCACCATCAAAGTCAATGAATTCAGGGTGTGTTACCTTGGGGCCTTTAGCCATGAAGCATCTTCCAATTCCCTCATTTGGTGAATCAAATAAGTCGTAGGAGTTGGAGTTGGAGGATACGAGTGCAAGTCCGGCAACACCTTCATCTTGACTGTAGTCGGAGTCGGAGTGATAGCTTCCATCGGATTGATTGTCGAAGTCGGAGCCGGAGACCCATTCACCTATATGAGCTTGATGTCTTCTTCTTGTGTAGCTCCTTGATGACTTGTCTTTCCTCTCCGAATCCTTGCTTCTCCGAGAGGGTCTTCGTTCATAACGATCATCTCTACTCCTTCTCTCTCTCCGAGGTGACTCATCTCTTGCTCTTCTTCTTGGAGATTCTTCTCTTCTCTTGTGAGGAGCCGTACACTCATTTGAGAAGTGTCCGGGTCTTCCACAATTGTAGCAATTTCGATCACGACTAGAAGATCTCTTTTCATCATATGATCTAGACTTTGAGCTTCTTTCTTTGCCTCTATTCTTGTAGAACTTGTTGAAGTTCTTAACCATTAGGCTTATCTCTTCATTGGAAATTAACTTGTCACTTGAGGTTGTGGGAGCATCACTTGTAGCTTTGTAAGCACCACTTGACTTGTTGTGAAGCTCTTCCTTATCCTTAAGTGTCATCTCATGAGCAACAATTCTTCCAATGACTTCAGTTGGCTTGAGAGTCTTGTAGTTTGGCATCATTTGGATCAAAGTGCACACGGTGTCATATTTTCCATCCAAAGCTCTTAGAATCTTCTTGATGATGAAACGGTCGGTCATTTCTTCGCTTCCTAAGCCGGCAATCTCATTCGTGATGAGAGCAAGCCTAGAGTACATTTCAGCGACTCCTTCACCATCCTTCATCTTGAACTTGTCAAGTTGACCTTGAAGAATATCTAGCTTTGATTCCTTCACAGATTCAGTACCTTCGTGCATTTCAACCAAAGTATCCCAAATCTCTTTAGCATTCTCAAGACGGCTGATTTTGTTGAACTCCTCGGGACACAAGGCATTGAAGAGAATGTCACAAGCTTGAGCATTGTTTTGCAACATCCGCAACTCTTCCGGTGTAGCTTCGCGATCCGGAACTTTTCCTTCCTCGAAGAATTCACCTTGCATACCAACACAAATAATGCCCCATGCAGCTGGGTTATGACCAAGAATATGCATTTTCATTTTATGCTTCCAACTAGCAAAATTTGTACCATCAAAGTAAGGACCTCTACGATAATTACCCTCACTAAACGCCATACTCTCCTAGGTTGTGAAACCAAGCTTATGGAGTCCAATGCAATGGAAACCAAAACAATGGAGACCAAAGCTCTGATACCACTTGTAGGATCGAAAGTACGTCTAGAGGGAGGGGGGTGATTAGACTACTTGTAAATATAAAATTTCTGCCTTTTGATCATGAACAGTTTTTGGCAGTTTCACAATAATGATCAAGACAAGTATCACCCTACACATGCAATTCTAGAGTATAAGCAGCGGAAAGTAAATTGCACATGTAGTAAAGAGAGGTGGAGAAGATCAAACACAATTTGGAGACACGGAGATTTTTCTCGTGGTTCCGATAGGTGGTGCTATCGTACATCCACGTTGATGGAGACTTCAACCCACGGAGGGTAACGGCTGCGCGAGTCCACGGAGGGCTCCACCCACGAAGGGTCCACGAAGAAGCAACCTTGTCTATTCCATCATGGCCTACGCCCACGGAGGACTAGCCTTACTCGGGGTAGATCTTCACGAAGTAGGCGATCTCCTTGCCCTTACAAACTTCTTGGTTCAACTCCACATCTCGAAGACGGAGGCTCCCAAGCGACACCTAACCAATCTAGGAGGCACCACCCTCCAAAAGGTAATAGATGTTGTTGATGATGATGAACTCCTTGCTCTTGTGCTTCAAATGATAATCTCCCCAACACTCAACTCTCCTCACTGATTTGGCTTTGGTGGAAGAAAGGATTGAGTGGAAAGCAACTTGGGAAGGTTAGAAATCAAGTTTCATATGGTAGGAATGGAATGACTTGATCTCAACACAAGGGTAGGTGGTTCTCTTCTCAGAAAGTGTAAGGTAGGAGTGGTAGTACTTTCTGATGGCTCTCTCCACGAATGAAGAGGGGGTGGAGGGGTATATATAGCCTCCACACAAAATCCAACCGTTACACACATAATTGAGCAATCTCGGTGAGACCGAAGTGAAAACTCGGTCAGACCGAAAGTTCAAATATAGTGAACGTTGGGGTTTTCGGTGGGACCGAAAATACCATCTCGGTGTGTCCGATATGAGTCAAAGGTAGGAACTTGCCAGAATCGGTGGGACCGAAATCAACAACTCGGATATTCCGAAATGATGACAAACGGTTACAAAAGGTTGGCAGTCCAGTTTCGGTGAGACCGAACTCAAAATCGGATAGACCGAAATTTCTAGGGTTTGGAAAATAGCTGAGGTGGTTCATCTCGGTGGGACTGAGTTGGAAGAATCGGTTTGTCCGAGATTACTTATGAGTGTGTAAATAAGTGAAAGTTGCTGATAGTTGAGGGAGCTAAATCACTAAGCACTTGAGCAACCAGATCATCAACACAACCTCATCCCCTTTTAATAGTATTGGCTTTTCCTATGGACTCAATGTGATCTTTGATCATTAAACCAAAAATGTAGTCTTGAGCTTTTGCCAATGCTTGCCTTAGCATTTTGAGGGGTCCACTTCTTCAGACATTTCCATACCCATATCATCGAACTTCTCTGAAATGATTCTCAAGTAACTATTAGTTCAATGATATATATGTTGTTATTAATTACCCAAACCACCCGGGGATTAGTTGCACTTTCAACAAGACCCAATCCTAAGCCTAGCACAAGATCGTGTAGTTCATATGCTAAAGCTTTTCCAATGTCAAGTATCCTTTCCTTAGACCATGAGGTTGTGCAACTCCCGGATACCGTAGGAATACTTTGGGTGTGCCAAACATCACAACGTAACTGGGTGGCTATAAAGGTACACTACAGGTATCTCCGAAAGTATCTGTTGGGTTGG
Organism: Secale cereale; assembly: GCA_902687465.1. Classification (NCBI taxonomy): domain Eukaryota; kingdom Viridiplantae; phylum Streptophyta; class Magnoliopsida; order Poales; family Poaceae; genus Secale; species Secale cereale. The sequence continues at coordinate 655,724,722 of LR738712.1, forward strand.
CACGAACCGAGACTGGGATTTGTCACTCCGTATGACGGCGAGGTATCTCTGGGCCCACTCGGTAAGACATCATCATAATGAGCTCAATGTGACTAAGGTGTTGGTCATGGGATGATGCGTTACGGAACGAGTAAAGAGACTTGCCATGACGAGATTGAACAAGGTATCGGTATACCGACGATCGAATCTCGGGCAAGTACTATACCGATAGACAAAGGGAATTGTATACGGGATTGATTGAATCCTTGACATCATGGTTCATCCGATGAGATCATCGAGGAGCACGTGGGAGCCAACATGGGTATCCAGACCCCGCTGTTGGTTCTTGACCGGAGAGTCGTCTCGGTCATGTCTACGTGTCTCCCGAACCCGTAGGGTCTACGCACTTAAGGTTCAGTGATGCTAGGGTTGTAGAGATATATGTATGCGGTAACCCGAAAGTTGTTCGGAGTCCCGGATGAGATCCCGGACGTCACTAGGAGTTTCGGAATGGTCCGGAGGTAAAGATTTATATATAGGAAATCCGTTTTCGGCCATCGGGAGAGTTTCGGGGGTCACCGGTATTGTACTGGGACCACCGGAAGGGTCCCGGGGGTCCACCGGGTGGGGACACCTATCCCGGAGGGCCTCATGGGCTGAAAGGGGAAGGGAACCAGCCCATAGTGGGCTGGTGCGCCCCCCTTGGGCCTCCCCCTGCGCCTAGGGTTGGAAACCCTAGGGGTGGGGGCGCCCCACCTGCTTGGGGGGCAAGCCCACCCTCTGGCCGCCACCCCCCTAGGAGATTGGATCTCCTAGGGCCGGTGCCCCCCCAGGACCCGTATATATAGTGGGGGGAGGGAGGGCAGCCGCACCCATGCCCTGGCGCCTCACTCTCCCTCCCGTGACACCCCTTCCTCCTCCAGTGCTTCTTGGCGAAGCCCTGCTGGAATACCGCTACATCCACCACCACGCCGTCGTGCTGCTGGATCTCCATCAACCTCTCCTCCCCCTTTGCTGGATCAAGAAGGAGGAGACGTCGCTGCTCCGTACGTGTGTTGAACGCGGAGGTGCCGTCCGTTCGGCGCTAGGATCATCGGTGATTTGGATCACGACGAGTACGACTCCATCATCCACGTTCTCTTGAACGCTTCCGCTCGCGATCTACAAGGGTATGTAGATGCACTCCCCTCTCCCTCGTTGCTAGATGACTCCATAGATTGATCTTGGTGAAGCGTAGATTTTTTTTTTGATTTCTGCTACGTTCCCCCACAAGGTGTTTCTTAGGGTCTTCAGAACAACAAGTAAAATCATATATTTCACATAAATTCCAAGCATAGCATTGCAAACGATGAATTTGATCCAGTAAAAGTTTCCCTTCTTGAGATAAGCGGTGTCGCACATAACAAGCATGCTCATCTAAATATTTGCCCTCAACTAAGCTAGTTGGGGTTTCAGCACGAGCACATAGGGATCGAAGATGATCCAAGTAAAAAGCTTCAGGAATGTGATAGATTTTGAGTGGTTCTTCAACCATTGGTTCAGTAGGTACCACTGTTTTTTTGGCATTTTGCGTTTCCTACCCATAACTAAAGATAGAAAACAACTTTGAACAACAAATAAAATCTAGTTACTGATAAAGCAAACAAGCACATACGAGAATATTCACCCCATGCTATTGCTCCCCGACAACGGCACCAGAAAAAGGTCTTGATAACCCACAAGTGCAGGGGATCAGTTGTAGCCTCTTTCGATAAGTAAGAGTGTCGAACCCAACGAGGAGCTAAAGGTAGAACAAATATTCCCTCAAGTTCTATCGACCACCGATACAACTCTACGCACGCTTGACGTTTACTTTACCTAGAACAAGTATGAAACTAGAAGTACTTGTAGTTTTTGTGGGATAGGTTTGCAAGAATATAAAGATCACGTAAATATAAACTAGGGGCTGTCTAGGTAAAGAAGCAACAAAGTTAGTAATAGCGAGTGTGGAAAAGTGGTGGTAGGAGTTGCGAAATTGCCCCTAAGCAATTGACTACGTTACCAGACCGATAGCAAGTTTTATGTGGGAGAGGCCACTGCTAGCATGTCATCGCTTACTTGGAATTCTATGCACTTATGATTGGAACTATTAGCAAGCATCCGCAACTAGTAACGTTCATTAAGGTAAAACCCAACCATAGCATTAAGATATATTGGTCCCCCTTCAATCCCATATGCATCAATTTCTACGCTAGGTTGAAGCTTCTGTCACTCTTGCCCTCCAATACGTATTCCTATCAACATACAACTAACCCTATGGTGTGATCCACGCGCGCGCTCATATGATGGGCACCAAAGGACAGCAACATAACCAGAAGCAAATTAAATCAATCATAGCAATTAGCCAATCACCGATAGGACAATCAAAATCTACTCAGACATCATAGGATGGCAACACATCATTGGATAATAATATGAAGCATAAAGCACCATGTTCAAGTAGAGGGTACAATGGGTTGCGGGAGAGTGGACCGCTGTAGATAGATGGGGGAAGGTGATGGAGATGTTGGTGAAGTTGACGGAGGTGTTGGTGTAGATCGCCGTCACACGATGATGGCACCGGTGGCACTCCGGTGCCACCGGAAGCGAGGGGGAGAGAGCCCCCTCCTTCTCCTTATTCCTTGGCCTTCTCCCTAGGAGAGAATAGGGTTCTCCCTATGGTCCATGGCCTCCATGGCATGGGAAGGGCGAGAGCCCCTCCGAGATTGGATCTGTCTCTCTGTCTCTCTCTGTTTTTGCTTTCCCAGATTCTAGCATTTCACCATTTCTTAAATTCCCGGAGATCCATAACTCCGATTGGGCTGAATTTAGGACACGATTTTTATCCGGATATTAGCTTTCTTGCTGCAAAAGAAGGGCACTAACCGCCTTACGGAGTGGCCATGGTGGTCAGGGGCGCGCCCTTCACCCTCGTGGGCCACTCGGGCATCGTCTCACATTGATTCCACTTCCCAAAATTCACATATATTCCAAAAAAAATCTCCGTCCGTTTTTCTCTCTTAATGTCCAGACTTATCAAACGATTTTCTTTTGGGAAAAAAATGTCAATGATTTTCAAATATAAAACACTCATCGCAAACGTTTTAGTTACAACACCCGGATGCAAACTGACATCTTCCCTAGGTAGCCAAGAGAAAATGTGCCGAGCAGGATTTCTTCACCCCCTACAATGCAAACGGTTGTTTTGCATGACCCGTGTGCAACCACGTACAAAAAATTGGGTAAGATTTGCATATCTGCATTGTGGGTATGTTACCATTTGTCAAGCTGGAAATATTGACATTTGTTTATCTAGTAACATTGCCATTTGTCAACCTTGTAACACTGCGATCTGTCAAAATATGTAGCTAAAAATCACTAGCACTATCTAATTTTTCCAACTAAAATCACTAGCACTGTTCATATGGACACCAATACAAAGTGGCATTGTACTTTTTTTTCAATCCAAATAGAAAAATAATATATGTACCGCCACGCGACCCGTGTGACGTGCGAGCATGCGTGAGTTGATGGGACACATATGCAAATGTACCATTCATTACATACAACAAGTCATCAACACAACAAAAACGAGGATACATGTTGGATTATAGATTATTTCCAACAAAACATTCTAGTAAAGTAAAGTTTTTATCACACAACAAATAACAAAGCGATGAAATGAACTTCAGCTCAACCAATCCTCGGCGTTGGAAACACTTGCTTTGAACCATAATTGATTCTCTGGTAAGGGCCAGCTATTGTCAATCTCGAGACCAACGCAGGACTGATCACCCAGGCTGAACCGGCCTATATCAGGACGCATATTGTGATAGCCAGGGTAGAGAACCATAGCAATGTCCAAGGTATATATATAGTTGCTTCTCATAAATGGTAGTAACATTGTGCCAACAACAGCTCGATCGCCTTTCACCATCACTGGATAGTTTTGTCCAAGGAAAAGCGAGTTTCCTCCAAGACTTTCAATACGGAACCATTCAGAATGTGCTGGCGCTAGTACACTAGTATCCATCCTGAATACCCTGCAACGGATGTTGGAATAGGTCCGGATAGTGCGACCATGGGAGAGAACACCTACTTCGTTAGTAACATCCGCAGTGCCCTGTATACATACAAGAAGAGGTGATCCATCGGAATAAGTTGCCAAGTGCCACTGAGTATATGGGTCCTGCTCGTCCTCATGCCCGTGATCATCACCATTGTCATCTCCCCCTTGGTTATAAAAAATTTGAAGTATAGGTGGTGGAATATTCACATGACCTTGGATACACAAGAAGGTTAATTAGTACGGTGATACTAACTAGCATGCATGTGGATGAAACAATTCTAATTACGGTGGAAGATAAATGTACCGAAACAATAAGGATCCCATGCAAAAACAGTGCCACGAGTGGTGACAACAAACAGAAGACGCTCGTATTGAATTGCATCACAATACTCATTTGTGTCTAGAAATTGATTTTTGAGCAATATCCATCCATCCATGGAAGCAGAGATGTCAACAAGCTTGTCGAAGATAGCAACAACAACATAGTTCTTGTAATCCCAAGAGCGGTAGGGAACTCGAGAAATTACTATCTTCCGTAGATGACAATCATGATGATCGTATTTGAATGTACGTAGACTATCTATGTGCTGAACCTCATGGCAGGCTGAGATTTTTGGAAGTGGAACCCGGTGACGAGTGTACACATTCACAAGTTCCCACTCGCAATTGTTCCGAATATAAACAACCCAATCTCCATTTGCGCCTGCCCAGGCCTTGCCCTTAAGAGATGGCATCTTAACATCACACGTATCATTATCAAGTGGCATCAACTTGCAGAAGGCAAGGCTTCCGTCATCCTCATGATGGCGAGCATGGTCATGGCGAAGAAGATAGGGGAGATCAAACTGCTCCTGAACCCTTGGGTTTTCTTTGTAATGATCTTATTTGTTGAGTCGAGAATGGTCTTGTACGAACCCGCCATGCTAGCCGAGGTGATGACGTCGCACCAATCAATGAATTCCTCCACCACGTCATCTTTCATATCCGAGCAAGAATGACGGGGTCGTTTCCGGCCTCTTCCCTCCATGGAGATGACGATCGATCGAATAATGACAGAAGGAAGGGTGAAGACAAATGGAGGGAGTAAGAGCATGTGATAGTAGTTCCAAATCGAGAGGGAAAGGTGAAGAGGCGATGGACGGTTGCCATGGTACATGAAGAGGCTAGTGGGGAGCGAACAGATGCCACAGAGGTCACACACTGACGATAAGGCCGAGTGAACCGCATGCCGTATATCGCACACACCTTGATCTGGCTGACCGTTTCTTTTGTGTTTCCTAATCACAAACAGTTCATCCAAGTGAACCGTATGCTGTATATCGCACACACCTTCATCCGGCTGCCCGTTTCTTTTGTGTTGCCTAATCACAAACAGTTCATCCGAGTAAACCGTATGCTGTGTATCGCACACGCCTTCATCTGGCCGCCCGTTTCTTTTCTTCCTCCTTATCGCAAATAGTTAATGGAACTTAACCGTATTCCCTTCATTGCACACACAACTAAAATATGAACCGTGTTTGATGCATCCGTCTTCACAAATGTTTTACACATTTTTGACTGTTTTCCTGCACCACCGTTTGCGATGATTGCATCGCACACAGTTTCTCAAAGGGTCTCTGATCGTAGTGTCGTGTTAGCAGCATCCTGCAGTAGTGAGGGGTAGAATATTTTAAATTAAATCTTGCCTTGCCAGCATCAAATCTTGCCTTGCCAGCATCCTTGGATCACTGACGCTGCCCTAGCGCCTGATCTGTTGGGAACGTAGCATGCAATTTTTTAAAAAATCTACGCTCACGCAAGATCTATCTAGGAGATGCATAGCAATGAGATGGGAAGAGTGTGTCTACGTATCCTTGTAGACCGAAAGCAGAAGCATTAGATTAACGTGGTTGATGTAGTCAAACGTCTTCACGATTCAACCGATCAAGCACCGAATGTATGGCACCTCCGAGTTCAGCACACGTTCAGCTTGATGATGTCCCTCGAGCTCTTGATCCAGCAGAGGGTCGAGGGAGAGTTCTGGCAGCACGATGGCCTGTTGACAGTGATGGTTAACTAGATCGCGTAGGGCTTGGCCTAAGCAGTATGACAATATGACCGGAGGCATAAACTGTGGAGGGGGGCACCACACAAGACTAATAGAATAACTTGAGTGTTCTAGGGTGCCCCCTGCCCTTGTATATAAAGGAGGAGAGGGGAGGCCGACCAGCCCTAGGGGCGCGTCAAGTGGGGAGGAGTCCTACGAGGACTCCAATCCTAGTAGGACTAGTGTGGCACCCCGGCTCGAAGAAACTGGACCGCCCCGTATTCTAGCCTAGAGATCGAGGTGAAGTCTTCTGGAATACGGAACTGCTTAGCATAGAACAAACCAGCTTTCCATTACAACGCGAATATGGATACAAGATCTCCGATATTACAATGAATAACACCGGCACGGTGACACTACGCCAACCACAGTTGCTCTATGCAAGCAGCATAACAACTCGAGGCAGCGGAACCTCTACTGGCAGCGGAACAACGAACATCGATGATGGACTCCAATCCGTAGGGACTCTGGCTGGAACGTTTATCCTAGCTCGCGAACGCAGGAACCACACCAAAACAAGCAAGCAATCCAGGCATGACCGGCAAACTGGCATGACACGCCAGGTCAGTACATTGAATGTACTTGCAAGCTCACAATAAACCAAAAGTAGTCTAGACAAACAACAGCATGGCATTAGCAGATTAATTCAATCATGATCATGGTACTAACAGAACAACATGGCATGCACAACTGAACATGATACAACTAGCACAAGCATAGCATGAACATACGAGCATGACGATACTACATGCAACATGATGACACTAACATGCACCAACTTACTCTGCTCGGGTTACCACATAACCATCACATGCACAAACTTACCACCACGGACATCACACGATCATCTCAGGATCAAATCAAGCTTGGTATAAACAATACCATAGTAGTCATTAAATGACCATAAGGAGCTTGATCTTTACCCACGATTCTCGCACAACATCACGAATATCCAACAACTCGGTATCCTCGATACCACGGTGATCATTCCGGCGATCACAACCATGACCAACACTTGGTCTCAAATGGTGATCTTTTTCAGCGATCACAACCAACTTATCTCGTCATCAAACCGGGGTTGTTATTAAGCACATTATTATTTTTATTACTGTTGACTCACGATGTGACCGACACGAACTGGGCCCTTATCCGCGGGCACGGCTATCGATAGATTAAACACACACTCTGCAGAGGTAGCACACTGTACCCACACCACAGAACCCATGGCCTCGCACTCCCATTCGGGTGGACCAACGGCGTTCCGACAAAACCGATCTACTGTCATGACACTCTCCCGGCCACTCCGACTCACTCCCCACTGGGCTAGTCCTGGGTGGCCCCGGTGTCTACCAAGGACACCACCGACCACCTCCGTGGCCAAAACATAACTGTCCCAAACGGGGACACGAGCTCAAAGCAACAACAATGGGCACACAAGGTTATGTCTGCCTACCAGATCAGGGTAGCGCGTGCCCATAAACTTCCCTCATTGGAGGCACCGGCAAGAGGCATGACAATAGACCCAGTTAGGGCCTTCCCATAAAGGCAAGTGTGGCTGCACTGGTCAGCTCGATCTGGTGGCACCATGACTCAGCCAACAGTTGTTCAAGGTCAATTTAATCCGGTTAAACTTGAATGCAAATTCTTGATAACCCACAAGTGTATGGGATCAGTTGTAGCCTCTTTCGATAAGTAAGAGTGTCGAACCCAACTAGGAGCTAAAGGCAGAACAAATATTCCCTCAAGTTATATCGACCACCAATACAACTCTATGCACGCTTGACGTTTACTTTACCTAGAACAAGTATGAAACTAGAAGTAGTTTGTAGTTTTTGTGGGATATGTTTGCAAGAATATAAAGAGCACGTAAATAAAACTAGGGACTGTTAAAATAAAGACACAATAAAGTTAATGATAGCAAGTGTGGAAAAATGGTGGTAGGAGTTGCGAAATTGCCCGTAAGCAATTGACTACGTTACTAGACCGATAGCAAGTTTTATGTGGGAGAGGCCACTGCTAGCTTGTCATCCCTTACTTTGAATTCTATGCACTTATGATTGGAACTATTAGCAAGCATCCGCAACTACTAATGTTCATTAAGGTAAAACCCAACCATAGCATTAAGATATATTGGTCCCTCTTCAATCCCGTATGCATTAATTTCTACGCTAGGTTGAAGCTTCTGTCACTCTTGCCCTCCAATACGTAGTCCTATCAACATACAACTAACCATATGGTGTGATCCACACGCGCGCTCATATGATGGGCACCAAAGGGCAGCAACATAACCACAAGCAATTTAAATCAATCATAGCAATGCACCAATCACCGATAGGACAACGATAATCTACTCACACATCATAGGATGGCAACACATCATTGGATAATAATATGAAGAATAAAGCACCATGTTCAAGTAGAGGGTACAGCGGGTTGCGAGAGAGTGGGCCGCTATAGATAGATGGGGGAAGGTGATGAAGATGTTGGTGAAGATGATGGAGGTGTTGGTGTACATCGCCGTCACACGATGATGGCCCCGGTGGCACTCCGGTGCCACCGGAAGCGAGGGGGAGAGAGCCCCCCTCCTTCTTCTTCTTCCTTGACCTTCTCCTTAGGTGGGAGAAGGGTTTCCCCTCTGATCCATGGCCTCCATGGCGGGGGAGGGGTGAGAGTCCCTCTGAGATTGGATCTGTCTCTCTGTCTCTCTCTATTTCTGCGTTCCCAGATTCTGTCCCTTCACCGTTTCTTATATTCCCGGAGATCCGTATCTCCGATTGGGCTGATTTTTTGATACCATTTTTATTCGGATATTAGCTTTCTTGCGGCGAAAGAAGGGCTACAACCGCCTTACAGTGTGGCCTCGATGGCCCAGGGCGCGCCCTGGGCAGGGGGGCGCGCCCCCCACCCTCGAGGCCCACTCTAGCATCGTTTCGTGGTGGTTCTGCTTCCCAAAATTCACATATATTCCAAAAAAATCTCCGTCCATTTTTATTCCGTTTGGACTCCGTTTGATATGGATATTCTGCTAAACAAAAAACATGCAACAAACAGGAACTGGCACTAGATCAATATGTTAGTCCCGAAAAATAGTATAAAAAGTTGCCAAAAGTATACGAAAGCTGTAGAATATTGGCATGGAACAATAAAAAATTATAGATACGACGGAGACGTATCAGCATCCCCAAGCTTAATTCCTGCTCGTCCTCGAGTAGGTAAATGATAAAGAAGATAATTTTTGATGTGGAATGCTACCTAGCATAATCTTGATCATGTCATCTAATCATGGCATGAATATTAAGACACGAGTGATTCAAAGCAATATTCTATCATTTGACATTAGGACGATAATACTTCAAGCATACTAATAAAGCAATCATGTCTCTTCAAAATAACATGGCAAAGAAAGTTATCCCTACAAAATCATATGGTCTGGCTATGCTCCATCTTCACCACACAAAGTATTTAAATCATGCACAACCCCGGTTTTAGCCAAGCAATTATTTCATACTTTAGTATTCTCAAACCTTTTCAACTTTCACGCAATACATGAGCTTGAGCCATGGACATAGCACTATGGGTGGAATAGAAGCTGGTGATAGACAAAAGGTGGGAGAAAGTATCACATCAACTAGGCAAATCAATAGACTATGGAGATGTCCATCAATCGATATCAATGTGAGTGAGTAGGGATTGCCATGTAACGGATGCACTAGAGCTATAAGTGTATGAAAGCTGAAAAGAAAACTAGTGGGTGTGCATCAACTTGCTTGCTCATGAAGACCTAGGGCATTTGAGGAATCCCGTCGTTGAAATATACAAGCCAAGTTCTGTAACAAAAAATTCCCACTAGTATATGAAAGTGACAACATAGGAGACTCTCTGTCTTGAAGAACATGGTGCTATGATGAAGCACAAGTGTGGGAAAAGATAGTAGCATTGCCCCCCTTTTTTTCTTTTCTTTTTTTTCTTTTTTTGGGCCTTCATTTTTTTTATTTCGCCTTTCTCCTTTTTTTTGGCCTTTCTTTTTTTTCTTTTCTTTTGGCCTTTCCTTTTTTTTCAAGGGACAATGCTCTAATAATGATGATAATCACACTTCTATTTACTTACAACTCGATATTACAACTCAATACTAGAACAAAAATATGACTCTATATGAATGCCTCCGGCGGTGTACCGGGATGTGCAATGATCTAGCGTAGCAATGACATCAAAAAATGGACAAGCCATAGAAACATCATGCTAGCTATCTTACGATCATGCAAGGCAATATGACAATGATGGTGCGTGTAATAATAAACGAATTGGTGGAGTTACATGTCAATATATCTCGGAATGGCTATGGAAATGCCATAATAGGTAGGTATGGTGGCTGTTTTGAGGAAGGTATATGGTGGGTGTATGGTACCGGTGAAAGTTGCGCGGTACAAGAGAGGCTAGCAATGGTGGAAGGGTGAGAGTGCGTATAATCCATGGACTCAACATTAGTCATAAAGAACTCACATACTTATTGCAAAAATTTATTAGCCATCGAAACCAAGTACTACACGCATGCTCCTTGGGGGGAGGTTGGTAGGTGTTAACCACCGCGTGCCCCCGACCTCCACACAAAGGATGACACTCAATAAATAAATCATGCTCCAACTTCGTCACATAACGGTTCACCATACGTGCATGCTACGGGAATCACAAACCTCAACACAAGTATTTCTACAATCCACAACTACCCACTAGCATGACTCTAATATCACCATCTTTATATCGCAAAACTATTGCAATGAATCAAACATACCATATTCAGCGATCTACAAGTTTATGTAGGATTTTATGACTAACCATGTGAATAACCTATTCATGTCAACTCTCTAAATAAATATAAGTGAAGCAAGAGAGTTTTATTATTTCTACAAAAGTTATTCCCATGCTCTAACAATTATAAGTGAAGCAAAAGAGCATTCTACATATGGCGGTTTTCTATGTGAAGAGAAACATGCAATCCAAACTTCAAATGATGTAAGTGAAGCACATGAAGCATTCTATATAGCCATACTCAAAAGATATAAGTGAAGTGCAAAGAGCATTCTATAAATCAACCAAGGACTATCTCATACCAGCATGTGCATAAAAGAAAAGGTGAAAACTAAATGCAAAAGACGCTCCAAGATTTGCACATCTCACATGAATGAAACGAATCCGAAAACATACCGATACTTGTTGAAGAAAGAGGGGATGCCTTCCAGGGCATCCCCAAGCTTAGACGCTTGAGTCTCCTTGAATATTTACTTGGGGTGCCTTGGGCATCCCCAAGCTTGAGCTCTTGCCTCTCCTTCTTCTCCTCACATCGAGACCTCCTTGATCTTCGAACACTTCATCCACACAAAACTTCAACAGAAAACTCGGTAAGATCCGTTAGTATAATAAAGCAAATCACTACTCTAAGTACTATTGCAAACCAATTCATATTTTGTTCTTGCATTGTAGCTATTGTAATATAACTTTTCCATGGCTTAATCCACTGATAGAAATTGATAGTTTCATCAAAACAAGCAAACTACGCATCAAAAACAGAATCTGTCTAAAACAGAACCGTCTGTAATAATTTGAACATTTACCATACTTCTGATAATTGAAAAACTCTACCAAAATTAGGAAAAATCAACAATTTGTATAGAAAGACAGTGCAAAAAGTTTCAGAACCATTTGACGTTCTAGAAAAAAAAATGTAAAATCGCGCACTACAGCCAAAGTTTCTGTCCTGGACCGCACAAACCAACAAGCATTGTAAACATCCTAAAGACAAACCTTGGCACATTATTTTTACAATACAATGGAATTGTATAAGGGGATAATTATTTTTTATCAAAAGTTTCTGTAATTCAATATTTGCAAAGTTTCCATGGGCATGAACAAAGTTCAAGGAGCTCCCCCATTTCAACGGTGCTCGTCCTTCTTACTTTTACTTTTCTTTTTGAAAAAGTTTTAGGTTCCCCTCTTTTTTTTAAACTTTATAAAAGCACACAACAGAAATAAATGACTCTCTAAAACTTCCGGGTTGTCTCCCTGGCAGCGCTTTCTTTAAAGCCATTAAGTTAGGCATATAGTGCTCAAGTAATGGATCCACCCGGATCCCAAAGTATATCAAAGCCAATTTTAATTAACAATGATTTGGCATTTAGTAGTGAGCACAGAGTGATATGTGTCATTAAACAACGAAGTATAACTCTCTTCCTATGCATAGGCATGTCATACAAGAACAATTTATGCACATCAATTAAAGGCCAATGCATAGTATAAGCAGTTTCTTGCAATTTTATCATGTTGGAAACATAGAGAGGCGGAGATGTAGTTCCTCTCTCATAATAATTGCAAGTAGGAGCAGCAAGCACATGCATATTATATTCATCAAAATCATCATGTGTAATGAAAAAAGGCAACCCATCAATATAATCCTTAATAAGTGCAAACGTCTCCGATATAGTGTAGTTTGGAGAACTCAGAAAGATAATAGGACTATCATTTGTGGGTGCAATAGCAGCTATCTCATGTTTAATATAAGGAACTATAGCAAGTTCATCTCCATAAGCATAATTCATATTGGCATCTTGGCCACAAGCATAGCAAGCATCATCAAAAAGGGATATTTCAAAAGAATCAACGGGATCATAACAATCATCATAGCAATCATCCTTCGGTAAGCACGAAGAGAAATTAAACAATGTATGAGTGGAAGAGTTACTCTCATTAGAAGGTGGGCACGGGTAGGTAATCCGCTCTTCCTCCTTTTGTTCTTCGCTGTCCTCCTCATCTTTTTCATCCAATGAGCTCACAATGTCAGTGATTTCTTCTTCCATAGACTCATGCAAAATATTAGTCGCTTCTCGGACAGCGGAGACCTTCTCAATAAACGCATCAATATTGGGGTTATATTCATAACTCAAATAGCAAGATTTTAATATAGCAAGATTTTCAGGCCTAGAAACATCATCATCAAAAGCATCATTCTTTTTAAACAGAGATTCAATTTCATAAGCACCCTTAAAAGCAACGAATTCTTCTATTTGTTCCACATCATAATAATCATATACACCATTAGCATAAGAAGCTACGGTTTCATTATCATTAAATTTGCATGAAAAGGGAAGGTGTGCAGCCTTCATCCTAGAGCAACAAGTATAATCATATCTCAAGCATACTTGCCGAGCATACCAATGCAACAAATGAATTTGATCCCATAACAGTTTCCCTTCTTGTGTCAAGCGATAATCCCTAAAGTATTCACGTTGATCCAACGTTACTCCCATTACATAGTTGAATGGGGTTTTCTCAGGATTATCGAAGTAGTAGATAATATCTTTCACATAATGAGCATCGAGGGTTTTAGGAGGTTCCCCATATCCATGAGTAGCAAGTACACCTAAGTTTTTTGGTATTTCGTGTTCCATATCCATAACTGAAGATAGAGAACAACTTAGAACAGCAAATAAAATCTACTTAGAGATAAAGCAAACAAGCACACACACGAGAATATTCACCCCACGCTATTGCTCCCCGACAACGGCGCCAGAAAAAGGTCTTGATAACCCACAAGTGTAGGGGATCAGTTGTAGCCTCTTTCGATAAGTAAGAGTGTCGAACCCAATGAGGAGCTAAAGGCAGAACAAATATTCCCTCAAGTTATATCGACGACCGATACAACTCTACACACGCTTGACGTTTACTTTACCTAGAACAAGTATGAAACTAGAAGTAGTTTGTAGTTTTTGTGGGATAGGTTTGCAAGAATATAAAGAGCACGTAAATAAAACTAGGGGCTGTTAAGATAAAGAAACAATAAAGTTAATGATAGCGAGTGTGGAAAAGGTGGTAGGAGTTGCGAAATTGCCCCTAAGCAATTGACTATGTTACTAGACCGATAGCAAGTTTTTTGTGGGAGAGACCACTGCTAGCATGTCATCCCTAACTTGGAATTCTATGCACTTATGATTGGAACTATTATCAAGCATCCGCAACTACTAATGTTCATTAAGGTAAAACCCAACCATATCATTAAGATATATTGGTCCCCCTTCAATCCCGTATGCATTAATTTCTACGTTAGGTTGAAGCTTCTGTCACTCTTGCCCTCCAATACGTAGTCCTATCAACATACAACTAACCCTATGGTGTGATCCACGCGCGCGCTCATATGATGGGCACCAAAGGATAGCAACATAACCACAAGCAATTTAAATCAGTCATAGCAATTCACCAATCACCGATAGGACAACAATAATCTACTCACACATCATAGGATGGCAACACATCATTGGATAATAATATGAAGCATAAAGCACCATGTTCAAGTAGAGGGTACAACGGGTTGCGAGAGAGTGGACCGCTGTAGATAGATAGGGGAAGGTGATGGAGATGTTGTTGAAGATGACGGAGGTGTTGGTGTAGATCGCCGTCACACGATGATGGCCCCGGTGGCACTCCAGTGCCACCGGAAGGGAGGGGGAGAGAGCCCCCCTCCTCCTTCTTCTTCCTTGACCTTCTCCCTAGGTGGGAGAAGGGTTTCCCCTCTGGTCCATGGCCTCCATGGCGGCGGAGGGGCGAGAGCCCCTCCGAGATTGGATCTGTCTCTCTGTCTCTCTCTGTTTCTGTATTCCCAGATTATGTCTCTTCACCGTTTCTTATATTCCCGTAGATCCGTAACTCCGATTGGGCTGATTTTTTGACACGATTTTTATCCGGATATTAGTTTTCTTGCTACGAAAGAAGGGCATCAACCGACTTACGGTGTGGCCTCAAGGGCTGAGGGCGCGCCCTGGCAGGGGGGCACGCCCCCCACCCTCGAGGCCCACTCGAGCATCGTTTCGTGGTGGTTCCGCTTCCCAAAATTCACATATATTCCTAAAAATTATCCGTCCGTTTTTATTCCGTTTGGACTCCGTTTGATATGGATATTCTGCGAAACAAAAAAACATGCAATAAACAGGAACTGGCACTGGGCACTGGATCAATATGTTAGTCCCAAAAAATAGTATAAAAAGTTGCCAAAAGTATACGAAAGTTGTAGAATATTGGCATGGAACAATCAAAAATTATAGATACGATGGAGACGTATCACAAATGATGCTGAGCCATAATAAAATAACATGATGCAACTACAATGCATGAGCATGATATCAACATGAGCACGGAGGTGCAACATAATCACCGAGCATAACTAGAATGAAGCATATATCCAAATGAGCATGGCATACTGACTAGCATAAACATCACAAGTATAAAGCTACTCATGGCATGCATGATTACTAACATCATAAATAAATACCATGCAAGAACATAGCAAGAACACTACCAAGTAAGCATGTAACTAACTAGTTGCAACGGAACATGCATATCACGGTACTTGACAGACAAATAGCATGCATCAAGACTACTACTAGCATGTACTTCTACGACCAAGCATAACATGTGAACATGATACTAACAAGTAGTACAAGATAACAAGAAGCATCCGAACATAGCATGACAGTGAACATGAAACCACGAGCATA
The DNA here is from genome assembly GCA_902687465.1 of Secale cereale. NCBI lineage: Eukaryota > Viridiplantae > Streptophyta > Magnoliopsida > Poales > Poaceae > Secale > Secale cereale. The sequence continues at coordinate 655,740,413 of LR738712.1, forward strand.
ACCGAAACAATGATAGCAGTAGCAATCAAGCAGACATATAACATCAAACTTTTATTAAATATTCAAGTTGAAAACCATGGCTACTGCATGGCTATCATGCCAGTAACTATTGTGGCTTGCCTGCGGATGGAGAGTACTCCAGGAAGAAGTGCGGTGAAGCCGCGGAAAGATTCGCCGAAATAGTTCTCTCTCAGAGGGGGCTGATTAAGGGCAAGGGCAAAATGGTCATTTACAGCATGTCAAACCATAGTGAAAATGACACCAACAGAACGGGCTCGACGAGACGAAGACGTGGGCTTTGGAATCACCTGATTCGGAGTTACGGTCACGAAGATATGAGGTGTTGAAGCTCAGGGACCTATCTGTGAATATTTCTGCTACAAATAAGTCCCTGGCGGCCGAAACAGAAAGCGCATATAAGAAAATACGCTTCCAGAACAGGAAAACGAACTTTGAGCTGAAGAAGAAGGAAACTAGGCTTTCAAGAAAAGAAAACGTATTATAGGGAATACGTCTCCACTTAAAACACCTGGGCCCGGGCTTGTGCCACTTACCGGTGGGGTCCACGGGCAGGGGGAGGGGCCAGGCGTAACTGTCTTCTTCCTCCTCGCGCTTCTGTTCCACTCGTGGAACAGAGCCGAGGCAGGGGAGGGAGCGGCGGTGGGGTCGGCCGCTCCGGCCACCCCTGGCCAGGGCGAGGCCACCGGCGGGTGCGGCGGGACCTGGCACGCCCGTGCCCGCGGTCGGCCAGCACCGGGGAGGCCTGGAACGACAGCGAGGGGAGGCGGCAGGGAGGAGGACGAGAGGAGGCAGAGGCGGCTGCGACGATGGGGCCGGCCAGCTCCGGCTGTCTCCGGCCGAGCAGAGGACACCGGCGGGTGCGGGGCAGTGCGGCAGTCACATTCAGAGGCCAAGGGGCCGCCGAGGAGGAGTGGAAAGGATGGGAGGCCGCGACGATGGAAGATGACTGAAAGGTTCTGGTGGCGATGTTTCTCGGCGCTGCGGGCGCTCCGGCGAGGGGGCAAGGGGGTGGGGCGGCTCAGCGGAACAAGGGCGAGTCGATGGACATGGTAAGGTAAGGAGAGGAGGCTCGAGGTGGTCAGAACCAAGCCGAGACCGAGGCGGCCATGGTGAACGACGACGGATAGAGGCGATGGAGAGGTGCTCTGGTGGTCGAGGAGGGATGGGGAGAGGCTGGTGAGCTACGGGAGGAGTCGGGCACTCCTTAAATAGCCGAGGGGAGGGCTCTAGACGATCGCTAGTGAGCTCGAGCAGTGCTCTAATGGAGGTCAGAGGCTGGGCATCGCAGTGGCACTGTTGTGACGGCACAATGCTGTCAAACCACGACGAGGCATCGATGCAAGCCGATGTAGTCGAGCACGGGGGAGGTCCAGGACATGGATGGAGGTTGAGACGAGGAGGCTGACGACGGGAACAGTGGCCGTATCGATCCAGAGCGCGCGCAGTGCATGACGCAAGCATGATCACCATGCGCACTGGTGCGATCGGCGCGCTTTGGCGTGGCCAACCATGTCCAGTAGGATTACCTAAGTGCCCTGATTCTAAATGAGGAAATAATTGGGTCCAGGGACAAAGAAGAGATTTGCACTTAGCTCCAAAGTAAATCAACATGAAGGTGTTTGTAACTTCCTGTGGTTAAACCAGCTTGGCAACTTGGTAACTAAGTTGTCTGGCGATGATCTTACACTAAGATGATGTAGATCACCAAAAATCAGACTAATAAGAGGAGTTTAGATGACACGTGCTATAGAAAGTGCAAAACTGGCCAGATTAGGGCACTATGGTGTTGCACTCACATACTTAAGTGTCATGAGCTGAAATTTGGTTTAGAGGGGTTATATGACCATATGGAGCTGATGTAAAAAGCTCATGCCATTTGGAGTTACCAAAGTGGCTCTTCCTTCACAAAGATCCATTCTGTACAGAATCTAGGAAAATTTACTAAGGGTAAATGACTAAGTGGATTGAGCCAAAACTTGGTGGAGGGAGTAGCTGTAGATGTTAGAATGCCCTGGTAGATTTTCATCTCAAATGAAGCAAGGTAAAATAGGGTTGCTTCACAAAGTGAAAATCTGACCAGAAACCAAGATTTGGAGCTGAGCTCACATAGATGATCTCCATGAGCTCAAATTTAGCGGAGATGCATGATTTCGTCAAATGAAGGATGTGACAAAGTTTCAACTCATTTGGACATGCCTAGAATATACTTCCTTCACAAAGTTCCTTCATGGATGGAAACTTTGGAAAATTACTGAAACATATTTACTAGGCGAATGAGTATGAAATTTGGCACACGGCAGTGATATGGACATGCAAAAATCTCCAAAATTTTTGGAGTCAATTGGGCAAAGATAAATGGCACTTGCTTCACAAAGTGCCATTTAGGGCAGAATAGAAAAATGATTATTGGAAGATTATTTTTGAACATGACAATGAAATGTTTTGCCATATTTGAGAAAGATATGACCCAAACAATTTATGAGAATTATTTAGGAATTTTTACAATTACAGAGATATAGGTTGCTTCACAACCTAGCGCAAAATGAATTATTCCTTTAGTAGAAAAGGAATATTCCTTGGAAAAAGAATATTGTGTTTGGTCGAGGATGGAAATGGCAGGGTCTTGGGATGATCATGAGGATGGCAAGCCACTATAAAACCTAGGAAGACATGATCTTCCCAAGTTTCAGAACCAAATAGCCACTGAAAAGCAAATAAAATCAAGAAATTAAAAGAAAAAGAAAAGGGCAAAATCCAGGCTGTCACAAACCTTCCCCCCTTAAAGAAATCTCGTCCTCGAGATTTGTGTGCTTAGGGAGCAATTAAATATTCTGACTTGAAGAAACCGTTTCCAACTCGGGTTTCTTTTATTCATTCTCACATTATGTTCCAATATAATATTTCCACTAAATTTGACCCGACTGACTGCCTTGATCTGGGGTGGTTTGCTTTACCGTGCCTGAAATTTTGACCAGGCTTGCCTGATATGCTCCTGTTCATACTGTCTCAAATTTTCATTTCATACTGCTGACTTAGCTGAGGTCCGAAAAATTATCATCCTGACATACGTGTCCTTCTCGATATTGATCCTTGAGAGAGATATTAGTTTGTATCGAGTATCAAGAATATTCCACAGAGTTGGGAATACCTACCCGTGGAACAAAGAATTCTCTTTTATCCAGGCATCGGGTCGCTCGAATATATATGCATACCTTCTGGTTTCAAAACGGTAATGTGAACCATACCTGTTCTGTCGATGGGTTCTGACGTCTTGCAGGAGTTTCTGACTTATATTGACTGGCTTCACAGTCTCAAGTTTCCAAAAGTTTGACTGTTGCTTGATGTGTCTGAATAGAAAAATGCACCAGCTCACTAATGTTTTTGCCAGTATATCCATGGGGATAACCGTCCGTGTGATGCTTCTCAGCACAGTTGCTAAGGCCATTATATTAAGTTGTCCTGAGGTCGGGCGTGATAGACTCGGGTATTCAATGCGTGCCAGTTCTGAGCATACTGTGGACTGAGCTGGTTGTCCTGATGCGAGATCCTTACTGTATTGTTGGTCTTTATCCTTCATTATTGTTTTCTGTGTCTGGATATTTAACTGAAAGACTGGGCATTATATACCCCTGATTATTTTCACGACCCTTAGTGTTGTCATATGCAATATTCTGCCATCATACCTTTGTTCCGACTGATACTCATTTCTGACTTAACCATTGCAGATCTAACACTTGAAATAAACTGCCGTATACTGACAATTTATTGTTTAATCTCCTGTACCGGTGTCGCACTGAAGGAGGCTGGGCAGCTTGCACCGGAAACCACCGGGATATCTTGCTGAGGAAGTCTGGATCGCTTGTGCTCAAAGCTTTCGACGGATAGCTTGCTGAGGAAGACTGGGTACCGTACCTCAGATGCTTCCCCCCTTAAAGACTTACTAGGGAAGATTTGGTACCTTATGCCTTACGCTTGTGCAATATCTTATTGAAGAGTACTGAATATCTTGCACGGAAATCCATTCATACCATACTGATGCAGACTGGGGAATTTTGCCTTGTACGCTTCGCTGATAAATTGTGAAGACGGACTGGACTAATTTTCTTTGGGAACCAAATAACATATATATATCCTTGCCATTCCGAATTTTGATTATTTGTATGACAAGAATTTTCTGACTGTCCTTGCAGAATTTATTGCATATTTGGACTGACTTCTGGGTGTCGCGCGTCTCAAATCTGACTCATGGCAGAATTAATTATTGTGTATGGACCATACCTCTGACGTGAAATGCATTGTAGGACTTGGATCCAATTTTTGTTCTCCTGCTGGTTTAATTATTGCTTCAATAAAGATGGATGTCTGACAGGTACTTGTTACTGAAAGTCTGAGCAGAAGATAATATGTATCCAGACCGGATGTCTGCAATACACTACTATTGGCTGAGAATCTCATTGCTTTTAGCTGTGTGCCTTGGTGTATATTTTTACTTCTCGCTGCTTCTTCTGATCCGGTGTGTTGATGAGCAATTTCCATAAGGGCGTAACAACAAAGATTCAAAACAAAGAAGCACGAGAAAACGAGCGATTGCAACTAATCATACAGCAAACAAGCTAAATAAAGCACACAACAAACAAGCTACAAAACTATTCCACACAGGCACACACAAGCATACTCAAGCATGATACTACAGGAGATGCACATGCACTACACGAATGACTACACCCTACGATTGAGAAAACGCTCGGGAGCTGACGAAGCAGCGAGCGGGACGGCTGACTCTGAAACTCCGGATGGACGAGGTGGAGTGGTTTGGGAAGCTGGCGGAGACCAAGAAATCTCCGGGCTCGAATGGCATCTCAGACTAACTCGGAAATAATAAGACACTCGGTTGTCATGTAATGGGACATGGCAAGGATAGCCGGGTCATCTTGAGGGTTGATAGAGGGAAACTGAATTCACCTAGGATTCTCGACGATGGTGGGATAATACTGATAAGCACGGTTTTCTTGCACCATACTCTCTTGATGACGAAGACTGGTGATTCCTGCCATTGTGGCAAGTTGAACGGCACACTCGGGAGTAGCGCCGTAACCACCGTGGAAATTGTAGGTGCGCTTACCAACAGGAATCGGGGCTGACAGATGGACATGAGCAACATATTCCAGGATTTTTCCTCCGGTAGAAAACTGGAATATTTGATACTGGGGTGGATTTCCGAGGGGATAAATATTGTGCCACATATCTCCAAGGAGGGCGGCAAAGCTGAGAGGTGCAGGAGTGGGACTGAACTCAATAGGAATAGCACCGGGAACTCTGGGGAGGGTACTGAAATCATGGAAGTTGACTGCCATCTACGCACTAAACAGGGGTTAGACGTAACCGAATAAGACTATATGCAGCAAACAAATGCAACAACCAAATGCAGCAAGCAAGGGCAACAACCAGACCCTATACTACCGTTTTCTCACGTTCCAGCGGACTAGGATGCTCTACAGCAAGACCTGCTCTAATACCATGCCTGTGGCACCCCGGCTCAGAGAAACCGGAAATGCCCCATATTCCACCCCATAGATTGAGGTGAAGTCTTCTGGAATATGGAACTGCTTAACATAGAACAAACCAGCTTTCCATTACAAGCGAATATGGATACAAGATCTTCGATATTACAATGAATAACACCGGCACGGTGACACTACGCCAACCACAGTTGCTCTATGCAAGCAACATAACAACTCAAGGCAGCGGAACCTCTACTAGAAGTGGAACAACGAACGGCGACGATGGACTCCAATCCGCAGGGACTCTGGCTGGAACATTTATCCTAGCTCGCGAACGCAGGAACCACACCAAAACAAGCAAGAAATCCAGGCATGACCTGCAAACTAGCATGACACGCCAGGTCAGTATATTGAATGTACTTGCAAGCTCACAATTAACCAAAAGCAGTCTAGACAAACAACATGGCATTAGCAGATTAATTCAATCATGATCATGGTACTAACAGAACAACATGGCATGCACAACTGAACATGATACAACTAGCACAAGCATAGCATGAACATACGAGCATGATGATACTACATGCAACATGATGACACTAACATGCACCAACTTACTCTGCTCGGGTTACCTCGTAACCATCACATGCAAAAACTTCCACCACGGACATCACACGATCATCTCAGGATCAAATCAAGCTTGGTATAAATAATACCGTAGTAGTCATTAAATGTCCACAAGGAGGTTGATCTTTACCCATGATTCTCGCACAACATCACGAATATCTAACAACTCGGTATCCTCGATACCATGGTGATCATTCCGGCGATCACAGCCATGACCAACACTTGGTCTCAAACGGTGATCTTTTCGGCGATCACAACCAAATTATGTCATCATCGGACCAGGGTTGTTATTAAGCACATTATTATTTTTACTACTGTTGACTCACGGTGTGACCGACACGAACTAGGCCCTTATCTGCGGGCACGGCTATCGATAGATTAAACACACACTCTGCAGAGGTAGCACACTGTACCCACACCACAGAACACATGGCCTCGCACTCCCATTCGTGTGGACCAATGGCGTTCCGACAAAACCAATCTACTGCCATGACACTCTCCCGGCCACTCCGACTCACTCCCCACTGGGCTAGTCCTGGGTGGCCCCGGTGTCTACCAAAGACACGACCGACCATCGTCGTGGCCAAAACATAACTGTCCCAGACAGGGACACGAGCTCAAAGCAACAACAACGGGCACACAAGGTTATGTCCGCCTACCTAATCAGGGCAGCGCGTGCCCATAACCTTCCCTCATTGGAGGCACCGGCGAGAGGCATGACAATAGACCCAGTTAGGGCCTTCCCATAAAGGCAAGTGTGGCTGCACTGGTCAGCTCGATCTGATTGCACCATGACTCAGCCAACAGTTGTTCAAGTTCAATTTAATCCGGTTAAACTTGAATGCAAATGATGCTGAGCCATAATAAAATAACATGATGCAACTACAATGCATGAGCATGATATCAACATGAGCATGGAGGTGCAACATAATCATCGAGCATAACCAGAATGAAGCATATATCCAAATGAGCATGGCATACCGACTAGCATAAACATCACAAGTATAAAGCTACTCATGGCATGCATGACTACTAACATCATAAATAAATACCATGCAAGAACACTACCAAGTAAGCATGTAACTAACTAGTTGCAACGGAACATGCATATCACGGTACTTGACAGACAACAATCATGCATCAAGACTACTACTAGCATGTACTTCTATGACCAAGCATAACATGTGAACATGATACTAACAAGTAGTACAACATAACAAGAAGCATCAGAACATAGCATGACAGTGAACATTAAACCACGAGCATAACCGAAACAATGATAGCAGTAGCAATCAAGCAGACAGATAACATCAAACTTTTATTAAATATTCAAGTTGAAAACCATGGCTACTGGATGGCTATCATGCCAGTGGCTATTGTGTCTTCCCTGAGGATGGAGAGTACTCCGGGAAGAAGCGCGGTGAAGCCGCGGAAAGATTCGCCGAAACAGTTCTCTCTCGAAGGGGGCTGATTAAGGGCAAGGGAAAAATGGTCATTTCCAGTATGTCAAACCATAGTGAAAATGATACCAACAGAACGGGCTCGACGAGACGAAGACGTGGGTTTGGAATCACCTGATTCAGAGTTACGGTCGCGAAGATATGAGGTGTTGAAGCTCAGGGACCTATCTGTGAATATTTTTGCTACAAACAATTCCCTGGCGGCTGAAACAGAAAGCGCATATAAAAAAATACGCTTCCAGAAAGGGAAAACAAACTTTGGGTTGAAGAAGAAGAAAACTACGCTTTCAGAAATAGAAAATGTATTATAGAGAATCCGTCTCCACTTGAAACACCTGGGCCCGGGCTTGTGCCACTTACCGGTGGGGTCCGCGGGCAGGGGGAGGGGCCAGGCATGCGTTGTCTTCTTCCTCCTCGTGCTTCTGTTCCGCTCGTGGAATAGAGCCGAGGCAGGGGAGGGAGCGGTGGTGGGGTCGGCCGGCTCCGGCCACCCCCGGCCAGGGCGAGGCCACCGGCGGGTGCGGTGGGACCTGGCACGCCCATGCCCGCGGTCGGCCAGCGCCGAGGAGGCCTGGAACGACGACAAGTGGAGGGGGCAGGGAGGAGGACGGGAGGAGGCAGAGGCGGCTGCGGCCGAGCGGAGCACACCGACGGGTGCGGGGCAGTGCGGTGGTCCCATTCAAAGGCCAAGGGGCCGCCGGGGAGGAGTGGATAGGATGGGAGGCCGCGGTGACGGAGGATGACAGAAAGGTTCTGGTGGCGGTGGTTCTCGGCTCTGCGGGCGCTCCGGCGAGGGGGCAAGGGGGTGGGGCGGCTCAGCGGAACAAGGGCGAGTCGATGGACATGGTAGGATAAGGAGAGGAGGCTCGAGGTGGTCGGAACCAAGCCGAGACCGAGGCGGCCATGGTGAACGACGACGGACAGAGGCGAGGGAGAGGTGCTCTGGTGGTCGAGGAGGGATGGGGAGAGGCTGGTGAGCTGCGGGGGGAGCCGGTAGGGGTGGGTACTTTTACACCGAAAACCGTACACCAAACCGAACCAAACCAAATTAACCGAGATTATGAGTTTATTTGGTTTTTAATATTCGGTGCGGTTTTTTAATTGCTGCAATTCGGTGTTTGGTTGCACTTTCGGTTTTGAGATGGCATAAACCGAACGCACCGCATACACCGAAACCTCTAAGACCTGTAGTAATCACAAGCTAGCTCAAGGCGAATAAAAAAATAGCTAGCCCAAATGGCAAAGCCCAGCCAACTATGCTCGTGATTCTCACGTAGATTCCCACTTGAAAGTCAAAGTGTACGCACCTAGCTAGCTTAATCAAACTAGGTGTAATGCTAACTAGCCAAAAGCCCAACCTAGTGTTGTTTTGTTTTTCTGTATCTGATAAGGTGAGGAGTGCGTTCCTGAAAAAAGGTAAGCAGTGCGACACTTGAAAAAAAAGGTGAGCAGTGTGTTCCATATTTTCTTGTACGTGAAGCTATTATTCCATTGTTCGGTTCACCGAAACACCGAACAAAGCGAACCGAAATTTATCTGTCTATTAGGTTTGGGTTTTTTCTATCTAGCTAATTTTTTCGGTTGTTATTTTTAAGAAACCAAAATTATAATTAACCGAATAAACCGAACCGAATTAACCTAAAAAACCGAATGCCCACCCCTAGGAGCCGGGCACTCCTTAAATAGCCGAGGGGAGGGCTCTAGACCATCGCTAGTGAGCTCGAGCAGTGCTCTAATGGAGGTCAGAGGCTGGGCATCGCGGTGGCACTGTTGTCACGACACAATGCTGGCGAACAACGATGAGGCATCGATGCAGGGCGATGTAGTTGAGCACGGGGGAGGTCCAGGACATGGATGGAGGTCGAGACGAGGAGGTTGACGACGAGAACAGTGGCCGCATCGATCCAGAGCGCGCGCTGTGCATGACTCAAGCGTGATCACCACACACACTGGTGCGATCGGCGCGCTTTGGCGTGGCCAACCATGACCAATAGGATTACCTAAGTGCCCTGATTCTAAATGAGGAAATAATTGGGTCCAGGGGCAAAGAAGAGATTTGCACTTCGCTACAAAGTAAATCAACAGGAAGGTGTTTGTAACTTCCTGTGGTTAAACCAGCTTGGCAACTTGGTAACTAAGTTGTCTGGTGATGATCTTACACTAAGATGATGTAGATCACCAAAAATCAGACTAATAAGAGGAGTTTAGATGACACTTGATGTAGAAATTGCAAAACTAGCCAAATTAGGGCACTATGATGTTGCACTCACATACTTAAGTGTAATGAGCTGAAATTTGGTGGAGAGGTGTAATAAGACCATATGGAGCTGCTGTTAAAATCTCATGCCATTTGGAGTTACCAAAGTGGCACTTCCTTCACAAAGATCCATTCTGGACAGAATCTAGGAAAATTTACTGAGGGTAAATGGCTAAGTGGATTGAGCCAAAACTTGGTGGTGGGAGTAGCTGTAGATGTAAGAATGCCCTGATAGATTTCCAGCTCAAATGAAGCAAGGTAAAATAGGGTTGCTTCACAAAGTGAAAATCTGACCAGAAACCAAGATTTGGAGCTGAGCTCACATAGATGATCTCCATGAGCTCAAATTTGGTGGATATGCATGATTTGGTCAAATGAAGGATGTGACAAAGTTTCAACTAATTTGGACATGCCTAGAATATACTTCCTTCACAAAGTTCCTTCCTGGACAGAAACTTTGGAAAATTACTGAAATATATTTACTAGGAAAATGAGTATGAAATTTGGCACAGGGCAGTGATATGGACATGCAAACATGTCCAAAAAGGTTGGAGTCAATTGGGAAAATATAAACAACACTTGCTTCACAAAGTGCCATTTAGGGCAGAATAAAAAAATGATTATTGGAGGATTATTTTTGAACATGGCAATGAAATGTTATGCCATATTTGAGCAAGAGACGACCCAAAAAAATTATGAGAATTATTTGGGAATTTTTAGAATGACAGAGATATAGGTGGCTTCACAACCTAGGGCAAAAAGAATTATTTATTTAATAGAAAAAGAATATTCCTTGGAAAAAGAATATTGTGTTAGGTCAAGGATGGAAATGGCAGGGTCTTGGGATGATTATGAGGATGGCAAGCCACTATAAAACCTAGGAAGACATGATCTTCCCAAGTTTCAGAACTACACAGCCACTGAAAAGAAAATAAAATCAAGAAAATAAAAGAAAAAGAAAAGGGCAAAATCCAGGCTGTCACAACTAGGATTCCCCTTTTTCCCTTTTTTGGAGAAGGAAGGAAGAAAGGGAGGGGGAGAGGGAGAAGGAAAGGGGGGCCGCGCCCCCTTCCCCTTGTCTAATTCAGACAACCCATGGGGGGGGGGGGGCGTGCCGCCCCTTGTGGACTCCCCTCTCTCTCCCGTACGGCCCATGTAGGCCCAATACTTCCCCGGGGGGTTCCGGTAGCCCCTCGGTACTCCGACAAATATCCGAAACGCCCAAAAACCATTCTTGTGTCCGAATACTATCATCCAATATATCGATCTTTACCTCTCGACCATTTTGAGACTCCTCGAAATGTCCGTGATCTCATCCGGCACATCGAAAAATCTTTGGTTATGAAAAACACATAACTCTATTAGATATGGTACGTTCTATGATGTCTCTTGCCGATTTGCCACTATCGTTTTGGGGATATGCGTTAGAGACAACTGCATTCACTTTAAATAGGGCTCCATCTAAGTCCGTTGAGACAACACCGTATGAACTATGGTTTGGTAAGAAACCTAAGTTGTCTTTTCTCAAAGTTTGGGGTTGCGATGCTTATGTCAAAAGGCTTCAGCCAGAAAAGCTCGAACCCAAAACGGACAAATGTGTCTTCATAGGATACCCAAAAGAAACTGTTGGGTACACCTTCTATCTCAGATCCGAGGGCAAAGTGTTTGCCGCTAAGAATGGGTCCTTTCTGGAGAAAGAGTTTCTCTCGAAAGAATTGAGTGGGAGGAAGGTAGAACTTGATGAGGTTATTGAACCTCTACTTCAACCAGAGAGTAGCGCAGCACAGAAAGATGTTTTTGTGGAGCCTGCGACGGTTGAAGAGGAAGCCAATGATGATGATCAAGAAGCTTCTGATCAAGTTACTACCGAACCTCGTAGGTCGACAAGGGTACGCACTGCACCTGAGTGGTATGGTAACCCTGTCTTGGAGGTCATGTTGTTGGACAACAGTGAACCTGCGAGCTATGGAGAAGCAATGGTGGGCCCGGATTCCGACAAATGGTTAGAGGCCATGAAATCCGAGATGGGATCCATGTATGAAAACAAAGTATGGACTTTGGAAGTATTGCCTGAAGGGCGGAAGGCCATTCAGAATAAATGGATTTTTAAGAGGAAGACGGACGCTGACGGTAATGTCACCGTGTATAAAGCTCGACTTGTGGCAAAGGGTTTTTCACAAGTTCAAGGAGTTGACTACGATGAGACTTTCTCACCCGTAGCGATGCTTAAATCCGTCCGAATCATGTTAGCAATAGCTGCTTATTTCGATTATGAAATTTGGCAGATGGATGTCAAAACAACGTTCCTTAACGGTTTTCTTAAGGAAGAGTTGTATATGATACAACCGGAAGGTTTTGTCGATCCAGAGAATGCTGACAAAGTTTGCAAACTCCAGCGTTCCATTTATGGGCTGGTGCAAGCGTCTCGGAGTTGGAATCTTCGCTTTGATGAGGTGATCAAAGCGTTTGGGTTTGTACAAGTTTACGGAGAAGCTTGTATTTACAAGAAAGTGAGTGGGAGCTCTATAGCGTTTCTAATATTATATGTGGATGACATATTGCTGATTGGAAACAATATAGAACTTTTGGATAGTGTGAAGGGGTATTTGAACAAGAGTTTTTCGATGAAGGACCTCGGTGAAGCTGCTTTCATATTGGGCATCAAGATCTATAGAGATAGATCGAGACGCTTGATAGGACTTTCACAAAGTACATACCTTGATTAAGTTTTGAAGAAGTTCAAAATGGATCAATCCAAGAAGGGGTTCTTGCCGGTATTGCAAGGTACAAAGTTGAGTAAGACTCAATGCCCAGTGACTGCGGAAGATAGAGAAAAGATGAGTGTCATCCCCTATGCTTCAGCCATAGGCTCTATCATGTATGCAATGCTGTGCACAAGACCAGATGTCAGCCTTGCCATAAGTATGGCCGGAAGGTTTCAAAGTAATCCTGGTATGGATCACTGGACAGCGGTCAAGAATATCCTAAAGTACCTGAAAAGGACTAAGGAGATGTTTCTCGTTTATGGAGGTGATCAAGAGCTCGTCGTAAAGGGTTACGTCGATGCAAGCTTTGACACTGATCCGGATGACTCTCAAACCGGATACGTATATATTCTCAACGGGGGAGCGGTAAGCTGGTGCAGTTCCAAGCAAAGCGTGGTAGCCGATTCTACATGCGAAGCGGAGTACATAGCTGCCTCGGAGGCGGCAAAGGAAGGTGTCTGGATGAAGGAGTTCATGACAGATCTTGGAGTTGTGCCTAGTGCATTGAACCCAATGACTCTGTTTTGTGACAACACTGGTGCCATTGCTCTAGCCAAGGAACCAAGGTTTCACAAGAGGACCAGACACATAAAGCGACGCTTCAATTCCATCCGCGATTCAGTCAAGGAGGAGGACATAAGCATTTGCAAAGTACACACGGATTTGAATGTTGCAGATCCGTTGACTAAGCCTCTTCCACGGGCTAAGCATGTTTAACACCAAGACTCTATGGGTGTTAGATTCATTACCTTGTAATGCTAGATTATTGACTCTAGTGCAAGTGGGAGACTGTTGGAAATATGCCCTAGAGGCAATAATAAAAGAGTTATTATTATATTTCCTTGTTCATGATAATCGTTTATTATCCATGCTATAATTGTATTGATTGGAAACTTAAATACATGTGTGGATAAATAGACAAACTTTGTGTCCCTAGTAAGCCTCTTCAGGACTAGCTCGTTGATCAAAGATGACCGCGGTTTCCAGGTCATAGACATGAGTTGTCATTTGATAACGGGATCACATCATTAGGAGAATGATGTGATGGACGAGACCCAAACGTTAAACATAGCTTTTGATCGTATCAGTTATCGCTATAGTTTTCTGCATGTCAAGTATAAGTTCCTATGACCATGAGATCATGTAACTCACTGACACCGTAGGAGTGCCTTGTGTGTGCCAAACGTCGCAACGTAACTGGGTGACTATAAAGGTACTCTACAGGTATCTCCGAAGGTGTCTGTTGAGTTGACATGGATCGAGACTGGGATTTGTCACTCCGTGTGACGGAGAGGTATCTCCGGGCCCACTCGGTAATACGTCATCTCGATGAGCTCAAAGTGACTAAGTAGTTAGTCACGGGATTATGTATTACGGAACGAGTAAAGAGACTTGGCGGTAACGAGATTGAACTAGGTATAGAGATACCGACGATCGAATCTCGGGCAAGTAACATACCGACGAGACAAAGGGAACTGTATACGGGATTACCTGAATCCTTGACATTGTGGTTCATCCGATGTGATCATCGAGGAACGTGTGGGAACCAATATGGGTATCCAGATCCCGCTATTGGTTATTGACCTGGGAGTGTCTCGGTCATGTCTGCATAGTTTCCGAACCCGCAGGGTCTACACACTTAAGGTTCGGTGACGCTAGGGTTGTTAGTGAGAACAGTGCATGGTAACCGAAGGTTGTTCGGAGTCCCGGATGAGATCCCGGACGTGACGAGGGTCTCCGGAATGGTCCGGGGATGAAGATTGATATATTGGATGATGGGAATCGGAGTCCGGAAGTGTTCCGGGGAGCACCGGGGAGTCGTCGGATGACCGAAAGGAGTTTCGGGGGGTCCCGGCAAGTGTTGCGGGCCTCATGGGCCAAAAGGGGGAAGGCACATCAGCCCACACAGGGGCTGTGCGCCCCCCCACAGGCCTCCCACGCAGCAAGGAGGGTGGGGGCGCCCCCTAGGGCAGCCGCACCCCCTAGGCTTGGGGGGCAAGGCGCCTGGGGGGGGGGGAAACCCTAGCCCTGGCCGCCGCCCCCCCCCCTTGGCCGCCCCATCTAGCCCTGGCCGCCGCCCCCTAGGGGGAACCCTAGGGGCGCCCCCTCCCCTCTCTCCCCCTATATAAAGAGAGGCAGAGAGAGGGCAGCAACACAAGTTCGTGCCTCGGCGCTGCCCTCTCTCTCCCACGAATATCTTCGTCTAGTTTGCAGTGCTTGGCGAAGCCCTGCTGGAATTCCTCCACCACCATCTCCACCACGCCGTCGTGCTGCTGGGTTTCTCCGTCAACTTCTCCTTCCCCCTTGCTGGATCAAGAAGGAGGAGACGTCCCCGAGCTGCACGTGTGTTGAACGCGGAGGCACCGTCCGTTCGGTGCTGGGATCTTCGGCGATTTGAATCGCGGCGAGTACGACTCCATCAACCGCGTTCTTGAACGCTTCCGCTTAGCGATCTACAAGGGTATGTGGATCCGACTCTTCCTTCGTAGATGCATCTCCTAGATTGATCTTGGTGAGCGTAGGAAAATTTTTGTTTCCCATGCAACGTTCCCCAACAGTGGCATCATGAGCTAGGATCTTGCGTAGATGCTTTCACGAGTAGAACACAAAGGGGTTTGTGGGCGTTGATGTTTAGATTGCTTCCCTCTTTGGTCTTTCTTGATTCAGCGGTATTATGGGATGAAGCGGCCCGGACCAACTTTACATGTCCACGTACATGAGACCGGTTCCATCGACAGACATGCGACTTTTGTTGCATAAGATGGCTGGCGGGTGTCTGTCTCTCCTATCTTAGTTGAATCGGATTCGACGAAGGCGGTCCTTGTAGAAGGTTAAATAGCAACTTAAATATCACCGTTGTGGCTTTGCGTAGGTAAGAAGCGTTCTTGCTATATACCCATAGCAGCCACGTAAAACATGCAACAACAATTTAGAGGACGTCTAACTTGTTTTTGCAGGGTATGTATGTGATATGATATGGCCAATGACATGATGAGATATATTTGATGTATGAGATGATCATGTTGTAATAGTTAATATCGACTTGCATGTCGATGTATACGGCAACCGGCAGGAGCCATAGGGTTGTCTTTAATTTTTGTATGACCTGCGTGTCAATCATTAAGCGCTATGTAATGCTTTACTTTATCGCTAAACGGTAGCAATAGTAGTAAGAGCATGGTGGGCGCGCGACAACCCCGATGGCGACACGATGATGGAGATCATGATGATGGGGATCATGGTGTTACGCCGGTGACGATGGAGATCATGTCGGTGCTTTGGAGATGGAGATCAAAAGCACGAGTTGATGGCCATATCATGTCACTTATGATTTGCATGTGATGTTAATCCTTTTATGCATCTTATTTTGCTTGGGACGACGGTAGCATTATAAGATGATCCCTCACTAAAATTTCAAGATAAAATTGTGTTCCCCCCGAGTGTGCGCCGTTGCGAAGGTTCGTCGTTTCGAAGCACCACGTGATGATCGGGTGTGATAGACTCTACGTTCGCATACAACGGGTGCAAGCCAGTTTTGCACATGCAGAACACTCGGGTTAGACATGACGGGCCTAGCATGTACAGACATGGCCTCGGAACACGGAAGACCGAAAGGTCGAGCATGAGTCATATAGTAGATATGATCAACATGAAGATGTTCACCATTGACACCACCTCATCTCACGTGATGATCGGACTTGGGTTGGTGGATTTGGATCATGTCACGCTCGGATGACCAGAGGGATGTCAATTTGAGTGGGAGTTATAAGTAATTTGATTAGTTAAAACTCACTTATCATGAACAATAATCTAAGATGTCTTTTGCAAATCTTCTGTTGTAGATGGCTCCCGCAGTAGCTCCCCTGAATTTTAATGCGTTCCTAGAGAAAACTAAGCTGAAAGATGATGGGAGCAACTTTGTGGACTGGCTCCGCAATCTGAGGATCATCCTCACAGCTGCCCAAAAGGTTTATGTCCTAAATGCACCGCTAGGTGAACCCCCCGCTCCGTCCTCTGTGGACGTTATGAACGCCTGGCAGTCGCGTGCGGATGACTACTCAGTAGTGCAGTGTGCCATGTTGTATAGCTTGGAAGGAGGACTTCAAAGGCGTTTTGAACGTCATGGAGCATATGAGATGTTCCAGGAGTTGAAGTTCATCTTTGAGAAGAATGCCAAGATCGAGAGGTATGAGACCTCCGATAAATTCTTTGCTTGCAAGATGGAGGAGAATTCATCTGTCAGTGAGCACTTACTGAAGATGTCTGGGTACTATACCCGCATAGCTGATCTGGGACTTGTGTTCCCGGAGGAGGCTATCATTGACATAATTCTCCAGTCACTCCCACCTAGCTACAAGAGCTTCGTGCAGCAGTATAACATGCAAGGGATGAACAAAACCATCTCCGAGCTGTTTGCGATGCTGAAAGTCGCTGAGTCAGACATCCAGAAGGAGCATCAAGTGTTGATGGTCAATAAAACTACCAGTTTCAAGAAGAATGGCAAGGGCAAGAAGGGTAACTCTAAGAAGGGTGGCAAGGCAGTTGCTCATCCAGTGAAGAAACCCAAGGCTGGGCCCAAGCCAGAGACTGAGTGTTTCTATTGCAAGGGGAACGGCCACTGGAAGCGGAACTGCCCCAAGTATCTGGCAGACAAGAAGGGGGCCAACAACAACAACAAGCAAGGTATATGTGATATACATGTTATTGATGTGTACCTTACCAACTCTCGTTGTAGTGCCTGGGTATTTGATACCGGTTCGGTTGCTCACATTTGCAACTCTAAACAGGAACTACGGAATAAACGGAGGCTGGCGAAGGACGAAGTGACGATGCGCGTGGGGAATGGTTCCAAGGTTGATGTGATCGCCGTCGGCACGCTCGCTCTTCGATTGCCATCGGGATTAGTTATGAACCTGAATAATTGTTATTTAGTGCCTGCGTTGAGCATGAACATTATATCTGGATCTTGTTTAATGCGAGACGGTTACTCATTTAAATCAGAGAATAAAGGTTGTTCTATTTATATGGGTAATATCTTTTATGGTCATGCACCCGAAGTAGGGGGTTTATTCTTATTGAATCTCGATAGTGATGATACACATGTTCATAACATTGATGCCAAAAGATGTAGAGTTGATAACAATAGTACCACTTTCTTGTGGCACTGCCGTCTGGGTCATATCGGCGTGAAACGCATGAGGAAGCTCCATGCTGATGGACTTTTGGAGTCTCTTGATTTTGAATCACTTGACACATGCGAGCCGTGCATCATGGGCAAGATGACTAAGACCCCGTTTTCAGGAACAATGGAACGGGCAAGTGACTTATTGGAAATCATACATACTGATGTGTGTGGCCTGATGAGTGTCACGGCGCGCGGTGGATATCGTTATTTTCTCACCTTCACTGACGACTTAAGTAGATATGGGAATATTTACTTGATGAAGCACAAGTCGGAAACGTTTGAAAAGTTCAAGCAATTTCAGAGTGAAGTTGAGAATCATCGTAACAAGAAGATCAAGTTCCTACGATCTGATCGAGGGGGAGAGTATCTGAGTTATGAGTTTGGCAATCACTTAAGACAATGTGGAATTGTTTCATAGTTGACGCCACCTGGAACACCACAGCGTAATGGTTTGTCCGAACGTCGTAATCGAACCCTATTAGATATGGTACGTTCTATGATGTCTCTTGCCGATTTGCCACTATCGTTTTGGGGATATGCGTTAGAGACAGCTGCATTCACTTTAAATAGGGCTCCATCTAAGTCCGTTGAGACAACACCGTATGAACTATGGTTTGGTAAGAAACCTAAGTTGTCTTTTCTCAAAGTTTGGGGTTGCGATGCTTATGTCAAAAGGCTTCAGCCAGAAAAGCTGGAACCCAAAGCGGACAAATGTGTCTTCATAGGATACCCAAAAGAAACTGTTGGGTACACCTTCTATCTCAGATCCGAGGGCAAAGTGTTTGTCGCTAAGAATGGGTCCTTTCTTGAGAAAGAGTTTCTCTCGAAAGAATTGAGTGGGAGGAAGGTAGAACTTGATGAGGTTATTGAACCTCTACTTCAACCAGAGAGTAGCGCAGCACAGAAAGATGTTTTTGTGGAGCCTGCGACGGTTGAAGAGGAAGCCAATGATGATGATCAAGAAGCTTCTGATCAAGTTACTACCGAACCTCGTAGGTCGACAAGGGTACGCACTGCACCTGAGTGGTATGGTAACCCTGTCTTGGAGGTCATGTTGTTGGACAACAGTGAACCTGCGAGCTATGGAGAAGCGATGGTGGGCCCAGATTCCGACAAATGGTTAGAGGCCATGAAATCCGAGATGGGATCCATGTATGAAAACAAAGTATGGACTTTGGAAGTATTGCCTGAAGGGCGGAAGGCCATTCAGAATAAATGGATTTTTAAGAGGAAGACGGACGCTGACGGTAATGTCACCGTGTATAAAGCTCGACTTGTGGCAAAGGGTTTTTCACAAGTTCAAGGAGTTGACTACGATGAGACTTTCTCACCCGTAGCGATGCTTAAATCCGTCCGAATCATGTTAGCAATAGCTGCATATTTCGATTATGAAATTTGGCAGATGGATGTCAAAACAGCGTTCCTTAACGGTTTTCTTAAGGAAGAGTTGTATATGATACAACCGGAAGGTTTTGTCGATCCAGAGAATGCTGACAAAGTTTGCAAACTCCAGCGTTCCATTTATGGGCTGGTGCAAGCATCTCGGAGTTGGAATCTTCGCTTTGATGAGGTGATCAAAGCGTTTGGGTTTGTACAAGTTTACGGAGAAGCTTGTATTTACAAGAAAGTGAGTGGGAGCTCTATAGCGTTTCTAATATTATATGTGGATGACATATTGCTGATTGGAAACAATATAGAACTTTTGTATAGCGTGAAGGGGTATTTGAACAAGAGTTTTTCGATGAAGGACCTCGGTGAAGCTGCTTTCATATTGGGCATCAAGATCTATAGAGATAGATCGAGACGCTTGATAGGACTTTCACAAAGTACATACCTTGATAAAGTTTTGAAGAAGTTCAAAATGGATCAATCCAAGAAGGGGTTCTTGCCGGTATTGCAAGGTACAAAGTTGAGTAAGACTCAATGCCCAGTGACTGCGGAAGATAGAGAAAAGATGAGTGTCATCCCCTATGCTTCAGCCATAGGCTCTATCATGTATGCAATGCTGTGCACAAGACCAGATGTCAGCCTTTCCATAAGTATGGCCGGAAGGTTTCAAAGTAATCCTGGTATGGATCACTGGACAGCGGTCAAGAATATCCTAAAGTACCTGAAAAGGACTAAGGAGATGTTTCTCGTTTATGGAGGTGATCAAGAGCTCGTCGTAAAGGGTTACGTCGATGCAAGCTTTGACACTGATCCGGATGACTCTCAAACCGGATACGTATATATTCTCAACGGGGGAGCGGTAAGCTGGTGCAGTTCCAAGCAAAGCGTGGTAGCCGATTCTACATGCGAAGCGGAGTACATAGCTGCCTCGGAGGCGGCAAAGGAAGGTGTCTGGATGAAGGAGTTCATGACAGATCTTGGAGTTGTGCCTAGTGCATTGAACCCAATGACTCTGTTTTGTGACAACACTGGTGCCATTGCTCTAGCCAAGGAACCAAGGTTTCACAAGAGGACCAGACACATAAAGCGACGCTTCAATTCCATCCGCGATTCAGTCAAGGAGGAGGACATAAGCATTTGCAAAGTACACACGGATTTGAATGTTGCAGATCCGTTGACTAAGCCTCTTCCACGGGCTAAGCATGATCAACACCAAGACTCTATGGGTGTTAGATTCATCACCTTGTAATGCTAGATTATTGACTCTAGTGCAAGTGGGAGACTGTTGGAAATATGCCCTAGAGGCAATAATAAAAGAGTTATTATTATATTTCCTTGTTCATGATAATCGTTTATTATCCATGCTATAATTGTATTGATTGGAAACTTAAATACATGTGTGGATAAATAGACAAACTTTGTGTCCCTAGTAAGCCTCTTCAGGACTAGCTCGTTGATCAAAGATGACCGCGGTTTCCAGGTCATAGACATGAGTTGTCATTTGATAACGGGATCACATCATTAGGAGAATGATGTGATGGACGAGACCCAAACGTTAAACATAGCTTTTGATCGTATCAGTTATCGCTATAGTTTTCTGCATGTCAAGTATAAGTTCCTATGACCATGAGATCATGTAACTCACTGACACCGTAGGAGTGCCTTGTGTGTGCCAAACGTCACAACGTAACTGGGTGACTATAAAGGTACTCTACAGGTATCTCCGAAGGTGTCTGTTCAGTTGACATGGATCGAGACTGGGATTTGTCACTCCGTGTGACGGAGAGGTATCTCCGGGCCCACTCGGTAATACATCATCTCGATGAGCTCAAAGTGACTAAGTAGTTAGTCACGGGATTATGTATTACGGAATGAGTAAAGAGACTTGCCGGTAACGAGATTGAACTAGGTATAGAGATACCGACGATCGAATCTCGGGCAAGTAACATACCGACGAGACAAAGGGAACTGTATACGGGATTACCTGAATCCTTGACATTGTGGTTCATCCGATGTGATCATCGAGGAACGTGTGGGAACCAATATGGGTATCCAGATCCCGCTATTGGTTATTGACCTGGGAGTGTCTCGGTCATGTCTGCATAGTTTCCGAACACGCATGGTCTACACACTTAAGGTTCGGTGACGCTAGGGTTGTTAGTGAGAACAGTGCATGGTAACCGAAGGTTGTTCGGAGTCCCGGATGAGATCCCGGACGTGACGAGGGTCTTCGGAATGGTCCGGGGATGAAGATTGATATATTGGATGATGGGAATCGGAGTCCGGAAGTGTTCCGGGGAGCACCGGGGAGTCGTCGGATGACCGAAAGGAGTTTCGGGGGGTCCCGGCAAGTGTTGCGGGCCTCATGGGCCAAAAGGGGGAAGGCACATCAGCCCACACAGGGGCTGTGCGCCCCCCCACAGGCCTCCCACGCAGCAAGGAGGGTGGGGGCGCCCCCTAGGGCAGCCGCACCCCCTAGGCTTGGGGGGCAAGGCGCCTTGGGGGGGGGGGAACCCTAGCCCTGGCCGCCGCCCCCCCCTTGGCCGCCCCATCTAGCCCTGGCCGCCGCCCCCTAGGGGGAACCCTAGGGGCGCCCCCTCCCCTCTCTCCCCCCTATATAAAGAGAGGCAGAGAGAGGGCAGCAACACAAGTTCGTGCCTCGGCGCTGCCCTCTCTCTCCCACGAATATCTTCGTCTAGTTTGCAGTGCTTGGCAAAGCCCTGCTGGAATTCCTCCACCACCATCTCCACCACGCCGTCGTGCTGCTGGGTTTCTCCGTCAACTTCTCCTTCCCCCTTGCTGGATCAAGAAGGAGGAGACGTCCCCGAGCTGCACGTGTGTTGAACGCGGAGGCACCGTCCGTTCGGTGCTGGGATCTTCGGCGATTTTAATCGCGGCGAGTACGACTCCATCAACCGCGTTCTTGAACGCTTCCGCTTAGCGATCTACAAGGGTATGTGGATCCGACTCTTCCTTCGTAGATGCATCTCCTAGATTGATCTTGGTGAGCGTAGGAAATTTTTTGTTTCCCATGCAACGTTCCCCAACAGTGGCATCATGAACTAGGATCTTGCGTAGATGCTTTCACGAGTAGAACACAAAGGGGTTTGTGGGCGTTGATGTTTAGATTGCTTCCCTCTTTGGTCTTTCTTGATTCAGCGGTATTATGGGATGAAGCGGCCCGGACCAACTTTACATGTCCACGTACATGAGACCGGTTCCATCGACAGACATGCGACTTTTGTTGCATAAGATGGCTGGCGGGTGTCTGTCTCTCCTATCTTAGTTGAATCGGATTCGACGAAGGCGGTCCTTGTAGAAGGTTAAATAGCAACTTAAATATCACCGTTGTGGCTTTGCGTAGGTAAGAAGCGTTCTTGCTAGATACCCATAGCAGCCACGTAAAAC
The DNA here is from genome assembly GCA_902687465.1 of Secale cereale. Classification (NCBI taxonomy): domain Eukaryota; kingdom Viridiplantae; phylum Streptophyta; class Magnoliopsida; order Poales; family Poaceae; genus Secale; species Secale cereale. Next base: position 655,763,026 of record LR738712.1, read on the forward strand.
ATGCAACAACAATTTAGAGGACGTCTAACTTGTTTTTGCAGGGTATGTATGTGATATGATATGGCCAATGACATGATGAGATATATTTGATGTATGAGATGATCATGTTATAATAGTTAATATCGACTTGCATGTCGATGTATACGGCAACCGGCAGGAGCCATAGGGTTGTCTTTAATTTTTGTATGACCTGCGTGTCAATCATTAAGCGCTATGTAATGCTTTACTTTATCGCTAAACGGTAGCAATAGTAGTAAGAGCATGGTGGGCGCGCGACAACCCCGATGGCGACACGATGATGGAGATCATGATGATGGGGATCATGGTGTTACGCCGGTGACGATGGAGATCATGCCGGTGCTTTGGAGATGGAGATCAAAAGCACGAGTTGATGGCCATATCATGTCACTTATGATTTGCATGTGATGTTAATCCTTTTATGCATCTTATTTTGCTTGGGACAACGGTAGCATTATAAGATGATCCCTCACTAAAATTTCAAGATAAAATTGTGTTCCCCCCGAGTGTGCGCCGTTGCGAAGGTTCGTCGTTTCGAAGCACCACGTGATGATCGGATGTGATAGACTCTACGTTCGCATACAACGGGTGCAAGCCAATTTTGCACATGCAGAACACTCGGGTTAGACTTGATGGGCCTAGCATGTACAGACATGGCCTCGGAACACGGAAGACCGAAAGGTCGAGCATGAGTCATATAGTAGATATGATCAACATGAAGATGTTCACCATTGACACCACCTCATCTCACGTGATGATCGGACTTGGGTTGGTGGATTTGGATCATGTCACGCTCGGATGACCAGAGGGATGTCAATTTGAGTGGGAGTTATAAGTAATTTGATTAGTTAAAACTCACTTATCATGAACAATAGTCTAAGATGTCTTTTGCAAATCTTCTGTTGTAGATGGCTCCCGCAGTAGCTCCCCTGAATTTTAATGCGTTCCTAGAGAAAACTAAGCTGAAAGATGATGGGAGCAACTTTGTGGACTGGCTCCGCAATCTGAGGATCATCCTCACAGCTGCCCAAAAGGTTTATGTCCTAAATGCACCGCTAGGTGAACCCCCCGCTCTGTCCTCTGTGGACGTTATGAACGCCTGGCAGTCGCGTGCGGATGACTACTCAGTAGTGCAGTGTGCCATGTTGTATAGCTTGGAAGGAGGACTTCAAAGGCGTTTTGAACGTCATGGAGCATATGAGATGTTCCAGGAGTTGAAGTTCATCTTTGAGAAGAATGCCAAGATCGAGAGGTATGAGACCTCCGATAAATTCTTCGCTTGCAAGATGGAGGAGAATTCGTCTGTCAGTGAGCACTTACTGAAGATGTCTGGGTACTATACCCGCATAGCTGATCTGGGACTTGTGTTCCCGGAGGAGGCTATCATTGACAGAATTCTCCAGTCACTCCCACCTAGCTACAAGAGCTTCGTGCAGCAGTATAACATGCAAGGGATGAACAAAACCATCTCCGAGCTGTTTGCGATGCTGAAAGTCGCTGAGTCAGACATCCAGAAGGAGCATCAAGTGTTGATGGTCAATAAAACTACCAGTTTCAAGAAGAATGGCAAGGGCAAGAAGGGTAACTCTAAGAAGGGTGGCAAGGCAGTTGCTCATCCAGTGAAGAAACCCAAGGCTGGGCCCAAGCCAGAGACTGAGTGTTTCTAGTGCAAGGGGAACGGCCACTGGAAGCGGAACTGCCCCAAGTATCTGGCAGACAAGAAGGGGGCCAACAACAACAACAAGCAAGGTATATGTGATATACAAGTTATTGATGTGTACCTTACCAACTCTCGTTGTAGTGCCTGGGTATTTGATACCGGTTCGGTTGCTCACATTTGCAACTCTAAACAGGAACTACGGAATAAACGGAGGCTGGCGAAGGACGAAGTGACGATGCGCGTGGGGAATGGTTCCAAGGTTGATGTGATCGCCGTTGGCACGCTCGCTCTTCGATTACCATCGGGATTAGTTATGAACCTGAATAATTGTTATTTAGTGCCTGCGTTGAGCATGAACATTATATCTGGATCTTGTTTAATGCGAGACGGTTACTCATTTAAATCAGAGAATAAAGGTTGTTCTATTTATATGGGTAATATCTTTTATGGTCATGCACCCGAAGTAGGGGGTTTATTCTTATTGAATCTCGATAGTGATGATACACATGTTCATAACATTGATGCCAAAAGATGTAGAGTTGATAACAATAGTACCACTTTCTTGTGGCACTACCGTCTGGGTCATATCGGCGTGAAACGCATGAGGAAGCTCCATGCTGATGGACTTTTGGAGTCTCTTGATTTTGAATCACTTGACACATGCGAGCCGTGCCTCATGGGCAAGATGACTAAGACCCCGTTTTCAGGAACAATGGAACGGGCAAGTGACTTATTGGAAATCATACATACTGATGTGTGTGGCCCGATGAGTGTCACGGCGCGCGGTGGATATCGTTATTTTCTCACCTTCACTGACGACTTAAGTAGATATGGGTATATTTACTTGATGAAGCACAAGTCTGAAACGTTTGAAAAGTTCAAGCAATTTCAGAGTGAAGTTGAGAATCATCGTAACAAGAAGATCAAGTTCCTACGATCTGATCGAGGGGGAGAGTATCTGAGTTATGAGTTTGGCAATCACTTAAGACAATGTGGAATTGTTTCATAGTTGACGCCACCTGGAACACCACAGCGTAATGGTTTGTCCGAACGTCGTAATCGAACCCTATTAGATATGGTACGTTCTATGATGTCTCTTGCCGATTTGCCACTATCGTTTTGAGGATATGCGTTAGAGGCAGCTGCATTCACTTTAAATAGGGCTCCATCTAAGTCCGTTGAGACAACACCGTATGAACTATGGTTTGGTAAGAAACCTAAGTTGTCTTTTCTCAAAGTTTGGGGTTGCGATGCTTATGTCAAAAGGCTTCAGCCAGAAAAGCTGGAACCCAAAGCGGACAAATGTGTCTTCATAGGATACCCAAAAGAAACTGTTGGGTACACCTTCTATCTCAGATCCGAGGGCAAAGTGTTTGTCGCTAAGAATGGGTCCTTTCTCGAGAAAGAGTTTCTCTCGAAAGAATTGAGTGGGAGGAAGGTAGAACTTGATGAGGTTATTGAACCTCTACTTCAACCAGAGAGTAGCGCAGCACAGAAAGATGTTTTTGTCGAGCCTGCGACGGTTGAAGAGGAAGCCAATGATGATGATCAAGAAGCTTCTGATCAAGTTACTACCGAACCTCGTAGGTCGACAAGGGTACGCACTGCACCTGAGTGGTATGGTAACCCTGTCTTGGAGGTCATGTTGTTGGACAACAGTGAACCTGCGAGCTATGGAGAAGCGATGGTGGGCCCGGATTCCGACAAATGGTTAGAGGCCATGAAATCCGAGATGGGATCCATGTATGAAAACAAAGTATGGACTTTGGAAGTATTGCCTGAAGGGCGGAAGGCCATTCAGAATAAATGGATTTTTAAGAGGAAGACGGACGCTGACGGTAATGTCACCGTGTATAAAGCTCGACTTGTGGCAAAGGGTTTTTAACAAGTTCAAGGAGTTGACTACGATGAGACTTTCTCACCCGTAGCGATGCTTAAATCCGTCCGAATCATGTTAGCAATAGCTGCATATTTCGATTATGAAATTTGGCAGATGGATGTCAAAACAGCGTTCCTTAACGGTTTTCTTAAGGAAGAGTTGTATATGATACAACCGGAAGGTTTTGTCGATCCAGAGAATGCTGACAAAGTTTGCAAACTCCAGCGTTCCATTTATGGGCTGGTGCAAGCGTCTCGGAGTTGGAATCTTCGCTTTGATGAGGTGATCAAAGCGTTTGGGTTTGTACAAGTTTACGGAGAAGCTTGTATTTACAAGAAAGTGAGTGGGAGCTCTATAGCGTTTCTAATATTATATGTGGATGACATATTGCTGATTGGAAACAATATAGAACTTTTGGATAGTGTGAAGGGGTATTTGAACAAGAGTTTTTCGATGAAGGACCTCGGTGAAGCTGCTTTCATATTGGGCATCAAGATCTATAGAGATAGATCGAGACGCTTGATAGGACTTTCACAAAGTACATACCTTGATTAAGTTTTGAAGAAGTTCAAAATGGATCAATCCAAGAAGGGGTTCTTGCCGGTATTGCAAGGTACAAAGTTGAGTAAGACTCAATGCCCAGTGACTGCGGAAGATAGAGAAAAGATGAGTGTCATCCCCTATGCTTCAGCCATAGGCTCTATCATGTATGCAATGCTGTGCACAAGACCAGATGTCAGCCTTGCCATAAGTATGGCCGGAAGGTTTCAAAGTAATCCTGGTATGGATCACTGGACAGCGGTCAAGAATATCCTAAAGTACCTGAAAAGGACTAAGGACATGTTTCTCGTTTATGGAGGTGATCAAGAGCTCGTCGTAAAGGGTTACGTCGATGCAAGCTTTGACACTGATCCGGATGACTCTAAGTCTCAAACCGGATACGTATATATTCTCAACGGGGGAGCGGTAGCTGGTGCAGTTCCAAGCAAAGCGTGGTAGCCGATTCTACATGCGAAGCGGAGTACATAGCTGCCTCGGAGGCGGCAAAGGAAGGTGTCTGGATGAAGGAGTTCATGACAGATCTTGGAGTTGTGCCAAGTGCATTGAACCCAATGACTCTGTTTTGTGACAACACTGGTGCCATTGCTCTAGCCAAGGAACCAAGGTTTCACAAGAGGACCAGACACATAAAGCGACGCTTCAATTCCATCCGTGATTCAGTCAAGGAGGAGGACATAAGCATTTGCAAAGTACACACGGATTTGAATGTTGCAGATCCGTTGACTAAGCCTCTTCCACGGGCTAAGCATGATCAACACCAAGACTCTATGGGTGTTAGATTCATTACCTTGTAATGCTAGATTATTGACTCTAGTGCAAGTGGGAGACTGTTGGAAATATGCCCTAGAGGCAATAATAAAAGAGTTATTATTATATTTCCTTGTTCATGATAATCGTTTATTATCCATGCTATAATTGTATTGATTGGAAACTTAAATACATGTGTGGATAAATAGACAAACTTTGTGTCCCTAGTAAGCCTCTTCAGGACTAGCTCGTTGATCAAAGATGACCGCGGTTTCCAGGCCATAGACATGAGTTGTCATTTGATAACGGGATCACATCATTAGGAGAATGATGTGATGGACGAGACCCAAACGTTAAACATAGCTTTTGATCGTATCAGTTATCGCTATAGTTTTCTGCATGTCAAGTATAAGTTCCTATGACCATGAGATCATGTAACTCACTGACACCGTAGGAGTGCCTTGTGTGTGCCAAACGTCGGAACGTAACTGGGTGACTATAAAGGTACTCTACAGGTATCTCCGAAGGTGTCTGTTGAGTTGACATGGATCGAGACTGGGATTTGTCACTCCGTGTGACGGAGAGGTATCTCCGGGCCCACTCGGTAATACGTCATCTCGATGAGCTCAAAGTGACTAAGTAGTTAGTCACGGGATTATGTATTACGGAACGAGTAAAGAGACTTGCCGGTAACGAGATTGAACTAGGTATAGAGATACCGACGATCGAATCTCGGGCAAGTAACATACCGACGAGACAAAGGGAACTGTATACGGGATTACCTGAATCCTTGACATTGTGGTTCATCCGATGTGATCATCGAGGAACGTGTGGGAACCAATATGGGTATCCAGATCCCGCTATTGGTTATTGACCTGGGAGTGTCTCGGTCATGTCTGCATAGTTTCCGAACCCGCAGGGTCTACACACTTAAGGTTCGGTGACGCTAGGGTTGTTAGTGAGAACAGTGCATGGTAACCGAAGGTTGTTCGGAGTCCCGGATGAGATCCCGGACGTGACGAGGGTCTCCGGAATGGTCCGGGGATGAAGATTGATATATTGGATGATGGGAATCGGAGTCCGGAAGTGTTCCGGGGAGCACCGGGGAGTCGTCGGATGACCGAAAGGAATTTCGGGGGGTCCCGGCAAGTGTTGCGGGCCTCATGGGCCAAAAGGGGGAAGGCACATCAGCCCACACAGGGGCTGTGCGCCCCCCCACAGGCCTCCCACGCAGCAAGGAGGGTGGGGCGCCCCCTAGGGCAGCCGCACCCCCTAGGCTTGGGGGGCAAGGCGCCTGGGGGGGGGGGGAACCCTAGCCCTGGCCGCCGCCCCCTAGGGGGAACCCTAGGGGCGCCCCCTCCCCTCTCTCCCCCCTATATAAAGAGAGGCAGAGAGAGGGCAGCAACACAAGTTCGTGCCTCGGCGCTGCCCTCTCTCTCCCACGAATATCTTCGTCTAGTTTGCAGTGCTTGGCGAAGCCCTGCTGGAATTCCTCCACCACCATCTCCACCACGCCGTCATGCTGCTGGGTTTCTCCGTCAACTTCTCCTTCCCCCTTGCTGGATCAAGAAGGAGGAGACGTCCCCGAGCTACACGTGTGTTGAACGTGGAGGCACCGTCCGTTCGGTGCTGGGATCTTCGGCGATTTGAATCGCGGCGAGTACGACTCCATCAACCGCTTTCTTGAACGCTTCCGCTTAGCGATCTACAAGGGTATGTGGACCCGACTCTTCCTTCGTAGATGCATCTCCTAGATTGATCTTGGTGAGCGTAGGAAAATTTTTGTTTCCCATGCAACGTTCCCCAACTGTGTGGCTGCACTGGTCAGCTCGATCTGATTGCACCATGACTCAGCCAACAGTTGTTCAAGTTCAATTTAATCCGGTTAAACTTGAATGCAAATGATGCTGAGCCATAATAAAATAACATGATGCAACTACAATGCATGAGCATGATATCAACATGAGCATGGAGGTGCAACATAATCATCGAGCATAACCAGAATGAAGCATATATCCAAATGAGCATGGCATACCGACTAGCATAAACATCACAAGTATAAAGCTACTCATGGCATGCATGACTACTAACATCATAAATAAATACCATGCAAGAACATAGCAAGAACACTACCAAGTAAGCATGTAACTAACTAGTTGCAACGGAACATGCATATCACGGTACTTGACAGACAACAAGCATGCATCAAGACTACTACTAGCATGTACTTCTATGACCAAGCATAACATGTGAACATGATACTAACAAGTAGTACAACATAACAAGAAGCATCAGAACATAGCATGACAGTGAACATTAAACCACGAGCATAACCGAAACAATGATAGCAGTAGCAATCAAGCAGACAGATAACATCAAACTTTTATTAAATATTCAAGTTCAAAACCATGGCTACTGGATGGCTAATATGCCAGTGGCTATTGTGTCTTCCCTGAGGATGGAGAGTACTCCGGGAAGAAGCGCGGTGAAGCCGCGGAAAGATTCGCCGAAACAGTTCTCTCTCGGAGGGGGCTGATTAAGGGCAAGGGAAAAATGGTCATTTCCAGTATGTCAAACCATAGTGAAAATGATACCAACAGAACGGGCTCGACGAGACGAAGACGTGGGTTTGGAATCACCTGATTCAGATTTATGGTCGCGAAGATATGAGGTGTTGAAGCTCAGGGACCTATCTGTGAATATTTTTGCTACAAACAATTCCCTGGCGGCTGAAACAGAAAGCGCATATAAGAAAATATGCTTCCAGAAAGGGAAAACAAACTTTGGGTTGAAGAAGAAGAAAACTACGCTTTCAGAAATAGAAAATGTATTATAGAGAATCCGTCTCCACTTGAAACACCTGGGCCCGGGCTTGTGCCACTTACCGGTGGGGTCCGCGGGCAGGGGGAGGGGCCAGGCATGCGTTGTCTTCTTCCTCCTCGTGCTTCTGTTCCGCTCGTGGAATAGAGCCGAGGCAGGGGAGGGAGCGGTGGTGGGGTCGGCCGGCTCCGGCCACCCCCGGCCAGGGCGAGGCCACCGGCGGGTGCGGTGGGACCTGGCACGCCCATGCCCGCGGTCGGCCAGCGCCGAGGAGGCCTGGAACGACGGCAAGTGGAGGGGGCAGGGAGGAGGACGGGAGGAGGCAGAGGCGGCTGCGGCCGAGCGGAGCACAACTACGGGTGCGGGGCAGTGCGGTGGTCCCATTCAAAGGCCAAGGGGCCGCCGGGGAGGAGTGGATAGGATGGGAGGCCGCGGCGACGGAGGATGACAGAAAGGTTCTGGTGGCGGTGGTTCTCGGCTCTGCGGGCGCTCCGGCGAGGGGGCAAGGGGGTGGGGCGGCTCAGCGGAACAAGGGCGAGTCGATGGACATGGTAGGATAAGGAGAGGAGGCTCGAGGTGGTCGGAACCAAGCCGAGACCGAGGCGGCCATGGTGAACGACGACGGACAGAGGCGAGGGAGAGGTGCTCTGGTGGTCGAGGAGGGATGGGGAGAGGCTGGTGAGCTGCGGGGGGAGCCGGTAGGGGTGGGTACTTTTACACCGAAAACCGTACACCAAACCGAACCAAACCAAATTAACCGAGATTATGAGTTTATTTGGTTTTTAATATTCGGTGCGGTTTTTTAATTGCTGCAATTCGGTGTTCGGTTGCACTTTCGGTTTTGAGATGGCATAAACCGAACGCACCGCATACACCGAAACCTCTAAGACCTGTAGTAATCACAAGCTAGCTCAAGGCGAATAAAAAAATAGCTAGCCCAAATGGCAAAGCCCAGCCAGCTATGCTCGTGATTCTCACGTAGATTCCCACTTGAAAGTCAAAGTGTACGCACCTAGCTAGCTTAATCAAACTAGGTGTAATGCTAACTAGCCAAAAGCCCAACCTAGTGTTGTTTTGTTTTTCTGTATCTAATAAGGTGAGGAGTGCGTTCCTGAAAAAAGGTAAGCAGTGCGACACTTGAAAAAAAAAGGTGAGCAGTGTGTTCCATATTTTCTTGTACGTGAAGCTATTATTCCATTGTTCGGTTCACCGAAACACCGAACAAACCGAACCGAAATTTATCTGTCTATTAGGTTTGGGTTTTTTCTATCTAGCTAATTTTTTCGGTTGTTATTTCTAAGAAACCAAAATTATAATTAACCGAATAAACCGAACCGAATTAACCTAAAAAACCGAATGCCCACCCCTAGGAGCCGGGCACTCCTTAAATAGCCGAGGGGAGGGCTCTAGACGATCGCTAGTGAGCTCGAGCAGTGCTCTAATGGAGGTCAGAGGCTGGGCATCGCGGTGGCACTGTTGTCACGGCACAATGCTGGCGAACAACGATGAGGCATCGATGCAGGGCGATGTAGTTGAGCACGGGGGAGGTCCAGGACATGGATGGAGGTCGAGACGAGGAGGTTGACGACGAGAACAGTGGCCGCATCGATCCAGAGCGCGCGCTGTGCATGACTCAAGCGTGATCACCACACGCACTGGTGCGATCGGCGCGCTTTGGCGTGGCCAACCATGACCAATAGGATTACCTAAGTGCCCTGATTCTAAATGAGGAAATAATTGGGTCCAGGGGCAAAGAAGAGATTTGCACTTAGCTACAAAGTAAATCAACAGGAAGGTGTTTGTAACTTCCTGTGGTTAAACCAGCTTGGCAACTTGGTAACTAAGTTGTCTGGTGATGATCTTACACTAAGATGATGTAGATCACCAAAAATCAGACTAATAAGAGGAGTTTAGATGACACTTGATGTAGAAATTGCAAAACTAGCCAAATTAGGGCACTATGATGTTGCACTCACATACTTAAGTGTAATGAGCTGAAATTTGGTGGAGAGGTGTAATAAGACCATATGGAGCTGCTGTTAAAATCTCATGCCATTTGGAGTTACCAAAGTGGCACTTCCTTCACAAAGATCCATTCTGGACAGAATCTAGGAAAATTTACTGAGGGTAAATGGCTAAGTGGATTGAGCCAAAACTTGGTGGTGGGAGTAGCTGTAGATGTAAGAATGCCCTGATAGATTTCCAGCTCAAATGAAGCAAGGTAAAATAGGGTTGCTTCACAAAGTGAAAATCTGACCAGAAACCAAGATTTGGAGCTGAGCTCACATAGATGATCTCCATGAGCTCAAATTTGGTGGATATGCATGATTTGGTCAAATGAAGGATGTGACAAAGTTTCAACTAATTTGGACATGCCTAGAATATACTTCCTTCACAAAGTTCCTTCCTGGACAGAAACTTTGGAAAATTACTGAAATATATTTACTAGGCAAATGAGTATGAAATTTGGCACAGGGCAGTGATATGGACATGCAAACATATCCAAAAAGGTTGGAGTCAATTGGGAAAATATAAACAACACTTGCTTCACAAAGTTCCATTTAGGGCAGAATAAAAAAATGATTATTGGAGGATTATTTTTGAACATGGCAATGAAATGTTTTGCCATATTTGAGCAAGAGACGACCCAAAAAAATTATGAGAATTATTTGGGAATTTTTAGAATGACAGAGATATAGGTGGCTTCACAACCTAGGGCAAAAAGAATTATTTATTTAATAGAAAAAGAATATTCCTTGGAAAAAGAATATTGTGTTAGGTCAAGGATGGAAATGGCAGGGTCTTGGGATGATTATGAGGATGGCAAGCCACTATAAAACCTAGGAAGACATGATCTTCCCAAGTTTCAGAACTACACAGCCACTGAAAAGAAAATAAAATCAAGAAAATAAAAGAAAAAGAAAAGGGCAAAATCCAGGCTGTCACAACTAGGATTCCCCTTTTTCCCTTTTGTGGAGAAGGAAGGAAGAAAGGGAGGGGGAGAGGGAGAAGGAAAGGGGGGCCGCGCCCCCTTCCCCTTGTCTAATTCAGACAACCCATGGGGGGGGGGCGTGCCGCCCCTTGTGGGCTCCCCTCTCTCTCCCTTACGGCCCATGTAGGCCCAATACTTCCCCGGGGGGTTCCGGTAGCCCCTCGGTACTCCGACAAATATCCGAAACGCCCAAAAACCATTCTTGTGTCCGAATACTATCATCCAATATATCGATCTTTACCTCTCGACCATTTTGAGACTCCTCGAAATGTCCGTGATCTCATCCGGCACATCGAACAATCTTTGGTTATGAAAAACACATAACTCTTTAATATAAATCGTCATCGAACATTAAGCGTGCGGACCCTACGGGTTCGAGAACTATGTAGACAGGACCTAGACATATCTACGGTCAATAACCAATAGCGGAACCTGGATGCTCATATTGGTTCCTACATATTCTACGAAGATCTTTATCGGTCAAACTGTAATGACAACATATGTTATTCCCTTTGTCATCGGTATGTTACTTGCCCGAGATTCGATCGTCGGTATCTTCATACCTAGTTCAATCTCGTTACCGGCAAGTCTCTTTACTCATTCCGTAATACATCATCCCATGACTAACTCATTAGTCATTTCCTTGCAAGGCTTATTATGATGTGTATTACCGAGAGGGCCCAGAGACACCTCTCCGATACTAGGTGTGACAAATCATATTCACGATCTATGCCAACTCAACAAACACGTTCGGAGATACCTATAGAGCATCTTTATAATCACACAGTTACGTTGTGACGTTTGCTAGCTGCTACTTCTCGAGCTTGCGTTGTATTCCCTCAAAGATGAAAGGGTGATGCAGCACAGTAGCGTAAGTATTTCCCTTAGTTTTTGAGAACCAAGGTATCAATCCAGTAGGAGACCACGCGTGAGTACCTCGCACCTTCACAAACAAATAAGAACCTCGCTGCCAACGCGATAAAAGGGGTTGGCAATCCCTTCACGGTCACTTACGAGAGTGAGATCTAATAGATATTATAAGATAATATTTTTGGTATTTTCGGTATAGCTAAAAAGTAAATAAAGCAAAGTAAAGCAACGGTGAAGGAAATTGGCTAGTTGACGGGAAAGTAATATGATAAAGATAGACTCGGGGGCCATAGGTTTCACTAGTGGCTTCTCTCATGATAGCAGAATTCTATGGTGGGTGAACAAATTAGTGTCGAGCAATTGATAGAAATGCGCATAGTTATGAGAATATCTAGGCATGATCATTGTATATAGGCATCACGTCCGTAACAAGTAGACCGAAACGATTATGCATCTAATACTATTACTCCACACATCGATCACTATCCAGCATGCATCTAGAGTATTAAGTTCATAAGAACAGAGTAACGCCTTAAGCAAGATGACATGATGTAGAGGGATAAACTCAAGCAATATGATATAAACCCCATCCTTTTATCCTCGATGGCAACAATACTATACGTGCCTTGCTGCCCCTGCTGTCACTGGGAAAGGACACCGCAAGATTGAACCCAAAGCCAAGCACTTCTCCCATTGCAAGAACTATAGATCTAGTAGGCCAAACCAAACCAATAATTCGAAGAAACTCGCAAGCAAGGTTGTCAGAATCGCGATTCTATTATACGATTCTACGACTTTACGATCCAATCTAACCCCTATGATTCTATGATTTTAGTTCTTAGAATCTACATTTCTATGATCCTGGTAGTGAAGATTCTATGATTTGTTTTCCTACCATCGAAGCTCCGATCCTATTCAAAATCGCGATTTTGACAACCTTGCTTGCAAGGATATTACAATCATACATAAAAGATTTCAGAAAAGAATCCAATATTGTTCATAGATAATCTTGATCATAAACCGACAATTCATCGGATCTTGACAAACACACTGCAAAAAGATTACATCGAATAGATCTCCTCGAAGATCAAGGAGAACTTTGTATTGAGATCCAAAGAGAGAGAAGAAGCCATCTAGCTAATAACTATGGACCCAAAGGTCTGTGGTAAACTACTCACAACTCATCGGAGGGGCTATGGTGTTGATGTAGAAGCCCTCCGTGATCGATGCCTCCTCCGGCGGAGCTCCGGAACAGGCCCCAAGATGGGATCTCACGGGAACAGAAGGTTATGTTGGTGGAATTAGGGTTTCTTGGTCGTCTTCGATGTTTTCAGGGTACGTGGATATATATAGGAGGAAAAAGTACGTCGATGGAGCAACATGGGGCCCACGAGGGTTGGGGGCGCGCCCTGCCCCCTCGTGGGCACCATGTTTCTTCTCTGGCTTGTACTCCAAGTCTCCCATGAAGATATCGTTCCAAAAATAACTCTCCTGAAGGTTTCATTCCGTTTGGAGTCCGTTTGATATTCCTTTTCTGCAAAATACTGAAATAGGCAAAAAAACAGCAATTTGCACTGGGCCTTGGGTTAGTAGGTTCGTCCCAAAAGTAATATAAAAGTGTATAATAAAGCCAATTAAACATCCAAAACAGAATATATAATAGCATGGAACAATCAAAAATTATAGATACGTTGGAGATGTATCAAGCATCCCCAAGCTTAATTCCTGCTCGTCCTCGAGTAGGTAAATGATAAAAACAGAATTTTTGATGTGGAATGCTAACCAACATAATTCTCAATGTAATTTTCTTTATTGTGGCATGAATGTTCAGATCTGAAAGATTTAAAACAAAATTCTATATTGACATAAGAATGATAATACTTTAAGCATACTAACAAAGCAATCGTGTCTTGTCAAAATAACATGGCCAAAGAAAGTTATCCCTACAAAATCATATAGTCTGGCTATGCTCTATCTTCATCACACAAAATATTTAAATCATACACAACCCCGGTTTCAGCCAAGCAATTGTTTCACACTTCAATTCTTTCAAACCATTCAACTTTCACGCAATACATGAGTGTGAGCCATGGATATAGCACTATGTAGAATAGAGTGGTGGTTGTGGAGGAGATAAAAGAAGAAGATAGTCTCACATCAACTAGGCGTATCAATGGGATATGGAGATGCCCATCAATAGATATCAATGTGAGTGAGTAGGGATTGCCATGCAACAGATGCATTAGAGCTATAAGTGTATGAAAGCTCAACAAAAGAAACTAAGTGGGTGTGCATCCAACTTGCTTGCTCATGAAGACCTAGGGCGCTTTGAGGAAGCCCATCGTGGAATATACAAGCCAAGTTCTATAATGAAAACTCCCACTAGTATATGAAAGTGGTAAAACAAGAGACTCTCTATCATGATGATTATGGTGCTACTTTGAAGCACAAGTGTGGAAAATGATAGTAGCATTGTCCCTTCTCTCTCTCTTTTTTTGGAGGGGCTTTTCTTTTTTAGCCCCTCTCCCCCCTTTTTTGGGCCTTCTCCTTTTTTTTATTTAGCCTTTCTCTCTCTTTTTTTTTTGTTTCCTCGCACGGGACAATGCTCTAATAATGAAGATCATCACACTTTTATTTACTTACAACTCAAAGATTACAACTCGAAGCTAGAACAAAATATGACTCTAAGTGAATGCCTCCAGCGGTGTACCGGGATGTGCAATGAATCAAGAGTGACATGTATGAATGAATTGTGAATGGTGGCTTTGCCACAAATACGATGTAAACTACATGATCATGCATGGCAATATGACAATATGAAGCGTGTCATAATAATGGAACGGTGGAAAGTTGCATGGCATTATATCTCGGAATGGCTATGGAAATGCCATGACAGGTAGGTATGGTGGCTGTTTTGAGGAAGGTATATGGTGGGTGTATGGCACCGGCAAAAGTTGCGCGGTACAAGAGAGGCTAGCAATGGTGGAAGGGTGAGAGGGCATATAATCCATGGACTCTACATTAGTCATAAAGAACTCATATACTTATTGCAAAAATCTACGAGTTATCAAAACAAAGTATTCAACGCATGCTCCTAGGGGAAGGGTTGGTCGGATTTAACCATCGCGCGATCCCGACCTCCACACAAAGGATAACACTCAATAAATAAATCATGCTCCCACTTCATCACATAACGGTTCACCATACATGCATGCTAAGGGAATCACAAACTTTAACACAAGTGTTTCTCAAATTCAAAATTACTCCACTAGCATGACTCTAATATCACCATCCTCATATCTCAAAACAATCATCAAGTATGAAACTTCTCATAATATTCAATGCACTTGTATGAAAGTTTTTACTATAATCATCTTGGATGCCTATCATATTAGGACTAGTTTTATAACCAAAGCACATTACCATGTGTCGGGGGAAACTGTCCTTCAACGAGCACCTATGGGACCGGAGCCCCTTCTATGTTGCGGTAAGGGAGCGGAGGGAGCACGAAGAGCAGATCGAGGGGCACACGCGGGCAGTTTACCCAGGTTCGGGCCGCGCGGACGCGTAAAACCCTACTCCTGCCTTGGTTGTATTGAGCTCGAGAGCTTGAAGAGCTACAGTACTAGCTACACCGAGCGCGAGAGTTTCTTAGAATTCGAACCCTTTCTACGTTGTGCATGGGCCTCCTTTTATAGCTCAAGGGGTCACCGACAGGTGTCAACGTAGAGGAGGGCAAAAATGTAACTTTGGTGGTAGTTGTAACAGTGCGGGAATAGTGCGTGAACAGTGGATGAACAGTAGTCTTCACCTAACCTTGACAGTGGGAGACAAGGGCATTAAATGCCCGTCACCGTCGACCCCAATGGTGTCCGTCCATGCTTCTCCGTCCGCCACGGCGGTAGCCTCGTCACTGCGGCTCGCCACCGTGTGCCCCAGGCTGCACAGCCCTCCGCCACGCGTCCCTGGAGGGGCCCCAGGGCGACGCGTGGGCAGATGAGCTGGAGCGCGGGCACACATCATAAGTCTCCCCCGACAAGCACCTTGCCGGGGCCGTGACCTTGCCGGGCCCGGAAGCTTGTCGCTCTCCGGGTCCTGCCCGGGCGCATGATGCGCCGAGGCATTTCTCGAGGTGTGCATTCCTTGGCCTTCCTGGCAAGCTCCTCTTGCCAGGGTTTCGTACTAAAGTGATATCCTTGAGCCTGGTGCGGCCTTCCCGGCAAGCTCCTCTTGCCGGGGCCTTGATCTTCTGACTTGTATACTTTGTTCTTGAATGGCTTTATAGGGACCAGAAAGGTTTCCGGCGAGCACGTGGTAAACCCTGCCGCGGGAAGCTGCTACTGCTCATGCACAAGTTGGGGTACTAAGGTTCCCCTACCTTAGTACACCGACAGGAGCCCCCGGGCCTGGGCCACACACGGTGCCGAGCGCTGTTGGGCCAGGCCCAAAACAGTGCACGGGCACGCGCGGCCCACGGCAAGCCGTATCTCCTTCCGCATCCGCCGCATCCCTCCCTAACAGCACGCGTCGATTGCGGCGTCGTGGGAGAGATCGTGGCCTGTTCTTTAATGGGAAAAGCGGAGCGTCCCCCACTTCCCCCTTAAAAGCAGAGGAAGCATGGGCAGTTTCCTCCTTCGTCTTCATTGCGTCTTGACTCTCCAGAAACCCCCGCTGCTCCTTGTCTCCACTCCTCCTCCGCCGTATTCCGCATCCGCGGCGCCGTCGAGCTCCTCGCCTCTTCCCTCGCCGCCTCCGCCATGGCTCCGAAGAGCTACAAGGAGAAAGCGGACAAGGCCAAGAAGGAGAAGTCCGAGCAGGCGGCGAAGCTGGCCGCCCTGCGGAAGAGGAGCGTGGTCTTCGCGCCGAGGCTTGGCGCGAAGGAGATGCGGAACAAGTATTATCTGTTCTGGTCGGGGGAGACCAAAGCTCATCCCCGCACCAGAGCCTTCCCCGCCGTCGCCAAAGATATGTTCCCCGGCGGGTACTTCTTCTTCGCTTCTTTTTTTCCACTGTGGATGTGCCCTCCGTTCTCGGAGTTCTGTTGTGATATTATGAACACATATGGCCTCCACCTCCTAGACTTTACCCCCAACGCCATCCTTACGATGGCCGTTTTCGTACATTTGTGCGAAAACTATGTTGGGATCCATCCGAACGTAGCCCTCTTTCGCCATTTCTTTATGCCTAGAGTAGAGGCTGGCGCTCCCCTTTCCGGCGGTATCTCCTGGATCTTCCGGCTGAACAAGAAGGATTCATACCTGAAGGGAGAACTCCGCGGCAAGTGGGAGGAGTGGCGTGCAGATTGGTGCTGGATAGTGGAGGATAAGCCAGAGCCCTTCACCGCACCGCGCACAACTGCCATAGTGCGCAGCAGAGATTGGAGCGAATTGGCCCCGGAGGACAACAAGCTCAGCATTGCCCTCATTAGGATTATTCGCCTCCGGGTAGCCAATCTGACTATTGGAGAGGTTGGGGCAGATTTCCTCCGTCGCCGCATTGCCCCTTTACAAGAAAGGAAAAGGCCCGCCTGGGAATTCGGCAATGCGGCGGATATCATGAGGCTGCGCCCTGTATTGAACTTCAATTTCACTGCTTTGGAGCTGAAAGGGATGGTCCGAGAGCTCTTCAAGCATGACCCGGCCCACCCGGAGTGGTTCAGACCTGCCCGGGGAGTGGTGCCGCTGTGCAACAGCACCGCCCGGGATTCCTTGCGCACGATGATGCCTGCGTGCGACTCCCACGACGTTGACCCCACTTGGATAGAGCCTCCGCCGGATACAGTGCTGAGCTTTTTCGACAACTTGGTCGAGACGCCCAAAAACACCGAGGAGAACAGGGGCCTCACCCGGGCCACTACAGCTCGGGATATAGCCTACATCGCCTCCAGGATGGAGGAGGCCGCCGCAGCTGCGGTGGCGGGTGACTTTGGATATACCATGGACGATGCAGAGGCCGCGGACGCGGTGTGCCAAGCAGAGGAGGCAGAAATCCTCAGGCTGCTGAAGCTTCCGCCCGAGGAGTTTGCCGGGGTTCCTTCCCTGAGGCTTTCCGGGATAGCCGGGGTTGCCGGGGTGAGCGAGGCTGCCGGAGGGAGCGAGGCCGCCGGAGGGAGCGAGGCCGCTGGGCATGGTGCCGGGTCCAGCGGGCCTGCCGGGGAGGAGGAGGAGGACGTCGAGACTGATGAAGACACTGGTGGATCTCTGGGACTTGACGACGATGCCTCCTCGTCCTCAGAGAACTCCCCGCCTCCGGCAAGTCCTACGCAACGACCAGGGAAGCGCCTCCGCAAGGCGGCCACGACGACGAGGCCGCAGGCGCCTCGACAGCAGCCTGCGTGCCGGGCGACGCGCGCCACCAGGGCGAGCAAAGTCGTGACGGAGGCGCCCCGCGCACCAGCGCCAAGCGGAGGGGGATCCTCCCGGAGTGGAACGGCCGCTCCTCCTGCTCCTCGGGCCTCGGCGTCAACGGAGGCTGGGTCTTCGCGGCCCACAGCCCCGGAGACCGCCAAGCGCCCGAGGGAGCCGTCTCCTCCTGTTCCTCGCGCGGGAGCATCTCAGGTGGAGTTCGACTTCTCCGCCCTCAGCTCCGACGACGAGGAAGAGGAGTAAGTACTTGCAACTTGTAATTTCTTTGACTTTGTCTTGGTTTTCCTTGTTGATTCTAATCTTGTTTTGTTTTGCTCTTCAGGACCCTGGCCCAGCGGACGGCGAAGAGGGCCAAGATCCCTGTGGTTGAGGTCGAAGACCACTCGCCCGCCGCGGCGACCGGAGATGCGCCAGCGGCAAACTTGCCGGATCAACCCGCTGCTCCGAGGAGCAGCCTGCAGCGTAAGTCCGGTAGTTATTCTTTTCTGTTGGTCGGGCGCGCTTGAGGTAGTTGCCTGTGCTGATATTTTGTTGTCTTATTTGTCTTGTGCAGAAGTGGAGCCGCAGCCGCAGGAGCGCCCGGAGACTGCCCCCGACGAGCTACTTGCTCCACCATCCCCGCCAAGGGTGAACTCCCCGGCGAGGGAGAACGCTCCGCCAAGGACGGGCACCCCGCCAAGGGTGAGCAGCCCGACAAGGGTGACCACCCCGCCAAGGGAGGGCGCGGGAGGCCCTCCGCCAGCAGGGGCCACCGCTCCACCGCCAAGGGAGAACTCCCCGGCGAGGGAGCCTGTCGTTGAAGAAGTCCGCGAAGGTGAGTCTTGTAGCTTCTTCTTCTCGGACTTATCTTTTTGGATAGTTGCTTGACTCTTTCTTCTCTTTTTTGTTTCTTCTGCTAGATCCTCCTGCACCGGAGCGGATGGAGACGGAGACCGCCGGCGAGGAGGGCGCACACGGCGACGGCGACAACGCCACTGCCACTGAGGGCATGGCTGGAGCCGACGAGCCTGCTGCTGAAGAGACCGCCCCGACCGCAGACGCCGCGGCTGGGGAAGGGACCGACGACCACACTGCTGGCCCGGAGGCAGCAGGAGCGTCGAGCGCTGCACCGGCCGCCGACCCCTCCGCCTCCACGGAGCGGTCAGGCGTCTATCTTGAGGCCCCCAACGGGGTCTTTATACAAGTCCCGTGGGGGTCTTCGTCGCGAGCCCCCGTGGAGGGAGAGTGTTGGGGAACGTTGCATGGGAAACAAAAAATTTTCCTACGCTCACCAAGATCAATCTAGGAGATGCATCTACGAGGGGAGAGTTGGATCCACATACCCTTGTAGATCGCTAAGCGGAAGCGTTCAAGAACGCGGTTGATGGAGTCGTACTCGCCGCGATTCAGATCGCCGAAGATCCTAGCACTGAACGGACGGTGCCTCCGCATTCTTCACACGTACAGCTCGGGGACGTCTCCTCCTTCTTGATCCAGCAAGGGGGAAGGAGAGGTTGATGGAGAAACCGGCAGCACGACGGCGTGGTGGAGATGGAGGTGGAGGAATTCCAGCAGGGCTTCGTCAAGCACCGCGGAATTGAAGAAGATGTTTGTGGGAGAGGGAGGGCAGCGCCGAGGCACGAACGTGTGTGGCTGCCCTCCCTCTGCCTCTCTTTATATAGGGGGGAGAGAGGGGAGGGGGCGCCCTAGGGTTTACCCCTAGGGGCGGCGGCCAAGGGGAGATGGGGGGGG
>LR738712.1:655789972-655843464 GCA_902687465.1 Secale cereale
CCAGGGCTAGGGTTCCCCCCCCCCCCAGGTGCCTTGCCCCCAAGCTAGGGGTGCGGCAGCCCTAGGGGGGGCCCAGCCCCTTGGCGCAGGTGGAGAGGGCCCAAGGGGGGGCGCACAGCCCCATGAGGGCTGTTGCGTCTCCCACTTGTGGCCCATGAGGCCCGCAACACTTGCCGGGACCCCCGAAACCCCTTTCGGTCATCCGACGACTCCCCGGTACTCCCCGGAACACTTCCGGACTCCGACCACTCTCATCCTATATATCAATCTTCGTCCCCGGACCATTCCGGAGACCCTCGTCACGTCCGGGATCTTATCCGGGACTCCGAACAACCTTCGGTAACCATGCACTGTTCTCACTAACAACCCTAGCGTCACCGAACCTTAAGTGTGTAGACCCTGCGGGTTCGGAAACTATGCAGACATGACCGAGACACTCCCAGGTCAATAACCAATAGCGGGATCTGGATACCCATATTGGTTCCCACACGTTCCTCGATGATCTCATCGGATGAACCACGATGTCAAGGATTCAGGCAATCCCGTATACAGTTCCCTTTGTCTCGTCGGTATGTTACTTGCCCGAGATTCGATCGTCGGTATCTCCATACCTAGTTCAATCTCGTTACCGGCAAGTCTCTTTACTCGTTCCGTAATACATAATCCCGTGACTAACTACTTAGTCACTTTGAGCTCATTGAGATGACGTATTACCGAGTGGGCCCGGAGATACCTCTCCGTCACACGGAGTGACAAATCCCAGTCTCGATCCATGTCAACTCAACAGACACCTTCGGAGATACCTGTAGAGTACCTTTATAGTCACCCAGTTACGTTGCGATGTTTGGTACACACAAAGCACTCCTACGGTGTCAGAGTTACATGATCTCATGGTCATAGGAACTTATACTTGACATGCAGAAAACTATAGCGATAACTGATACGATCAAAAGCTATGTTTAACGTTTGGGTCTCGTCCATCACATCATTCTCCTAATGATGTGATCCCGTTATCAAATGACAACTCATGTCTATGACCTGGAAACTGCGGTCATCTTTGATCAACGAGCTAGTCCTGAAGAGGCTTACTAGGGACACAAAGTTTGTCTATTTATCCACACATGTATATGAGTTTCCAATCAATACAATTATAGCATGGATAATAAACGATTATCATGAACAAGGAAATATAATAATAACTCTTTTATTATTGCCTCTAGGGCATATTTCCAACAGAGAGACCTACGACGGAGAGGTCCTCGCCTCCGCGGGGTTGAAGGTTGTTGAAGCGCTTGGCGGTGGAGACGAGCCCGAAGAGGAGAAGCTCCTTCGCTGGCTCCTGGCCCTGTACCGGGCCAGGCAGGCGAAGCTGGACTCCCGGGAAGCTCTTGCCGCCAAGGTTGTAGTTGACTTGGAGAAGCGCGCCGTGGAGCTTCGCACCGCCAACCAGGCAGCTCTCCGCAACTTGGCGGAGGAGCGGGAAGAGCTTGCCGGGGAGCAGCAAGCCTTCCTCCTGGAGAAGGCTGAGGCAGAAGAGCGGCAACGGCTGGCCGCCGAGGAGTTGTCTCGGCGGGAGGGGGCGCTCAACCAGCGGAAGGTCGAGCTCGACGCCCATGACGACGAACTCACCGCCCGGGAGCAGGCCATTGGCGGGGCCCTGAAGGAGGCAAAGGATGCCGCAGCCGCCGCGGAAACCGCCAAGAGGGACCTGGAGCTTAAGGTGGATCAACTGGAGCGGTACCTGAAGGCAAGCGAGGACAGAGTCACCGCGCTCAATGTGGAGAGGGAGAAAGACGCCCACACCAACTCTGACTTGCAGGTACGTCTCTCCAAGAAAGGCGACGAGCTCACTGCCGCCAAGGATTCAATTGCTGACTTGGAGTTGAAGGTCTCCACTCTGACAGATTCGCTCGACGCCGCCCGGGACCGCGAGACGAAGCTGAAGGACGAGCTCCGCAAGGAGCGGAACTTGGTGGAGAGCGCCGCCGTCTCATCGAACAACTTCAGCCGGGCGGTGGAGCAATGGACTGACGATCTGGTCACCTCCGCTGCCAATATTGACAAGGAGATGATGGCGCTGAGGGCGGAGCACCTCGTGTACTCTCCCGACGAGGACCTCCCCCACAGCGCCAAGTTAAGTCTCTTCTTCAGGGGAATCGCGCCGGCGCTTGCACGGCTGCGGGAGAAGCTCCCCGCACAGCTGGCCGACGAGTCGCGTCGGCTCTGCATGGGCACTCTAGAGCGCGTCTTGACAAAAATCGTCTACCGCAACCCCGGCATCAACCTTGTCAACGTCCTCCGCTCCTTGCCGGACGACGCTGACCAGGAGGCGTTGAAGGCGCAGGTTGCCCACATCGTCGCCAAGGTGAACAAGGTCACGAGGCGTGAAGGCGACCGCGTAGACTAGGCTTCTTTCTTTTTGTTTCCTTTGCCGCTGCAAAGTATGTTATGGACATGAATCAATTAGTTAATGTGCCAAGTTATCCATTGTAATATATAATCTTATTTCGAGCTATCAATGCGGTGTTATCTCCCTTGCTTTTGGTCCTTCACTTTGTATGCTTTCTGCCCTACGCTTTTAGGGGACTTGCCGGCAAGGGGCCCTCACCGCGAGCGCTGAGTGCTGGACTCTTAGCAGCCTGCTGGCAAAGGACCTCGTCGGCAAGTAACCTTGCCGCAGCTAGTCGCAGCGCACTTAGCTTGCTGAGCAAACTCGAAAACGAAGTAAGGGCGCGTCACTTGTCGCAGCTCACTTAAGTCGTTGAGCGTGCTCGAAAACAAGGTAAGGGCGCGGCTAGCCACGGGTAGGTTCCTCCGCGCACAGGTTTTCCATACAAAGTGTGGTTGTTCAAGGAAGATAACTAAAATTTAAAAATTTGAACTGCTCAAATTCTGGTGACTTAGCTTTCATATATTGTTTGCTCCCCGACAAGGCTTCTTTCTTGAACAACACTTGGTTCATACCTCCATCTCCTTCCCCCCGGCAAACTTGTGCGCGAGGAATACTCCTTCTGCTTAAGAGGGAAAGAAAAAGAGGAGGAAAACAAGTATAGGGCCTCACGGCCTGCTAGTGCTTACCGGGGATGTGCATTGCACAAAGTGTCAGATAATGCATGCGAATAACAAAGAAAAGCATGGAAACGACAAGTAGTGCGAGGCACAAAAGCTTTACTGATGCACGGGATCTGCGCCCGGCTTTGTACAAAGGTTTACATGCAACAGCGGCAAGACTTGTACAAAAGGTGGTTTCCGGAGCGGATCACGGCAACCGCGCCTTATGGGTGAAACTTGCGAAGATGCTCTATATTCCAGGAGTTGCTCACCGGTAAGCCTTCTTCGGTCTCAAGGCAGACAGCGCCGGGCCTTGTGACTTGTCTCACCCGATAAGGGCCTTCCCACTTCAGTGTCAACTTGTTGGAATTCTTGGCGGACTGAACACGCCGAAGAACAAGGTCGCCTTCCTCGAGACTCCTGGCCTTGACCTTGCGGCTATGGTAGCGACGCAAGGCTTGCTGGTATCGAGCAGCTCGTACAGCAGCCTGGAGACGTTCCTCCTCAAGGAGCAATGCATCATCTTGTCGCAGTTGCTCTTGCTCGAGCTCATCATAAGCGAGCACTCGAGGAGATCCGTATACGAGTTCCGTGGGGAGAACTGCCTCTGCTCCATAGACAAGAGCAAAGGGTGTCTGTCCGGTGGCTCGACTTGGTGTCGTCCTGATTGACCAAAGAGCCGCCGGCAACTCCTCTATCCAGTTTCTTCCGCACTTGCGCAGCCTGTCGAAGGTTCTTGTCTTGAGTCCGTGCAGCACTTCAGCATTGGCCCTCTCCGCTTGACCATTGCTCCTCGGGTGAGCAACAGAAGCGAAGCAGACCTTGGCGCCAAGGTCTTGGACGTACTACATGAAGGTGCGACTAGTAAACTGTGTGCCGTTGTCGGTGATGATCCTGTTAGGGATTCCGAAACGGCAAACAATTGACCTGAAGAACCTGACCGCTGACTGTGCTGTCACCTTTCTCACCGGTTCCACTTCCGGCCACTTTGTGAACTTGTCGATCGCAACGTACAAGTACTCAAAGCCCCCGACAGCACGGGGAAAGGGGCCGAGGATATCGAGCCCCCAGACCGAGAAGGGCCAGGACAAAGGGATCGTCTGGAGAGCTTGAGCTGGCTGGTGAATTTGCTTGGCATGGAACTGGCACGCTTCACACTTGGTTACTTGTGCAGTTGCATCTTGGAGGGCTTCTGGCCAGAAGAACCCCTGCCGGAACGCCTTTCCGGCAAGTGCCCTTGCGCCAATGTGGTGGCCACATATGCCTCCATGTATCTCTGCCAACAGCTTCTGTCCATCTTCTCTGGAAATGCACTTCAACCTGACACCATTGAGTATTCTTCTGTACAGTTCATTGCCAACGAACTGGTACATACTTGACTGTCTGGTTATTTTCTCTATCTCTTCTGGGTCGTCGGGAAGTTCTCCAGTTTGCAGAAAACGGACAATTGGCTGTGCCCATGCTGGAGCCCGAGGCTCAACAACAAGGACTAAAGGCTCGAGGGCTGCTGCGGGAACCTCAGCTTCTACGGCAAGAACCTGCGGTTCTGCCGGAGCTGATGGTCCCCCGGCAAGCCTGCCGGGGCGAGGCTTGTCGGGAACGCTTGCTTCAACTGTACAGACCCT
Source organism: Secale cereale (assembly GCA_902687465.1). Taxonomy (NCBI): domain Eukaryota; kingdom Viridiplantae; phylum Streptophyta; class Magnoliopsida; order Poales; family Poaceae; genus Secale; species Secale cereale. The sequence goes on from LR738712.1 coordinate 655,794,649, forward strand.
TGGATCTGCAGGAGCAAACTGTTCCTCAGCATCTTGGCTGTTGATCCTGGGGACCTTGGCGGCGGCTTCGGGAAGATCCGCCGGCAAGTAGTCGCCGGAGGCCAACTTTCTCTTCTTACTCTGCCCAACTGATGGTGTAACGGATGGCTGAGTTAGCTTGAGCAGGAAGGTCCCTGGTTCCATAGGTAACTTCATTGCAGCACACTTTGAGAGGCCATCTGCAATATCATTCTGAGCTCTTGGGACGTGCTCCATTTGCAGGCCCTCAAAGTGTTCTTCAAGCTTCCTCACTTCATCAACGTAAGCTTCCATCAAAGGGCTCTGGTAACTTTTGTTCACTTGTCGGACCACCAATTGGGAATCTCCCCGCACAATCAACTTCTTGATCCCAAGCTCGGCCGCAATCCTGAGGCCGGCAAGCAAACCTTCATACTCAGCAGTATTGTTTGTCGCTTGTTCCTTGGGAAAGTGCATCTGGACAACATACTTGAGGTGCTCCCCGGTGGGCGCTATGAGTACTACGCCGGCACCAGCGCCTTGCAGCGAGAAAGCACCATCAAAGTACATTACCCATTCGCTGCTTGCTTCTTGGACGGGGACGCTTGTCTCTGGAACTTCTTCATCCGGCGTTGGGGTCCATTCAGCTATAAATTCTGCCAAAGCTCTGCTCTGTATGGTTGAAGTACTCTCAAACTTGAGACCAAAGCTTGACAGCTCCAGTGCCCACTCGACGATCCTGCCTGTTGCTTCTGGATTCTGCAATATCCTCTTCAACGGAAAGCGAGTGACCACTGTTATCTCGTGTGCTTGGAAGTAATGGCGCAGCTTTCTTGAGGCCATGAGGAGGCCGAAAAGCAACTTCTGCACCCCAGAGTATCTTGATCTAGCCCCCTGCAAGAGGGAACTTACAAAATACACTGGGCGCTGCACCATCTTCCTTCGCACTTCTCCTTGTTCTTGCGCAGACTTGTCCTTGTCGGAGCCAGAGCTTGTCGGGGAAGCCCCCTGCTTGTCGCTGGATGTACTTGCCGGGGCCGCGGGCTCTTCCTCTGCCTCCCTTTCCGCTACCAATGCAGCACTAACCACTTGATTGGTTGCCGCTAAGTACAGCAGCAACTTCTCTTGTGGTCTAGGTGCGACAAGTATTGGAGTAGAGGACAGGTATCCTTTCAAATCCTGCAGCGCTGCCTCCGCTTTCGGGGTCCATTTCATAGGACCTGCCTTCTTCAAAATCTTAAAGAAAGGCAAGGCGCATTCTACAGACTTTGAAATGAACCTGCTGAGGGCAGCCACACAACCCGCAAGTCTCCTTACGTCCTTGACGCGCTTCGGGGCTTCAATCTGCTCTATGGCTTTTATCTTGTCGGGATTGGCTTCAATCCCCCTCTGGACACAAAGAACCTGAGAAGCTTGCCGGAGGGGACTCCGAAGACGCACTTCTCGGGGTTCAACTTGAGCTGGATCTTGCACAGATTCTCAAAAGTCTCTTCTAAGTCTTGGATCAGTGTATCTTTGCTCCTGCTCTTGACCACTATATCATCCATGTATGCTTCCACATTTCTGTGTATCTGTGGCTCAAAAGTAGTGTGCACCACCCTTGCAAATGTTGAGCCTGCATTCTTCAATCCAAAGGGCATGCGTATGAAGCAGTATGTGCCGCATGGAGTAATGAATGCAGTCTTCTCTTCATCTTCCTTGGCCATAAAAATCTGGTGGTAACCTGAGTATGCATCAAGGAAGGAAAGCAGCTCGCATCCAGCGGTGGAGTCAACAATCTGGTCAATACGCGGCAAGGGAAATGGATCCTTGGGACATGCTTTATTCACATCGGTGAAGTCTATACAAAGTCTCCACTTCCCATTGGCCTTGCGTACGACAACTGGATTGGCCAACCACGTGGGATGGATCACGCCTCTAACCAGGCCTGCTGCTTCTAGCTTCTTTATTTCTTCGGCGATGAATTCTTGACGCTCCACGGCTTGCTTCCTGACCTTCTGCTTGACGGGCCGCGCATGAGGACAAACAACAAGCTTGTGCTCAATTATCTTCCTGGGAACGCCGGGGATGTCAGATGGTTGCCACGCAAACACATCGACATTCGCCCGCAGGAAGGCAACGAGCGCGCTTTCCTATTTGTTGTCGAGCGTAGCACTGATGGTGAAGGTACCACCAGTGCCGTCCTCCTTGGCGGACACCTTCTTGGTTGCCGGTGGAGCCGCCATTCCTCTCTTACACTTGCCGGTGGAGCTCGATGGTGCGTCCTCGACGGCAGCGCATCACTCCGAAGAGGTGCGTTTGCCGGAGTGGGCCCCAGAGCTCTTGCCGGACTTGGTCTTGGTCTTCTTCCCCCCGGGAGCTTCAGCGGCAACTGTGTTGCTTTCTGCTGCGGCTGCTACATCCCGGTATATCTTGTCGGCGCAGATAAGCGCGTCCTTCTTGTCGCCAGGGACAGAGATGACGCTTATCGGCCCCGGCATCTTGAGTACATTGTAGGCATAGTGGGAAGCTGCCATGAACTTGGCGAGGGTAGGACGTCCAAGTATCCCATTGTATGGCAATGGGATATCGGCCACGTCAAAGGTTATCCTCTCCGTCCTGAAGTTAAGCTCCCCGCCAAAGGTCACTGGCAGTGTAATCTTGCCCTTCGGCTTGCTCCTCCCCGGGTTTATTCCTTGGAATGACCCGGTTTCTTCGAGCTCGCCGTCTGGGATCTGGAGTTTCTTGATCACTGCTGAGGAGATCAAGTTCAGGCCGGCCCCGCCGTCAACCAACATTTTGGTGACCTTGAGGTTGCGGATAGTTGGTGAGACCAACATCGGCAAGCACCCGACCGCCGTTGTGCGGTCAGGGTGATCCTCAAGATCGAAAATGATGGGCGTGCTGGACCACTTCAGTAGCCTGCGTGACTCGACGGGCGGCTCAGCTGCGTTTACTTCCCGCACCCACTGCTTGAGTTGGCGGTGGGAAGTGTGCAGGGAGGCGCCTCCGTCGACACACAGAACTTCTGTGGCCTTCTGGAACTCCTGCTCGCTGTTATCTCCTTCCTCCATGTCGTCGTCGTCGTCTTCTTCCTCATCCTTGTCGCGGCCCCGGGGAGGTCGATCACCTTGCCGCGGCGTCCTCCCCGGCCATTGAATGGCCGCTTCTTGCTTGGCTCTCCCCCGCCACCTTGGGCCTTCTCCTTGTCGCGATGCTCGTATTCAGCCTTCTGCTGTTCTACGAGGTACCCAACTCGTTTGCAGTTCTGAAGGTCGTGGCCCTTGGTGCGGTGGATCTTGCAGTATTGCTTGTCGGAGCCGTCCTGCTTGTTGGCTGCCGCTACAGGGGCAGGTTCCTCGCCGGAACTGCCAACCTGTACCTTCTTGGCGGGAGCCTCCTTGCCGGACTGCTCGACGACTAGCACCTCCTTGCTCTTCTTCTTTCTGTTGTTTCGCCGCCGGCTCTTCTTTGCCGGGGCGGCGTCCTCACTGTCGCTTCCTCCTGTGCCAGCATCCTCTCCGGGGAGTCTCCTCCCCTCTTCGGCGCGCGCGCACTTGTCAGCCAGAGCGTAGAGCTCGCTGACATCCCGAATCTTGGTCATGGCCATATCTTCCCTCATGCGGCGGTTACGCACGTTCTGGTGGAACGCGCTGATAACTGCGGCAGGGTGGACGTCGGGAATGTTGTGTTGCACGCGGCTGAACCTCTGGATGTACTTGCGCAGGGACTCTCCCTCCTTCTGGGCCAAGATGTGGAGATCGCTCTCCTGGCCGTGGGGTTTGTGGCCGCCTGTGAAGGCGCCAACAAATTGGTGGCACAGGTCTGCCCACGAAGAAATGGAGTTCTCCGGCAAGTGCATAAGCCAAGAACGGACGTTTGGCTTAAGCACTAGCGGGAAGTAGTTGGCTAGTATCTTCTCGTCGCCCCCCCCCGGCAGCCTGCACCACGATGGTGTAGATGCTGAGGAACTCCGAGGGGTGCGTCTTGCCGTCGTACTTCTCGGGTACGTCGGGCTTGAAGTTTTTCATGCTGGGCCACTGGACTCGCCGCAGCTCACGGGTGAACGCAGGGCAACCTGCCGCGTACGGCAAGTCGCCTGGTTCACCGGGCGCGTATGTGTCGACAGCGGTCCCAGCGCGCTGATCCGACTGTCGTCGGGCTTCTCGTCGGCGCTCGATGCGCGTCCGAGCGTCTTCTTGTCGCCGGTCGTCGAGGACTTGGCGCTGGTCCCGACGAGCCCGCGGATCCGACGACGCCGTGGAGTCGTCGTCGACGTTGATCCGGCGGGGTGGCGTCTTCTGCTTCCGCGGCGGGGAGTGCACGGTAGTTGCACCCCCAGCGGTCTTGTCGCCATCGGCCTTCGTCTGGTCGACTTGCCGTGGCCGCGACGTCGCCGGCTGCTGCGGCGTGTCATTGTTGGCGAAGGCGATGAGGCTTTGAATCGTCGCCCTCTAGTCTTCGGCCTTGTCTGCCGCTGGAGGGAAATCGAGGAGCAGTTGCGCTCTTGCTAGAGCTTCTGCTGGAGAGGAGGGGAGCGGTGGCGAGCGGTGCGAGGAGCGAGATATGCTCGGACTTCTAACAGGGTTAGAAGGAGCAGTCTCTCGCCCCGGCGACCGCGCCTTGCTCGTGCCAGGACGATGGCCTTGAGTGTCCCGCGATCCTCCGGTTTGTCCTTGCCCCAGCAAGTGTATGGTACCTCCTGTACCACGGTGCTGCTGGCCTGGCGTCTGCTGAGAGAGACGTGGTACGTCTACGGACACCGAAGCTTTGGAATTCGCCCGGTCGTCCGTCTTGTCCTTGGACTTGGTGGCGCCGTGAGTTTCCTCACCGGCGACCACCCTTCCGCCGGCGTCTCCTCCACCAACCGTTGGTTCTGGTGGTGGTGGAATCGACGCAGACGGGCCTCCGACCTCCGAAGCCTTCTTCTTCGGAGGCATGCTGGTGTTGCTGATGAAGCTGATGAAGCTGGAGAAGTTGATGAAGAATGCGCCCGCGTGAGCGCCGGATCAGGTTCACGCAACCTCGACGCCCCCTACCTGGCGCGATGGGACCGGAGCACGATGTCCTTCCACGAGCACCTATGGGACCGGAGCCCCTTCTATGTTGCGGTAAGGGAGCGTAGGGAGCACGAAGAGCAGATCGAGGGGCACACGCGGGCAGTTTACCCAGGTTCGGGCCGCGCGGACGCGTAAAACCCTACTCCTGCCTTGGTTGTATTGAGCTCGAGAGCTTGAAGAGCTACATTACTAGCTACACCGAGCGAGAGAGTTGCTTAGGTTTCGAACCCTTTCTACGTTGTGCATGGGCCTCCTTTTATAGCTCAAGGGGTCATCGACAGGTGTCAACGTAGAGGAGGGCAAAAATGTAACTTTGGTGGTAGTTGTAACAGTGCGGGAATAGTGTGTGAACAGTGGATGAACAGTAGTCTTCACCTAACCTTGATAGTGGGGGACAAGGGCATTAAATGCCCGTCACCGTCGACCCCAAAGGTGTCCGTCCATGCTTCTCCGTCCGCCATGGCGGTAGCCTCGTCACCGTGGCTCGCCACCGTGTGCCCCAGGCTGCACAGCCCTCCGCCACGCGTCCCTGGAAGGGCCCCAGGGAGACGCGTGGGCAGATGAGATGGAGCGCGGGCACACAACATAAGTCTCCCCCGGCAAGCACCTTGCCGGGGCCGTGACCTTGCCGGGCCCGGAAGCTTGTCGCTCTCCGGGTCCTGCCCGGGCGCATGATGCGCCGAGGCATTTCTCGAGGTGTGCATTCCTTGGCCTTCCTGGCAAGCTCCTCTTGCCAGGGTTTCGTACTAAAGTGATATCCTTGAGCCTGGTGCGGCCTTCCCAGCAAGCTCCTCTTGCCGGGGCCTTGATCTTCTGACTTGTATACTTTGTTCTTGAATGGCTTTATAGGGACCAGAAAGGTTTCCGGCGAGCACGTGGTAAACCCTGCTGCGGGAAGCTGCTACTGCCCGTGCACAAGTTGGGGTACTAAGGTTCCCCTACCTTAGTACACCGACACCATGCTGTTCTAAGATACTCTCAAAAAGATATAAGTGAAGCATGAGAGACCAATAATTTCTACAAAATAAAACCACCACCGTGCTCTAAAAGATATAAGTGAAGCACTAGAACAAAACTATCTAGCTCATAAGATATAAGTGAAGCACATAGAGTATTCTAATAAATTCTAAATCATATTTATCTCTCTCAAAAGGTGTGTCCAGCAAGGATTATTGTGGCAATCTAAAGGAAAAGACTCAAATCATACATGACGCTCCAAGCAAAACACATATCATGTGGTGAATAAATATATAGTCTCAAGTAAGGTTACCGATAGATGAAGACAAAAGAGGGGATGCCTTCCCGGGGCATCCCCAAGCTTAGGCTTTTGGTTATCCTTGAATTTTACCTTGGGGTGCCTTGGGCATCCCCAAGATTAGGCACTTGCTACTCTTTGTTCCATTTTCCATCAAATCCTTACTCAAAACTTGAAAACTTCACAACACAAAACTTAGCCAAAAATCTCATGAGCTCCGTTCGTATAAGAAAACAAACCTCCACTCAAAGTTACTGTGATGAACTCATTCTTTGTTTAAATTGGTTTTAAAACTACTGTATTCCAACTTCTCTATGATTCATATCCCCCGATACTACTCATACATTCATCAAAATAAGCAAACAACACACGAAAAACAGAATCTGTCAAAAAACAGAATAGTCTGTAGTAATCTGTAACTTTCGAATACTTCTGTAACTCTAAAAAATTTGAAATAAATTGGTGGACGTTGGGAATTTTTCTATTAATCATTTACAAAAATAATCAACTCAAAAGCACTCTCCAGTAAAACAAGATAGCTAATCTCGTGAGCGCTAAAGTTTCTGTTTTTTATAGCATGATCGCATAAACTTCACACAAGTCTTACCAAAGGTTCTACTTGGCACAAACACTAATTAAAACACAAAATCACACCTAAACATAAGCTAGATGCAATATTTATTCCTAAACAGAAGCAAAAACAAAGAAATAAAATTGGATTGCCTCCCAACAAGTGCTATCGTTTAACTCCCCTAGCTAGGCATTGATAATTCAATGATGCTCAGATGAAAGATAAGAATTGAAGGACAAAGAGAGCATCGTAAAACATGTGACAAACCAATCTAAGTCTAACATACTTCCTATGCATAGGCATTTTATAGTAAAACAAAACAGCAAGACAAGCAAGATCTAGCATATGCAAGGAAGAAGAAAGAAACAATAACAATCTCAACATAACGAGAGGTAATTTAGTAACATGAAAATTTCTACAACCATATTTTCCTCTCTTATAATAGTTGAATGTAGGATCATAAGCAAATTCAACAATATAGCTATCATAAAACATATTCTCAACACGATCCACATGCATACGAATTTGACAGTCTTCCAAAATAGGGGGATCAACATTAACTAAAGTCATGACCTCTCCAAGCCCACTTTTATCAAAAATTTCATAAGATTGAATATTCTCCAAATATGTGGGATCTAAAGTTGACACTCTTCCAAACCCACTTTCAATATTATAACAAACATTATTATCAATCTCATATTCATCATGGGGTTTAAATAAATTATCAAGATCGTAAGAAGAATCACCCCAATCATGATCATTGCAACAAGTAGAAGTCATAGAAAAACTAGCATCCCCAAGCTTGAGGTTTTGCATATCATTAACATAATTGACATTAAGAGAATTTATAATAACATCATTGCAATCATGCTTTTCATCAAAGGAACTATCAAGTATGGGTGCAATAGCAACGATCTCATGTTTCACATAAGGAACTATAGCAAATTCACCTTCATAAATATTGGCATCATGGCCACAAGAATAGCAAGCGTCATGTTCATCAAGGGATATTTCAATCAAATCATCGGATTCATAATTATCTATATGTTCATGCATATCATTATTTTCTTTCAAAGCAGCGGTCATTCTTTCAATAAATTCTTTGACATAGACATTATGAGCATAGTTTTCAAAGCAATATTTAAGTATGTCAAAATTTTCAGATTCGTAGAGAGTAATATCATACTTTTCAATCAAAGAAGCAACTTCATAAGCACCCTTAAAAGCAAGAAATTCTTCAATTTGTTAGATATCGTAGTAACTATAAACACCCTTTGCATAAGAAGATAAGATTTCATTATCATTAAACTCACATAAGTGGGGGAGGTGTTTTTAGGGTTCTTAGAGCAACAAGTAAAATCATAAATTTCACAAATATTCCAAGCATAACACAGCAATCTGTTTATTTGATCCCATAAGAGTCTCCCTTTTTAAGACAAACGGTGACGCACAAAATGAGCATGCTCATCTAAAGATTTCCCATCAACTAGGCTAGTTGGGGTTTCAGCACGAGCGCATAAGGATCGAAGATGATCCAAGTAGAACACTTTAAGTGGATCCATATCAATAGATTTTTAGCAAGCAAACAGAAGGCACATGGCAACACAAGCAAACAAAAAGGCGAACAGAAAAAGGGCGGATAAAACGGCAAAGGTGAAGTGGGGGAGAGGAAAACGAGAGGCAAATAATGTAATGCGAGGTACTTGGTATGTAACTTATACGTAGATCTCCCCGGCAACGGCGCCAGAAATTTTTCTTGCTCCTTCTCGAGCTTGCGTTGTATTCTCGAAGAGGAAAGGGTGATGCAGCACAGTAGCGTAAGTATTTCCCTCAGTTTTTGAGAACCAAGGTATCAATCTAGTAGGAGACCACGCGCGAGTCCCTCGCACCTGCACAAACAAATAAGAACCTCGCTCCAACGCGATAAAACGGGTTGTCAATCCCTTCACGGTCACTTACGAGAGTGAGATCTGATAGATATGATAAGATAATATTTTTGGTATTTTTGGTATAGGGAAAAAGTAAATAAAGCAAAGTAAAGCAACGGTGAAAGAAATTGGCTAGTTGACGGGAAAGTAATATGATAAAGATAGAGCCGGGGGCCATAGGTTTCACTAGTGGCTTCTCTCATGATAGCAGAATTCTACGGTGGGTGAACAAATAACTGTCGTGCAATTGATAGAAAAGTGCATAGTTATGAGAATATCTAGGCATGATCATTGTATATAGGCAACACGTTCGTAACAAGTAGACCGAAACGATTCTGCATCTACTATTATTACTCCACACATCGACCGCTATCCAGCATGCATCTAGAGTATTAAGTACATAAGAACAAAGTAACGCCCTAAGAAAGATGACATGATGTAGAGGGATAAACTCAAGCAATATGATATAAACCCCATCTTTTTATCCTCGATGGAAACAATACTATACGTGCCTTGATGCCCCTGCTTTCACTGGGAAAGGACACCGCAAGACTGAACCCAAAGCCAATCACTTCTCCCATTGCAAGAACTATAGATCTAGTAGGCCAAACTAAACCAATAATTCGAAGAGACTTGCAAGGATATTATAATCATACATAAAAGATTTCAGAAAAGAATCCAATATTGTTCATAGATAATCTTGATCATAAACCCACAATTCATCGGATCTCGACAAACACACCACAAAAAGATTACATCGAATAGATCTCCTCGAAGATCGAGGAGAACTTTGTATTGAGATCCAAAGAGAGAGAAGAAGCCATCTAGCTAATAACTATGGACCCGAAGGTCTGTGGTAAACTACTCACAACTCATCTGAGGGGCTATGGTGTTGATGTAGAAGCCCTCCGTGATTGATGCCTCCTCCGGCGGAGCTCCGGAACAGGCACCAAGATGGGATCTCAAGGGAACAGAAGGTTACGATGGTGGAATTAGGGTTCCTTGGTCGTCCTTGTTGTTACAGAGGGAAAAAGTACGTCGGTGGAGCAACATGGGGCCCACGAGGGTGGGGGGCGCGCCCTATCCCCCTCGTGGGCACCACGTTTCTTCTCTGGCTTGTACTCCAAGTCTCCCGTGAAGATACCGTTCCAAAAATAACTCTCCTGAAGGTTTCATTCTGTTTGGACTCCGTTTGATATTCCTTTTCCGCGAAACACTGAAATAGGCAAAAAAACCAGCAATTTGCACTGGGCCTTGGGTTAGTAGGTTAGTCCCAAAAATAATATAAAAGTGTATAATAAAGCCCAATAAACATCCAAAACAGAATATATAATAGCATGTAACAATCAAATATTATAGATATGTTGGAGACGTATCAATAGCACACAAGGCATTCCTCCGATATCCGGGAGTTGCGTAATCTAATAGTGTGAGGAATATGTATTTGGCATGAAGAAAGTAGTAGCAATAAAAACGGAACGATCAATGCGCTAAGCTAACGGATGGGTCATGTCCATCACATCATTCTCCTAATGATGTGATCCCGTTAATCAAATGACAACACATGTCTATGGTTAGGAAACTCAACCATCTTTGATTAATGAGCTAGTCTAGTAGAGGCATACTAGGGACACTGAGTTTCGTCTATGAATTCACACATGTATCAAGTTTCCGGTTAATACAATTCTAGCATGAATAAAAGACATTTATCATGATATATAAGGAAATATTAATAACTACTTTATTATTGCCTCTCGGGCATATTTCCTTTAGGCTCTTACTTGCACTAGAGTCAATAATCTAGTTTACATAGTAATGATTCTAACACCCACCCATGGAGTCTTGGTGATGATCATGTTTTGCTCGTGGAAGAGGCTTAGTCAACAGGTCTGCTACATTCAGATTGGTATGTATTTTTCAAATCTCTATGTTTCCCTCCTTGGCTTGATCGTGGATATGGTTGAAGCGTCTCTTGATGTGCCTGGTTCTCTTGTGAAACCCGGATTCCTTCGCCAATGTTATTGCTCCAGTGTTGTCACAAAAGATGTTTATTGGACCCGATGCACTAGGTATTACTCCTAAATGGGATATGAACTCCTTCATCCAGATTCCTTCATTTTCTGCTTCCAAAGCAGTTATGTACTCCACTTCACACATAGATCCCGGCACGATGCTCTGCTTGGAAGTGCACCAACTGACAGCTCAATCGTTCAACAAAAATACATATTCGGTTTGTGATTTAGAGTCATCTGGATCAGTGTCAAAGCTAGCATTGACGTAACCATTTACGACGAGCTCTTACTCACCTCCATAAACAAGAAACATATTCTTAGTCCTTTTCAGGTACTTCTGGATGTTCTTGACCGCTGTCCAGTGATCCACTCCTATATTACTTTGGTACCTCCCTGCTAGACATATAGCAAGCCACACATCAGGTCTGGTACACACCATTGAATACATGATAAAACCTATGGCTGAAGCATAGGGGATGACTTTCAATTTCTCTTTATCTTCTGAAGTGGTCGGGCATTGTGTCCGACTCAACTTCACACCTTGTAACACAGGCAAGAACCCTTTCTTTAACTGATCCATTTTGAACTTCTTCAAAACTTTATCAAGGTATGTGCTTTGTGAAAGTCCAATTAAGCGTCTTGATCTATCTCTATAGATCCCGATGACCAATATATAAGCAACTTCACCGAGGTCTTTCGTTTAATAATTCTTATTCAAGTTTCCTTTTATGCTATCCAGAAATTTTATATCATTTCCAATCAACAATATGTCATCCACATATAATATTAGAAACGCTATAGAGGGAAAAGTACGTCGGTGGAGCAACGTGGGGCCCACGAGGGTGGGGGGGCGCGCCCTGCCCCCTTGTGGGCACCACATTTCTTCTCTAGCTTGTACTCCAAGTCTCCCGTGAAGACACCAGTCCAAAATAACTCTCCCGAAGATTTCAGTCTGTTTGGACTCCGTTTGATATTCCTTTTCTGCGAAACACTGAAATAGGCAAAAAATAGCAATTTGCACTGGGCCTTGGGTTAGTAGGTTAGTCCCAAAAATAATATAAAAGTGTATAAGAAAGCCCATTAAACATCCAAAACAGAATATATAATAGCATGGAACAATCAAATATTATAGATACGTTGGAGACGTATCAATAGCACACAAGGCATTCCTCCGGTATCCGGGAGTTGCATAATCTCATAGTGTGAGGAATATGTATTTGACAAAAAAGAAAGTCGTAGCGATAAAAACGGAACGATCAATACACTAAGCTAACAGATGGGTCATGTCCATCACATCATTCTCCTAATGATGTGATCCCGTTAATCAAATGACAGCACATGTCTATGGTTAGGAAACTCAACCATCTTTGATTAATGAGCTAGTCTAGTAGAGGCATACTAGGGACACTGAGTTTCGTCTATGAATTCACACATGTATCAAGTTTCCGGTTAATACAATTCTAGCATGAAAATAAGACATTTATCATGATATATAAGGAAATATAAATAACTACTTTATTATTGCCTCTCGGGCATATTTCCTTCAGTCTCGCACTTGCACTAGAGTCAATAATCTAGATTACATAGTAATGATTCTAACAACCACCCATGGAGTCTTGGTGATGATCATGTTTTGCTCGTGGAAGAGGCTTAGTCAACAGGTCTGCCTCATTCAGATTTGTATGTATTTTTCAAATCTCTATGTTTCCCTCCTTGACTTGATCGTGGATAGGGTTGAAGCGTCTCTTGATGTGCTTGGTTCTCTTGTGAATCCTGGATTCCTTCACCAAGGTTGTTGCTCCAGTGTTGTCACAAAAGATGTTTATTGGACCCGATGCACTAGGTATTACTCCTAAATCGGATATGAACTCCTTCATCCAGACTCCATAATTTTCTGCTTCCAAAGCAGCTATGTACTCCACTTCACACGTAGATCACGGCACGACGCTCTTCTTGGAACTGCACCAACTGACAGCTCAATCGTTCAACAAAAATACATATCCGGTTTGTGATTTAGAGTCATCTGGATCAGTGTCAAAGCTACCATTGATGTAACCATTTACAACGAGCTCTTTCTCACCTCCATAAACAAGAAACATATTCTCAGTCCTTGTCAGGTACTTCAGGATGTTCTTGACTGCTGTTCAGTGATCCACTCCTAGATTAGTCTGGTACCTCCCTGCTAGGCTTATAGCAAGGCACACATCAGGTCTGGTACACATCATTGTATACATGATAGAACCTATGCCTGAAGCATAGGTAATGACTTTCATTTTCTCTTTATCTTCTGAAGTGGTAGGACATTGAGTCTGACTCAACTTCACACATTATAACACAGGCAAGAACCCTTTCTTTGACAGATCCATTTTGAACTTCTTCAAAACTTTATCAAGGTATGTGCTTTGTGAAAGTCCAATTAAGCGTCTTGATCTATCTCTATAGATCTTGATGACCAATATAGAAGCAGCTTCACCGAGGTCTTTCATTGAAAAATTCTTATTCAAGTATCCTTTTATGCTATCCAGAAATTATATATCATTTCCAATCAACAATATGCCATCCACATATAATATTAGAAATGCTACAGAGGGAAAAAGTACGTAGGTGGACCAACGTGGGGCCCATGAGGGTGGGGGCGCGCCCTGCCCCCTCGTGGGCACCACGTTTCTTCTCTGGCTTGTACTCCAAGTCTCCCATGAAGATACCGTTCCAAAAATAACTCTCCCGAAGGTATCATTCTGTTTGGTCTCCGTTTGATATTCCTTTTCTGCGAAACACTGAAATAGGCAAAAAAAACATCAATTTGCACTTGGCCTTGGGTTATTAGGTTAGTCCCAAAAATAATATAAAAGTGTATAATAAAGCCCATTAAACATCCAAAACAGAATATATAATAGCATGAAACAATCAAATAATATAGATACGTTGGAGACGTATCAATAGCACACAAGGCATTCCTCCGGTATCCGGGAGTTGCATAATCTCATAGTGTGAGGAATATGTATTTGACATGAAGAAAGCAGTAGCGATAAAAACGGAACGATCAACACGCTAAGCTAACGGATGAGTCATGTCTATCACATCATTCTCCTAATGATGTGATCCCGTTAATCAAATTACAACACATGTCTATGGTTAGGAAACTCAACCATCTTTGATTAATGAGCTAGTCTAGTAGAGGCATACTAGGGACACTGAGTTTCGTCTATGTATTCACACATGTATCAAGTTTCCGGTTAATACAATTCTAGCATGAATAAAAGACATTTATCATGATATATAAGGAAATATAAATAACAAATTTATTATTGCCTCTCGGGCATATTTCCTTCGGTCTCCCACTTGCACTAGAGTCAATAACTAGATTACATAGTAATGATTCTAACACCCACCCATGAAGTCTTGGTGATGATCATGTTTTGCTCGTGGAAGAGGCTTAGTCAACAGGTCTGCTACATTCAGATCTGTATGTATTTTTCAAATCTCTATGTCTCCCACCTTGACTTGATCGTGGATAGGGTTGAAGCGTCTCTTGATGTGCTTGGTTCTCTTGTATAACCTGGATTCCTTCGCTAAGGTTATTGCTCCAGTGTTTTCACAAAATATTTTTATTGGACCCGATGCACTACTTATTACTTCTAGATCGGATATGAACTCCTTCATCCGGACTCCTTCATTTGCTGCTTCCGAAGCAGCTATGTACTCCACTTCACACGTAGATCCCCTCACGACGCTCTGCTTGGAACTGCACCAACAAACAGCTCGATCGTTCAACAAAAATACATATCCGGTTTGTGACTTAGAGTCAACTGGATCAGTGTCAAGGCTAGCATTGACGTAACCATTTACGACGAGCTCTTTCTCACCTCCATAAACAAGAAACATATTCTTAGTCCTTTTCAGGTACTTCAGGATGTTCTTGACCGCTGTCCAGTGATCCACTCCTAGATTACTTTGGTACCTCCCTGCTAGACTTATAGCAAGGAACACATCAGGTCTGGTACACAGCATTGCATACATGATAGAACCTATGGCTGAAGCATAGGGAATGACTTTCATTTTCTCTTTATCTTCTGAAGTGGTCGAGCATTGAGTCTGACTCAACTTCCACACCTTGTAACACAAGCAAGAACCCTTTCTTTGACTGATCCATTTTGAACTTCTTCAAAACTTTATCAAGGTATGTGCTTTGTGAAAGTCCAATTAAGCGTCTTGATCTATCTCTATAGATCTTGATGACCAATATATAAGTAGCTTCACCGAGGTCTTTCATTTAAAAATTCTTATTCAAGTATCCTTTTATGCTATCCAAAAAATATATATCATTTCCAATCAACAATATGACATCCACATATAATATTAGAAATTCTACATAGGGAAAAAGTACGTCGGTGGACCAACGTGGGGCCCACGAGGGTGGGGGCGCGCCCTTCCCCCTCGTGGGCACCACATTTCTTCTTTGGCTTGTACTCCAAGTCTCCCGTGAAGATACTGTTCCGAAAATAACTCTCCCGAAGGTTTCATTCTGTTTGGACTCCGTTTGATATTCCTTTTCTGCGAAACACGGAAATAGGCAAAAAACAACAATTTGCACTGGGCCTTGGGTTAGTAGGTTAGTCCCAAAAATAATATAAAAGTGTATAATAAAGCCCATTAAACATCCAAAACAGAATATATAATAGCATGGTACAATCAAATATTATAGATACGTTGGAGACGTATCAATAGCACACAAGGCATTCCTCCGGTATCCGGGAGTTGCATAATCTCATAGTGTGAGGAATATGTATTTGACATGAAGAAAGCAGTAGCGATAAAAACAGAACGATCAATACGCTAAGCTAACGGATGGGTCATGTCCATCACATCATTCTCCTAATGATGTGATCCCGTTAATCAAATGACAACACATGTCTATGGTTAAGAAACTCAACCATCTTTGATTAATGAGCTAGTCTAGTAAAGGCATACTAGGGACACTGAGTTTCATCTATGTATTCACACTTGTATCAAGTTTCCGGTTAATACAATTCTAGCATGAATAAAACACATTTATCATGATATATAAGGAAATATAAATAACAACTTTATTATTGCCTCTCGGGCATATTTCCTTCAGTCTCCCACTTGCACTAGAGTCAATAATCTAGATTACATAGTAATGATTCTAACACCCACCCGTGGAGTCTTGGTGATAATCATGTTTTGCTCGTGGAAGAGGCTTAGTCAACAGGTCTGCTACATTAAGATCTGTATGTATTTTTTAAATCTCTATGTCTCCCTCCTTGACTTGATCGTGGATAGGGTTGAAGCGTCTCTTGATGTGCTTGGTTCTCTTGTGAAACCTGGATTCCTTCGCCAAGGTTATTCCTCCAATGTTGTCACAAAATATTTTTATTGGAACCAATGCACTAGGTATTACTCCTAGATCTGATATGAACTCCTTCATCCAGACTCCTTCATTTGCCGCTTCCGAAGCAGCTATGTACTCCACTTCACATGTAGATCCCGCCACGACGCTCTGCTTGGAACTATACCAACTGACAGCTCCATCGTTCAACAAAAATATATATCCGGTTTGTGACTTAGAGTCATCTGGATCAGTGTGAAAGCTAGCATTGAGGTAACCATTTACGACGAGCTCTTTCTCACCTCCATAAAAAACAACCATATTCTTAGTCCTTTTCAGGTACTTCAGGATGTTCTTGACTGCTGTCCAGTGATCCACTCCAAGATTACTTTGGTACCTCCCTGCTAGACTTATAGCAAGCCACACATCAGGTCTGGTACACAACATTGCTTACATGATAGAACCTATGGCTGAAGCATAGGGAATGACTTTCATTTTCTCTTTATCTTGTGAAGTGGTCGGGCATTGAGTCTGACTCAACTTCACACCTTGTAACACAGGCAACAACCCTTTCTTTGACTGGTCCATTTTGAACTTCTTCAAAACTTTATCAAGGTATGTGCTTTGTGAAAGTCCAATTAAGCGTCTTGATCTATCTCTATAGATCTTGATGACCAATATATAAGCAGCTTCACTGAGGTCTTTCATTTAAAAATTCGTATTCAAGTATCCTTTTATGATATCCAGAAATTATATATCATTTCCAATCAACAATATGTCATCCACATATAATATTAGAAATGCTACAGAGGGAAAAAGTACATTGGTGGAGCAACGTGGGGCCCACGAGGGTGGGGGGCGAGCCCTGCCCCCTCGTGGGCACCACGTTTCTTCTCTCGCTTGTACTCCAAGTCTCCCTTGAAGATACCGTTCCAAAAATAACTCACTTTCTTGTAAATACATGCTTCTCTGAAAGTCTATATAAAACCATATGCTTTGATCACTTCATCAAAGCGTATATTCCAACTCCGAGATGCTTGCACCAGTCCATAGATGGATCGCTGGAGCTTGCACACTTTGTTAGCACCTTTAGGATCGACAAAACCTTCTGGTTGCATCATATACAACTCTTCTTTGAGAAATCCATTAAGGAATGCAGTTTTGACATCCATTTGCCAGATTTCATAATCATAAAATGTGGCAATTGCTAACATGATTCGGACAGACTTAAGCATCGCTACGGGTGAGAAGGTCTCATTGTAGTCAACTCCTTGAACTTGTCAAAAACCTTTCGCAACAAGTCGAGATTTGTAGACGGTAACATTACCATCGGCGTCAGTCTTCTTCTAAAATATCTATTTATTTTCTATGGATTGCCGATCATCGGGCAAGTCAACCAAACTCCATACTTTGTTCCCATACATGGATCCCATCTCAGATTTCATGGCCTCAAGCCATTTTGCGGAATCTGGGCTCATCATCGCTTCCTCATAGTTCGTAGGTTGGTCATGGTCTAGTAACATGACTTCCAGAACAGGATTACCCTACCACTCTGGTGCGACACATACTCTGGTTGACCTACGAGGTTCTGTAGTAAATTTATCTGAAGTTTCATGATCATCATCATTAGCTCCCTCACTAATTGGTGTAGGCATCACGGGAACGATTTTCTGTGTTGAGCCATGCTACTTCTCGGGCTTGCAATGTATCCCCTCGAAGGTGAAAGGGTGATGTAGCATAGTAGCGTAAGTATTTCCCTCAGTTTTTGAGAACCAAAGTATCAATCCAGTAGGAGACCACGCGTGAGTCCCTCGCACCTGCACAAACAAATAAGAACTTCGCAGCCAACGCGATAAGGGGTTGTCAATCCCTTTACGGTCACTTACGAAAGTGAGATCTGATAGAGATGATAGTTTGATATTTTTGGTATTTTTTATTATAAGAACAGAAAGTAAAAGCGAAAAGTAAAGTAGATTGTAGATTGATATGTTGAGAATACACCCGGGGGCCATAGTTTTCTCTAATGGCTTCTCTCATGATTGCGATATTCTACGGTGGGTAAACAAATTACTGTCGAGCAATTGATAGAATAGCGAATAATTATGAGATTATCTAGGCATGATCACTATATATAGGCATCACGTCCTAGACAAGTAGACCGAAACGATTCTGCATCTACTACTATTACTCCACACATCGACCGCTATCTAGCATGCATCTAGTGTATTGAGTTCATAAGAACAGAGTAACGCCTTAAGCAAGATGACATGATGTAGAGGGATAAACTCAAACTTAGTGATATAAACCCCATCTTTTTATCCTCGATAGAAACAATACAATATGTGCCTTGCTCCCCCTACTGTCACTGGGAAAGGACGACGCAAGATTGAACCCAAAGCCAAGCACTTCTCCAATTGCAAGAACTATAGATCTAGTAGGCCAAACCAAACCAATAATTCGAAGAGACTTGCAAGGATATTATAATCATACATAAAGTGTTCAGAGAAGAACCAAATATTTCTCATAGATAATCTTGATCATAAACCCATAATTCATCGGATCTCGACAAACACACCGGAAAAGGAGATTACATCGAATAGATCTCCTCGAAGACCGAGGAGAACTTTGTATTGAGATCCACAGAGAGAGAAGAAGCCATCTAGATACTAGCTATGGACCCGAAGGTCTGTAGTAAACTACTCACAACTCATGGTGAGGCGATGATGATGATGTAGAAGCACTCCATGTGGATCCCCCCTCCGGCAGAGCTCCAGAACAGGCCCCAAGATGGGATCTCACGGGAACAGAAGGTTACGGCGGTGGAACTAGGGTTTTCTCTTCTCCTGTGATGGTTTCGGGGTACGTAGCCATATATAGGAGGAAGGAGGGCACCGGGGGCCAAACGTGGGGCCCACGAGGCAGGGGGCGCGCCCTATAGGGGAGGGGCGCCCCCACCCTCGTGGGCACCACGTATGCCCTACTTTGTGGTTCTCAAGTCTCCCGTGCGTGATTTTCTCCAAAAATATCTCTCCCGAAGGTTTTATTCCGTTTGGACTCCGTTTGATATTCCTTTTCTGCAAAACCCTGAAATAGGCAAAAAAACAATCTGGACTGGGCCTTTGGGTTAGTAGGTTAGTCCCAAACATAATATAAAAGTGTATGACAAAGCCCACTGAACATCCAAAACATCATAAGTAATAGCATGTAACAATACAAAATTATAGATACGTTGGAGACGTATCAAGCATCCCCAAGCTTAATTCCTGCTCGTCCTCGAGTAGGTAAATGATAAAAACAGAATTTTTGATGTGGAATGCTAATCAAAATTGTTTTCAATGTAATTCTCTTAATTGTGGCAGGAATGTTCAGATCTAAAAGATTCAAGACAAAAGTCGATATTGACATAAGAAATAATAATACTACAAGCATACTAACAAAGCAACCATGTCTTCTCAAAATACTATGGCTAAAGAAAGTTATCCCTACAAAATTATATAGTTTGTCTATGCTCCCTCGTTATCACACTAAATATTCATATCATGCACAACCCCGATTTCAGCCAAGCACTTGTTTTCATACTCTATTCTTTCAACCCTTTCAACTTTCACGCAATACATGAGCGTGAGCCACAGACATAGCACTATGGGTGGAATAGAGGTGGTTGTGGAGAAGACAAAAAGGAGGGAGATAGTCTCACATCGACTAGGCGTATCAACGGGCTATGGAGATGCCCATCAATAGATATCAATGTGAGTGAGTAGGGATTGCCATGCAACAGATGCACTAGAGCTAAATATGTATGAAAGCTCAACGAAAGAAACTAGTGGGTGTGCATCCAACTTGCTTGCTCACGAAGACCTAGGGCATTTGAGGAAGCTAATTGTTGGAATATACAAGCCAAGTTCTATAATGAAAATTCCCACTAGTATATGAAAGTGACTAAACATGAGACTCTCTATCATGAATAACATGGTGCTACTTCGAAGCACAAGTGTGGAAAACGATAGTAGCAATTGTCCCTTTTTTTTCTACCCCCCCTTTTTTGGGCCTTTTTTTTTCTTTGGCCTTTTTTTCTTTTTTCTTTTGGAGGGGCTTTATTGATCTAGCCTTTCCTCACATGGGACAATGCTCTAATAATGATGACCATCACACTTTCATTACAACTCGATACTTAGAACAAAGTATGACTCATATGAATGCCTCCGGCGGTGTACCGGGATATGAAATGAATCAAGAGCAACATGTATGAAAAATTATGCATGGTGGCTTTGCCACAAATACGATGTCAACTACATGATCATGCATGGCAATATGACAATAAGAAGCGTGTCATATGAACGGAACGGTGGAAAGTTGCATGGAAATATATCTCGGAATGGCTATGGAAATGCCATGATAGGTAGGTATGGTGGCTGTTTTGAGGAATATATATGGCGAAAGTTGCGCGATACAAGAGAGGCTAGCAATGGTGGAAGGGTGAGAGTGCGTATAATCCATGGACTCAACATTAGTCATAAAGAACTCATATACTTATTGCAAAAATCTACGAGTCATCAAAACAAAGCAATCAACGCATGCTCCTAGGGGGGAGGTTGGTAGGAGTTAACCATCGCGCGCCCCCGGCCTCCACACAAAGGTTGACACTTTACAAATACCTCATGCTCTAACTTCGTCACATAGCGGTTCACCATATGTGCATGCTACAGGAATCACTAACCTTAACACAAGCATTTCTCAATTTCATAATAACTCCACTAGCATGACTCTAATATCATTATCCTCATATCTCAAAACAATTATCAAGCATCCAACTTCTCATCCTATTCAATGCACTTAGTGTGAAAGTTTTTACTACATTGATATTGGATGTCTATCATGTGAAGACTAGTTTTATAGCCTAAGCACATTACCATGCTGTTTTAATAGACTCTCAAAAGGATATAAGTGAAGCATGAGAGTTCAACAATTTCTACAAAATATTATCACCACCGTGCTCTAAAAGATATAAGTGAAGCACTAGAGCAAAAACTATTCAACTCAAAAGATATAAGTGAAGCACATAGAGTGTTCTATAAATTCCTAGGCCATATTTAACTCTCTCAAATAGGTGTTTCCAGCAAGGATAATTGTGGCAAACTAACAAGCAAAGACTCAAATTATACAAGATGCTCCAAGTAAAACACATATCATGTGGTGAATAAAAATATAGCTCCAAGTATAGTTACCAATTGATGAAGACGAAAGAGGGGATGCCTTCCCGGGGCATCCCCAAGCTTAGGCTTTTGGTTGCCCTTGAATTTTACCTTGGGGTGCCATGGGCATCCCCAAGCTTAGGCCCTTGCTACTCTTTGTTCCATTGTCCATCAAAGCAGTACTCAAAACTTGAAAACTTCATAACACAAAACTTAGACAAAAATCTCGTGAGCTCCGTTAGTATAAGAAAGCAAACCACCACTCAAAGGTACTGCAATGAATTCATTCTTTGTTTATATTGGTGATAAACCTACTATATTCCAACTTCTCTATGGTTCATACTTCCCAATACTACTCATAGATGCATCGAAATAAGCAAACAACACACGAAAAACAGAATCTGTCGAAAACAAAACAGTCTAGTAATCTGCATGTTTCGCATACTTCTGTAACTCCAAAAAATTCAAACTAAATTTTTAAATGTGAGTAATTTGCTTATTAAAAATCTGCAAAAAGAATCAACTAAATAGCACACTCCAGTAAAATCTGATGACCATTCTAGCCAGCGCTAACGATTCTGTTTTTTACAGCAAGATCATATAAACTTCACACAAGTCTTCCCAAAGGTTCTACTTGGCACAATCACTAATAAAAACACAAAACCGCATCTAAACAGAAGCTAGATGCAATATTTATTCCTAAACAGAAGCAAAAACAAGAAAAATACAAAATTGGGTTGCCTCCCAACAAGCGCTATCGTTTTATGCCCCTAGCTAGGCACGATACATGGATAGATCTAGGTATTGCCATAATTATACAATATATCGCGAAGACTCATCTCATATTCTCTATGTTCAGCAGCAAATTTCCTTTGTGGCAAGCAAAAGTAATCAAAAGGGATAAATTTAATGGGACAAATGTCCCCCACATCAATCTCGGGAGGAATAGGTTCCTCTTTTGTCCCTTTGTAGTGAACGACCAATTCATCATTATAGGCGTTCTTTTCGCAGAAGGTCATAAGCCTTCGCTCAAGGGAGAAGCCTAACCCATTGTTTTGAATAGCAAAATCATCATTCATCTCAGAAATTCTATCAACCAAGACATCGGTAGGAACCTTTTTTCTAAGGCTTTCATTAAAAGCAACGTGTTTAGGAGATCGCAACCGCATTATGTCTTCTTGGTTAAATAAGATAGCCTCTATGGGAGGTCGATCGACATCTACCCCGTAATGAGCAAATATTTCTTTGGCCTCTTTCATCATAAATCTAAATTCATGAGCCAAAAAGATAGTACCTGCACGCTTAACAAAAGAATGGTCAATATTGGAAAACTCCAAAAAGATTATCTGAATACAGGGATGCATATGGATAAATTGCCTTTCAATTTGAACTATAAGCATAGATACATCATCAGCAAGGCTACTAGTTCTGTGAAGAATAGAGCCACCCATAGTGGGAAAAGCACCGGCACAAGTAAAGAAGTCTTGAAGAACTCCTTTTCCAATGATATTACCACTACCAACCCGAAACTTCTTAATACGTAAAGTGGTAGTTTCATCCGGGGGGTCAACATAGACGTTGCCCTCGACATTACTACCCTTCTCGATAAAATCATCCCCCATCTCAGACATGAGGGCAAGCGAACGATAAACACACGGCAGAAGAAGGGCAAATAAAACGGCAAGGGTGAAGTGGGAGAGAGGAAAACGAGAGGTAAAAAATGTAATGCGAAGGATAAGGGTTTGTGATATGTACTTGGTATATGACTTTTGCGTAGCCTCCCCGACAACGGCGCCAGAAATTCTTCTTGCTACTTCTCGAGCTTGCGTTGTATTCCCTTAAAGAGGAAAGGGTGATGCTGCGCAGTAGCGTAAGTATTTCCCTCAGTTTTTGAGAACCAAGGTATCAATCCAGAAGAAGACACCACGCGCGAGTCCCTCGCACCTGCACAAACAAATAAGAACTTCGCAGCCAACGCGATAAGGGGTTGTCAATCCCTTTATGGTCACTTACAAAAATGAGATCTGATAGAGATGATAGTTTGATATTTTTGGTATTTTTGATTATAAGAACAGAAAGTAAAAGCGAAAAAGTAAAGTAGATTGTAGATTGATATGTAGAGAATAGACCCGGCGGCCATAGTTTTCTCTAATGGCTTCTCTCATGATAGCGATATTCTACGGGTAAACAAATTACTGTCGAGCAATTGATAAAAAAGGGAATAATTATGAGACTATCTAGGCATGATCATTATATATAGGCATCACGTCCGAAACAAGTAGACCAAAACGATTCTGCATCTACTCCTATTACTCCACACATCGACCGCTATCCAGCATGCATCTAATGTATTGAGTTCATAAGAACAGAGTAACGCCTTAAGCAAGATGACATGATGTAGAGGGATAAAATCAAACTTAGTGATATAAACCCCATCTTTTTATCCTCGATGGCAACAATACAATAGATGCCTTGCTGCCCCTACTGTCATTGGGAAAGGACACCGCAAGATTGAACCCAAAGCCAAGCACTTCTCCCATTGCAAGAACTATAGATCTAGTAGGCCAAACCAAACAAATAATCATACATAAAGTGTTCAGAGAAGAACCAAATATTTCTCATAGATAATCTTGATCATAAACCCACAATTCATCGGATCTTGACAAACACACCGCAAAAAGAGATTACATCGAATAGATCTCCTCGAAGACCGAGGAGAACTTTGTATTGAGATCCAAAGAGAGAGAATAAGCCATCTAGATACTAGCCATGGACCCGAAGGTCTATAGTAAACTACTCACAACTCATGGTGAGGTGATGATGATGATGTAGAAGCACTCCGTGGTGGATTCCCCCTCTAGCGGAGCTCCGGAACAGGCCCCAGGATGGGATCTCACGGGAACAGAAGGTTACGGCGGTGGAACTAGGGTTTTCTCTTCTCCTCTGATGGTTTTGGGGTACGTAGGCATATATAAGAGGAAGGAGGGCACCGGGGGCCAAACGTCGGGCCCACGAGGCAGGGGGTGCCCTCTATATGGGGGGCGCGCCCCCACCCTCTTGGGCACCAGGTATGCCCTACTCCGTGGTTCTCAAGTCTCCCGTGCATGATTTTCTCCGAAAATATCTCTCCCGAAGGTTTTATTCCGTTTGGACTCTGTTTGATATTCGTTTTCTGCAAAACCCTGAAATAGGCAAAAAACAATAATCTGGACGGGGCCTTTGGGTTAGTAGGTTAGTCCCAAAAATAATATAAAAGTGTATGACAAAGCCCATTAAACATCCAAAACATCATAAATAATAGCATGGAACAATAAAAAATTATAGATACGTTGGAGACGTATCAAGCCATTTTCCAATTCGAGGGAAGGTAAAATTACCTCATCAGGTTTTACTTTCCTCCCACTCACCTCTTTCAAGAGAAACTCCTTCTCTAGAAAGGATCAATTCCTAGCAACAAAAGTCTTGCCTTCGGATCTGTGATAGAATATGTACCCAACAGTATCTTTTGGGTATCCTAGGAAGACGCACTTCTCCAATTTGGGTTCGAGCTTATCAGGCTAAAGCTTTTTCACATAAGCATCACAACCCCAAACTTTAAGAAACGACAGCTTAGGTTTCTTATCAAGCCACAGTTCTTATGGGGTTGTTTCAACGGATTTAGATGGTGCCCTATTTAACGTGAATGCAGTGGTCTCTAATGCATAACCCCAAGACGATAGTGGTAAATCGGTAAGAGACATCATAGATCGCACCATATATAATAAAGTACGGTTACGACGTTCGGACACACCGTTACGCTGTGGTGTTCAGGTGGTGTGAGATGTGAAACTATTCCACATTGTTTCAAATGAAGACCAAACTTGTAACTGAAATATTCGCCTCCGTGATCAGATCGTAGAAACTTTATTTTCTTGTTACGATGATTCTCTACTTCACTCTGAAATTCTTTGAACTTTTCAAATGTTTCATTAAGTAGATATACCCATATCTGCTCAAATCATCTGTGAAGGTAAGAAAATAACGATACCCGCCGTGAGCCTCAACACTCATCGGACCGCATACATCGGTATGTATTTTTTCGAATAAGTCAGTTGCTCGCTCCATTGTTCCGGAGAACGGAGTTTTATTCATCTTTCCCATGAGGCATGGTTCGTAAGTATCAAATGATTCATAATCAACTCATTCCAAAAGTCCATGTGCATGGAGTTTCTTCATGTGCTTTACACCAATATGACCTAAACGGTAGTGCCACAAATATGTTGCACTATCATTATCAACTTTGCATCTTTTGGCATCAATATTATGAATATGTGTATCACACCGATCGAGATTCAACAAAAATAGACCACTCATTAAGGGTGCATGACTATAAAAGATATTACTCATATAAATAGAACAACCATTATTCTCCGATTTAAATGAATAACCGCCTCACAACAAACAAGATCCAGATATAATGTTCATGCTCAACGCTTGCACTAAATAACAATTATTTAGGTCTAAAACTAATCCCGAAGGCAGATGTAGAGGTATCGTGCCGACGGCGATCACATCGACTTTGGAACCATTTCCCACGTGCATCGTCACCTCGTCCTTAGCCAATCTTCGTTTAATTCGGAACCCCTGTTTCGAGTTACAAATATGAGAAACCGAACCAGTATCAAATACCCAGGCGCTACTACGAGTATTAGTAAGGTACACATCAATAAAATGTATATCAAATATACCTTTGTTCACTTTGCCATTTGTAATGCCCCGGATGTAAAACTTCCTAATATGGCAATGTATGCATCGTTGACTTATAAGCTCTTCCTTCATTTCGGGTTTCTTCGTTTTTTCCTTATGCGTGTGTTGCATGTCACCATGTTTTTTTCATTATGTGCATTGCATTGGCATAGTCTCTTTTGCATCCGTGTGTAGTTGCACGTCTTTGTTCTCTTCGTTGTCTGTTTTGAGTTCTGACACTCACACACGTGCCCGTCGCACCTCTCAAGCCGTTGTTTCATGAGTGGGTTAAAAACATCCTCGGAATGGGCCGAGACTTGTCAGGTGGTCTTGGTATACCACCGATAGACCGCCTGTCAAGTTTCGTCTCGTTTGGAGGTCATTTGATACTCAAACGGTTAACCACGTGGGTCGAAAACCCCTATCTCTTTTGGCCCAACACCCCTCCACAACAGCCCACTAGCCCAGCACAACCACTTCCATCTTGTCGGTCGTTTGATATTGATCGTGTGGGCGAAAACTGCACCTCATTTGGACACTCCTAGCTCCCAGAATCTATAAATAAGCCCCCACCCCCGAGATTCACGGATCCAAATCCTAATTTTTCGTCCTCCGCCGTCGGACACGTCCGGATCCACCGGACGAAAACCCGCCGCCGCGCCCGACTACTTCGCGCCCGCCACGTGGCCCCCCGCCGGGTCCTCCACCGCGCGCGCCGCCGGCCCCTGCGGGGCCCATCCGCCGCCGGCCGTGCGAGCTCGCGCCCTCGCACCTCCTTCCACCACCGAGCTCCATCGCCGCCTCCCGCCGGCGAGCTTCGTCGTCAGAGCGCACGCGCCCGCTGCGCCGGCCCTCGAGTTCGCGCCGTCGAGCTCCTTCGTCCCCCCCGCCGCCACGGCCGCCGGCTGGCACCGCACCGCCGCCGCAAGGCGACCTCGCCGGCGGGGCCGCCGCGCGCCGCCGCCGCCATCAGCTTCGGCCACCACCACCATCGCCGTCAGACCTCCCCGCTCCGGCTATCTTCTTCGTCTCCAGCCGGATCCCGATCTGGATCTTGGTGGAGCAGATCCACCACTTCCCCGTACCAAACGCGCCACCCCAAGCCCGGATTCCTCCATCCTGCACGGATCCATCCCGAGTTGACTTTTTCAGAGGGGTAAATTCCACTAAGTCTGAGAATTGTGTAAATTTATTGCCTTCTTCATCATGTGGTAACTTTGTGCTCGGTGCTCCGTTTTGCATGTATGATATATCGAAATGTTCACCTAGAAGTGCTCTACATGTTAGAATCAGTTTCATGCATGTTAGTGTTCATATCTAGTTGTCTTAATCTTTGTTGCAAGACTGCTTCGTGATGTTACTGTTTCAGCACTAGTTGTGTGTTAACATTTTGTTGGCATGTTCGTGAGGTCACAACTTGGTGCATGTTGGTCCAAATGGAGTGTACGATATGTCCAAATGTTTGTCTTGTGATGCTCTTCAAGATGGATGCATTTGCATGCATGTTAGGTTGCATTATGCCATGTTTAACCCTGTTGCAAAAGTGCATGTGGCTGATAAGTTTCTGAACTTGTTATGTGATGATGTTTTGTCTTGTTCGTGTGTATTGATCCATGTGTCATATGAGCTAGGTGTCAACATGAGTTTTGCTCATTGGAATGTGCTCTACATGATAGATTTATTTTCATGCCATGATATGTCTTGAGATGAGTTTATCAAGCTTGTTAACATGCCATCGTGATGTTAAATTTCTGCTAAGGGTGAATCTGTTTATTTTTATGCCATGTTTCCGTGATGCTACCGTCATTGTTGTGCATGGCTAGAGTTGTCCAGTGGGTGTTCCTTGATGTATATGTTATGCTCTAGCTATCCATGCTCTTGTTTGCCATGATGAGTTGCTATAGCTTGTTGTTTTCATGTTCTCAAGTTGCTATAAAATGTTTCTGTCAGCTTGTTATCAACAAGTTCAGTTTTGCCATGTGAATAGCTAGTGTTCTATGCATCCTATGACCATGTTCTTGCCATGAGTAGCTTCACAAACATGTCTTCTTGCTGTTGGTTACATTCACATGACATGCTATGTTTTGAGATGAGTCGCACAAGCTTGCAAACATGCCTACCTGTTGTTGCTGCCATGCCCAGATTTTCACCAAGTCTGGATAAACTTTTGCACTTTTTCCATGCTATTTGTGACATGTTCTAGTACGTTGTAGAAGTAGCCATGTGGTTATTCTTGAAGAGCATGTTATGTCTGTTATTGCCATGTCTTTTGCTTGCTTGTTGGAGCGCTGTAGCATACTTAAACTTGGTCACTTAGTGGGCAACTTGCTGTTTTTGGCAGATTGTATCGTGTAGTGTTTTGCTTGTCATTTGCAAACCGTGCATCTGTTTCCGGTGATCTTTATATCGTTTTCGACCGAAATCTTCCCATCTATCCAGTGGCTTGCTTGGTTACCCAAGATGAATCCATTTCCATCATCTTCTCCTTTAGGCTCGAGAGCATCCTCATGCATGCGCACATCATACTTGCATCCCATGACATGTCTTGCATCATGTTGATTGTGCATTGCATCGTGATTGATCTTGTACCGTTGTTGTGCTCTTGTGTTGGGTAGAGCCGGGAGCGGATACCGAGTTTGAGGATCTTGTCGAGACTTAGTTTGAGGAGCCGTCTTACCTTCCCACCGACGACTTACCAGGCAAGATGACCGTTCCCCGACATCACCTCTATCTTTGCCTTGCTAGTTGTCTCGCTCTTTAGCTATGCCTCGATGCCTATTCCTGTTTGTCAGCCTCCTATTGTTGCATGAAACACTATAACCGCCTTCCTAGCAAACCGTTGATTGGCTAAGTACGCTTTTGCTCAACCCCTCTTATAGTGTTGTTAGTTGCAGGTGAAGTTTGAAGATTGCTCCATGTTCGGACTTGTTTATTGGGATAACACAATATATATCTTAATCAAATTAATGCACATATATATTGGTAATGGCTGGAAGGCTTGGCCTTCTGCTTGGTGTTTTGTTCCACTCATGCCAACTTAGGACCCGATAAACCGGTGTTATGTTCCTTGATTTTGCGTTCCGAACACGGTTGGGGTTTATGGCCCCCCTTGATAATTCGCACTACTTAAAGCTTTTCCAGCAAGACCCAACATTGGTTCTACATTTTCCTAACAACTAAAACTTGCATAGGGAGTTATAAACCCGAGTTCTTAATTAACAACCCGGGGCAGTGCTCCTCATGAGTGTTGGTCCAAACTGGGCAGACTGCGGGGCCACCTTGGGGAAACCCGAGGGCTGGTATATACCTGTAGGCTGACCTATCCGGTCGTGGCCTGAGACGAGATATGCAAGGCTACTATCAGGGTGTCGACACGCCGGGAGGTCTTGCTGAATTGGTTTTACCTTTGCTGAAATATCTTGAGCACGGGATTCCGAGAATACTCGGGTTTTCCCACCTTGGAGTTGCGACTCCATAGATCATGAGCTTGTGATGGGCTAAGTTGGGACACCCCTGCAGGGTTTTGAATTTTCGAAAGCCGTGCCCGCGGTTATGTGGCAGATGGGAATTTGTTAATATCCGGTTGTAGATAACTTGACACCATATCCTTAAGAATACTCTACCTGTGTGAGTAACCGTGATGGTCTCTTTCCGATGGGCTTCGGGAAGTGAACACGGTGGGGCTATGCATGAACGTGAGTAGCTAGGATCACTTCTTGATCAACTTGGCGACCGTTGGCACATATTCTCCTCCCGCTCTGAACTCGTAAGCTAGTTGCTTAGCGCTTGCAGCAAACACTTTATTACCTCTCCACACCTAAATGCTTTGTTAGTTTTGATACCCGGGAATGGGATTGCTGAGTCCTTGTGACTCACAGATTACAACACACATCAGATGCAGGTACAGCCGAGTACGATGCAGGAGATGGATCGGAACTTCACTGGGAGTTCGATGAAGAGCGTGGTCGTTACTATGTATCGTATCCCAATGATCAGTAGTGGTTCCTACTAGGGGCGATCAGGCCTTGTGTTTTGTGGTATCTTTTCACGTTTGGATTTCGTCCGTAGTCGGACCCTGTGTTATTTGGATGAATGTATGCTATTGTATTCATTGTGTGACGTGGCAAATGTAAACCAACTATTTACTCTTTCATCCCTGAACATTTACATGATTTGTGCAAAGATACCACGCTTGCGATCATTAGAGAATGCGCTTATGTCTCTAAGTCGAGCCCCGACACGTAGGAGATATAGTCGCATCCTGGGCATTACACCATCCTTCTTATCCGCCAAATACTTGGAGCAGTTCCACTTCCAGTGACCAGTCCCTTTGCAGTAGAAGCACTCAGTTTCAGGCTTGGCTCTAGACTTGGGTTTCTTCCCGGGAGTAGCAACTGGCTTGCTATTCTTCTTGAAGCTCACCTTCTTTCCCTTGCCCTTTTTCTTGAAACAAGTGGTCTTGTGAACCATCAACACTTGATGCTCCTTTTTGATTTCTACCTCCGCAGCTTTAAGCATTGCGAAGAGCTCGGGAATTGTCTTCTCCATCCTTTGCATAGTATAGTTCATCACGAAGCCTTTATAGCTGGGTGGCAGTGATTGAAGAACTCTATCAATAACACTATCATCTGGAATACTAACTACCAGTTGAGTCATGTGGTTATGGTACCCAGACATTCTGAGTATGTGTTCACTGACAGAACTGTTCTCCTCCATCTTGCAACTATAGAACTTGTTGGAGACTTCATATCTCTCAACTCGGGCATTTGCTTGAAATATTAACTTCAACTCTTAGAACATCTCATATGCTCCATGACGTTCAAAACGTCTTTGAAGTCCCGATTCTAGGCCATAAAGCATGGCACACCGAACTATCGAGTAGTCATCAGACCGTGCCTGCCAGACATTCAAAGCGTCTACATTAGCCGGAGGGGGCTTGTCACCTAGCGGTGCTTCAAGGACATAATTCTTCTATGCAGCAATGAGGATGATCCTCAACTTATGGACCCAATCTGTGTAGTTGCTACCATCATCTTTCAACTTAGCTTTCCGTAGGAACGCATTAAAATTCAAGAGAACGGTAGCACGGGCCATTGATCTACAACATAGATATACAAAAACTATCATGACTAAGTTCATGAGAAATTAAGTTCAATTAATCATATTACTAAAGAACTCCTACTTAGATAGACACCCCTCAAGTCATCTAAATGATCACATGATCCAAATAACCTAAACCATGTCCAGTCATCATGTGAGATGGAGTTGTTTTCAATGGTGAACATCTTATGTTGATCATATCTACTATATGATTCACGCTCGACCTTTCGGTATCTAGTGTTCCGAGTCCATGTCTGTACATGCTAGGCTCGTCAAGTTTAACCCGAGTATTCTGCATGTGCAAAATTGTCTTACACCCGTTATATGTGAACGTAGAGCTTATCACACCGGATCATCACATGGTGTCTCGGCACGATGAACTATCGCACTGGTGCATACTCAGGGAAAACACTTGCACCTTGAAATTTTAGTAAGGGATCATCTTATAATGCTAC
This sequence comes from Secale cereale, assembly GCA_902687465.1. Taxonomy (NCBI): domain Eukaryota; kingdom Viridiplantae; phylum Streptophyta; class Magnoliopsida; order Poales; family Poaceae; genus Secale; species Secale cereale. The sequence goes on from LR738712.1 coordinate 655,826,273, forward strand.
CATCGTTCTAAGAAAAATAAGATGCATAAAAAGATAAACATCACATGCAATCAAAATATGTGACATGATATGGCCATCATCATCTTGTGCATTTGATCTCCATCTCCAAAGAACTGTCATGATCTCTGATACGTCTCCAACGTATCTATAATTTTTTATTGTTCCATGCTATTATTTATGAAGTCTTAGATGTTTAATGGGCTTTATCATTCACTTTTATACCATTTTTGGGACTAACCTACTAACCCAAAGGCCCAGTCCAGATTGCTGTTTTTTGCTTATTTCAGGGTTTTGCAGAAAAGGAATATCAAACGGAGTCCAAACGGAATGAAACCTTCACAGGAGATATTTTTGGAGAAAATCACGCGAGATAAACTTCGGGGCCAAGCCAGAGGACATGGGGGCCACCCTCGAGGGTGGGAGGCGCGCCCCCCTGCCTCGAGGGCTGGCCCGGTGGCCCCTGGTGCCCCTCTTCCTCCTATATATGCCTACGTACCCCAGAAACTCTATACGTAGAGAGAAAACCCTAATTCCACCGCCGTAGCTGCTGTTCCCGTGGAGATCCCATCTTGGAGCCTGTTCCGGGAGGGGGATCCATCACGAAGGCCTTCATCATCATCATCATCGCCCTCACCATGAGTTGTGAGTAGTTTACCACAGACCTTCGGGTCCATAGCTAGTATCTAGATGGCTTCTTCTCTCTCTCTGGATCTCAATACAAAGTTCTTCTCGGTCTTCGAGGAGATCTATTCGATGTAATCTATTTTTGCGGTCTGTTTGTCGAGATCCGATGAATTGTGAGTTTATGATCAAGGTTATCTATGAAAGATATTTGGTTGTTCTCTAAACTTTTTATGTGTGGTCATAATATCCTCGCAAGTCTCTTCGAATTATTGGTTTGGTTTGGCCTACTAGATCTATAGTTCTTGCAATGGGAGAAGTGCTTGGCTTTGGGTTCAATCTTGCAGTGTCCTTTCCCAGTGATAGTAGGGGCCGCAAGGCACGTATTGTATTGTTGCCATCGAGGATAAAAAGATGGGGTTTTCATTATATTCCTTGAGTTTATCCCTCTACATCATGTCTTCTTACTTAAGGCGTTACTCTGTTCGTATGAACTCAATACACTAGATGCATGCTGGATAGCGGTCGATGTGTGGAGTAATAGTAGTAGATGCAGGAAGGAAGTTGATCTACTTGTTTCGGACGTGATGCCTATATACAATGATCATGCCTAGATAGTCTCATAATTATTCGCTTTTCTATCAGTTCCTCGACAGTAATTTGTTTACCCGCCGTAGAATATCGCTATCATGAGAGAAGCCACTAGAGAAAACTATGGCCCTCGGGTCTATCTTTATCATATTACTTTCCCGTCAATTTCTATCGCCGTTGTTTATTTGTTGTTTCATTAAACCAAAAATACCAAAAATATAATTATCATCTCTATCAGATCTCACTATCGTAAGTGACCGTAAAGGGATTGACAGCCCCTTATCACGTTGGCTGTGAAGTTCTTATTTGTTTGTGCAGGTGCGAGGGACTGGCGCGTGGTCTCCTACTAGATTGATACCTTGGTTCTCAAAAACTGAGGGAAATACTTACGCTACTGTGGTGCATCTCCCTTTCCTCTTCGAGGGAATACAACGCAAGTTCAAGAGGTAGCAAGAAGAATTTCGGGCCCCGTTGCCGGGGAGGCTTATGCAAAAGTCATATACCAAGTACCTATCACAAACCCTTATCCTTCGCATTACATTTAGTTGCCTCTCGTTTTCCTCTCCCCCACTTCACCTTTGCTGTTTTATTCACCCTTCTTTCGCCGTGTGTTGCTCGTTCGCTTGCTTCTTGTCTGCTCGTGTGTTGCTTGCTTGCTTGTCATTATGGCTAGCCCCTTATCCGCTCCTTCGTCTCCCGAGTTTGAAGTACTTCACTTTAAGCAAAGGAAAGGAGAAAACTTGAAAGATGCTTGGTTTAGAATGATGGAATCTTATCGTATGTGCACCTTAGAAGTGAATTTTAGAATCTTGCTTCGCAATTTTTATGTTGGATTGAATATGTCTCATAGACAACTCTAGGATTGCGTTGCCAAAGGAATTTTTATTGAAGTTGATCCTAGTTTCGCGCATGAAATCTTAGAGAGAATAGTGGGAACACTACCTCCCCAAAAGGAGTCAAACTCAACCCCGGAAGGGACGCAAGTTTTTGAGAAAATTTGTGAAGTGACAAAAATATTACAAAAATCCCTTGAACCCCTTAAGGGTGTTAGTGGGAATCTCCACCGCATGAATATGTCGATTACCCTTTGCAATAAGCGGTTGGATGCTTTAGATCTTAAGATTTCTGAATATGATGGGAAACGCAAAGAACCTCCCGGATTCGAGCTTGACACCGTTAAAAAAGCGAGGATCAAAGATGGCAATACCTAGATCTATCTTGTATTGTGTCTAGCTAGGGGCGTAAAACGATAGCGCTTGTTGGGAGGCAACCCAATTTTATGTTTTTTGCTTTTTTTTGCTGTTAGGGAATAAATATTGCATGTATCCTCTGATTAGATGTGTTTTCATGTTTTTTTTAGTGTTTTTGCCAAGTAGAACCTTTGGTAAGACTTGTGTGAACTTTATTTGATCTTGCTGTGAAAAACAGAATTGTTAGCGCTCGCTAAAGTAGTCTTCAGATTTTACTGGAGCGTGCTTTTTAGTTGATTCTTTTTGCTGCTCATTGGTAGACAAATTTCGCAAATTACCAATTTAGTTTGAACATTTTGGATTTCCAGAAGTAGGCGAACCCAGCAGATTACTACAGACTGTTCTGTTTTTGACAGATTCTGTTTTTCGTGTGTTGTTTCCTTATTCCGATTCATCTATGAGTAATATTGGAGGATATGAACCATAGAGAACTTGGAGTACAGTAGGTTTAAAAGCAATATAAACAATGAATGAATTCCTTACTGTACCTTTGAGTGGTGGTTTTCTTTGTCTTACTAACGGAGCTCACGAGAATTTTTGTCTAAGTTTTGTGTTGTGAAGTTTTCAAGTTTTGAGTATTGCTTTGATGGACTATGGAACAAGGAGTAGCAAAGGCCTAAGCTTGGGGATGCCCATGGCACCCCAAGTAAATTCAAGATAATCAAAAGCCTAAGCTTGGGGATGCCCCGGGAAGGCATCCCCTCTTTCGTCTTCATCCATCGGTAACTATACTTGGAGCTATATTTTTATTCGCAACATGCTATGTGTTTTGCTTGGAGCGTCTTGTATAATTTGAGTCTTTGCTTGTTATTTTGCCACAGTTATCCTTGCTGGACACACTTATTTGAGAGAGTTAAATATGGCCTAAAAATTATTAGAACACTCTATGTGCTTCACTTATATCTTGTGAGTTGAATAGTTTTTGCTCTAGTGCTTCACTTATATCTTTTAGAGCACGGTGGTGGTAATTTTTTGTAGAAATTGTTGAACTCTCATGCTTCACTTAGATATATTTGAGAGTCTATTAAAACAGCTTGGTAAAGTGTTTAGGCTAAAGAAACTATTCTTCACATGATAAACATCCAATGTCAATGTAGTAAAAAAATCACATCAAGTGCATTGAGTAGAAAGTGATGTTGGATGCTTGATAAATGTTTTGAGACATGAGGATAGTGATATTAGAGTCATGCTAGTGGAGCAATTATGAAATTAAGAAATATTTGTGTTAAGGTTGGTGATTCTCGTAGCATGCACGTATGGTGAACCGTTGTGTGACTAAGTTAAAGCATGAGGTATTTGTAGAGTGTCAACCTTTGTGTGGAGGTCGGGGGCGCGCGATGGTTAACTCCTACCAACCTCCCCCTTGGGGCATGCGTTCATTGCTTTGTTTTAATGACTCAGAGATTTTGGCAATAAGTATATGAGTTCTTATGACTAATGTTGAGTCCATGGATTATACGCACTCTCACCCTTCCACCATTGCTAGCCTCTCTTGTACCGCGCAACTTTAGCCGGTGCCATAAACCCACTAGACATCCTTCCTCAAAACATACACCATATTGTTCCTCAAAACAGCCACCATACCTACCTATCATGGCATTTCCATAGCCATTTCGAGATATATTGCCATGCAACTTTCCACCGTTCCGTTTATATGACACACATCATATTGTCATATTGCCATTGCATGATCATGTAGTTGACATCATATTTGTGGCAAGGCCACCATGCATAATTTTTTATACATGTCACTCTTGTTTCATTGCACATACCGGTACACCGCCGGAGGCATTCATATAGAGTCATACTTTGTTGTTGTAATATCGAGTTGTAATCTTGTATTGTAATGAAAGTGTGATGATCATCATTTATAGAGCATTGTCCCATGGGAGGAAAGGCTGAATCTATAAAGCCCCTCCGCAAAAAAAAAATTAAAAATAAAAAAAAGTCCAAAGAAAAAAAAAGAAAGGCCCAAAAAAAGAAAAAAAGAAAAAAGAAAAAAGGGAGAATTGCTACTATCTTTTTCCACACTTGTGATTCAAATTAGCACCTGTTCTTCATTGTAGAGAGTCTCATGCTTAGTCACTTTCATATACTAGTGGGAATTTTCGTTATAGAACTTGGCTTGTATATTCCAATGATGGGCTTCCTCAAATGCCCTAGGTCTTCGTGAGCAAGCAAGTTGGATGCACACCCACTAGTTTCTTTTGTTGAGCTTTCATTCATATTTAGCTCTAGTGCATCCATTGCATGGCAATCCCTACTCACTCACATTGATATCTATTGATGGGCATCTCCATAGCCCATTGATACGCCTAGTCGATGTGAGACTATCTCCCTCTTTTTGTTTTCTCCACAACCACCTCTACTCCACCCATAGTGCTATGTCCATGGCTCACGCTCATGTATTGCATGAACGTTGAAAGGTTTGAAAAGATAGAGCATGAAAACAAATGCTTGGCTGAAATCGGGGTTGTGCATAATATGAATATTTTGTGTGATAGCAAGGGAGCATAGCCAACACCATATGATTTTGCAGGGATAATTTTCTTTAGCCATAGTATTTTGAGAAGACGTGATTACTTTGTTAGTATTGCTTGAAGTATTTTTATTTCTTATGTCAATATGGACTTTTATCTTGAATCCTTCAAATCTGAACATTCATGCCACAATTAAGAGAATTACATTGAAAAACTATATTGGTTAGCATTCCACATCAAAAATTCTTTCATTATCATTTACCTACTCGAGGACGAGCATGAATTAAGCTTGGGGATGCTTGATACGTCTCCAACGTATCTATAATTTTTTATTGTTCCATGCTATTATTTATGAAGTCTTAGATGTTTAATGGGCTTTATCATTCACTCTTATATCATTTTTGGGACTAACCTACTAACCCAAAGTCCTAGTCCTGATTGTTGTTTTTTGCTTATTTCAGGGTTTTGCAGAAAAGGAATATCAAATGGAGTCCAAACGGAATGAAACTTTCGCAGGAGATATTTTTGGAGAAAATCACACGAGATAAACTTCGGGGCCAAGCCTGAGGACAGGGGACCCACCCTCGAGGGTGGGGGCCTCGCCCCCCTTCCCAGGGCGCGCCCCCCTGCCTCGAGGGCAGGCCCGGTGGCCCCTGGTGCCCCTCTTCCTGCTATATATGCCTACGTACCCCAGAAACTGCATACGCAGAGAGAAAACCCTAATTCCAGCCGTAGCTGCTGTTCCCGTGGAGATCCCATCTTGGAGCCTGTTCCGGGAGGGGGATCCATCACGGAGGCCTTCACCATCATCATCATCGCCCTCACCATGAGTTGTGAGTAGTTTACCACAGACCTTCGGGTCCATAGCTAGTATCTAGATGGCTTCTTCTCTCTCTCTAGATCTCAATACAAAGTTCTCCTCGGTCTTCGAGGAGATCTATTCGATGTAATCTCTTTTTGCGGTGTGTTTGTCGAGATCTGGTGAATTGTGAGTTTATGATCAAGGTTATCTATGAAAGATATTTGGTTCTTCTCTGAACATTTTATGTGTGCTCATAATGTCCTTGCAAGTCTCTTCGAATTATTGGTTTGGTTTGGCCTACTAGATCTATAGTTCTTGCAATGGGAGAAGTGCTTGGCTTTGGGTTCAATCTTGCGGTGTCCTTTCCCAATGACAGCAGGGGCAGCAAGGCACGTATTGTATTGTTGCCATCGAGGATAAAAAGATGGGGTTTTCATCATATTGCTTGAGTTTATCCCTCTACATTATGTCATCTTACTTAAGGCGTAACTCTGTTCGTATGAACTCAATACACTAGAAGCATGCTGGATAGCGGTCGATGTGTGTAGTAATAGTAGTACATGCAGGCAGGAGTCAGTCTACTTGTCTCGGATGTGATGCCTATATACAATGATCATGCCTAGATAGTCTCATAATTATTCGATTTTCTATCAATTGCTCGAAAGTAATTTGTTTACCCGCCGTAGAATATCGCTATCATGAGAGAAGCCACTAGAGAAAACTATGGCCCCGGGGTCTATCTTTATCATATTACTTTCGCCTCAATTTCTATCGCCGTCGTTTATTTTATTTTTTATTAAACAAAAATACCAAAAATATAATTATCATCTCTATCAGATCTCACTATCATAAGTGACTGTAAAGGGATTGACAACCCCTTATCGCGTTGGCTGCAAAGTTCTTATTTGTTTGTGCAGGTGCGAGGGACTGGCATGTGGTCTCCTACTGGATTGATACCTTGGTTCTCAAAAACTGAGGGAAATACTTATGCTACTGTGCTGCATCTCCCTTTCCTCTTCGAGGGAATACAACGCAAGCTCAAGAGGTAGCAATCTCCACCGTCACCGGCTTGACACCATGATATTCATCGTAGCGTCGTGGTCCTCTCCCCAACTATTGCTTCTACTACTATTACTAACTCATAGTGATAAAGTAAAGCAATTACATGGCGTTCGCAATTCATACAATAAAGAGACAACCATAAGGCTCCTGCCGGTTGCCGATAATTTACAAAACATGATCATCTCATACGATAACGTATAACTCATCACATCTTGACCATATCACATCACAACATGCCCTGCAAAAACAAGTTAGACGTCCTCTACTTTGTTGTTGCAAGTTTTACGTGGCTGCTTCGGGCTTCTAGCAAGAACCGTTCTTACCTATGGCACAAAAGCCACAACGCTGATTCATCAAGTTTGCTGTTCTAACCTTCAACAAGGACCGGCCGTAGTCAAATTCGATTCAACTAAAGTAAGTGAGATAGACACACGCCAGCCACCTTTATGCAAACAAGTTGCACATAACGGGGGAACCGGTCTCATGAATGTGGTCATGTAATGTTGATTTGGGCCGCTTCATCTTACAATACCGCCGAATCAAAATAAGACGTTGGTGGTAAGCAGTATGAACATCACCACCCACAACTCCTTTGTGTTCTACTCGTCCATATCATCTACGCATAGACATGGCTCATGGTGCCACTGTTGGGAACGTAGCATGCAATTTCAAAAAAAAAAAAATCTACAATCACGCTAGATCTATCTAGGAGATGCATAGCAACGAGACGGGAAGAGTGTGTCTACGTTCCCTCATAGACCGAAAGCGGAGCATTAGATTAACGCGGTTGATTGATACGTCTCCAATGTATCTATAAATTTTGATTGTTCCTTGCTATTATTTATGATGTTTTGGATGTTTAATGGGCTTTGTTATACACTTTTATATTATTTTTGGAACTAACCTACTAACCCAAAGGACCAGTCCAGATTGATGTTTTTGGCCTATTTCAGGGTTTTACAAAAAAGGAATATCAAACGGAGTCCAAACGGAATGAAACCTTCGGGAGATAAATTTTTGGAGCAAAATATGCACGGGAGACATGAGAAACACGGAATAGGGCACATGTGGCGTCCAAGAGGGTGGGGGCGCTCCCCTACAGGGCGCGCCCCCCTACCTCGTGGGTCCCACGTTTGGCCCCCGGTGCCCTCCTTCCTCCTATATATACCTACGTACCCTGAAAACATCAGACGAACAGAGAAAACCCTAGTTCCACTGTTGTAACCTTCTGTTCCCGTGAGATCCCATCTTGGGGCCTGTTCCAGAGCTCCGCCGGAGGGGGGGATCTTCCACAGAGTGCTTCTACATTATCATAATCGCCTCACCATGAGTTGTGAGTAGTTTACCACAGACCTTCGGGTCCATAGCTAGTATCTTGATGGCTTCTTCTCTCTCTTTGGATCTCAATACCAAGTTCTCCTCGGTCTTCGAGGAGATCTATTTGATGTAATCTCTTTCTGCGGTGTGTTTGTCGAGATCCGACGAATTGTGGGTTTATGGTCAACATTATCTATGAGAAATATTTCGTTCTTCTCTGAACTCTTTATGTATGATTATAATATCCTTGCAAGTCTCTTCGAATTATTGGTTTGGTTTGGCCTACTAGATATATAGTTCTTGCAATGGGAGAAGTGCTTGGCTTTGGGTTCAATCTTGCGGTGTCCTTTCCCAGTGACAGTAGGGGCATCAAGGCTCGTATTGTATTGTTGCCATCGAGGAATTAAAAGATGGGGTTTATATCACTAAGTTTGAGTTTATCCCTCTACATCATGTCATCTTGCTTAAGGCGTTACTCCGTTCTCATGAGCTTAATACACTAGATGCATGCTGGATAGCGGTCGATGTGTGGAGTAATAGTAGTAGATGCAGAATCGTTTTGGTCTACTTGTCTCGGACGTGATGCCTATATATAATGATCATGCCTAGATAGTCTCATAATTATTCGCTTTTCTATCAATTGCTCGGCAGTAATTTGTTTACCCGCCGTAGAATATCGCTATCATGAGAGAAGCCACTAGAGAACACTATGGCCCCCGGGTCTATTCTCAACATATCAATCTGCAATCTACTTTACTTTTCCACTTTTACTTTCTGTTCTTATAATAAAAAATGCCAAAAATATCAACTATCATCTCTATCAGATCTCACTTTCGTAAGTGACCGTAAAGGGATTGACAACCCCTTATCGCGTTGGCTGCGAAGTTCTTATTTGTTTGTGCAGGTGCGAGGGAATCGCGCGTGGTCTCCTACTGGATTGATACCTTGGTTCTCAAAAACTAAGGGAAATACTTACGCTACTGTGCTGCATCTCCCTTTCCTCTTCGAGGGAATACAACGCAAGCTCGAGAAGTAGCTAGAAGAATTTCTGGCGCGGTTGCCCGGGAGGCTTACGCAAAAGTCATATACCAAGTACCTATCACAAACCCTTATCCTTCGCATTACATTTATTTGCCTCTCGTTTTCCTCTCCCCCACTTCACCCTCCTGTTTTATTTCCCTTCTTCTGCCGTGTGTTTATCATTTGCTTTGCCTTGTCATCATGGCTAGTCCCTTATCCGCTCCTTTGTCTCCCGAGTTTGAAGTGCTTCACTTCAAGCAAAAGCAAGGAGAAAACTTAAAAGATGCTTGGTTTAGGATGATGGAATCTTATCGTAAGTGCACCTTAGAGGTGAATTTTAGAATCTTGCTTCGCAATTTTTATGTTGGATTAAATATGTCTCATAGACAACTCTTGGATTACGTTGGCAAAGGGAATTTTATCGAAGTTGATCCTAGTATTGCGCATGAAATTATAGAGAGAATAGTGGGAACACTACCTCCCCAAAAAGGGTCAAATTCAACCTAGGAAGGGACGCAAGTTTTTGAGAAAATTTGCGAAGTAACAAAAATATTAAAAAAGTCTATTGAACGTCTTAAAAGTGTTAGTGGGAATCTCCATCGCATGAATATGTTGATTACTCTTTGTAATAAGCGGTTGGATGCTTTAGATCTAAATATTTCCGAATATGAAGATAAACGTAAAGAACCTCCCAGATTCGAGCTTGACACCATTAAAAGGGTGAAGATCAAAGATGGTAATACCTAGATCTATCCCTGTATCATGCCTAGCACTACTAGGAAAAGGCCTACTAATGGCGCACCTAAGTTGGCCATTAATGGCGCATTAGTGGTGCGCCATTAGTGCCATGCCATTAGTCTATTTTACTAATGGCGCACCTCTGGTGCGCCATTAGTATCTGGTATACTAATGGCGCACCTCAGATGCGCCATTAGTATATACAACAGTGCGCCATTAGTATGCCTCCCAGGGGCCATGTATACCCATGTGCTTTGGCATACTAATGGCGCACAACAACAAGATGCGCCATTAGTAACTTCGGCATAGTAATGGCGCACTGTTTAATGATGCGCCATTAGTATCCTTTGGCATACTAATGGCGCACTCTGATGTGATGCGCCATTAGTATGAATATTAGGGTTTTTTTAATTTTCTGTTTTTTTGCACAGGTTACAAAATGTATAATTGGACAGAATATAGACAGCACACATCAACAACAGATTCATTGAATACAATAGAAGATTAGTCTCTGAATACAATTCATCATATTAGTCTCTGAATACAATTCATCATATTAGTCTCCGAATTGAAAAGACCGAACAAAGATAGAACATTATATTTCAAGTCTCGAGACCGCGAGTAGCGAGGTTGTCTTCACATTACAAGTCGATATCGATCATCTAAACTACCATCACATAGAAGAGAGCTGCGGTCATCACGATGAGCATCATCACGATGAAACTCGTCTTCATCCGGTTCCTCCAACGCTCCCTCCCCTCTCCCGCTAGATAGCGGGCGTATCTAGATTCGGCCTCGGCCCTAGTGGTGTACCCTTTGTAACTGTTACCGCTGAATCGGTGAACCTGTCTCCGACACTCCTCCCAGTCGTCGTAGACTCCAGGAACCTTACCCTTGTACACGACATACGACGGCATCGCTATGCACTAGCCAAACGAAACGTTAGTACTAATTCACAGACAATACATAAGCAATATATAAGTATGCAACAGAATGATCGGAAGAGAAAAGCAAGACATTAATAGCATTGATTACATCTAAGTTGAACGACTCTCGAAACCAAAGAGACATATTACAAGTTCATTAAAGTTTAATTACAACATGAGCCTATCGATGTTTCAGAACTAGACACAGCATCACTGCTTTCGACTCGACTCAAGGGACCGGAGCGTGGATGAAGCCGCCGTCTATCGTGGGAGTCATGAAATCACGGGCGTTGTCAGCCTGCATTTGTAGCATTGTGTCGATGTCATTGTTGGACAGTTGATTTCTGATGTAGAACTGCCACGAGGTACGAAGGACATCTTGATGGATGATTTCTGATGTAGACTGGATGCGAAAGAATTCTTGTCTGATGTCCGCGTCCTGGATTGCCGACACGCTCGCGGCCCAATCTTTGAGTTTACTCGGTAGCAGAAATTGATGATGGTCCCGTACGATCGCCCGCATGTGATGGATGGCGTAGTAGGCACCCTTCTGACCGCCAGGCGGCTGCTTGACGCAGCAGAACGTCGTATTGTGGGAGAACACATGCTTGCCGTACTTACGAATAGGCCTGGTGAAGGTGTCTCCAGATTTCGCGTAGCCGGGGAGAACATCATCAAGAACCTTCTTGACATTTGTGTAGTTTACGTTCGACTGACGGTCCGGGTCGAAATACGTGGACATGGAATATTTGGGGCTTAGGAGGATGAGCGTGCAATGTGTGTCACTGCAGAAAACACGGAATGTTAAAAGAATTCATATGTTACGGGGCGGTTGAGGGGGAGGACTTACTCGGGAAAGTAAGGCACGAGGAAGTTATCCTTATCTCGGTTTGCCAGAATGACGCCTTCGAGGTAAGAACTTGCGACTTGCCAGTCCCCAGCGCTGCCCAAGATCTTGGCACGCATGTAGAAGGGGTCGACTATCACGATGTCCGGGGTCTTGTTGCGAATGATCCGCATCTCCATACTCAGCGAAAATAGCCGAACGAAGGTGTAGTGCAGCGGATGAAGGTTCAACATAGCATGGATGTCATCAAACCGCAGGACGATCGTACCCCCGATGGAGTTATCCACAAAGCCCTTGCCCTCTGGCACCTTGGCTGCGAAAACCGGGTATGCCACATCCTTCTCTCTGAGACGCCGCTTCTCCAAAGAAAGAACACTGTCATGCAGACTCCGCATAGCACCGGTTGCAGCATCGAGCATATTTGTCAGTAGCATCGGCCTACCCGCCACATGCACCCTCCTCACTACATCCTTAGGTGAAGGTGTCCCGTCCTGAGCACCGATCGTACTCGGTGCCGTCTGGCATGCACCCTTGTTAGTATTTCTTTTGCGTGCCTTCTTCTTCTCCTGTAATGGGACAGAGTTCTGCTCACAGACCGCCTTCTTGAGTGTGTTGGGGCTGATAGTATTTCGCACCTCGCCTATCTGAGGCTCGGTGAAGTCGGCAGCTGGAGGCGTCTCCTGAGAGCTGAACGGCAGACGACGCCTGTTGCAACTTGGCTTCTCCGCGGTACCAGCTAGATCGCGCACGTCTTTTGTTGGGTTGGGTTCTTGAGAAGGAGGCCCCATGAAGTCGCCACCGTACACATGATCGGCAAAGTACTGATCGACGTTCGCAAATGTATCATCGTCGTCGTCGTTCTGATCCTGTGCCATATGCATGTTTGGATCCAGTGGCACAGGGATGTCCGGCACCGTTGCGGCGGTCTTGCCATGGGGCCGACTTGGCGCCGGCACGACTGGCGGTGTTGTCTTTGGGGTGGTGTCCCCCGCCCCCAAACAAATCTGGCTCTTCGGCCAAAGTAGGGGCCAGCTCAGGCAGGCGCTGAGGGTCATCACGTCATCATCGTCGGCCCCGACTGGTCGAATCGGAGGTAACAACTCGTCGCAGCCTGACAGCACCCGAACCAGTTGAACCCTAAACAAGTTGGGTGGCATCTGGGTACCATGGAACAAGGGGTTGCCCGGTTGAACGATTTTGCCCTTGGCGAAATCGACCAACTCGTTGTTCACGAAGTGCATGAGAGTGCACGGAACGTCGGCGGCGCCCTGCGAAAACATGTAGGGCGTCAGGGATGCCCAGTCAAAGGCAAGGAGACGAAGTCCTCGGCCGAGAGAGGCTTAATTAGTTACCGTGATGATGGCGTCGAGCTCGGCTAATGTCGAGGCACCGACAACGGCGGGCATGCAGTTGACGGAGGGGCCGCTTGCTGCAGAGGTGCCGGCTGGCGTACACCCGGGTGCATTAAGCTCCCGTGCCGGCGTCGGAGACACCAATGCCGCCTTCGCCGGAGACACCAAAGGCCCCGCCATCGCGTTCTGCGAGTTGCTGGCCGTGAAGCTAGGAATCGGGGGCGGCCCCTGTTGGCCGCCCGCAATCCACGCACTCAACCCCTCGATCAAGGTAGGCAGCATGGCGGTGATCGTCGCTCCGAGCTGTTGTTGCACTTGCTCTTGGACAATCTCCGGAATCCACACCACCTGTGCCTTGAGTTCTTGAACCTCGCGCTCCTGGCTTTCCGAGCTTCTCCTTTTCTCCTTTCGCCCACCAGCGTTATAGTATGATGACCATTTTGTCGACAAGCCTTTGCCGGCCACACGACCAGCTGACGTCAGCTTACTGAGCTTATCCTTTTTCTTCATTACATTCAACGCCCTATTTAGAGTCATGTCCCAAGGGTTGCTCTTAGTCGACCCCGCGCTACTGCTTTCAGTCGCCTGCGGAAGGTATGTGAACCATTTAGAAATTTGGCTTCATTAATTAGAATGCAACCATATGGAGCTAATTACGCGGGGGTGTATTCCTTACCAGAACAAGCTCAGGTGCCCTGGTCTTCGGATCCGTGGTAAGCTCCTTTGTTTTCGGGTCCTTCTTGTACCGGGCCCTGACAAAATTCCTGGTCTGCTTGTCACCGTATTTATCGAAGAGGGGCGGTAGGCCTTGCTCGGCACGGTCTGCCTCCTCCTTGTCCCATATAGGCTCCGCCACTCCGTAACCGCCGGGACCGAGTGTGTGTTCCCCTAAGTTCAGCTCCCGCATTTCTTTCCCCCACTGACTTGATTCGGAGTTTGCGGTGCTCGAGCAATTGATCTTGAAGTCGTTGTAGTCATCTTCGGTGATCGAAGGATTTTTCTCCTTGATCTTCTCATAACTCTCACCTTTCTCGATCATTCTCTTCACATTGCTTTTCCAAGTAGACATGGCCTTGCTCATCTTCGTGAGGGCAGCATTGTTCACTCTATTCCCTTTGAGGCTTGTGTTTTCAAATTCAGCGGGGAACTTGTATCGTTCGTGCAGCTTCGTGAAGAGGAGGTTGCGCAAATTCCCTCGGTCAGGATGCCTCAGGTTCTCGGTGTTGATCGAGACGGTGCTCCGGAGAATGCACCCGAGCTGAAGCGAGTACCCCTTGACTATTCGTTCGGGCGCCGTTGGATACCCGTCGGAGTCCACTTCAGTAACTTCCTCCTTGAGGGTGCGGAGCACGGTCGGGCGCCGGTCCTTCCGTTGCCTCTTCAGTTGGCTGCCATCTATGCGTGCCCCGCCATCATCAGTGGTGGCATCCTCGGCGGCACCATCAGTGGTGGTATCAGTGGGGTCATCCTTGGCGGTACCATCAGTGGTCTCAGGATCGATGGGGAAGGCGGCGTCCTCATACAAGTGAGGTTGTTCCTCCATCTCCTGGGACAGCTCCCAGAATGCCTTGCCGCCCGAACCCCCGGCCTCATCGTTGTTGGCCATGTTTCTCTCTAAATAGGAACAAAGTTTGGTCAAAAAGTTGGTTATTGTCAAGGAACAAGATCATGGTCTCATCATTTAGGGTTTGTCGACACCGAGGCATCCTAAAAGCTAAGCTTTTATCATTGAGGGTTTTTCGACGCCGAGGCACCTTAAAAGCCTAAGCTTTTTTTTATCGACACCGAGGCACCCTAAAAGCCAAGGTTTTATAATTAATGGTTTGTCGACACCGAGGCATCCTAAAAGCTAAGCTAGGAAGGAGAATTCTAAGTCGGGCCTAATCACTTGGCTCTATTGCCGCCTATGGTTTAATGCAGCTTGAATAAAGGGGCACTTGATCCTACTTAATTAACTACTAAGATACCCCGGCCCATGGATTAGTCACAAGTACCCCATATGTCCTATTTTTAGCAAAGTCATGCTAAAATTCACGGGAAATTTCAGCATGACCTTTGCTGAAAATAGGACATATGGAGTACCCGAATTTGCCGGAACGGAAGTTAATCGACATTCCAGCAAACTCAAGGGCCTCTTGGGGTACCTGCAAAACCATCACGACACGATGGTCGGAGACAAAACTCAGCAGTGCAAAGTGGGGAAATCTGCCATGTCTAAACATGGATATTTCCAGTAGCTAATTGGACCAATGAAGCTATAAGATGCTACAGTACAAACAAATTAAAGCAGCAGCAATAAGACAAGCACATGTATAGCTTGCAAAAGCATATATTTCCAGTTTGCTTTCGCAGTTACATCATGAAACAATCTGATATCATTGGACAGAATATCATTAAGACAAAGGAGATGCAGTGTGCATTTAAGTAAAGAAAATGCATGTCGAAGGCTTGCAGTCATTTAAGGACGCCCGTTTACATGTATGTTATCTCAGATTTGGATCAAACTTCAGAGACCCACATGGAAAAATATGCAATCTTTGTATTCAGGATAAAATAACCGCTTTATTTGCAAATTGGCAGAATAGAGTAAAAGCGCACAGATACCTAGTGTATTTCTAGCTGACAGACATACCATATCTACTTTGCTAGCTCAGCCCAATGGCTCTATCATGGTCATTTTTAGATATTTTATCTACCGATTTTAGTAAGGTTGCTTCTATGAGCATTTGATGAGATTAAATAGCAGGATTTACCTTCGCTTACTCACACGACAAAAAACAAGTTTTCTTGTCCTGATTAACACTAGCCACCAGAGCTCTTTGCTTACCTTGACAATGTAGATGCACTTTATTTATACTACTGTGTTCATCAGAGCAGTACGTAGGAGGGAGGCAGCTTTGCCCAGTGGACTGCTGTCTCTGTGGAGTGTGACACAAAGGAAAAGATTGATCCAATCAATCTCTTTTATTTACTGGTATAGTCCAAATGCATCCATCTTACTAGTGCTACTCCCACAGACCCACACCCTCAGGCCCTTTCAAAATTCAAATAACATGGCACTTTTGTTGCTCCAGTGGAAAAATATCCATCATCCTCCCACTCCATTCTAAATAATGTTACTTCTAACTGGTTTTATTATTTTCTTCTTCTTTATTATTTTCAAAATTCAAATAACATGGCACTTTTATTTACTAGTGCTGTCTCTGCTGGTTTTATTATTTTCTTCTTCTTTCATGCGTTCTAGAAATTGAAATGTGTATCTAGTCTAGATAATAAGAAGTAGAAAACATGTAGCATGTAGTGGTACTTCTGCTTATAGACTTGTAGTGATATGCTGTATCTTACCTCAGGTTGTCATGGTAGGAAATGCTTAAGTATTGCATCAAAGGTTTAGTCAGTAATATGCGGTGGTCACTACTTGATCAAGTAGCAATCTAAATAAACAGAGGCTGGCGGTAGACCTTTAGTTGCCAATTCACAATTACGGATGTAAGTTTGAACACGTTTATTATTCATTTTGTTAATTTGCTTAATTTTTTTTCTTCTGATACAGGGACTACAATACAATACCTCCTACATGGCTAGATCATATTGCCTAAAACTTTTGACTTTATTGTCTCACTTATCTAACAAAATAGGTGGCAATTCATCTAGTTAAAAATATAACTGGCAGAAAAGTAACTTAAATAGATGGTGTCAAACTAGGGAATTAAGGAACCCTCTGTCACATAGCTAGATTTGATACATAGTTTTCCTAAGAAATAATAAAACCAGCAGAGACAGCACTAGTAAATGCTCTCTCCCTCTAGTCTAGAAAATTTTGTTAGGAATACTACTGATTTCCTGTGTTTTCAAAGGAAGCAACACAACCACTCTTTTTATTTTATTTTTTACATAGAAACGAGGCAAGAAAATTCCTTAAAGTAGCATGATGGATGAACTAACCGAGAAGAGGCAGAGACGGCTTGCTTGGGGAGGCGGGGATAGACGGCGGCTCCAAGTCTCCGGCGGCGGCTCCGAGGACGTGGGGTGGCTCCGAGGCTCCGAGGCTCCAAGTCTCCGGCGGCGGGGGCGCGTGGGGTGGCGTCGAGCGCTAGGGCTAGGGCTCGGGGGCGCGGGGGGCAGCGACGTTGTCGAGCGCTAGGGCTAGGGCTCGGGGGTGCATGGGTCGGCGTCGGCGTGGGCG
>LR738712.1:655851730-656016835 GCA_902687465.1 Secale cereale
TCAGTGAAGAATGGTTGTCCGAAGTCTTGACGTGCTGCTAGAGCCATGGAATACGTGGAGGAGTGTCCTGTAGATGTCCAAGAAATACCAAGGAAGTTCCAAACTCGCTGACTGAAATTGCAGACGAAGAAGAGGTGTGCCCGGTCTTCAAGATGTGGCAAAAGACATATAGAACAATTAGCATCTTCTACATGCCAATGTCTTCGCTGCATCATATCTCTGGTGTTGAGTCGATCCATTAGAAGAAGCCATCCGAAAACTTTGATCTTCAGCGTGCAAGAGCATTTCCAAATCCATTTAAATATGGGGTCCACCGCAATGTGAGAAAACCTGAAATCATAGTACACCTTGGAGATGAAGGTGCCAGATTTGGAGGGCCATTTCCAGCTGTCATGTGCTGAGGGATCAAGGTGTATAGTAACCAAAAGAGACTGCAGCAGCTGTAGTTCCTCAAAGGCTTCGATGGACAGTGGTAAATGGAAATTCTGTGTTTCACTTGGTTCCAGGAAGAAATCCTTGACAGTGATAAATTCATTGATTACAAATGAAAACAGATGTGGAAATCTGGTCTGTAGGGAAATCACCCTATTATCAATATGCCATTTATCCGTCCAAAACAAGACTGTGTCACCCGAGGAAACCTGTGGGACGGCGAGGGAGCAGAATTGATCATAGAGCCGAAAGATGTCCCTCCACCAGAAGGAGCCACAGTTGCTGTTCCCGTGTTGATCCCATCTTGGAGCCTGTTCCGGGAGGGGGATCCATCACGGAGGCCTTCATCATCATCATCTTCGCCCTCACAATGAGTTGTGAGTAGTTTACCACAGACCTTCGGGTCCATAGCTAGTATCTAGATGGCTTCTTCTCTCTCTCTAGATCTCAATACAAAGTTCTCATCGGTCTTCGAGGAGATCTATTCGATGTAATCTCTTTTTGTGGTGTGTTTGTCGAGATCCGATGAATTGTGAGTTTATGATCAAGGTTATCTATGAAAGATATTTGGTTCTTCTCTGAATTTTTTGTGTGTGCTCATAATATCCTTGCAAGTCTTTTCGAATTATTGGTTTGGTTTGGCCTACTAGATCTATAGTTCTTGCAATGGGAGAAGTGCTTGGCTTTGGGTTCAATCTTGCGGTGTCCTTTCCCAGTGACAGTAGGCGCAGCAAGGCACGTATTGTATTGTTGCCATCGAGGATAAAAAGATGGGGATTTCATCATATTGCTTGAGTTTATCCCTCTACATCATGTCATCTTGCTTAAGGCGTTACTCTGTTCGTATGAACTCAATACACTAGATGCATGCTGGATAGCGGTCGATGTGTGGAGTAATAGTAGTTGATGTAGGCAGGAGTCGGTCTACTTGTCTCGGACGTGATGCCTATATACAATGATCATGCCTAGATAGTCTCATAATTATTCGCTTTTCTATCAATTGCTCGACAGTAATTTGTTTACCCGCCGTAGAATACCGCTATCATGAGAGAAGCCACTAGAGAAAACTATGGCCCCCGGGTCTATCTTTATCATAGTACTTTCCCGTCAATTTCTGCAGCCGTCGTTTATTTGCTTTCTTTACTTTTTGTTTCTATACCAAAAATACCAAAAATATTATCTTATCATCTCTATCAGATCTCACTCTCGTAAGTGACCGTAAAGGGATTGACAACCCCTTATCGCGTCGGCTACGAAGTTCTTATTTGTTTGTGCATGTGCGAGGGACTGGCGCGTGGTCTCCTACTGGATTGATATCTTGGTTCTCAAAAACTGAGGGAAATACTTACGCTACTGTGCTGCATCTCCCTTTCCTCTTCGAGGCAATACAACGCAAGCTCAAGAGGTAGCAAGAAGAATTTCTGGCGCCGTTGCCGGGGAGGCTTACGCAAAAGTCATATACCAAGTACCTATCACAAACCCTTATCCTTCGCATTACATTTATTTGCCTCTCGTTTTCCTCTCCCCCACTTCACCTTTGCCGTTTTATTCGACCTTCTTTCGCCGTGTGTTTTTCGTTTGCTTGCTTCTTGTTCGCTTGTGTGTGTTGGATTGATTGCTTGTCACTATGGCTCAGAACAATACCAAATTGTGTGACTTTTCCAATACCAACAACAATGATTTTATTAGCACTCAGATTGCTCCTATTACCGATGCTGAATCTTGTGAGATCAATGCTGCTTTGTTGAATATTGTCATGAAAGATCAATTCTCCGGCCTTCCTAGTGAAGATGCTGCTACCCATCTAAACAACTTTGTTGATTTGTGTGATATGCAAAAGAAAAGGGATACTATAAGGGCATATTTCTCCCTAACTAGTTTTGGTGATTGGTGACAATGCATTTGCGGACTAATCGTGTGCTCTAAGCTCTTTCAGATATATCTCACCTAGGCACAAGACGATTGTGAGCCCCTCGGAATCTATGGAACACGGTGTTTCCTTTTTGCTTCTTTTTCGGTGGATTTGAGTAATAGAATAGCCGTACTATTAAGAGGGGATCCGCTTCGGAAAGGTTTGGGTGGAATCAACACGTACACATCCATACTCTCGCACCACCTTTCCTTTGCTTCTCTGGAGCTCCGGCCATTCTCCTCGTAAGTACAAACCATGGCTTCCTACTAGTACAACTGGCTGGCATACGGTAGTACCGCTCATGGTAAGCGGTAGTACCGCACAGCCACACGGCAGTACCGCCTCAGGACACGGTAGTACCGCACCAAGCGGTAGTACCGCACCATGAGGACGGTAGTACCGTGTATCTGGCCCGGCACAGTACCTAGTACGGTAGTAGGTGCGGAAGTAATTTTTTACTTCCGCATCCTACACGGTAGTACCGCCTGGGTCAAGTGGTAATACCGTGTCGTGTTTTTGCTACTACCGTATTTCTGCGGATGTAGCTACGGATGTATTTTATTTCATCCGTGCTTGTCCTCAACCTGCTTATCTCTGCCTTGCGGTAGTACCGCAGGGACGAGCGGTAGTACCGCTCAGGCAGTACTACCGCCCATATACCTTCGCAACAGAGATAATTCTAGGCTAGTACTGCTCCAGCGGTAGTACCGCGCCCAGAGTGGTAGTACCGCTGACCAAGCGGTAGTACCGTACGTGCGGTAGTACCGCACTCTGCGGGCAGAAATGTGGGATAAGGGTTGGATTTTTTCTCCCACTATATATAGGGAGTCTTCTTCTACAAGAAGACTCACCTCTTCCTCCCCAAAGCTCCATTGTTGCTCAAAGCTCCATTTCCGCCTGATCTCTCTCCCTAGCCAATCAAACTTGTTGATTTCCTCGGGATTCCTTGAGAAGGCATCAATCTACACTTCCACCAAGAGATATTTGATTCCCCCCACTAATCCTTGCGGATCTTATTACTCTTGGGTGTTTGAGCACCCTAGACAGTTGAGGTCACCTCGAAACCACATTCCATTGTGGTGAAGCTTCGTGGTGTCGTTGGGAGCCTCCAATTCGGTTGTGGAGATTGCCCCAACCTTGTTGTAAAGGTTCGGTTGCCGCCTTCAAGGGCACCACTAGTAGAATCACGGCACCTTCCATTGTGTGAGGGAGTGAGGAGAATACGGTGTCCCTAGTGGCTTCTTTGGGAGCATTGTGCCTCCACACCGCTCCAACGGAGACGTACTTCCCCTCAAAGGTAAGGAACTTCGGCAACACATCCTCGTCTTCACCGGTTCCACTTGTGGTTATTTCTTACCTTTACTTGTGCAAGCTTTACTTGTTTATCTGATATAGCTTGCTTGTGAGGTTGTTATCTTTACTTCCTTTAAGTTGTCATCTTAGTAGCATATCTAGACAACTTACTTTGACGCTTAATTTAAAGTGGTTAAGAAAAGCTAAAAATTGTTAGTTGCCTATTCACCCCCCCTCTAGTCAACCATATCGATCCTTTCATTTGGTATCAGAGCCTCGTCTCTTTTTAAGGACTTTATCATCCAAAGAGTATGGGTGACAACGTAGTCGAGACGGAGGAACATTTCGGTGGAACTCCGTCCTTGCCTACGTCCGATGGGGGAGCCTCGATCTCTCATGAGGAGTTCAATGTGGCTATGACCACATTGAAAGAATCACTAGCGACCGAGGTCAAAGGCATGTTTAAAGATTTACTTGAGGGGCTTAAATTATCCACCACACCGTTGGAGGTGGTTCGTCCCGCCACCATCGTGTCGGAGGCTACTCCCGACAAGGGAGAAGCTATTAGTGAACAAGCCCCAGTTACTAAGAATGGGAATGGCATCTTTGCCCACTCCGCTCCTCCTACTCACTATGGAGGACCCGTTCCCACACCGCATTTAAATTCTGTTGGGCCTCCTACTAAGTTAATAAAAATTTCTGATTTTGCTACTTGGATGTTTCGCTTCAAACATCACTTAAATCATTGCTCTACTAATCTTTGGAGAATCATTGAGCAAGGTTTTTATCCACGTGATCCCGACAACATGACTCCGAGAGAAACTTCGGATCATCAATTCAACGAGTCCATTCTTTGCATACTTCAAGATGCAATCCCTCCCGAAGACATTGCACATCTTCGACCCTTCACTGTGGCCAAGGAAGCTTGGGAGCATGTTGGCACTATGTACAAGGGGAGCGCTAGCATTCAATGCTCAAACTATGAAGTTGTGCAAGATGAAGCCGATGAGTTTCCTATGATCGAAGAAGAAGATCCTCGTGAACTTTATCGGAGATTAACCACTCTGGCGGTTTCTCTTCGAGATCATGGGAGTAAGGACACGGATGACAATTGGATCAAGCGCAAGTTTCTCAAGGCCACGATGCCCTACCATAAGGTCATGTCCTCTGTCATTCGTCAAAGACCCACTACTAGAAAAAGGGCTATAGATGGGATTGACACTAATGGCGCACCAGACAAGCGGTGCGCCATTAGTATATACTAATGGCGCACCACCTTCCGATACGCCATTAGAGTTGAAACTACTAATGGCGCACCTGGCCTAGGGTGCGCCATTAGTATCAAAAAAAATTTGAACTAGTGCGCCTGTCCAAACATACTAATGGCGCATCCAGACACAATGCGCCATTACTAGTTGTAACTAGTAATGGCGCACCTGTCGGAAAGTGCGCCACTAATGTTGTTTTTCATTATATTTTTTATTCCTTTTTTTGCAAAACTACTAATGGCGCACTGTTCCACCGTGCGCCATTACTAGTTTAAACTAGTAATGGCGCACTGTGGAACAGTGCGCCATAAGTATGTTTTTTTGCAAAACTACTAATGGTGGACCACCAGAAGGTGCGCCATTAGTAACCTGGATTACTAATGGCGCATTTAGAGTTGGTGCGCCATTAGTAAGTGGGCAGCAACAAGATATTTTGGACAGCCTCTCCTACCCACACTCACTTTCTCCCCACTTCATTCTCTCCACCTCCTCCTTGTCTCGGGTGCCTCCTCTTTTTCACCTCATTTCCACCATAGATTCATTCAAATTAAGTGGTTAAATTACCTTGTTTCGATAGGTAAGTAAGGGGGGAAGCTATATTTATGTTGTTCTGCCTACAACAATGTGCACATGCACTTTTTATGGCCAAGCTAGATCTATGTATGTTCGTGGTGTTGCATATGTTTGTGGTGTTGCATATGTGTTTGTGTTTGGAGGTGTACTCGTATTTGAAATGCGATAGTTGCCAATATTTTGCCGGAATGTTGATTCATTTCCGTTTCGGCGAGAATTTTGGCATTAAGCATTCTTTTTGGTCCTATTTTTAGGGAAAGTCATGCCAAATTTTTTCTTGGTTCTAAAATATTGTTTTGCTCTCCCCCGCAGGCGACCATGGTCCGCACGATGACCGAAGGCATCGTGAATAGGTTTTTGAGGTCCGTGAAGGCCGAGATGCTTCAAAAGAACGAGACGGAGATAAGATGTCTGTGTCGAAGATGCAAGCTGAAGAGCCTTATTGCGGACCAGGATTCCGGGCAGGTGCGGGACCACCTGCTCTTGCGTGGTTTCATGGATCGCTATCGGTGGCAAGGTGATGAAGATGACTACGAAGTCGTCCATGGGGGCCGGGCAAGAAATGAGGAAGGGCAGCAAGACAACCACCGCGGCTTGGGCGGGCGAGAAGACGAAGAATCCCCAGGAGATGATCACGACGGTGATGCTGTACACAGTCATCATGTAGAAGATGCAGGACATGATGATGAGGAAGATGCCGGAGCAGACGACGGGCATGATCATGAAGATGATGATGCCGGTGGAGCAGACGACGCTGGACCATCGATGGGCTGGGTGCAGGACCCTCATATTCAAGAGCTGCTTCTCAAGTAGACGGATAACGCAAGAGCTGCCGCCCGAGAGAAAGCCAAGATGGATCAACTTGAGTTAGACATGGTTACTCCATTGTATGAAGGATGGAGGCCCGAGGATACCCGCCTGAAAGTAATGCTCATGGCTCTGGAGATGAAGGTAAAACACAAAATGACCAACGCATGCTTCGACGAGAACATGTCATTCTGGCACGAACGTCTTCCCAAGGGGAACAAGTGCCCGACCAGTTTGGAGGAGGCGAAGAAAATCGTGTGTCCTCTGGATTTACCGCACGTGAAATACCATGTGTGCATGAACAATTGGATAATTTATCGGGACGAGCACGCGGAGTCTACCATATGTCTGGTGTGCGGCGTCACTCGATACAAGAAGAGGAAGAAAGCTCCTCGAAAAGTGTCGTGGTACTTTCCGATCACTCCTCGTCTGCAGCGGTATTTCGCAGACCCTAAGGTAGCAAAGCTCCTGTGTTGGCACACGGATAGGGAGGAGAAGAAGCGAGAAGATGACGCAAATGATCCGGAGATAGATAAAAAAGACAAGATGCTGAGTCACCCTAAGGATGCGAGCCAGTGGCAAGCGTTGAACTTCGAAGACCTAGAATTTGGGAACGATCCAAGGAACATCATGCTGGGCGCGAGCACCGATGGAGTCAATCCGTTTGGCAGCCAGAGAAGCACACATAGCACCTGGCCTGTGTTTGTGTGGATGTACAACCTTCCCCCCTGGTTGTGCATGAAGAGGAAGTACATTCACATGAGTATGCTAATTGAAGGACCGAAACAACCAGGGAACGACATCAATCTGTATCTGGGGCTGCTGAAAGAGGAGCTTGACACGCTGTGGAAAACGCTAGCCAATACGTGGGACGCCGCAGAGAAAGAATATTTCCCTATGAGAGCCGCGCTGCTCACGACGGTGCACGACTATCTCGGTTACGGATATGTCGCGGGGCAGGTGGTCCACGGATTTTCTGGATGCGTCAGGTGCATGGATGACACAACGTATCGCCAGCTAGATAGAGATCCCGGGTCTTCGAAAACCGTGTTCATGGGACATCGAAGGTGGCTTCGCGACGATGACCTGTGGAGAAAACGCAAGGATCTATTCGATGGTGAAACCTAACCCCGAGGACGCCCGCGTACGAGGAGCGGCGAGGAAATAGACGAGCTGTTGAAAAATTGGAAAGATTGCCCATTGCCGGGAAAGAAGCAAAAGGTGCCAGAGCCGGGAAAGAAGCGAAAGGTGCCAGAGCCGCTGCTGAAGGTATGGAAAACGAGGTCTGTTTTGTGGGACTTGCCGTACTGGAAGATCCACCGTGTGCCTCACAGCCTTGATGTAATGCATATCACGAAGAACGTGTGCGAGAGTCTGCTTGGTACCCTGCTCAACATGCCAGAGAGGACCAAAGATGGGCCGAAAGCAAGGGCAGACTTGAAATCAATGGGCATCAGGCAGGAGCTTCACGCTATATATGATGATCATGATGATGATGATGATGATGATGAGGCGAAGCAGGACACGGAAAGTCGTCGCAAAGGCAAAAAGGCCAAGAAGACCGGAAATGACTACCCTCCCGCGTGCTTCACTCTAAGTCAGGAGGAGATCGAGCAGTTTTTCACCTGCCTCGTAGGAGTAAAACTTCCTTACGGTTACGCGGGGAAGATAAGCAGATACCTAGACCATGGAAGCTGAAGTTCAGCGGGATGAAGTCTCACGACTGTCACGTGCTGATGACGCAGGTACTTCCAGTTGCAATCCGTGGGATCATGGATGCAGACTAAGGCATAGCCTAGTGGTGGGAAGGGGCTGATGCCTTCCCACCCACCCAGGTTCAAGGCACGGTACTTGCAATTTGGGTTTGTTGCATCAATTATACTGTAAGGGGTTCCCTTACAGTCTTTCTGTCAAAAAAAAACTTTTTCGACGTCATCTCTCGGAAGTCTGTTGGCGTGAGGCAACTCAGAAGGCTACAGGAAGAGATCGTGGTGATACTATGCGAGCTTGAGATGTACCTCCAGCCCGCATTCTTCGACGTTATGGTGCATCTGCTGGTCCATATCGTGGACGATATCATCCAACTCGGGTCGACGTTCCTGCACAGCATGATGCCGTTCGAAAGGATGAATGGTGTCATCAAAGGATACGTTCGCAACATGTCACGTCCAGAGGAAAGCATAGCCAGGGGCTTTATGACCGAAGAGTGCATCTCCTACTGCACGAATTATCTAGGCATCGAGAACCCCGTTGGTCTGCCCGTCAACAGGCACCTTGGCAGGCTCGCTGGATGGGGTCACCGTGAGGGTCGCCGCGAAATGCATGTCGACTTCGAGGGTCGACTCGCCGACTTTGAAAGAGCAAACCTAGTCGTGCTACAACACATAGACGTGGTCGATCCTTGGGTGGTAGAGCACAAAACCTTTATTGAGAAGACTTACAATGACCGAGGCCAACAGAGGACAGACGGAGATATAATCAAAGAGAACAACTCATGTTTCACGCGTTGGTTCAAGCAGAAGCTTCTGTAGTACCCTTTACATGAGGATTCTTCCGCGGAAGAACAACTCATATTCGCCTTGTCATAGGGCGCCGAGCACAACCTGATGACCAATGAGGCGTACGATATCAACGGCTACACATTCTACACCGAGGCCAAGGACATGAAGAGCGATGGTTATCAGAACTCCGGGGTAACGATGGAATCCTACACCGGTAATGACAAGGACAGATACTACGGAAGGATCGAGGAGATCTGGGAGCTGAGCTACGCTGGAGAGAAGGTCCCGATGTTCCGTGTCAGATGGGCCAAGAGCGTCCTAAAAGAAGACCGGTATTTCACCACCATGGTTATACCCGAAGCCAAATCCAAGACCGCGGGCGCAAACGTCACCGCAAAAAATGAGCCGTGCGTACTGGCTTCCCAAGTTGACTAATGCTTCTTCATTACCGACCCGTCAAAGCCCAGTCGTGTTGTCGTGAGGAGAGGCAAAAGGAAGATCATCGGAATGGATGGAGTAGCCAATGAGCAAGACTTCGACAAGTACGGCGACCCGAGGATCGAACATGACGACGATGATGAAGTAGCAGCATACACCACAAGAAGAAGCAGGACCACCCTACCTAAAGGACGTCCATTCCACATAAGAACTCCATTTGCAAAAAAGAAGGGCAAGAAGATTGTGAATAGATAGCTAGCTAAGATCGATTGTATTTAAATCGTAGCCTTCATTTCTCGATTGTATTTCATGGGCACTTTTTGAACTATCATGAATATTTTTAAATTTCATGGACACTCAATCTCGATCCCCCTCCATCTCGATCGCTATCCCACCTCGCCAGATCCGGTCCCCCTCGCCGCCGAGCACCCCCCGGTCCACCGGCCGCCGCCGCCGACCCCCCGCACCATCGATTCCCCTACTCAACCGCCGCCGCCGACCCCCCGCACCCCTCCCCTACTCAACCGCCGCCGCCGTCCTCCCGCACCCCCCGCACCCTCCCCCGCTCCACCGGCATTACTGTTTGATGATATTTTTTAAAAAATTATTACTGTCTTATAAAAAATTACTGTTATGATTTAAACAAGTTTGAACATATTTAAACACAAATAAGTATCAAACAGCATTTTAAATGCATAAAAAAATTGTGAAGCCTGGGAATCGACCCCAGGACCTCCTGGTGTGAGAACTGGCTGCTGACAAGTCGAGCTAGTAGAGGGGACTTGATGTGGATCAGGTCAGGTGGAAGATAACCTGTTGGCTCGAGCAGAAATAAAAAAAAATACTAATGGCGCACCAGGGTGAGGTGCGCCATTAGTATGGATGTACTTATGGCGTACCGAGGGGTGGTGCGCCATTAGTATTGTGCCGCCCCCATCCA
Source organism: Secale cereale (assembly GCA_902687465.1). Lineage (NCBI taxonomy): Eukaryota > Viridiplantae > Streptophyta > Magnoliopsida > Poales > Poaceae > Secale > Secale cereale. The sequence goes on from LR738712.1 coordinate 655,861,895, forward strand.
TATTTCCTCCCCGGCCCACTAAACATATCCCCTCTCTCTCCCTCGCCCTCGCCCTCGATCCCCTTCCCATCTCCTCTCCCGACGCCGCTGCCCCACCGCCTCGACGCCGCCCCGACGCCGCTGCCCCGTCGTCGCCGCCCCCGCGCCCCCGAGCCCCCGCACCCCCTCGCCCCCGTGCATCGACCTCCACTTCCCACACAAGACGGCGGACGCCTTCGCACACAAGCTCCGCCGGCGCCATCAATCTCTATCTCCTCCTCCACAACGGACCCTGCATCAGCCTGATTTGACCAGATGTCATCCACGCACCACCGCCGTTCATCAGCCCAAGTAAGTTCTCCTGCTTCTTCTTCTTTTAGATCCATTAGGGTTCCTGCGAGTTCATCAGAGTTTGTCCTCTTCCTTCCCTACAGTTGCGATTTTTAGCTTGAACTTGATACTCCTCTATGCAATGGTATTCATAGCATCTCTTTTTCAAATATTGGAACATCTCATCCGCACGAGAAAGAACCAAACTATCACATCCCTAGCTAGCACTTGCATTAGGACCTAACTAGAGTGTGCATCATGTTTACTTTCAAAGAAACCTGAAATGGGATTAACAGAAACCCCAACACCCCTCCCCTAACAACTAGGGTTTGCTAAAATATTTTCAATGTAACCAAAATGCCCTTCAAAATGTTCATCATTTCTGCCTTGGTCTTAAACCTCTGCCAAAAATGGTGCACAATTTTTTAGGACAATCTAGGGCTTTGGATTAAATCATATGGTATTTGAATTTGGGCATTTAAATGCTATAAAATATTTTAAATGCTCAAATAATCATGAACTATAATGTTTCCTACTGTTCATATTATATACAGTAGGTATGACAAGTGTCATGAGTTATAAAAATGTTTAGGCATTTTTATTAATTGAACAAAGCTGCAAAAGAAATAAAACAGAAAGAAAATAGGAAAAGAAAAATAGGAAGGACTCTTACCTGAGCCCACTTACCTGTTGGCCCAGCCGGCCCGGCCCACCAGGGGCATCTCCGTCTTCTTCGTCGCGCCAGCGCACGAAGCAGCTCGGTGGCGAGCGCCGCCAATGCGCCGGCCACCTCCTGCCTGCCTGGCTGGCCCCTCGGCCCTCTGGACGGACTAGAACGGCACCACGAAGCCCCCTCGACCGTTTCCCCCTCTTCGCCGTGTCTCTCCCCTCCTCTCTTCCCTCCGCTGAGCTCCCCAGAGCGAGCTCGCCGCCGACGACCGCTGACACCGCGCTCTACGCCACCCCCTCGCCTCCCCGAAGCACCACTAGCTCCGCCGCATCGCCCCGAAGCTCCCCACCGACGCACACGACGCCAGGAGCTCCGCAACGTCCTCCTCGCCGTCGTCTTCAACCTCCGGCACCGGAGATCGCCGCCGCCCGTACGCCGTCGTCCGACCGTCCCCGAGCTCACTTCGACGCCCTCTGCGACCGCTGTGAGCTCATGCTTCGAACCCCCCTCTCCTCGGGCTCGTTTAGGCCTTGTAGCCGCCGCCCCCTTTGCTGACCGACGATCACCGCCGCCGGCCAACTCACCGCCGTGGCCATAGGCACCGTACCTCGTGGCTGAGCACGCCATTAGCTTCAGTAGGTCACCAGCAAGCTAAAGCGAGCTTTAGCTCCTCCTCCCGTGCACTAAAACTGAAGGAAATATGCCCTAGAGGCAATAATAAAGATGTTATTTGTATTTCCTTATATCATGATAAATGTCTTTTATTCATGCTAGAATTGTATTAACCGGAAACTTAGTACATGTGTGAATACATAGACAAAACAGTATGTCCCTAGTATGCCTCTACTAGACTAGCTCATTGATCAAAGATGGTTATGTTTCCTAGCCATAGACATGAGTTGTCATTTGATCAACGGGATCACATCATTAGGAGAATGATGTGATGGACAAGACCCATCCGTTAGCATAGCACTATGATCGTTTAGTTTTACTGCTATTGCTTTCTTCATAACTTATACATGTTCCTATGACTATGAGATTATGCAACTCCCGAATACCGTAGGAACACCTTGTGTGCTATCAAACGTCACAACGTAACTGGGTGATCATAAAGATGCTCTACAGGTGTCTGCGAAAGTATTCATGGTGTTGGCATAGATCAAGATTAGGATTTGTCACTCCGAGTGTCGGAGAGGTATCTCTGGGCCCTCTCGGTAACACACATCACAATAAGCCTTGCAAGCAAAAGACTAATGAGTTAGTCACGAGATGATGTGTTACGAATAGAGTAAAGAGACTTGCCGGTAATGAGATTGAACTAGGTATAGAGATACCGACGATCGAATCTCGGGCAAGTAACATACCGTTTGACAAAAGGAACAACGTATGTTGTTATGCGGTTCTGACCGATAAAAGATCTTCGTAGAATATGTAGGAGCCAATATGAACATCCAGGTTCCGCTATTGGTTATTGACCGGAGATGAGTCTCGGTCATGTCTACATAGTTCTCGAACCCGTAGGGTCCGCACGCTTAATGTTTGATGACGATCGGTATTATGAGTTTATGAGTATTGATGTACCGAAGGTAGTTCGGAGTCCCGGATGAGATCACGGACATGATGAGGAGTCTCGGAATGTCCGAGACATAAAGATTGATATATTGGACGACTATATTCGGACACCGGAAGTGTTCCGGAAAAGTTTCGGATTTATCGGGAATGCCGGAGGGGGTTACCGGAACCCCCTACGAGAGGGGATGGTCCATAGTGGGCCTAAAGGGAAAGAGAGAGGCAGCCCATAGGGCTGGCCGGCGCCCCCACCTAGGGTTCCTAGTTGGACTAGGATTGGGGGGGGGGGCGCCACCTCTCCTATTCCTTTCCCTCTTCCTTCTTTTGGAGAATCCTACTAGGAATAGGATTGCAATCCTATTCCTAGTAGGAGTCCACTCCCTAGCCGCACCAGGAAGGGCCGGCCGGCCTCCCCCCCTTGCTCCTATATATACGGGGGCAGGGGGGCACCCAAAGACACACAAATTGAATTGTTTTAGCTGTGTGTGGTGCCCCCCTCCACAGAAACACACCTCGGCCATACCGTCGCGGAGCTTAGGCGAAGCCCTGCGCCGGTGAACACATCATATCCGTCACCACGCCGTCGTGCTGACGAAACTCTCCCGTGAAGCTCAACTGGATCAAGAGCTCGTGGGACGTCATCAAGCTGAACGTGTGCTGAACGCGGAGGTGCCGTACGTTCGGTGCTTGATCGGTTGGATCGTGAAGAAGTTCGACAACATCAACCGCGTCACTTGACGCTTCCGCTCCCGGTCTACGAGGGTACGTAGGCACACTCTCCCCTCTCGTTGCTATGCATCTAGTAGATAGATCTTGCGTGATCGTAGGAAAATTTTAAAATACTACGTTCCCCAACAGTGGCATCATGAGCAAGGTCTATGCGTAGATGATATGCACGAGTAGAACACAATGAGTTGTGGGCGATACTACTCATACTGCTTACCAGCATGTCATACTTTGCTTCGGCGGTATTGTGAGATGAAGCGGCCCGGACCGACATTACGCGTACGCTTACGCGAGACTGGTTTCACCGTTACGAGCACTCGTTGCTTAAAGGTGACTGGCGGGTGTCCGTCTCTCTCACTTTAGCTGAATCAAGTGTGGCTTCGCCCGGTCCTTGTGAAGGTTAAAACAGCACATACTTGACGAAACATCGTTGTGGTTTTGTATGCGTAGGTAAGAACGGTTCTTGCTATGCCCGTAGCAGCCACGTAAAACTTGCAACAACAAAGTAGAGGACGTCTAACTTGTTTTTGCAGGGCATGTTGTGATGTGATATGGTCAAAACATGATGAGTTATACGTTTTTGTATGAGATGATCATGTTTTGTAAAGTTATCGGCAACTGGCAGGAGCCATATGGTTGTCGCTTTATTGTATGAAATGCAATCGCCATGTAATTGCTTTACTTTATCACTAAGCGGTAGCGATAGTCGTAGAAGCAATAGTTGGCGAGACGACAACGATGCTACGATGGAGATCAAGGTGTCGCGCCGGTGACAAAGGTGATCATGACGGTGCTTTGGAGATGGATATCAAAAGCACAAGATGATGATGGCCATATCATGTCACATATTTTGATTGCATGTGATGTTTATCTTATTATGCTTCTTATTTTGCTTAGAACGACGGTAGCATTATAAGATGATCCCTTACTAAATTTCAAGGTATAAGTGTTCTCCCTGAGTATGCACTGTTGCGAAAGTTCGTCGTGCCGAGACACCACGTGATGATCGGGTGTGATAAGCTCTACGTTCAAATACAACGGGTGTAAGCCAGTTTTGCACACGCAGAATACTCGGGTTAAACTTGACGAGCCTAGCATATACAGATATGGCCTCGGAACACTGGAGACCGAAAGATCGAGCGTGAATCATATAGTAGATATGATCAACATAAGATGTTCACCATTGAAACTACTCCATCTCACGTGATGATCGGACATGGTTTAGTTGATTTGGATCACGTGATCATTTAGATGACCAGAGGGATGTCTATCTAAGTGGGAGTTCTTTAAGTTAATATGATTAAATTGAACTTTAATTTATCATGAACTTAGTCCAGATAGTTTTGCATATCTATGTCGTTGTAGATCAATGGCCCGTGCTACCGTTCCTTTGAATTTTAATGCATTCCTAGAGAAAGCTAAGTTGAAAGATGATGGTAGCAATTATATGGACTGGGTCCGTAACCTGAGGATTATCCTCATTGCTGCACAGAAGAATTATGTCCTTGAAGCACCACTAGGTGATAAGCCCCATCCCGCTGATGTAGACGCTTTGAACGTCTGGCAGTCGCATTCTGATGACTACACGATAGTTCAGTGTGCCATGCTTTACGGCCTAGAACCGGGACTTCAACGACGTTTTGAACATCATGGACCATATGAGATGTTACAGGAGTTGAAGTTAATATTTCAAGCAAATGCCCGAATTGAGAAATATGAGATTTCCAATAAGTTCTACAGCTGCAAGATGGAGGAGAATAGTTCTATGAGTGAACACTTGCTCAGAATGTATGGGTACTACAATCATATGACTCAACTTGGTTGCAAAGTTGACGAGGATAGTGTTATTGATAGAGTTCTTCAATCACTGCCACCAAGCTATAAAGGCTTCGTGATGAACTATAACATGCAAGGGATGCAAAAGACAATTCCCGAGCTCTTCGCTATGCTCAAAGCTGCGAAGGTAGAAATCAAAAAGGAGCATCAAGTGTTGATGGTTAACAAGACCACTAGTTTCAAGAAAAAGGGCAAGGGAAAGAAAGGGAACTTCAAAAAGAATAGCAAGTCAGTTGCTACTTCCACGAAGAAACCCAAATCTGGAGCCAAGCCTGAAACTGAGTGCTTCTACTGCAAGGGGACTGGACACTGGAAGCGGAACTGCCCCAAGTTTTTGGCGGATAAGAAGGATGGCAAGGTGAACAAAGGTATATGTGATATACATGTTATTGATGTGTACCTTACTAATACTCGTAGTAGTACCTGGGTATTTGATACCGGTTCAGTTGCTAATATTTGTAACTCGAAATAGGGACTACGGATTAAATGAAGATTAGCTAAGGACGAGGTGACGATGCGCGTGGGAAACGGTTCCAAAGTCGATGTGATCGCCGTCGGCACGCTACCTCTACATCTACCTTCGGGATTAGTTTTAGACCTAAATAATTGTTATTTGGTTCCAGCGTTAAGCATGAACATTATATCTGGATCTTGTTTATTGCGAGACGGTTATTCATTTAAATCAGAGAATAATGGTTGTTCCATTTTAATGAATAATATCTTTTATGGTCATGCACCCTTAAAGAGTGGTATATTCTTATTGGATCTCGATTGTAGTGATACACATATTCATAATATTGAAACCAAAAGATGCAAGGTTAATAATGATAGTGCAACTTATTTGTGGCACTGCCGTTTAGGTCATATTGGTGTAAAACGCATGAAGAAACTCCATAATGATGGACTTTTGGAATCACTTGATTATGAATCACTTGGTGCTTGCGAACCATGCCTCATGGGCAAGATGACTAAAACTCCGTTCTCCGGAACTATGGAGCGAGCAACAGATTTGTTGGAAATCATACATACTGATGTATGTGGACCAATGAGTGTTGATGCTCCCGGCGGGTATCGTTATTTTCTGACCTTCACTGATGATTTGAGCAGATATGGGTATATCTACTTAATGAAACACAAGTCTGAAACATTTGAAAAGTTCAAAGAATTTCAGAGTGAAGTAGAGAATCATCGTAACAAGAAAATAAAGTTTCTACGATCTGATCGTGGAGGAGAATATTTGAGTTACGAGTTTGGTCTTCATTTGAAACAATGTGGAATAGTTTCACAACTCACGCCACCTGGAACACCACAGCGTAATGGTGTGTCCGAACGTCGTAACCGTACTTTATTAGATATGGTACGATCTATGATGTCTCTTACCCATTTACCACTATCGTTTTGGGGATATGCTTTAGAGACAACTGCATTCACGTTAAATAGGGCACCATCTAAATCCATTGATACGACACCTTATGAACTTTGGTTTAGTAAGAAACCAAAGTTGTCGTTTCTTAAAGTTTGGGGCTGCGATGCTTATGTGAAAACACTTCAACCTGATAAGCTCGAACCCAAGTCGGAAAAATGTGTCTTCGTAGGATACCCAAAAGAGACAGTTGGGTACACCTTCTATCACAGATCCGAAGGCAAAATATTTGTTGCTAAGAACGGATCCTTTCTAGAAAAAGAGTTTCTCTTGAAAGAAGTGAGTGGGAGGAAAGTAGAACTTGATGAGGTAATTGTACCTTCTCCCGGATTGGAAAGTAGTACATCACAGGAAATTGTTCCAGTGATTCCTACACCAATTAGTGAGGAAGTTAATGATAATGATCATGAATCTTCGGATCAAGTTTCTGCTGAACGTCGTAGATCAACCAGAGTACGTTCCGCACCAGAGTGGTACGGTAACCCAGTTCTGGAAATCATGTTACTAGACCATGATGAACCTACGAACTATGAGGAAGCGATGATGAGCCCAGATTCCGCAAAATGGCTTGAAGCCATGAAATCTGAGATGGGATCCATGTATGAGAACAAAGTGTGGACTTTGGTTGACTTGCCCGATGATCGGCAAGCCATCAAAAATAAATGGATCTTCAAGAGGAAGACCGACGCAGACGGTAATATTACTGTTTACAAAGCTCGACTTGTTGCAAAAGGTTTTCGACAAGTTCAAGGAGTTGACTACGATGAGACTTTCTCACCTGTAGCGATGCTTAAGTCTGTCCGAATCATGTTAGCAATTGCCGCATTTTATGATTATGAAATCTAGCAAATGGATGTCAAAACTGCATTCCTAAATGGATATCTCAAAGAAGAGTTGTATATGATGCAACCAGAAGGTTTTGTTGATCAAAAAGGTGCTAACAAAGTATGCAAACTCCAGCGATCCATCTATGGACTGGTGCAAGCATCTCAGAGTTGGAATATACGCTTTGATGAGGTGATCAAAGCATATGGTTTTATACAGACTTTTGGAGAAGCCTGTATTTACAAGAAAGTGAGTGGGAGCTCTGTAGCATTTCTAATATTATATGTAGATGACATATTGTTGATTGGAAATGATATAGATTTTCTGGATAGCATAAAAGGATAATTGAATAAAAGTTTTTCGATGAAAGACCTCGGAGAAGCTGCTTACATATTAGGCATCAAAATCTATAGAGATAGATCAAGACGCTTAATTGGACTTTCACAAAGCACATACCTTGATAAGATTTTGAAGAAGTTCAAAATGGATCAGTCAAAGAAAGGGTTCTTGCCTGTTTTACAAGGTATGAAGTTGACTAAGACTCAATGCCCGACCACTGCAGAAGATAGAGAGAAAATGAAAGTCATTCCCTATGCCTCAGCCATAGGATCTATCATGTATGCAATGCTGTGTACCAGACCTGATGTGTGCCTTGCTATAAGTCTAACAGGGAGGTACCAAAGTAATCCAGGAGTGGATCACTGGACAGCGGTCAAAAACATCCTAAAGTATCTGAAAAGAACAAAGGATATGTTTCTCGTATATGGACGTGACAAAGAGCTCGTCGTAAACGGTTACGTCGATTCTAGCTTTGACACTGATCCGGATGACTCAAAGTCACAAACCGGATATGTATTTTTATTGAACGGTGGAGCTGTCAGTTGGTGCAGTTCCAAGCAGAGCGTCGTGGCGGGATCTACGTGTGAAGCGGAATACATAGCTGCTTCGGAAGCAGCAAACGAAGGAGTCTGGATGAAGGAGTTCATATCCGATCTAGGTGTAATACCTAGTGCATCGGGTCCAATGAAAATCTTTTGTGACAACACTGGAGCCATAGCCTTGGCGAAGGAATCCAGGTTTCACAAGAGAACAAAGCACATCAAAAGACGCTTCAATTCCATCCGCGATCTAGTCAAGGAGGGAGACATAGAGATTTGCAAAATACATACGGATCTGAATGTTGCAGACCCATTGACTAAGCCTCTTCCACGGGCAAAACATGATCAGCACCAAGACTCCATGGGTGTGAGGATCATCACTTTGTAATCTAGATTATTGACTCCAGTTCAAGTGGGAGACTGAAGGAAATATGCCCTAGAGGCAATAATAAAGATGTTATTTGTATTTCCTTATATCATGATAAATGTCTTTTATTCATGCTAGAATTGTATTTACCGGAAACTTAGTACATGTGTGAATACATAGACAAAACAGTATGTCCCTAGTATGCCTCTACTAGACTAGCTCATTGATCAAAGATGGTTATGTTTCCTAGCCATAGACATGAGTTGTCATTTGATCAACGGGATCACATCATTAGGAGAATGATGTGATGGACAAGACCCATCCATTAGCATAGCACTATGATCGTTTAGTTTTACTGCTATTGCTTTCTTCATAACTTATACATGTTCCTATGACTATGAGATTATGCAACTCCCGAATACCGTAGGAACACCTTGTGTGCTAGCAAACGTCACAACGTAACTGGGTGATCATAAAGATGCTCTACAGGTGTCTCCGAAAGTATTCGTGGTGTTGGCATAGATCAAGATTAGGATTTGTCACTCCGAGTGTCGGAGAGGTATCTCTGGGCCCTCTCGGTAACACACATCACAATAAGCCTTGCAAGCAAAAGACTAATGAGTTAGTCACGAGATGATGTGTTACAGAACGAGTAAAGAGACTTGCCGGTAACGAGATTGAACTAGGTATAGAGATACCGACGATCGAATCTCGGGCAAGTAACATACCGTTTGACAAAAGGAACAACGTATGTTGTTATGCGGTTCTGACCGATAAAAGATCTTCGTAGAATATGTAGGAGCCAATACGAACATCCAGGTTCCGCTATTGGTTATTGACCGGAGATGAGTCTCGGTCATGTCTACATAGTTCTCGAACCCGTAGGGTCCGCACGCTTAACGTTTGATGACGATCGGTATTATGAGTTTATGAGTATTGATGTACCGAAGGTAGTTCGGAGTCCCGGATGAGATCACAGACATGACGAGGAGTCTCGGAATGTCTGAGACATAAAGATTGATATATTGGACGACTATATTCGGACACCGGAAGTGTTCCGGAAAAGTTTCGAATTTATCGGGAATGCCGGAGGGGGTTACCGGAACCCCCTACGAGAGGGGATGGTCCATAGTGGGCCTAAAGGGAAAGAGAGAGGCAGCCCATAGGGCTGGCCGGCGCCCCCACCTAGGGTTCCTAGTTGGACTAGGATTGGGGGGGGGGGCGCCACCTCTCCTATTCCTTTCCCTCTTCCTTCTTTTGGTGAATCCTACTAGGAATAGGATTGCAATCCTATTCCTAGTAGGAGTCCACTCCCTAGCCGCACCAGGAAGGGCCGGCCGGCCTTCCCCCCTTGCTCCTTTATATACGGGGGCAGGGGGGCACCCAAAGACACACAAGTTGAATTGTTTTAGCCGTGTGCGGTGCCCCCCTCCACGGAAACACACCTCGGTCATACCGTCGCGGAGCTTAGGCGAAGCCCTGCGCCGGTGAACACATCATATCCGTCACCACGCCGTCGTGCTGACGAAACTCTCCCGTGAAGCTCAACTGGATCAAGAGCTCGTGGGACGTCATCAAGCTGAACGTGTGCTGAACGCAGAGGTGATGTACGTTCGGTGCTTGATCGGTTGGATCGTGAAGAAGTTCGACAACATCAACCGCGTCACATGACGCTTCCGCTCCCGGTCTACGAGGGTACGTAGACACACTCTCCCCTCGCGTTGCTATGCATCTAGTAAATAGATCTTGCGTGATCGTAGGGAAATTTTAAAATACTACGTTCCACAACAACAACCCCATCCCGACCAACTCCGTGCGAGCACCGCCGCGGACGAGCTCGTCGCCGTCGACTCCGGCGACCCCTCGTCCAACCAGTGGCACCGCTGGATGCGGTGCATCACCAGGAGCACACCGAGCCCATCCGCGCGGCAAATGGATGCCGGAATAGGGATTCCGACGAGTCACCGCCGTGCGAAATGGTCGCCGCCGGCCAAACTCCGGCGGGCTGACGTGGGCCGTTGATTAGGAGCTAACGGTAATTAGCTTAGTCACCACAGTCACTGACAGTGGGCCCCCGCTGTTAGTCAAACCCAGTCAACCCTGGTTATATCCGGAATTAGCTCCTGAGACACTGACATTAGGGACCCACCAGTCAGGTTTGACTTGGACCGGCCTTGTTGACTGCCTGACATCAGCATGATGTCATGCTGACGCAGTAAAGGTTTTTCTCGGATTTTTAGATTTAAAATAATTCAGGAAAATTCCAGAAAATACCTAAAACTTCTAAAAATCATATAAAATCAACCATAGCTCAGATGGAAAAGATTTATATATGAAAAATGATCAGAAAAATCCAATCTTTCTAATGGCACTGGTTTCATGCATGTTTGAACAAGTTAACTTGCTGTATACATCAAAAACATGATAACGCACTTATTTAAATAATAGTTTGAACTCCAATTTGAATCCTTGATTCAAAAAGGTTCAAACCCTTCTGGTTTTAGTTGCATTAGCCAACACACATGCATCTTGCCATGTCATGAGCATGCATCATATTGTTGCATTTGTTTGTTAATGATTGTATCGCCGGTATTCCCTGTATTAGGTATTGCTCCCGAGGATACTGCCGCGTATCCAGTTGAAGAGCAGTACCCAACAACTACCTTCTCAGGAAAGCAATCATTGATCATTCCGATACAAACCCAATCTTCTAGCTCCTGCTCTCTTTTACTGCATTAAGGCAACAGCGTGTGAACTGCTACTTGCTGCGGTAGTTGAACCCTATTCCCTTGCATGACCTGTCATTGCCACAGTAAATAGTTGAAACCCACTAGCATGTGTAGGAGTTGATTGAGCCATGTGATGTGTGATCCACCATGCTATTTACTTATGTTGCCTGCTATGCTTAGAGTTGTGTCTGGTCTGATTCATCTGGGTGATGGATCAGAGTGAAATGATTTTACCGATAAGAGAAGGAAGTGTGGAATACGCTTGGTAAAGGTATCGATGAAAGGCCATGTAGGAGTACGCGGTGGGTTGTTTCATTGGAACCGTACATAGGACCCGAGATCTGTATGTGTGGTTCAAGTTGCAGTTACTACCATGCATTGGGCCCGAAACCAATGGACCCTCTCGACTTATTAATTACCCTCGATCTCTGTCCAGGAGTTGCAACTAGTTTCTGGTGTTTATAGCTTACTGGAGGTCGTGCACAACGCTGACTCTCGGGGTGGGTTGTGATGCGACAGGTACGTGGCACGGTGTACCGGTTGCCCGTTTGGTGACTCGGGAACCCTGTACACATCGTTTGGGGCCGTGAGCGACACCCCGGCCGGATCTCCCCACGGATGGAACCCAAATAGGCGATAAACCTGGACGAGAGACTTGAGTAGTTAGTCAGGTCGTGGCCGACACCCCCGCTGGGCTTCCGCTTGAAGGTTGCCGAGTACACGCCGAGTAAATGGCGATAAGTGGTGAAAGCGTGTGTGAAGAGGTACACCCCTGCAGGGTTATCAAACTATTCGAATAGCCGTTGTTCGCGGTACGAACTACTTGGTTGCTCTTACAGTTCATAGACAAGTTGATGGTTACTACTAAAAGCCTCAAGATAAGCGTGAGTGCCGTGGATGGCCCTTTCGTAGGATGACGGAAGAGGATCCTCGGTAGTGTATTGATGTGGTGAGTAGAGGACTCGTGTTCGTAACAACATCTTGCAATCTGTTGAGAGTTGTAGTATAGGTTAGCCAAGGTCAAAGCTGGCATTCTGCTATAAACTCCACTACCCCCTTTGATAATGTTGCATGTATGATAGGTTCTGTGGTAAGACTTGCTGAGTACCTTTGTACTCATGTTTGCTTAATAACTGTTGCAGAGGAGAACCCTGCCCCTGCCGATGGGTTCTACATAGACGTTGACGTCGACGAGTAGCTTGACACCCAGACGGTGATCTGGAGCTTGTGAAGGGCCTTGTAGATAGCCAGGCTACACCAAGCCTGTTTTATTTTCTAAGTTGTCTGTACTCAGACATGTAGCTTCCGCTTGTGCTTGTATGACTATATGACTTGAGTGTTGGGTCATGTGACCCCTACCTGTATGAATATGTTATGTATGGCTCTTGGAGCCTTTAAAATAAAGTACTTTGAGTCATAGAGTTCTGTTGTGATGCAATGTTGTATTTGCACATATTGAGCATATTGCGTGTATGATTGAAATGCTTGGTATGTGTGGGATCCGACACCTAGTTGTTTTCCTTTGGTAGCCTATCTTATAGGGAAATGCCTCCTAGTGATTCCAATGAGCCTTGGTAGCCTGCTACTGCTCGGAACACGTAGGCTGGCCGGCATGTGTCCTTCTTCGTTCATGTGTCTGTCCCTTAGGGGAAATGTCACGCGTTGTTCCTTTAAGTCCATGTAGCTTGCTACGACTTGGGTTCATACGTTGATGACCGACACGTTCGTTGCTGGGTCATGGATGCCTGTCTCTGTAATTTAGTGCCACTTTTGGTTTATAACTAGCCATGTCGGCCCGGGTTCTCTGTCATATGGATGCTAGCGACACTGTCATATACGTGTGCCAAAATGCGCAAACGGTCCCGGGCCAGGTAAGGTGGCACCCGTGGGGTTACCGTGCGTGAGGCCGCAAAGTGATATGACGTGTTACAGCTAGATCGGTGTGACTTAGGATCGGGGTCCTGACAGCGTTGGCATCAGAGCTGGACTGCCTGTAGGTTTCTCAAGCCAAACTGGTCGATGTTGAGTCTAGAAAAATTCTTAGTTATATGTAGGGGAATTGATTGTGGAAGGGAACGTAAGGCTCTTTTTACTCCTTTACCTTATGCCCTTCTGATCTGAGTCTGTCTATTCTTTCTACGGGGAATTAGGACTAGGCCTCTCATCCTTACTAGGTTCACGTGTTACTAATCCGTAGACTCTTAGGATTGTTGGTTTCAAGCCTCAGTTCAGTTTCTATCCTTTTAGTATGATGATTGTTGAACCGGAACCTTGATATGGGATTGTTGAGTGGCTATGCTATCATTTGTATGATGTCTCAAATCTTTGTTTGAGCATTTACAGTTGTTATGCTGCCCGATTTCTTCCAGAAACACTAATGCCTTTGCATTATTTCGTGTTTCAGATGTCTGGCCGCATCCCTCACCAAGTGGTTCGTTTGACTCGGTGCATTAATGTGCCCGGTCACACGGCCATGCTAGTTCGTGTGATGACTGAGACCGGTTATCGTTGGTATCCTGAATACACTGTGGAGGAACAGTACCGGGATTTCAATCAAAGTCAGTATTTCTGCATGGTCCGGATATACCCCTCATATCCCGGAGCTAATGATCCCATCCATTGGTCTTATGGACTCGGGATTACCATCGAGATGGCAGTGCAGGATGCCGCTTATTCGATGATGACCATTCTCCGTGCTAGGCATGCCCTGTTGCTGAACACTGAGTTCTGTTACATGCCAGCCTCACTCCCCGGAGAGGAAGGCTACTACACTGGTCTTTATACTGATGCTGCTCATGAAGAGCCACTGCTTCAGACTACTGTTCAGATGTTGGAGGATAGGGACCGTGAGGTCCGTGCCCTCCGAATGGAGCTGTATAACACTCGAGCCGCTCACTGGACTACTTTGACACGGCTTGCACCTGCTATGCACGCCGGATACCTGGACATGCGGGATTTGTACCCTGTGCGGACTCGTCTGCCTGATCGCATGGATTGGCGTGACGTTGGGGGTATTACACCTCCACGTGGGCGTCGGTTACCACCAGCATCGGGACCGAGACCACACCCATGCCCCTATGGTCCTCAGCCTTCGAGTGCTCGCGAGTTCCAAGATCCGTCTGTACCACTTCCAGGCTACGGTGGTAATCTTTACGAGGATTACTACGCGAATGTCTGAGCTAGTCCGTGGTAGTAGTAGTATTGTAGTAGTTGTATTTCCACAGTCCTGCGCGTCTTGTGGAATATGACTTAGTGTGTACTGAGTTCCGGAGGTGTAGTTAAATAATGTATAGGAGCTTGGAATGCCTCTGATGGGATGTATCGTCTTTCACCGCAGTTGTACTTTAGCCTTGGCTTGTACTAAACTTTGTATGGTGTGTATGACCACCGGTGTATATATAGCAGTTCCTATATTACCATGTCGTACGGATGAACATCTCTGCATTCTGTGTCATCCATTACATTCTGCACTTCTATGTCAAATTTTTGCCATCCTTGTCTAAACCGTTGTTTTGTTTTCCTAGGATGGTCAACACTCGCAACACTCCTGCTGCTCAGGAGCAGGGTGAGGCTAGTGGGGCTAGAGATGGAAATCCGCCCCAGCCACCCTCTTTGGCGGAAGTTATGCTTGAAGCAGAACGGAACAAGAGAGAGACTAACCGTCTGCTAGAACGCATAGAGCAAAACACTGGGTTCCGTCAGAGGAATGACGTGGTGTCAATCCACGATTTTATCAAGATGTGTCCACCAAAGTTCCATCACTCCACTGAACCTCTGGATGCTGATGACTGGCTACGTAGTATCACCCACAAGCTACACTCTGCCCGTGTGGCCGAAGCTGACAAGGTTATCTACGCCACCTATCATCTTGAGGGCCCTGCCAGTCTTTGGTGGGAAAACTTTGAAGCTATGCGTCCTGCTGGCCAAGTCACTACCTGGGTTGAGTTCAGTGAGGCATTCCATGAACATCACATTCCGGAAGGTCTCATGGATCGCAAGCGGGAGGAATTCTGTAATTTCACCCAGGGCCGTTTAACTGTGGATGGCTATAGTCGTGAGTTTGGTAATCTGGCACGCTATGCACCTGAGGAAGTATCCACCGATGCCAAGAAACAGGCGAGGTTCCGCAAGGGACTCAGCCCTGAACTTCGTCGAGATCTACGTCTGCACGAGTGCACCTCCTTCCAGAAGTTGGTTAACAAGGCTATCAGTGCTGAGATAGGCCAGACCGACTTCGAGGCCACCCGCAAGCATACTCGAGACTTTGGTTCCTCATCCGGCTCTGGCTCTCACAAGCGCCGTGTGTGGGTTCCTAACACTGCTCTGCCACCCAAGTATACACCGAGGCCATCCTATGAGGCGCCTCGCCCAACTCAACAGTTTGCACCTGCTAAGACCTATGGAGGTCCACCCTCCAACTTTGCTCCACGCACCACCACTGTGACATGTTTCAAGTGTGGAGAACCGGGACACTACATGCGTGATTGTCCCCAGAACCAGCCAGGAAAACCCGTTGGCCGTGGTAAGCCAACCGGCAAGGTGAACTATGTCAAGCCAATCCCCACTGCACGTGGTCATGTCAACTATGTATCTGCCGAAGAAGCTTATGAGGATCCTAACGTCGTCCTTGGTACGCTTCTCGTAAACTGCCATCCGGCATCTGTTCTTTTCGATACTGGAGCATCCCATTCGTTCATATCTGAGAGCTATGCTCGATTGCGCAACATGACTTTTTGTGACATGCCTACTTCCATGGTTATTCAAACTCCTGGTTCAAAGTGGCAAACCTCTAGGGTAAGCCATGGAAATGAAATCCTTGTCGATAGACTTGTTTTCCTTGCTTCTTTAATCACTCTCAAGTCCTCAGACATAAATATCACTTTGGGTATGGATTGGATGACAACCCATTACGCCAAAATTGATTGCTTTACTAGGACTGTTCAACTTACACATCCATCCGGCAAGATAGTCAATGTCTTGACTCGAATGGCTGAGCGTCAGCTCTATTCTCTTAATGCCAGCCCTCTACCAGAACTCGAAGATATCCCGGTAGTCCGTGGCTTTCCGGATGTTTTCCCAGAAGAACTGCCAGGAGTTCCACCTGACAGAGATGTCGAGTTTGTGATAGATCTTATTCCTGGAACTGTCCCAATCTCTAGGAGACCTTATAAGATGGCACCACTAGAATTAGCTGAGCTAAAGAAACAACTCGATGAGTCCTTGCAAAAGGGTTTCATCTGTCCTAGTTCTTCCCCTTGGGCTTGCCCCGTCCTCTTCGTTAAGAAGAAGGATGGAACGGAGCGGATGGTTGTAGATTACCGACCTGTCAATCTAGTCACCATAAAGAATAAGTATCCGCTTCCCAGGATCAACGACCTGTATGATCAACTCGCTGGATCCTCAGTCTTCTCTAAGATGGATTTGAGGTTGGGCTACCATCAAATCAAAATCAAGAACGGGGACATTCCTAAAACGGCTTTCGTTACTCGTTATGGCCAATAGGAGTACACCGTTATGTCCTTCGGATTAACCAATGCCCCAGCTACCTTTTCTCGGTTAATGAATTCTATATTCATGGAGTATTTGGATAAATTCGTCGCGGTATACCTCGATGATATACTCATTTTCTCCAAAAACAAGGAAGATCATGCCGAGCATTTAAGGCTGGTATTGACGAAACTTCGAGAGCACCGCCTTTATGCCAAATTCTCTAAATGTGAATTCTGGTTGCCAGAAGTAACCTATCTAGGTCATGTGATCTCTAGCAAGGGTATTGCTGTCAATCCCGAGCGAGTTCAAGTCGTACTTGATTGGACTCCCCCTGAATCGGTCAAGCAAGTTAGGAGTTTTCTTGGCTTAGCGAGCTATTGCCGACGTTTCGTCGAGAATTTCTCCAAGGTTGCTAAACCTCTAACCGAACTCCTCAAAAAAGATAAAAAGTTTGAGTGGACCCCACAGTGCGAGTCCAGTTTTCAGGAACTGAAAAGACGCCTGACATCTGCACCTGTACTGGTACCACCAGACTTTTCCAAGGATTTTATAATCTATTGCGACGCCTCGCGACAAGGACTAGGTTGCATTCTCATGCAAGATCGTCAAGTGATTGCATACGCATCCCAACAGTTGCGTCCACATGAGGATAACTATCCTACTCATGATCTAGAGCTTGCAGCTGTAGTCCATGCACTCAAAACATGGCGGCATTACCTCCTTGGTAATCGCTGTGCAATCTTCACTGATCACCAAAGTTTGAAGTATATGTTCACCCAACCGGATTTGAATCTCAGGCAAAGACGTTGGGTTGAGTTGCTTACCGACTACGACTTAGGAATCACTTACACTCCTGGAAAGGCCAATGTCATGGCTGATGCACTAAGTCGTAAGTCATATTGTAACAATTTAATGTTACAACAAAGTCAACCACTTCTCCACGAGGAATTTCGTAAGCTTAACCTTCACATTGTTCCTCGAGGATTCCTCTCCACTTTGGTGGCGAAACCTACCCTTTTGGATCAGGTCATCAAAGCACAGAAGGTTGATCCCGGAATTTCCCGTATTAAGAGGAACATCAAGAACGGAGTTGCAGGATGTTTCTCAATTGATGATCAAGGAGTCGTATTCTTTAGGAACCGTTTAGTGGTTCCTAAAGTACGAAACCTAAGACGTTTGATTCTTAAGGAGGCTCATGAATCTCCTCTCACGATTCATCCCGGTAGTACCAAAATGTATCAAGACCTACGTCAAAGATTCTGGTGGACTAGGATGAAGAGAGAAATCGCTCAATTCATTGCTAACTGCGACGTTTGTCGTCGAGTCAAAGTAGAGCATCAACGGCCTGCTGGCACCCTTCAACCTTTAGCTATTCCTGAATGGAAATGGGACAAAGTCGGTATGGACTTCATTACCGGATTTCCCAGGACCAGGAAAGGGAATAATGCTATCTTCGTCGTAATCGACCGCCTCTCTAAAGTAGCTCATTTCCTGCCTGTTCGGGAGAGTATTACCGCTAGCCAGCTAGCAGACTTATATATCTCTCGAATAGTATCACTTCATGGTGTACCGTTGGAGATTAACTCACACCGTGGAAGTATTTTCACTTCCCGATTATGGGAAAGTTTCCAGAATGCTATGGGAACTCATCTCTCTTTCAGTACTGCCTTCCATCCGCAGTCAAGTGGTCAAGTGGAATGAGTCAATCAAATTCTGGAAGACATGCTTCGAGCCTCTATCATTTCTTTCGGTATGGAATGGGAAAAATGTCTTCCATTTGCCGAATTCGCTTATAACAATAGTTATCAAGCCAGCTTGGGCAAAGCTCCCTTCGAAGTTCTATATGGACGAAGGTGTCGAACACCTCTTAACTGGTCAGAGACCGGGGAAAGACAATTCTTTGGCCCGGATATGATCCAGGAAGCAGAGGAACAAGTTCGCATCGTTCGTGAGAGATTGAAAACAGCCCAGTCTCGCCAAAAGAGCCAATATGATAGTCATCATAAGGCTGTGACTTTTGAAGTTGGCGATAAGGCTTACCTTCGGGTTACTCCTCTTAAGGGAACCCATCGCTTCGGTATCAAAGGCAAATTGGCCCCTCGTTTCATCGGTCCTTTTCGCATTCTTGCCAAACGAGGAGAAGTTGCCTACCAATTGGAACTACCTCCGCACCTCTCCAGAGTTCATGATGTTTTCCACGTTTCTCAACTCAGGCGTTGCTTCTCGAATCCTATCCGCGGAGTGGACCACGAGATGCTTGATCTCCAAGACAATCTCACATATCGAGAATACCCCGTTCGTATTCTTGATCAAACTGAGCGCACCACTCGACGCCACAATATCAAGTTTCTCAAGGTTCAATGGTCACATCATTCCAAGAGTGAAGCTACTTGGGAAAGGGAGGATCGTCTTCGACTTGAGTACCACACCCTCTTTCCGGAGGAACCCGAATCTCGGGACGCGATTCTTTTAAGCGGGGGTGAGTTGTCACATCCCTAGCTAGCACTTGCATTAGGACCTAACTAGAGTGTGCATCATGTTTACTTTCAAAGAAACCTGAAATGGGATTAACAGAAACCCCAGGACCCCTCCCCTAACAACTAGGGTTTGCTAAAATATTTTCCAATGTAACCAAAATGCCCTTCAAAATGTTCATCATTTCTGCCTTGGTCTTAAACCTCTGCCAAAAATGGTGCACAATTTTTTAGGACAATCTAGGGCTTTGGATTAAATCATATGGTATTTGAATTTGGGCATTTAAATGCTATAAAATATTTTAAATGCTCAAATAATCATGAACTATAATGTTTCCTACTGTTCATATTATATACAGTAGGTATGACAAGTGTCATGAGTTATAAAAATGTTTAGGCATTTTTATTAATTGAACAAAGCTGCAAAAGAAATAAAACAGAAAGAAAATAGGAAAAGAAAAATAGGAAGGACTCTTACCTGAGCCCACTTACCTATTGGCCCAGCCGGCCCGGCCCACCAGGGGCATCTCCGTCTTCTTCGTCGCGCCAGCGCACGAAGCAGCTCGGTGGCGAGCGCCGCCGATGCGCCGGCCACCTCCTGCCTGCCTGGCTGGCCCCTCGGCCCTCTGGACAGACTAGAACGTCGCCACGAAGCCCCCTCGACCGTTTCCCCCTCTTCCCCGTGTCTCTCCCCTCCTCTCTTCCCTCCGCCGAGCTCCCCAGAGCGAGCTCGCCACCGACGACCGCTGACACCGCGCTCTACGCCACCCCCTCGCCTCCCCGAAGCACCACTAGCTCCGCCGCATCGCCCCGAAGCTCCCCACCGACGCACACGACGCCAGGAGCTCCGCAACGTCCTCCTCGCCGTCGTCTTCAACCTCCGGCACCGGAGATCGCCGCCGCCCGTACGCCGTCGTCCGACCGTCCCCGAGCTCACTTCGACGCCCTCTGCGACCGCTGTGAGCTCACGCTTCGAACCCCCCTCTCCTCGGGCTCATTTAGGCCTTGTAGCCGCCGCCCCCTTTGCTGACCGACGATCACCGCCGACGGCCCACTCACCGCCGTGGCCATAGGCACCGTACCTCGTGGCTGAGCACGCCATTAGCTTCAGTAGGTCACCAGCAAGCTAAAGCGAGCTTTAGCTCCTCCTCCCGTGCACTACAACCCCATCCCGACCAACTCCGTGCGAGCACCGCCGCGGACGAGCTCGTCGCCGTCGACTCCGGCGACCCCTCGTCCAACCAGTGGCACCGCTGGATGCGGCGCATCACCAGGAGCACACCGAGCCCATCCGCGCGGCAAATGGATGCCGGAATAGGGATTCCGACGAGTCACCGCCGTGCGAAATGGTCGCCGCCGGCCAAACTCCGGCGGGCTGACGTGGGCCGTTGATTAGGAGCTAACAGTAATTAGCTTAGTCACCACAGTCACTGACAGTGGGCCCCCGCTGTTAGTCAAACCCAGTCAACCCTGGTTATGACCGGAATTAGCTCCTGAGACACTGACATTAGGGACCCACCAGTCAGGTTTGACTTGGACCGCTCTGTTGACTGCCTGACGTCAGCATGATGTCATGCTGACGCAGTAAAGGTTTTTCTGGGATTTTTAGATTTAAAATAATTCAGGAAAATTCCAGAAAATACCTAAAACTTCTAAAAATCATATAAAATCAACCATAGCTCAGATGGAAAAGATTTATATATGAAAAATGATCAGAAAAATCCAATCTTTCTAATGGCACTGGTTTCATGCATGTTTGAACAAGTTAACTTGCTGTATACATCAAAAACATGATAATGCACTTATTTAAATAATAGTTTGAACTCCAATTTGAATCCTTGATTCAAAAAGGTTCAAACCCTTCTGGTTTTAGTTGCATTAGCCAACACACATGCATCTTGCCATGTCATGAGCATGCATCATATTGTTGCATTTGTTTGTTAATGATTGTATCGCCGGTATTCCCTGTGTTAGGTCCTGCTCCCGAGGATACTGCCGCGTATCCAGTTGAAGAGCAGTACCCGACAACTACCTTGTCAGGCAAGCAATCATTGATCATTCTGATACAAACCCAATCTTCTCGCTCCTGCTCTCTTTTACTGCATTAAGGCCACAGCGTGTGAACTGCTACTTGCTGCGGTAGTTGAACCCTATTCCCTTGCATGACCTGTCATTGCCACAGTAAATAGTTGAAACCCACTAGCATGTGTAGGAGTTGATTGAGCCATGTGATGTGTGATCCACCATGCTATTTACTTATGTTGCCTGCTATGCTTAGAGTTGTGTCTGGTCTGGTTCATCTGGGTGATGGATCAGAGTGAAATGATTTTACCGATAAGAGAAGGAAGTGTGGAATACGCTTGGTAAAGGTATCGATGAAAGGCCATGTTGGAGTACGTGGTGGGTTGTTTCATTGGAACCGTACATAGGACCCGAGATCTTTATGTGTGGTTCAAGTTGTAGTTACTACCATGCATTGGGCCCGAAACCAATGGACCCTCTCGACTTATTAATTACCCTCGATCTCTGTCCAGGAGTTGCAACTAGTTTCTGGTGTTTATAGCTTACTGGAGGTCGTGCACAACGCTGACCCTCGGGGTGGGTTGTGATGCGACAGGTACGTGGCACGGTGTACCGGTTGCCCGTTTGGTGACTCGGGAACCCTGTACACATCGTTTGGGGCCGTGAGCGACACCCCGGCCGGATCTCCCCACGGATGGAACCCAAATAGGCGATAAACCTGGACGAGAGACTTGAGTAGTTAGTCAGGTCGTGGCCGACACCCCGCTGGGCTTCCGCTTGAAGGTTGCCGAGTACACGCCGAGTAAACGGCGATAAGTGGTGAAAGCGTGTGTGAAGAGGTACACCCCTGCAGGGTTATCAAACTATTCGAATAGCCGTTGTTCGCGGTACGAACTACTTGGTTGCTCTTACAGTTCATAGACAAGTTGATGGTTACTACTAAAAGCCTCAAGATAAGCGTGAGTGCCGTGGATGGCCCTTCCGTAGGATGGCGGAAGAGGATCCTCGGTAGTGTATTGATGTGGTGAGTACAGGACTCGTGTTCGTAACAACATCTTGCAATCTGTTGAGAGTTGTAGTATAGGTTAGCCAAGGTCAAAGCTGGCATTCTGCTATAAACTCCACTACCCCCCTTTGATAATGTTGCATGTATGATAGGTTCTGTGGTAAGACTTGCTGAGTACCTTTGTACTCATGTTTGCTTAATAACTGTTGCAGAGGAGAACCCTGCCCCTGCCGATGGGTTCTACATAGACGTTGACGTCGACGAGTAGCTTGACACCCAGACGGTGATCTGGAGCTTGTGAAGGGCCTTGTAGATAGCCAGGCTACACCAAGCCTGTTTTATTTTCTAAGTTGTCTGTACTCAGACATGTAGCTTCCGCTTGTGCTTGTATGACTGTATGACTTGAGTGTTGGGTCATGTGACCCCTACCTGTATGAATATGTTATGTATGGCTCTTGGAGCCTTTAAAATAAAGTACTTTGAGTCATAGAGTTATGTTGTGATGTAATGTTGTATTTGCACATATTGAGCATATTGCGTGTATGATTGAAATGCTTGGTATGTGTGGGATCCGACACCTAGTTGTTTTCCTTTGGTAGCCTATCTTACAGGGAAATGCCTCCTAGTGATTCCAATGAGCCTTGGTAGCTTGCTACTGCTCGGAACACGTAGGCTGGCCGGCATGTGTCCTTCTTCGTTCCTGTGTCTGTCCCTTAGGGGAAATGTCACGCGTTGTTCCTTTAAGTCCATGTAGCTTGCTACGACTTGGGTTCATACGTTGATGACCGACACGTTCGTTGCTGGGTCATGGATGCCTGTCTCTGTAATTTAGTGCCACTTTTGGTTTATAACTAGCCATGTCGGCCCGGGTTCTCTGTCATATGGATGCTAGCGACACTGTCATATACGTGTGCCAAAATGCGCAAACGGTCCCGAGCCAGGTAAGGTGGCACCCGTGGGGTTACCGTGCGTGAGGCCGCAAAGTGATATGACGTGTTACAGCTAGATCGGTGTGACTTAGGATCGGGGTCATGACACAAACCGAATCCATGGACTGCTCAAAACTGATATTTAGGTCTGACTGCTCGCCGTTTAACACCGTAAATCCCAAGTCAAGATATTAGTCTGTAAAATCTGTGTGGTCGCAGTTTTCATACTTGTCTTGACCTCGAAATATATCCGCATTGCAATAAATCTCATTTGAGCCTTCTTACTTTCTCGCCGCCGCCACCTTAGTTTTAGGTTTTTACTTTATTTTTCTGATCTAATGTTGCAGCTCCAATCTGTGAAACCTGTTTGTCTCAATACTTAGCAATTTTTTCCCTTTAACGATTCTTGAGTATTGGCGCTTGTCACGGCGGCTTATATCACCGGTTTATCATTACCCATATACCATTAGGCCTCATTTAAGCCGCCGTTCCGAACATATGTTGTAGTCTGATTTCTAGCTTAATGAGCCAATTTTGAACTGGCAAAATATTTCCTTCTTTTAGGCTTCTCTACTCACAATGCCACCGAAGACAGTCACTTCGTGCAATTGGGTTCCTTCTGTTATCACCAATGCTACACTTGATGATTTTGTCAAAATTGGGTACTTGCCGAAAAAATCCATCATGCATTACCGCGCCCCTAAGCCGGGCGAAGTGAGGCCTCATTCAAAGGACAATGAAGTGGTTGTTTTTACTGATCACATGAACCGTGGCTTTTCACCACCTTCCGCCCTCCCTTTTTTTCATCAGAATTTCCCTGCAACATCAAATATGTTTCTTCACAGTTAATCAAAATTAGGCTGTGCCATAAATAGTTTTGTTTTTGCACAATAGTTAATATTCGATAGATGCTTGATGATGAAATCTGATAATCTGGTCATATGTGTCTATCCTTACAGTAACAGGTTAGCTAAGTTTCAATTACTTAAGAAGGTACCTTGCGCAGAGTTGATTTGTATTGAAAAGCAGTGATTTCTATTTACTCAAGACTTGCTTTCGTCCTTTTTTTTCTCTGAAATTGACGGTCAGTTCTAGGAGCAGAGTGCATCTAGCATAAGCTGGTGGAGTTGTGTGTTGGGCAATGGAACTTTTTACTAAAAATCTTGCCACTCGGTACCCATATTGACATGGGGGTCTTTCTTTTTCTGCCTTTTTTGTCTCGCCTCGCGCTTTATAAATTATTATGGAGTGTGGCAGTGATGGGTGTTGTACTAGCAGCACAAATATATACTTACACCCGCGCGCATCGCGTAGGTGAGTCATGATTGGGGTGGTGAACCGATTCGAGCCCCAAAAAGCAGGATCCCCGGAGTCGCTGCTGTTAGTGAAGAATCAAAACTAGTCTAATAAAAATTGTACAAACTTAGGCACAAGAGTTAATGTTAGTAAGTAATATGCGTGAATATGCAAACATAAAGATATCTGCTTAAAAATTTGCTGCCATCCATTTGTGAGTTGAGAACAAGGTTTAACTTGCTTGGGTTTAAAGTTGAAGACGGAGATGGTAACGTCCTAACAGCTGAACTGCCTAATCCATGCATTTCAGAAAAACCTTCATGAAGTTTTCCCATTATAATTATTGTGTCGATAATGTGTGCATTATTCTATTTTGACCTTCATTTAGAAGCATGGAAGATTTAGAAGGCATATGTATGATGACTGCTTTACCAATGTACTGAAAGGTTGTAGTCCAGCATCTTTGAAGAGCAGAATTTTGCTATTTGCATGATCTTATTTATGTAAACGTGGAGATAGATAACCTTGGACACAAGCTTGGAGTTTCCTCCACTTAAATATGCATGCATAATTTGTGAGTTCTAGGACCTTACTCTTTATCTGAATTTTAATTGGTGATGTCAGTAGTTGAAGCCAAGCTTCAGCTTACTCAAATGGTAGGGAGGTCATAGTGTTCCTTTACAAGCATAGTAGAGCATAGTATGGATTCTAATGTTCAACTCTGACTAAACAGGTTCTGCAAACGGTGTTTTACTGCACTTGACTGAAGAAGTAGGTGTCTGCTATATCCTGCACTTGAGGTGAGTTGTGTTCTCAGGTTTACATTGCAATGGGCACTCTTCTTGTAAACACAAATTCAGATTTATATACTATATGCTGGCATGACTGTTTTTATTAGGCAGGACAGTGCAGTAGTTGATGTATCTTGGGTTGATTATAAAGTTGCTTGGGTTTAATATTACCTAGCATGATGATGTATCAATGTAGCATTAGCATATGATCCAAGTGCTAGTACTGCTAGTAAATAGCTAATACCGTTAATGAAGAAGAAGAAAACTGCTAGTACAGTTAATGAAGAAGAAGAAAAACTGCTAGTACTGCTAGTAAATAGCATCAGACTGAATGTCTTTTATATATGGCCAATACAGTCTGATGGCCAATACAGTTATTGAAGAAGAAGAAAAACTGCTAGTACTGCTAGTAAATAGCATCAGACAGAATGTCTTTTATATATGGTACTGCTAGTAAATAGCTTCTTCTATATACTAATTTGCATCAAAGTGTAGAACAAAGCATCAGACTGAATAACTAACAGTGGGTAATTAACCTAACTATTCATTTTTCCTTAGGTTAATATAAAAATGTCCAGTGTATATATATTTGAAAATGATTGCTGCTAGATGTTAATTTGCTGGTACTAGCTAGAATTTGGCACTGAAAAGCAAAAGCAAAAGCTAATTAACTGCTGGGTAATAGCACTGGTACTAGGTAGCTAAAATATGTGTTCTGAAACACTGAGAGCAGAAACACTTACTACATACATATGCTCAAGAAACACTTACTAACCAGAAAAGGTTTTGACTTGAAATGTTAATAGCATAGAGAGCACCACAAGTTAAACACCTCAATCTGTTAGTTTTTGTCTGCATTTTCTCACATTCTTCTTGTATCTGATCCAGTATTGCTTGTAGTGGTCTGTCCAAAATGTTGAATGATACTGCTTGGAGATGCATATATTGTTTCACCTCTTCACATGCCAATGTATTTTCCATGTTGTGATGGAGGCCTTTTTTGCCTTGTCCACCTGAGAGGCCCTTGAGTTTGTTGGACTGTCGATTAACTTCCGTTCCGGCAAAGTCGGGTACTCCATATGTCCTATTTTTAGCAAAGGTCATGCTGAAATTTTCCGTGAATTTTAGCATGACTTTGCTAAAAATAGGACATATGGGGTACTTGTGACTAATGCATGGGCCGGGGTATCTTAGTAGTTAATTAAGTAGGATCAAGTGCCCCTTTATTCTAGCTGCATTGAACCATAGGTGGCAATAGAGCCAAGTGATTAGGCCCAACTTAGAATTCTCCTTCCCAGCTTAGCTTTTAGGATGCCTCGGTGTCGACAAACCATTAACTATAAAACCTTGGCTTTTAGGGTGCCTTGGTGTCGATAAAAACCGAAATGATGAAAGCATAGGCTTTTAGGGTGCCTCGGCGTCGAAAAACCCTCAATGATAAAAGCTTAGCTTTTAGGATGCCTCGGTGTCGACAAACCCTAAATGATGAGACCATGATCTTGTTCCTTGACAATAACCAACTTTTTGACCAAACTTTGTTCCTATTTAGAGAGAAACATGGCCAACAATGATGAGGCCGGGGGTTCGGGCGGCAAGGCATTCTGGGAGCTGTCCCAGGAGATGGAGGAACAACCTCACTTGTATGAGGACGCCGCCTTCCCCAACGATCCTGAGACCACTGATGGTACCGCCGAGGATGACCCCATTGATGCCACCACTGATGGTGCCGCCGAGGATGCCACCACTGATGATGGCGGCGCACACATAGATGGCAGCCAACCGAAGAGGCAACGGAAGGACCGGCGCCCGACCGTGCTCCGCACCCTCAAGGAGGAAGTTACTGAAGTGGACTCCGACGGGAATCCAACGACGCCCGAACGAATAGTCAAGGGGTACTAGCTTCAGCTCGGGTGCATTCTCCGGAGCACCGTCTCGATCAACACCGAGAACCTGAGGCATCCTGACCGAGGTAATTTGCGCAACCTCCTCTTCACGAAGCTACACGAACGATACAAGTTCCCCGCTGAATTTGAAAACACAAGCCTCAAAGGGAATAAAGTGAACAATGCTGCCCTCACGAAGATGAGCAAGGCCCTGTCTACTTGGAAAAGCAATGTGAAGAGAATGATCGAGAAAGGTGAGAGTTATGAGAAGATCAAGGAGAAAAATCCTTCGATCACCGAAGATGACTACAACGACTTCAAGATCAATTGCTCGAGCACTGCAAACTCCGAATCAAGTCAGTGGGGGGAAAGAAATGCAGGAGCTGAACTTAGGGGAACACACACTCGGTCCTGGCGGTTATAGAGTGGCGGAGCCTATATGGGACAAGGAGGAGGCGGACCGTGCCGAGCAAGGCCTACCGCCCCTCTTCGATAAATACGGTGACAAGCAGACCAGGAACTTTGTCAGGGCCCGGTACAAGAAGGACCCGAAAACAAAGGAGCTTACCACGGATCCGAAGACCAGGTCGATTGAGCTTGTTCTGGTAAGGAATACACCCCCACGTAATTAGCTCCATATGGTTGCATTCTAATTAATGAAGCCAAATTTCTAAATGGTTCACATTCCTTCCGCAGGCGACTGAAAGCAGTAGCGCGGGGTCGACTAAGAGCAACCCTTGGGACACCACTCTAAATAGGGCGTTGAATGTATTGAAGAACAAGGATAAGCTCAGTAAGCCGACGTCAGCTGGTCGTGTGGCCGGCAAAGGCTTGTCGACAAAATGGTCGTCATACTATAACACTGGTGGGCGAAAGGAGAAAAAGACAAGCTCGGAAAGCCAGGCGCGCGAGGTTCAAGAACTCAAGGCACAGGTGGCGCGGATTCCAGAGATTGTCCAAGAGCAAGTGCAACAACAACTCGGAGCGACGATCACCGCCATTGTGCCTACCTTGATCCAGGGGTTGAGTGCGTAGATTACAGGCGGCCAACAGGGGCCGCCCCCGATTCCTAGCTTCACGGCCAGCAACTCGCAGAACGCGATGGCGGGGCCATTGGTGTCTCCGGCGGAGGCGGCATTGGTGTCTCCGACGCCGGCACGGGAGCTTAATGCACCCGGGTGTATGCCGGCCGGCACCTCTGCAGCAAGCGGCCCCTCCGTTGGCGGTGCCTTGACATTAGCCGAGCTCGACGCCAGCATCACGGTAACTAATTAACCCTCTCTCAGCCGAGGACTTCATCTCCTTGCCTTTGACTGGGCATCCCTGACGCCCTACATATTTTCGCAGGGCACCGCCGACGTTCCGTGCACTCTCCTGCACTTCGTGAACAACGAGTTGGTCAATGTCGCCAAGGGAAAAATCGTTCAACCGGGCAACCCCTTGTTCCACGGTACCCAGATGCCACCCAACTTGTTTAGGGTTCAACTGGTTCGGGTGTTGCCAGGCTGCGACGAGTTGTTACCCCCGATTCGACCCGTCGGGGCCGACGATGATGATGTGATGACCCTCAGCGCCTGCCTGAGCTAGCCCCTGCTTTGGCCGAAGAGCTAGATTCGTTTGGGGCGGGGGACACCACCCCAAAGACAACACCGCCAGTCGTGCCGGCGCTAAGTCGGCCCAATGGCAAGGCCGCCGCAACGGTGCCGGACATCCCTATGCCACTGGATCCAAACATGCATATGGCACAGGATCAGAACAACGACAACGACGATACATTTGGCAACGTCGATCAGTACTTTGCCAATCATGGGTACGGTGGCGACTTCATGGGGCCTCCTTCTCCAGAAGCCAACCCAACAAAAGACGTGCGCGATCTAGCTGGTACCACAGAGAAGCCAAGTTGCAACAGGCGTCGTCTGCCGTTCAGCTCTCAGGAGACGCCTCCAGCTGCCGACTTCACCGAGCCTCAGATAGGCAAGGTGCGAAATATTATCAGCCCCAACACACTCAAGAAGGCGGTCTGTGAGCAAAACTCGGTCCCATTACAGGAGAAGAAGAAGGCACGCAAAAGAAAGACTAACAAGGGTGCGAGCCAGCCGGAGTACGATCCGTGCTCAGGACGGGCCACCTTCACCTGAGGATTAATGAGGAGGGTGCATGTGGCGGGTAGGCCGATGCTACCGAGAAATATGCTGCAACCGGTGCTATGCGGAGTCTGCATAACAGTGTTCTTTCTTTGGAGTAATGGCGTCTCAGAGAGAAGGATGTG
Source organism: Secale cereale (assembly GCA_902687465.1). Taxonomy (NCBI): domain Eukaryota; kingdom Viridiplantae; phylum Streptophyta; class Magnoliopsida; order Poales; family Poaceae; genus Secale; species Secale cereale. Next base: position 655,891,387 of record LR738712.1, read on the forward strand.
GCATACCCGGTTTTCGCGGCCAAGGTGCCAGAGGACAAGGGCTTTGTGGATAACTCCATCGGGGGTACGATCGTCCTGCGGTTTGATGACGTCCATGCTATGTTGAACCTTCATCCGCTGCACTACACCTTCGTTCGGCTATTTTCGCTGAGTATGGAGATGCGGATCATTCAGGACAAGACCCCGGACATCGTGATAGTCGACCCCTTCTACATGCGTGCCAAGATCTTGGGCAGCGCTGGGGACCGGCAAGTCACGAGTTCTTACCTCGAAGGCGTCATTATGGCAAACCGAGATAAGGATAACTTCCTCGTGCCTTACTTTCCCGAGTAAGTCCTCCCCTCAACCGCCCCGTAACATATGAATTCTTAGATTTCGATCGTTTTTCTTTTAACATTCCGTGTTTTCTGCAGTGACACACATTGCACGCTCATCCTCCTAAGCCCAAAATATTCCATGGCCACGTATTTCGACCCGGACCGTCAGTCGAACGTAGACTACACAAATGTCAAGAAGGTTCTTGATGATGTTCTCCCCGGCTACGCCAAATCTGGAGGCACCTTCACCAGGCCTATTCGTAAGTACGACAAGCACGTGTTCTCCCACAATATGATGTTCTGCTGCGTCAAGCAGCCGTCTGGCGGTCAGAAGGGTGCCTACTACGCCATCCATCACATGCGGGCGATCGTATGGGACCATCATCGACTTCTGCTACCGAGTAAACTCAAAGATTGGGCCGCGAGCATGTCGGCAATCCAGGACGCGGACATCAGACAAGAATTCTTTCGCATCCAGTCGGAGTTTGCGGAAATCATCCATCAAGATGTCCTTCGTACCTCGGGGCAGTTCTACCTCAGAAATCAACCGTCCAACAGTGACATCGACACAATGCTACAAATGCAGGCTGACAACGCCCGTGATTTCATGACTCCCATGATAGACGGCGGCTTCATCCACGCTCCGGTCCCTTGAGTCGAGTCGAAAGCAGTGATGATGTGTCTAGTTCTGAAACATCGATTGGCTCATGTTGTAATTAAACTTTAATGAACTTGTAGTATGTCTCTTTGGTTTCGAGAGTCATTCAACTTAGATGTAATCGATGCTATTAATGTCTTGCTTTTCTCTTCCGATCGTTCTGTTGCATACTTATATATTGCTTATGTATTGTCTGTGAATTGGTACTAACGTTTCGTTTGGCTAGTGCATAGCGATGCCGTCGTATGTCGTGTACAAGGGTAAGGTTCCCGGAGTCTACGACGACTGGGAGGAGTGTCGGAGACAGGTTCACCGATTCAGCGGTAACAGTTACAAAGGGTACACCACTAGGGCCGAGGCCGAATCTAGATACGCCCGCTATCTAGCGGGAGAGGGGAGGGAGCGTTGGAGGAACCGGATGAAGGCGAGTTTCATCGTGATGATGCTCATCGTGATGACCGCAGCTCTCTTCTATGTGATGGTAGTTTAGATGGTCGATATCGACTTGTAATGTGAAGACAAACTCGCTACTCGCGGTCTCAAGACTTGTAATATAATGTTCTATCTTTGTTCGGTCTTTTCAATGCGGAGACTAATATGATGAATTGTATTCGAAGACTAATATGATGAATTGTATTCAGAGACTAATCTTCTATTGTATTCGATGAATCAGTTGTTGATGTGTGCTGTCTATATTCTGTCCAATTATACATTTTGTAACATGTGCAAAAAACAGAAAATAAAAAAACCTAATATTCATACTAATGGCGCATCACATCACAGTGCGCCATTAGTACGCCAAAGGATACTAATGGCGCATCATTAAACAGTGCGCCATTAGTATGCCGAACTTACTAATGGCGCATCTTGTTGTTGTGCGCCATTAGTATGCCAAAGCACCTGGGTATACATGGCCCCCTGGGAGGCATACTAATGGCGCACTGTTGTATATACTAATGGCGCATCTGAGGTGCGCCATTAGTATACCAGATACTAATGGCGCACCAGAGGTGCGCCATTAGTAAAATATACTAATGGCGTGGCACTAATGGCGCACCACTAATGCGCCATTAATGGCGAAATTAGGTGCGCCATTAGTAGGCCTTTTCCTAGTAGTGACCGGACTTCCACCACTTGTCATCAAATGAAGTGTTGGAAGAGTTCGTTGCCATGAGGATCTTGGACAAGACCGCCGACAATGCGGTTTTAAGAGCTCAACGATCAAAGAAGCCTAACCTCGCCTTGAAGGCCAAGGCTTGTGTGGAAGAAGAGGAGGATGAGGACGATGATGAGAGTTGCCCCGAGGACACCAAATATGCCTATCATGAGCACATGGCTCTTGCTTCACGGCAATTTTGGGGCAACAAGAAGAACACAAGACCCAACTTCAACAAAGAACAACTCAAGTGGCAGCAAGGGCAAGCAACGAGTGAGGACTTGCTTCAATTGTGGGAATGTAAGCCACTTTGTTGTAGATTGCCCATATGAGAAAAGAGAAGACTTTGGAGGCAAGCTTATCCGGAAGGACAAGGCCAAGTCTTATCCCAACAAGAACAACTTCAACAAGAAGACCCCTCCTAAAGGGTTGGTGGCCCAAGAAGTATATGTTGAGGATGATGATAATGATGAAGATGATGAGGTGGTCACCATGGCCACAATTGCTATTGCTACTACTCCGCGCTCATCTCTCTTCGACTCGCCAAATGAGAACCATGGCCATCTCCAGGAATTTGGGCCCCGGTGTGAAATGTGACATGGGGCTCAAAAGCTTGCAAAAAATTATATAACTAATATTACTAGACATATTTTCACTTAAAAATATAGCTTTGATATGTGTTCATTCGCATAATATTTAAAAATATATCATATAGTAATGCCAAAGAGTAAACATATGTTCTACTGAAAAGCATCATTTGTCTAGTATTTCTTCAAACAAAATCTCTAAATCCATCGAGTCTATTCTTGCAAAAGAAAAATTGATTGAGAGCCAGTTCTTTTGGGTGGCTTAAAAAATAAGCTGCCTCTCCCTAGATTATGCTGCTGCAGCAGGGAAACAGGTGCCGATGGCCTGCCGTACAGCAGACGCGCGTTGGTCGTTCGTCATCTATCGGCGTCACGTCCCTTCGCGGAAGCAGCTAGGCGTCGCCTCCCTATTTGTCGCTGTCAAGTCGTTCTTTTTGGGAAAGAGAGATATTTATTTTTCTCTCGTCCATCCGGCTGGGGCCTGTTTGCTGCGATTAGTGCAAATATGGACTATGGGCCTCACCCGAATAAAAGGACTATGGGCCTCAGTCATAACGAACTTCCACTTTTGGTGCATCCAGCTGCAGTTTTCTAGCGATTGGATCCGGCGAGCCAGCTAAAAAGCCAGTCATGCAGGGCATGAACGGGATCGTACCAAGGTTTTTTTTCTCCGAGCGGGGCCCCTACGATTTTGGGGCCCTGTGCGATCGCACCGCTCGCACAGCCCCTTCGACACGCCTGATGAGAACATCACCGCCAAGTGTCTCATGGCCAAGGCCACCAACAAGGTAACCCCAAATATCAATACTACCATCTCTTCTAATCCTTCATTGATGAATTGTATTGATGAGAGTGAGGGAACTAACGAGGGAGACAATGAATTTGAGTTGTTCATGAGCAAACTTAAGGGCTAACCCAAGAAGCACTTTGTTGCTCTCTTGGAACAAATCGGTGAGGCCAATGACATGATCGAGGCTCACGAGGAGACCATTGCTAAAATGGAAGGACATAGTCGAGACTATGCCGATGAGATATCGGATCTCTCTAATGCTCTAGAGGAAGTGCGTGGTCTTCGTTTGTCTCTTGAGGAGTCACACAACGATGATCATGCTAAATTAAAGAAAGATCTCGATCATGCTTTAGTTGTCTCTCGTATGTTTAATTCCGAGAAGGCAAAACTTGGGGTTGACCATGCTAGACTCAAGGAGGAGTTTGTTATACTCGACAAGGCTCACAAGGCCTTGAAAGGTATGCATGCTTCTCTCAAGGAGTCTCATGATCAACTCCAAGTTTCGCTAACCAAGGAAAAGGCTATCTTTCCTCGCATGATGTTGATTGATAATGCAAATGCTACTAACCCATGTTGCGAGCATGTGCATCTTGTTGAAGAAAATGCCAAGTTGAAGAAGCAACTTGAGAAAGGCCATGTGACATGCATACAAGGTGAGAAGAACATCAACAATCTTTTGAGTAATCAAAAGGAGGTTGTGGCAAAGGAAGGAATTGGGTTTGTTCCTAAGCCCAAGAAGAAGAAGAATGACAAGACCAAGCTACCTCCCCCTCTCCGACAAACCTTTGTAAAAGAGGGAGAGGGCGCCTCTAAGAAGAAGAATAATGTGAAGGGTAGCGGGGTCAAGAAAAACCCCACCATACCATCAAACATGGACGGCGACTTTAATCCTTCATATGTTTTATGTCGTGCTAGTGATGGTCATGTCTTTGCTAAATTTGTTGGTTCTTCTTATGAGTACATTGAATGGTCTATTTGGGTTCCTAAGACCCTTGTTACTAACCTCAAAGGACCCATTACCAAATGGGTACCTAAATCCAAGCATTGATCTCTTGTAGGAGTTTGCTTCCGGTGGGGGATCATGGTTGCTCGATAGTGGAGCCACAAATCATATGACTGGAAGCAAAGACTTGGTGGTGGATGTGCATCTAGGTTCATCTATGGACACCAACGTCGAATGGGGTGATGCTTCATCTTCTAAGGTATTGTGGCTTGGCAAGGTTGTTGTCTCTCATGATCTCACGATCGAGAAAGTCATGCTTGTTGAGTCCCTTGCATATAACCTACTTTCTGTTCGCCAACTTGCACTTATGGATTTCGCTACATTCTTTGATATTGATACCGTGGCCCTCTTGTGGAGCAAGACTCTTAAAGTAGCCTATGTTGGACATGTCCAGAATGGTCTTTATGTGGTTAACTTCTCGAAGCAACCCACTAAGACCGCGACATGCCTAATGGCTAAAGTTGATGTGGGATGGCTTTGGCATCGCCGGTTAGCCCATGTCAATATGAGATCTTTGCAAAGTCTTCTCAAGGGGGACCATGTCCGTGGACTAACAAATGTTAGCTTTGCCAAAGATCGTGCTTGCAGGGCTTGCATTGAAGGAAAGTTACATGAGACGGCTCACCCTCCCACGACTATCATCTATTCAAAAAGACCCCTAGAGCTCCTTCACATGGATCTCTTTGGGCCTCCATTTTTCCATAGTCTTGGGGGTAGAAAGTATTGCTTGGTGATTGTGGATGATTATTCAAGATACACCTGGGTATACTTCTTCAAGAAGAAGAGTGAGACCCAACAAACCGTCATCAACTTTGCAAATGAATCTCAACAACAACATGAAGCAAAGATTGTGATGATCCGAAGTGATAACGGCACCGAGTTCAAGAACTACACCTTGGATGAGTTTCTTAGTGATGAGGGGATCAAACATCAATATGCAGCACCATATACCCCTCCGCAAAACGGTGTAGCGGAAAGAAAGAACCGGACACTGATGGATGCGGCAAGGACCATGATGGAGGAATTCAAATCTCCATACAACTTTTGGGCCGAAGCCATCAACACCGCATGTCATGCATTCAATCGGCTCTATCTCTGCAAAGGCTTGAACAAAACTCCATATGAGATTCTTACCGGTAACAATCCCAATCTCAAGTACTTCTGGGTGTTCGGGTGTAAGTGTTTCATCCTCAAGAAAGGTGTTCGTTTGTCTAAATTTGAATCTAGAGCTCATGAGGGCATATTTGTTGGTTATGCTACAAACTCTCATGCTTACCGTGTCCTCAACAAGTCCAGTGGACTCATTGAGGAGACGAGTAACGTAGAGTTTGATGAAAATAACAGCTCCCAAGTGGAGCAAAGTGGTAATTGTGATGTAGGTGATGAAATTCCTCCTCAAGCCATAAGAAGAATGGGTGTTGGATATATCCTACCCATTGAGGAACCCCTTGTGGCCGAAGGAGAAGGATAATGTTCCACTCAAGTGGAACCATCACCAAACCAAGACCCACACGCTTCCGAAGAACAAAGTGAAGGCCCTCAACCGGACGAATAAGGCCAAGTGCAAGATCAATCACAAGATGGTGGGGAGCCACCAAATGATGCACAAGGCCAAGTTCTATCCTCTGAGCAAGATCAAGATCAAGAGGAAGCTCAAGATCAAGATCTAGCTCCTGACGTTGCTCAAGATGATCAACTCGGTGCTCCTCAATTATCTCTTGAAGAGCAATTGGAGCGTCGTGCTGCAAAAGTTGCCTCCAGGCTTGCTTCCAGAGAACATCACATGGAGAATATTCTTGGAAGCATCAAAAGGGGGGTAAGCACTTGTAGACAATTAGCAAACTATTGTGCTCATCAATCTTTTGTCTCCTGTGTTGAACCTCAGAAGGTATATGAGGCACTCGAAGACCCTGATTGGCTTAATGCCATGCACGAAGAACTCCATAACTTTGAGCGCAACAAAGTGTGGCGTCTGGTGCCGAGGCCAAAGGAGAACCATAATGTCATTGGAACCAAGTGGATCTTTAAGAACAAGCAAGATGCTCATGGCATTGTCATCCGCAGCAAGGCGCGTCTAGTGGCTCAAGGCTACTCCCAAGTCGAGGATATCGACTACGGTGAAACATTTGCCCCCGTTGCTCGCCTTGAATCTATTCGTTTGTTGCTTGCCTATGCTTCTCATCATAATTTGAAGTTGCAACAAATGGATGTGAAAAGTGCATTTCTTAATGGTCCTATTAATGAGTTGGTGTATGTCAAACAACCCCCGGGGTTTGAGGATCCTAAGTTCCCCAATCACGTGTATCAACTCGATAAGGCACTCTATGGCCTTAAACAAGCCCCACATGCGTGGTATGAGAATCTTACCGAGTTGTTACAAGATCGTGGGTTTGAAATTGGGAAAATCGACCCCACTCTCTTTACTAAGAAGGTCAAAGGGGAATTGTTTGTCTGCCAACTATATGTTGATGATATTATCTTTGGTTCTCCTAACAGAGCTTTCAATGATGAGTTCGCCGCACTCATGACCACACATTTTGAGATGTCTATGATGGGAGAATTGAAGTACTTCCTTGGGTTTGAGATCAAGCAAAGAAGAGAAGGGATCTTCATCAAACAATCCAAGTATACTCAAGACATGCTCAAGAGGTTCAATCTAAGTGATGCCAAGCCGGCTACTACTCCAATGCCAACCAAGTGCCAACTTGACATTGATCCCAATGGTAAAGTGGTGGATCAAAAGGTATATCGCTCTATGATCGGATCCTTGCTTTACCTTTGTGCATCTAGACCGCATATTATGTTGAGTGTGGGAATCTGTGCACGGTTTCAAGCCTCACCTAAGGAAAGTCACTTTGTGGCATTCAAGCGAATCTTTTGATATTTGGCTCATACCCCAAACTTTGGCTTATGGTACCCAAGAGGAGCAAACTTCAACCTTGTAGGTTTCTCCGATTTGGACTGGGCGGGAGAAAAAGTGGATAGGAAGTCCACTTCCGGAGGGTGCCAATTCCTTGGTTGCTCTCTCGTTGGTTGGTCTTCCAAAAAGCAAAGTTGTGTGTCTCTCTCGTCCACCGAAGCTGAGTATGTGGCAGCTGGCCGTTGTTGTGCTCAACTCTTATGGATGAGGCAAACTTTAAAGGATTACGGTTTCACTTTGTGACGCCTGAGACCGACGTCCCAGAAGATTCCAGAAGATTCCCGAAGATTCCAGATGTTCCGGGTTGCCCGTGTGTTCTTTGTGCTTGCTTTATTTATTTTGCATTGCATCATATCATCATGCCATCATCTCATTAATTTTTTTTTGCAACCTAATTAAATCGTGTGGACCTTTGGTCCATTTAAATCGAGGGAAGGATGTCTTCTCTTTAAAACATATAAAAGCCTCTCAATATTTAGGGAGCTATATTTATTAATTATTCCATTGCTTCGGAATCACCATAACACACTTGCATAATTTCCCCATGTCTTTTCACTCCGAGCTTCTCCTTCAAAACCCTCCCTATAATGCTTTTCCGTTGTTTCGAGGTTCCTCCAAAAATTTGAACATTTTTGGACACTTCAATAATCACGTCTTAGTTCAAACCTATTTGAATTAAATTCAAATATGTTTGAATTATTTTCCGATCTGACCTTTTGTATTTTTCTTCGGTCGTGCTCATTTTTACGAGCCCGAGAAAAATAACCTTGTCCTAATTCTTGCCCTAACCCCCCTCCTCTTTTTCTCTTCTTCTCTTTTGTTTCTGCTAAAGAAATAAAAGAAGAGCAGCAGCCCACCGGCCTCCTGGCCATCTGGGCCTCCTCCTTCCCCCCAGCGGCCCAAGTCTCCCCCACCAGCGGCCAGGCCTCCTGGCCCAACCGCTATCCTTCCTGGCCCGAGGCCCGACCACACCGGACCCTAGCTCCCTCAGCTTGCGCACCCTCTCCCGTCACTCCTTCCCGCACCCCGCCGCCAGCGACCGTCCTCACCCATCGCTCGCTCTGTCTCTGTCCCGTTTTCCCCTCAGCCCGATTCCCTTCTTCCCCCTCGCTCTACCCCTCATGCCCCCATCTCCTCGGCCTCCCGCAGCGCTCCTTCGGCCTCCCGCACGCCAGGGCGCCGGCCCGCGACCGCGCGTGGCTTCTCTCCTCGCCCTGCCTCCACGCCCGAGGACCTGCAGCGCCTCCTCTCCAGGCGAGCGCCAAGCGCCCGCGACCCCGCCAGTTCGCGGCTCCCTCCGTGCCGGAGCCCCGCGGCCTGCTCTCGCCCCCTCCGTCCTCGAGGCCGTCCCGCTTCGACCCTCCGTCGCTCCTGCCCGATTCCCATCCGTCGCCATCGTCCCTTGCAGCACCGGCCTCAGGCCTTCTCCTCCGCCTCCAAGGCCGCAGCGGTCGGATCCCGCAGCGCCCGAGGGCGCCTCGCCCCGTCGACCTTCCTCAGGTCTACTCCAGCGCCGGCCTCCTCTGGCCAGGCATCGCCTCCTGCCAAGGCCACCGCTGCTCCTTCCGTTCGCCAGGGGCCGAGCCCCGCAGCGCCGAGGCCGAAGCCCCGCCTCCGTGCACCACAGCAACCTGCAGCCGTCCTTCGTCTCCTGCGCAAGACCCCGAGGCCTGCTGCCTCCTCTTCGCCGGCTGGTTCCGCAGCGCCTCGCCGTGCTGCCGTTTTGCTTGTTTTGGTGTTGCTCTATGCTGTTGACTTGTCAGATGACCCGTGTACCTTTTCGGAGACGTGAACGACTACGTATGGGAACAACTACACGACGCCGCAAGTACCTCTACATGACACGACCAAGTACCCCTACACGTCAATGCGACAAGTACCACGACGGCGAGTACCTCTCCGATGAATGTGAACAACTACATGGCGATGCGACAAGTACCACTACTTCCTCTACCGTCGCCCCGAGGACGTCCGATGCCGCGACAAGTACCCCTTCGGAAACGAGAACGTCTACTTCCCTCTACGACACGTGTACCACGACTCGCGAGAACGCCTTCTTCCTCTACGTCTCGAACCGCCCCGAAACGCACGCTTCGAAGGTATAACCCCGAGACAACCCCGTGGATGAACGCTTGTGCTTGTGTTGTATGAGATGCTCCCTTGTGTGCTCCGTGCCCGTTTCGACCTTTTTCATGCTCCTCGGTTGCCTTCGTCGCCGACTCGTGGGAACCCGGTGACGGGATTGCCCCACCTTTCATCTCGTTTGACTCGCTCTCCGCCATCTATCTTTTGCACCGGTCGCTCGACGAGTTACCGGAACCGAGTTGTTGCCTTTGCATCATTTCGGATCGTTGCCGTGGCACCCTTTCCTTCCACCACGATGACAAATGCTTCATATCCTCTTAAGTCAACCTTTTAATAAAATTGCATAAACTTGTTCATGTCATCCGCATCATGTTAACAACATTATATAATGTTTAATTGTTGTTTGCTTATAATTATTAAAACATGCTCATGAGGATTTTCCGGATATGTTGTTGTTATTCTCCGGCCTCATTTAAATTGCCTAGTTAGTGTAGTTTTATTATGCTTCACCTCTTGCCATGCTAAAAACATTTAATCTTGTCTTGTAAATAACCGAGAGTCAATTAAATAATTAATTGTGGTGTTTCGTCAATATGCAACTCGTTGCATATTGAGCTCCACTTAACTTGTAGTTTTGTTTGTGCACTTTGCCATGCCATGCATATTAAACCGGACATGCATCATATGCCATGTTTATGCTTGTGTGTTTACCGTGTTGCTTGTTTCTTTCCGGTTGCTTCTCTTGTTAGCTTCGGTTTCGTTCCGGAGTTGTGAGGATTCGCTCGACTGTGTTGCTTCGTCTTCTTCGTGGATCCGTTCTTCTCCCTCTGTGGAATCCCAGGCAAGATGACCGAACCCGGATACCATTACTATCTTTGCCTATTGCTAGTAGTCTCGATCTATAGTTTTGCCTCGATGCCCATGTTTTCCTGTCAGCGTCCTATTGTAACCATGAACCTGTTTAACCACCCTACCTATGCAAACCGTTGTTTGGCTAAGTACGCTTCGCTCAGCCCCTCTTATAGCTTTGTTAGTTGCAGGTGAAGATTGAAGATGCTTGCTTCATGTTGAAGTTTGGTTGGGTTATATCACACTATATATATGCTTAAAAATGAAATCATCTATATATTGGCAAGGGTGAAAGGCTAAGCCTTTTGCTTGGTGTTTTGTTCCACTCATGCCGTTAGGAACCGTATAAACCGGTGTTATGTTCCTTGATTATGCGTTCCTAACACTGTTGGGGTGTATGGGACCCCCTTGATAAACCGCTAAGTGCTAAGTCTTTTCCAGCAAGTCCCAACATTTGGTACTATTTTCCTCATAACAACAACTTAATTAATTAATTAAATTTGCATAGGGGGTCGCGTCCCCGAGGATTCTTAATTCTACATAGCAGGGGGGGCCAGCGCTGATGGTGTTGGTCCCAAACGAGGGTTCTGCAGGGCCACCTTGGGGCAACCCGAGGTATCTGGTATAACCTGTAGAATCGCCCATCCGGTCGTGTCCTGAGACTTAGATACGCGTGGCTACTATCAGGGTGTCGACATGCCGGGAGGATTTGCTGGATTAGCCTTACCTTAGTTCGGTTTAACTTGAGCACGGGATTCCGAGAATACTCGGGTCTTCCCACCTTGGAGTTGCGACTCCGCGGATCGTGGGCTTGTAATGGGTCAAGTTGGAACACCCCTGCAGGGTTATGAACTTTCGAAAGCCGTGCCCACGGTTATGTGGCAGATGGGAGCTTGTTAATATCCGGTTGTAGAAAACTTGACACAATGTTCTAATACACTACCAGCGTGTGTACCGTGACTGTCAATTTCCGAATAGGGATTCGGGAGTTGAACACGGTGGGGTTATGTTTGACCGGTTTTAGCTAGGATCACTTCGTGATCATCTCTCGACCGAGGCACTTCTCTTCTCGCTCTGTATTACGTAAGTTAGTGCTAGTTGCTGCTGTAGACTCTTGTTGTTCCTTCACCTCTCGTTCTTTTCTTCAGCCTTATCCTCTCCCAAGGCTTAAATAGTCATGTTACCCGGGAACGGGATTGCTGAGTCCTCTGTGGCTCACAGTTACTTCACCACACCAGATGCAGGTTCAGCCGAGTTTGAGGCAGGAGTTGGTTCAGTTCTTCACCGGGAGCTCGATGAAGAGTGTGGCCGTATGCTTGTGACGTTTCGACGATCAGTAGTGGTTTCTACTAGGATTCGATCTGACCTATGGCTTTATGTTGTTTTGGTATCTTTTTTTTTATCTTCGCCCGTAGTCGGGTTGTGATGTTTTGAGTGATGTATTGCTTATGTATTGTATTGTGTGAAGTGGCGAGTGTAAGCCAACTATCTCCTTTTGCAATTTAATCCCTCTTTTACATGAGTCGTGCATAGATACCAAACTTGAGATCATTCTAGGATGGGCTTATATCTTTAAGTCGTGCCTCGACACGTAGGAGATATAGTCCCATCCTGGGCATTAGAAGTTGGTATTCAGAGCCTTCTCCGACCTAGAAGCCCCCACTGATTGATCGAATCGTTGACGGTTGAGTCTAGGCAAACACTGAAAATATTTTGAGTCCTATATTATATCGGAGAGTAGGATTTCTTTTGCTTCTCATCCCCTTTCACTCTGGTGAGGACTCCTGACGACTACTCTTGTCTCTCCTATCTTCAAAAATTGCACCAAATTTTTTTTTAGGATCTCGCGAGTATTCTGGGATTGTTTCGATGTTCTTGTGACAAGGATATTGTTCTCGATGCCTCCTGTTCCCGAGGAGTTGAGCTTCGGGGTATTGTTGTCACAAGCATATCACGGCAGTACTAAATACTTAAGACGGCCGACATCGAAAATCTCTCCTATACGGCCAGTGGCAAGATAACCCCGACATCACCCAGTACTGGGGAGGTAGTTCGAGAGTATTGCCATAGCTTGTATAGTGGATGCTTTTCGAAGGTCCGAGGTACACAGTTTCCGAGAAAGACTGGTTATGTGTTGAAGGATGGATACACCTAGATGTAGGTTTAGAGTTGATTGCGCGGTGCTTCCCGTGTATCCCCAACACCTGATTGCATAACTGGAAACTTTCGGAAATTAATAGGTGGGTTCATCCAGTAGTTCTAGGCATTCTTCCAACGGATGCTCGATATGAAGTTTGGGGTTCTACATTGAGTGAAGTGGTTTTATGGACTTGTTCTGATCGGGAGTTGCATCTTAAAGGGTCCTTGGCTATGCTGATCCGGGGATTGCAAAACCCTTTTGTAACACGTTCCATGAGCTTTCAGCACGAAGATGTCGAACGAAGCTTCTATCTTGTATTTGTTCTATCTGATCCTTGTTCCTTTTTTTATTTACCTTTTGTTCTCCAAGTGGCTTCTCGTCAAGTTGATGTACCTACAGAATTCATTCGTTCATTCTTTGCTCGGATGATATTGTGAAGATGATGCTGCGACTTATCTATCCTTTGTTTTCGTTTAGATTCTGGTATTCGAGTTGCTTCGATGTCAAGTGTTGATTTCATACCTTTCCTATTCGGTGTTCTCATATTTCTATGGGAGTGCTAATTCTTCTTGACCATCAAGATTTTCATGTTAAACCTTTTCAACCGGTGTGCCTTCTCTTCAAGTTATTCCATACGGACGCCATTGAGAAATCCGACGTTTTGTCTGTTTCATTCATCCCAAGTTGTCTTTGTTTCCCCACCCTCCCACCCTTCTTCTTCTTGGAGTCAGAAATTCTCAGATGAAGTATCCATTTTATTCATGTGATATTTCTTCATTCTTTTCCTTCAATGTCCTTATCCGGTGATTCTCGTGAAGATGCTCGAGAACTTCAAGTTCATCATTCTTTTATTCTCAGATTCTGTCGGTGGATGTAATTCAAGATTTCGGTGTTGATCTTATCCTTTTCCTCATTTCACAATGCTTTCTTATTCCGGTGGACCAATTAATCATTCTCCTCTTGTTATTCATATCCGGAGTGCTGAAGATTCATGTTTCCATTCTTAATCCGTTCAAACTATTTTGAGGATTGTCATCTTACTCAAGCCATTTTTAATTCAACCGGTGCAATATCTCTTAAGCAATCTTTTCAACGGTGATTTCTTTTGAGTGGGCCCTAACCCACAGGTCTTTTTCCAGGATCTTACCCGACTCTTCTATTTTCTGGAGTTATACTCAAATTCTTCTCAAGTGTGACGTAAGAATGATTTCCATCAGTCACATGCCTTCTCCAAGATCGCTTTCAAATTCTTTTTCATCATTGGTTCAACCTTTTAATTATTCATTCCGGAGTGCTCAACAATTCTTCATGGCATTTCTCGTCTTCACTATCAGCATTTGGAGACCGGAGAAGTGTTTCTCTTAAATTTTGACCCGTTCTCTTGATGAGTTGTGATTCTAGCTTCATGCCATCCTCATAATTGTTTTCGATTGTGGGAGTTGTTTTCATGCCCCTTCAGAGCAATTCTTGAATTCTTTTCTTTGTGATCCTCCGAAGGCCATCATTTCAGAAGATTCTTCGTTCTCAGTTTTCAACTTCGTTCTCCAAATATTCTTCATTGATGCCTCTTCGTTCGTCTCCATATTCTTACGGTGGTTCTTTCAAGATTACCCTTCCGTTGTTATCGTTTTTAATTCACTCGTTCTTTTCACAATCCTACCGGTGGTTCGTTGAAGATTTACACAAGCTTGTGCGAGATCTCTCTTTAATTCTTTCCAACGAGAATAAGTAGTATGCCAAATCCGTTTGGTTGTCATCAATTTAAATTGGTGAAGGATACTCACAACATAATTCTTATTCTTGTTCCTTCCAAGTGATTTAATTCTTTTGTCTGGAGCTTGTTCATCATATCATATCCTTGGTTCTAAGTTATTCATCTTGTTTTCCGGAGCTCCAAGCTATTTCTATTATCATTTCAAGCTCCCTCTAATTCACCGCAGGCCTTGAATCTTATTCTTTTTCATCTTTCACTTCTCATGCTTTCATTACTGGAGTTCTTCATGGTGGTTCATCATGTTTTAATTCATCCTCGTAGTCTTCATCAAGATTCTTGTTGTTGGAGCTCAAGCATTCTTCATCATGCTTTCCTAGTGCAATCCTTTCTACCTTATCTTTTTAGATGGTGTTATGTCATTCTTGTCAATTCCTTCATGTTTCATGATTCACGAGTTATCAAGAATGGGATATTTAAAACCATCATTTTCCTTGTTCAGGAGATCTTTCCAACCATTCAATTTATTTGTTGGAGTTATCCTGGGTTATATTTCACCTAAAAGCTTTCTTTGAGAATTGTTGCTAATTATGGTGCTTATAAATGACCCAAGTTCTTCATTTATCATTCCGATGAAATAAGTTTTTCATCTCCTTGTTGATCTCAATCCAAGCAATTCATTTCTGTTAGTGGCTGGTTGCCACCTCATAATTTTGAGATGTTTTCCATAAGCCCACATCAAGCTTATTCTTTTCGTTGTTGAATTCCAACAGCTCTGTTCAACCCTTCTTTGTAAGGATGATCTTTCAAATTCAATTTTGAGAGATGTTGTCATTTTCTTCTCCGTTCAGGTCTTTCATTGAGTTATATGCTATCCTGTCATTCCGGAGGCTTTGTGATATTGCTCTCTTTAATCATCATATCGTTTTATCAAGATCATATTTTCCTTTGCTTATCATTTAACCGGAGTGTTGTATTCTTCATTCAGTTTCGTCATTTAACTAGTTTTGCCTCTCTTTTCAACCGGAGTGCTGTCTGAATCATTCTTACCCCGTTGTGCCATTCTTTTAATTGTTCCGGAGGTTGTGTGTTGTTGTTTTCATCAAGTATCACTCCATCTTCTCAAGTTCTTGTTAATTCCTTCCAATTTCAGACGGAGTGCTGCCCAAATTCTGTCATTCTTATTCCTTGGCCATACCATTGCGGTTTCATATTCTTTCCGTCCGTGAGCTCTTGTTTCATGTCTTTCAACCTACAAGGTTCTCATAATGTTCCTTGTTTCTCTTTCCTAACGGAGTGTTTTCATCTTCGTTAATCTCCTTTATATTCTTGTTCAACTTGTTCAACCTCTCAAGGTTCCTTGGTTTCACTCGTCTGTCAAAGAAGCAACTTTGTTTTACCTCCTCCTTTTCGTTTTTACCCGGTGATATCTCTAGGATCTCGGGTCGAGATCCTCTGTTAGTGTGGGAGAGTTGTGACGCCCGAGACCGACGTCCCAGAAGATTCCAGAAGATTCCCGAAGATTCCAGATGTTCCGTGTTGCCCGTGTGTTCTTTGTGCTTGCTTTATTTATTTTGCATTGCATCATATCATCATGCCATCATCTCATTAGTTTTTTTTGCAACCTAAATAAATCGTGTGGACCTTCGGTCCATTTAAATCGAGGGAAGGATGTCTTCTCTTTAAAACATATAAAAGCCTCTCAATATTTAGGGAGCTATATTTATTAATTATTCCATTGCTTCGGAATCACCATAACACACTTGCATAATTTCCCCATGTCTTTTCACTTCGAGTTTCTCCTTCAAAACCCTCCCTATAATGCTTTTCCGTTGTTTCGAGGTTCCTCCAAAAATTTGAACATTTTTGGACACTTCAATAATCACGTCTTAGTTCAAACCTATTTGAATTAAATTCAAATATGTTTGAATTATTTTCCGATCTGACCTTTTGTATTTTTCTTCGGTCGTGCTCACTTTTACGAGCCCGAGAAAAATAACCTTGTCCTAATTCTTGCCCTAACCCCCTCCTCTTTTTCTCTTCTTCTCTTTTGTTTCTGCTAAAGAAATAAAAGAAGAGCAGCAGCCCACCGGCCTCCTGGCCATCTGGGCCTCCTCCTTCCCCCCAGCGGCCCAAGTCTCCCCCACCAGCGGCCAGGCCTCCTGGCCCAACCGCTATCCTTCCTGGCCCGAGGCCCGACCGCACCGAACCCTAGCTCCCTCAGCTTGCGCACCCTCTCCCGTCACTCCTTCCCGCACCCCGCCGCCAGCGACCGTCCTCACCCATCGCTCGCTCTGTCTCTGTCCCGTTTTCCCCTCAGCCCGATTCCCTTCTTCCCCCTCGCTCTTCCCCTCGTGCCCCCATCTCCTCGGCCTCCCGCAGCGCTCCTTCGGCCTCCCGCACGCCAGGGCACCGGCCCGCGACCGCGCGTGGCTTCTCTCCTCGCCCTGCCTCCACGCCCGAGGACCTGCAGCGCCTCCTCTCCAGGCGAGCGCCAAGCGCCCGCGACCCCGCCGGTTCGCGGCTCCCTCCGTGCCGGAGCCCCGCGGCCTGCTCTCGCCCCCTCCGTCCTCGAGGCCGTCCCGCTTCGACCCTCCGTCGCTCCTGCCCGATTCCCATCCGTCGCCATCGTCCCGTGCAGCACCGACCTCAGGCCTTCTCCTCCGCCTCCAAGGTCGCAGCGGCCGGATCCCGCAGCGCCCGAGGGCGCCTCGCCCCGTCGACCTTCCTCAGGTCTTCTCCAGCGCCGGCCTCCTCTGGCCAGGCATCGCCTCCCGCCAAGGCCACCGCTGCTCCTTCCGTTCGCCAGGGGCCGAGCCCCGCAGCGCCGAGGCCGAAGCCCCGCCTCCGTGCACCACAGCAACCTGCAGCCGTCCTTCGTCTCCTGCGCAAGACCCCGAGGCCTACTGCCTCCTCTTCGCCGGCTGGTTCCGCGGCGCCTCGCCGTGCTGCCGTTTTGCTTGTTTTGGTGTTGCTCTGTGCTGTTGACTTGTCAGATGACCCGTGTACCTTTTCGGAGACGTGAACGACTACGTATGGGAACAACTACACGACGCCGCAAGTACCTCTACATGACACGACCAAGTACCCCTACACGTCGATGCGACAAGTACCACGACGGCGAGTACCTCTCCGATGAACGTGAACAACTACATGGAGATGCGACAAGTACCACTACTTCCTCTACCGTCGCCCCGAGGACGTCCGATGCCGCGACAAGTACCCCTTCGGAAACGAGAACGTCTACTTCCCTCTACGACACGTGTACCACGACTCGCGAGAACGCCTTCTTCCTCTACGTCTCGAACCGCCCCGAAACGCACGCTTCGAAGGTATAACCCCGAGACGACCCCGTGGATGAACGCTTGTGCTTGTGTTGTATGAGATGCTCCCTTGTGTGCTCCGTGCCCGTTTCGACCTTTTTCATGCTCCTCGGTTGCCTTCGTCGCCGACTCGTGGGAACCCGGTGACGGGATTGCCCCACCTTTCATCTCGTTTGACTCGCTCTCCGCCATCTATCTTTTGCACCGGTCGCTCGACGAGTTACCGGAACCTAGTTGTTGCCTTTGCATCATTTCGGATCGTTGCCGTGGCACCCTTTCCTTCCACCACGATGACAAATGCTTCATATCCTCTTAAGTCAACCTTTTAATAAAATTGCATAAACTTGTTCATGTCATCCGCATCATGTTAACAACATTATATAATGTTTAATTGTTGTTTGCTTATAATTATTAAAACATGCTCATGAGGATTTTCCGGATATGTTGTTGTTATTCTCCGGCCTCATTTAAATTGCCTAGTTAGTGTAGTTTTATTATGCTTCACCTCTTGCCATGCTAAAAACATTTAATCTTGTCTTGTAAATAACCGAGAGTCAATTAAATAATTAATTGTGGTGTTTCGTCAATATGCAACTCGTTGCATATTGAGCTCCACTTAACTTGTAGTTTTGTTTGTGCACTTTGCCATGCCATGCATATTAAACCGGACATGCATCATATTTGGATGTGCATCATATGCCATGTTTATGCTTGTGTGTTTACCGTGTTGCTTGTTTCTTTCCGGTTGCTTCTCTTGTTAGCTTCGGTTTCGTTCCGGAGTTGTGAGGATTCGCTCGACTGTGTTGCTTCGTCTTCTTCGTGGATCCGTTCTTCTCCCTCTGTGGAATCCCAGGCAAGATGACCGAACCCGGATACCATTACTATCTTTGCCTATTGCTAGTAGTCTCGATCTATAGTTTTGCCTCGATGCCCATGTTTTCCTGTCAGCCTCCTATTGTAACCATGAACCTGTTTAACCACCCTACCTATGCAAACCGTTGTTTGGCTAAGTACGCTTCGCTCAGCCCCTCTTATAGCTTTGTTAGTTGCAGGTGAAGATTGAAGATGCTTGCTTCATGTTGAAGTTTGGTTGGGTTATATCACACTATATATATGCTTAAAAATGAAATCATCTATATATTGGCAAGGGTGGAAGGCTAAGCCTTTTGCTTGGTGTTTTGTTCCACTCATGCCGTTAGGAACCGTATAAACCGGTGTTATGTTCCTTGATTATGCGTTCCTAACACGGTTGGGGTGTATGGGACCCCCTTGATAAACCGCTAAGTGCTAAGTCTTTTCCAGCAAGTCCCAACATTTGGTACTATTTGCCTCATAACAACAACTTAATTAATTAATTAAATTTGCATAGGGGGTCGCGTCCCCGAGGATTCTTAATTCTACATAGCAGGGGGGGCCAGCGCTGATGGTGTTGGTCCCAAACGAGGGTTCTGCAGGGCCGCCTTGGGGCAACCCGAGGTATCTTGTATAACCTGTAGAATCGCCCATCCGGTCGTGTCCTGAGACTTAGATACGCGCGGCTACTATCAGGGTGTCGACATGCCGGGAGGATTTGCTGGATTAGCCTTACCTTAGTTCGGTTTAACTTGAGCACGGGATTCCGAGAATACTCGGGTCTTCCCACCTTGGAGTTGCGACTCCGCGGATCGTGGGCTTGTAATGGGTCAAGTTGGAACACCCCTGCAGGGTTATGAACTTTCGAAAGCCGTGCCCGCGGTTATGTGGCAGATGGGAGCTTGTTAATATCCGATTGTAGAAAACTTGACACAATGTTCTAATACACTACCAGCGTGTGTACCGTGACTGTCAATTTCCGAATAGGGATTCGGGAGTTGAACACGGTGGGGTTATGTTTGACCGGTTTTAGCTAGGATCACTTTGTGATCATCTCTCGACCGAGGCACTTCTCTTCTCGCTCTGTATTACGTAAGTTAGTGCTAGTTGCTGCTGCAGACTCTTATTGTTCCTTCACCTCTCGTTCTTTTCTTCAGCCTTATCCTCTCCCAAGGCTTAAATAGTCATGTTACCCGGGAACGGGATTGCTGAGTCCTCTGTGGCTCACAGTTACTTCACCACACCAGATGCAGGTTCAGCCGAGTTTAAGGCAGGAGTTGGTTCAGTTCTTCACCGGGAGCTCGATGAAGAGTGTGGCCGTATGCTTGTGACGTTTCGACGATCAGTAGTGGTTTCTACTAGGATTCGATCTGACCTGTGGGTTTATGTTGTTTTGGTATCTTTCTTTTGATCTTCGCCCGTAGTCGGGTTGTGATGTTTTGAGTGATGTATTTCTTATGTATTGTAGTGTGTGAAGTGGCGAGTGTAAGCCAACTATCTCCTTTTGCAATTTAATCCCTCTTTTACATGAGTCGTGCAAAGATACCAAACTTGAGATCATTCTAGGATGGGCTTATATCTTTAAGTCATGCCTCGACACGTAGGAGATATAGTCCCATCCTGGGCATTACAAGTTGGTATTCAGAGCTTTCTCCGACCTAGAAGCCCCTACTGATTGATCGAATCGTTGACGGTTGAGTCTAGGCACACACTGAAAATATTTTGAGTCCTATATTATATAGGAGAGTAGGATTTCTTTTGCTTCTCATCCCCTTTCACTCTGGTGAGGACTCCTGACGACTACTCTTGTCTCTCCTATCTTCAAAAATTGCACCAAATTTTTTTTTAGGATCTCGCGAGTATTCTGGGATTGTTTCGATGTTCTTGTGACAAGGATATTGTTCTCGATGCCTCCTGTTCCCGAGGAGTTGAGCTTCGGGGTATTGTTGTCACAAGCATATCGCGGCAGTACTAAATACTTAAGACGGCCGACATCGAAAATCTCTCCTATACGGCCAGTGGCAAGATAACCCCGACATCACCCAGTACTGGGGAGGTAGTTCTAGAGTATTGCCATAGCTTGTATAGTGGATGCTTTTCGAAGGTCCGAGGTACACAGTTTCCGAGAAAGACTGGTTATGTGTTGAAGGATGGATACACCTAGATGTAGGTTTAGAGTTGATTGCGCGGTGCTTCCCGTGTATCCCCAACACCTGATTGCATAACTGGAAACTTTCGGAAATTAATAGGTGGGTTCATCCAGTAGTTCTAGGCATTCTTCCAACGGATGCTCGATATGAAGTTTGGGGTTCTACATTGAGTGAAGTGGTTTTATGGACTTGTTCTGATCGGGAGTTGCATCTTAAAGGGTCCTTGGCTATGCTGATCCGAGGATTGCAAAACCCTTTTGTAACACGTTCCATGAGCTTTCAACACGAAGATGTCGAACGAAGCTTCTATCTTGTATTTGTTCTATCTGATCCTTGTTCCTTTTTTTTGTTTACCTTTTGTTCTCCAAGTGGCTTCTCGTCAAGTTGATGTACCTGTAGAATTCATTCGTTCATTCTTTGCTCGGATGATATTGTGAAGATGATGCTGCGACTTATCTATCCTTTGTTTTCGTTTAGATTCTGGTATTTGAGTTGCTTCGATGTCAAGTGTTGATTTCATACCTTTCCTATTCGGTGTTCTCATATTTCTATGGGAGTGCTAATTCTTCTTGACCATCAAGATTTTCATGTTAAACCTTTTCAACCGGTGTGCCTTCTCTTCAAGTTATTCCATACGGACGCCGTTGAGAAATCCGACGTTTTGTCTGTTTCATTCATCCCAAGTTGTCTTTGTTTCCCCACCCTCGCACCCTTCTTCTTCTTGGAGTCAGAAATTCTCAGATGAAGTATCCATTTTATTCATGTGATATTTCTTCATTCTTTTCCTTCAATGTCCTTATCCGGTGATTCTCGTGAAGATGCTCGAGAACTTCAAGTTCATCATTCTTTTGTTCTCAGATTCTGTCGGTGGATGTAATTCAAGATTTCGGTGTTGATCTTATCCTTTTCCTCATTTCACAATGCTTTCTTATTCCGGTGGACCAATTAATCATTCTCCTCTTGTTATTCATATCCGGAGTGCTGAAGATTCATGTTTCCATTCTTAATCCGTTCAAACTATTTTGAGGATTGTCATCTTACTCAAGCCATTTTTAATTCAACCGGTGCAATATCTCTTAAGCAATCTTTTCAACGGTGATTTCTTTTGAGTGGGCCCTAACCCACAGGTCTTTTTCCAGGATCTTACCCGACTCTTCTATTTTCTGGAGTTATACTCAAATTCTTCTCAAGTGTGACGTAAGAATGATTTCCATCAGTCACATGCCTTCTCCAAGATCGCTTTCAAATTCTTTTTCATCATTGGTTCAACCTTTTAATTATTCATTCCGGAGTGCTCAACAATTCTTCATGGCATTTCTCGTCTTCACTATCAGCATTTGGAGACCGGAGAAGTGTTTCTCTTAAATTTTGACCCGTTCTCTTGATGAGTTGTGATTCTAGCTTCATGCCATCCTCATAATTGTTTTCGATTGTGGGAGTTGTTTTCATGCCCCTTCAGAGCAATTCTTGAATTCTTTTCTTTGTGATCCTCCGAAGGCCATCATTTCAGAAGATTCTTCGTTCTCAGTTTTCAACTTCGTTCTCCAAATATTCTTCATTGATGCCTCTTCGTTCGTCTCCATATTCTTACGGTGGTTCTTTCAAGATTACCCTTCCGTTGTTATCGTTTTTAATTCACTCGTTCTTTTCACAATCCTACCGGTGGTTCGTTGAAGATTTACACAAGCTTGTGCGAGATCTCTCTTTAATTCTTTCCAACGAGAATAAGTAGTATGCCAAATCCGTTTGGTTGTCATCAATTTAAATTGGTGAAGGATACTCACAACATAATTCTTATTCTTGTTCCTTCCAAGTGATTTAATTCTTTTGTCTGGAGCTTGTTCATCATATCATATCCTTGGTTCTAAGTTATTCATCTTGTTTTCCGGAGCTCCAAGCTATTTCTATTATCATTTCAAGCTCCCTCTAATTCACCGCAGGCCTTGAATCTTATTCTTTTTCATCTTTCACTTCTCATGCTTTCATTACCGGAGTTCTTCATGGTGGTTCATCATGTTTTAATTCATCCTCGTAGTCTTCATCAAGATTCTTGTTGTTGGAGCTCAAGCATTCTTCATCATGCTTTCCTAGTGCAATCCTTTCTACCTTATCTTTTTAGATGGTGTTATGTCATTCTTGTCAATTCCTTCATGTTTCATGATTCACGAGTTATCAAGAATGGGATATTTAAAACCATCATTTTCCTTGTTCAGGAGATCTTTCCAACCATTCAATTTATTTGTTGGAGTTATCCTGGGTTATATTTCACCTAAAAGCTTTCTTTGAGAATTGTTGCTAATTATGGTGCTTATAAATGACCCAAGTTCTTCATTTATCATTCCGATGAAATAAGTTTTTCATCTCCTTGTTGATCTCAATCCAAGCAATTCATTTCTGTTAGTGGCTGGTTGCCACCTCATAATTTTGAGATGTTTTCCATAAGCCCACATCAAGCTTACTCTTTTCGTTGTTGAATTCCAACAGCTCTGTTCAACCCTTCTTTGTAAGGATGCTCTTTCAAATTCAATTTTGAGAGATGTTGTCATTTTCTTCTCCGTTCAAGTCTTTCATTGAGTTATATGCTATCCTGTCATTCCGGAGGCTTTGTGATATTGCTCTCTTTAATCATCATATCGTTTTATCAAGATCATATTTTCCTTTGCTTATCATTTAACCGGAGTGTTGTATTCTTCATTCAGTTTCGTCATTTAACTAGTTTTGCCTCTCTTTTCAACCGGAGTGCTGTCTGAATCATTCTTACCCCCTTGTGCCATTCTTTTAATTGTTCCGGAGGTTGTGTGTTGTTGTTTTCATCAAGTATCACTCCATCTTCTCAAGTTCTTGTTAATTCCTTCCAATTTCAGACGGAGTGCTGCCCAAATTCTGTCATTCTTATTCCTTGGCCATACCATTGCGGTTTCATATTCTTTCCGTCCGTGAGCTCTTGTTTCATGTCTTTCAACCTACAAGGTTCTCATAATGTTCCTTGTTTCTCTTTCCTAACGGAGTGTTTTCATCTTCGTTAATCTCCATTATATTCTTGTTCAACTTGTTCAACCTCTCAAGGTTCCTTGGTTTCACTCGTCTGTCAAAGAAGCAACTTTGTTTTACCTCCTCCTTTTCGTTTTTACCCGGTGATATCTCTAGGATCTCGGGTCGAGATCCTCTGTTAGTGTGGGAGAGTTGTGACGCCCGAGACCGACGTCCCAGAAGATTCCAGAAGATTCCCGAAGATTCCAGATGTTCCGGGTTGCCCGTGTGTTCTTTGTGCTTGCTTTATTTATTTTGCATTGCATCATATCATCATGCCATCATCTCATTAATTTTTTTTGCAACCTAAATAAATCGTGTGGACCTTCGGTCCATTTAAATCGAGGGAAGGATGTCTTCTCTTTAAAACATATAAAAGCCTCTCAATATTTAGGGAGCTATATTTATTAATTATTCCATTGCTTCGGAATCACCATAACACACTTGCATAATTTCCCCATGTCTTTTCACTTCGAGCTTCCGTTGTTTCGAGGTTCCTCCAAAAATTTGAACATTTTTGGACACTTCAATAATCACGTCTTAGTTCAAACCTATTTGAATTAAATTCAAATATGTTTGAATTATTTTCCGATCTGACCTTTTGTATTTTTCTTCGGTCGTGCTCATTTTTACGAGCCCGAGAAAAATAACCTTGTCCTAATTCTTGCCCTAACCCCCCTCCTCTTTTTCTCTTCTTCTCTTTTGTTTCTGCTAAAGAAATAAAAGAAGAGCAGCAGCCCACCGGCCTCCTGGCCATCTGGGCCTCCTCCTTCCCCCCAGCGGCCCAAGTCTCCCCCACCAGCGGCCAGGCCTCCTGGCCCAACCGCTATCCTTCCTGGCCCGAGGTCCGACCGCACCGAACCCTAGCTCCCTCAGCTTGCGCACCCTCTCCCGTCACTCCTTCCCGCACCCCGCCGCCAGCGACCGTCCTCACCCATCGCTCGCTCTGTCTCTGTCCCGTTTTCCCCTCAGCCCGATTCCCTTCTTCCCCCTCGCTCTTCCCCTCGTGCCCCCATCTCCTCGGCCTCCCGCAGCGCTCCTTCGGCCTCCCGTACGCCAGGGCGCCGGCCCGCGACCACGCGTGGCTTCTCTCCTCGCCCTACCTCCACGCCCGAGGACCTGCAGCGCCTCCTCTCCAGGCGAGCGCCAAGCGCCCGCGACCCCGCCGGTTCGCGGCTCCCTCCGTGCCGGAGCCCCGCGGCCTGCTCTCGCCCCCTCCGTCCTCGAGGCCGTCCCGCTTCGACCCTCCGTCGCTCCTGCCCGATTCCCATCCGTCGCCATCGTCCCGTGCAGCACCGGCCTCAGGCCTTCTCCTCCGCCTCCAAGGCCGCAGCGGCCGGATCCCACAGCGCCCGAGGGCGCCTCGCCCCGTCGACCTTCCTCATGTCTTCTCCAGCGCCGGCCTCCTCTGGCCAAGCATCGCCTCCCGCCAAGGCCACCGCTGCTCCTTCCGTTCGCCAGGGGCCGAGCCCCGCAGCGCCGAGGCCGAAGCCCCGCCTCCGTGCACCACAGCAACCTGCAGCCGTCCTTCGTCTCATGCGCAAGACCCCGAGGCCTGCTGCCTCCTCTTCGCCGGCTGGTTCCGCAGCGCCTCGCCGTGCTGCCGTTTTGCTTGTTTTGGTGTTGCTCTGTGATGTTGACTTGTCAGATGACCCGTGTACCTTTTCGGAGACGTGAACGACTACGTATGGGAACAACTACACGACGCCGCAAGTACCTCTACATGACACGACCAAGTACCCCTACACGTCGATGCGACAAGTACCACGACGGCGAGTACCTCTCCGATGAACGTGAACAACTACATGGCGATGCGACAAGTACCACTACTTCCTCTACCGTCGCCCCGAGGACGTCCGATGCCGCGACAAGTACCCCTTCGGAAACGAGAACGTCTACTTCCCTCTACGACACGTGTACCACGACTCGCGAGAACGCCTTCTTCCTCTACGTCTCGAACCGCCCCAAAACGCACGCTTCGAAGGTATAACCCCGAGACGACCCCGTGGATGAACGCTTGTGCTTGTGTTGTATGAGATGCTCCCTTGTGTGCTCCGTGCCCGTTTCGACCTTTTTCATGCTCCTCGGTTGCCTTCGTCGCCGACTCGTGGGAACCCGGTGACGGGATTGCCCCACCTTTCATCTCGTTTGACTCGCTCTCCGCCATCTATCTTTTGCACCGGTCGCTCGACGAGTTACCGGAACCGAGTTGTTGCCTTTGCATCATTTCGGATCGTTGCCGTGGCACCCTTTCCTTCCACCACGATGACAAATGCTTCATATCCTCTTAAGTCAACCTTTTAATAAAATTGCATAAACTTGTTCATGTCATCCGCATCATGTTAACAACATTATATAATGTTTAATTGTTGTTTGCTTATAATTATTAAAACATGCTTATGAGGATTTTCCGGATATGTTGTTGTTATTCTCCGGCCTCATTTAAATTGCCTAGTTAGTGTAGTTTTATTATGCTTCACCTCTTGCCATGCTAAAAACATTTAATCTTGTCTTGTAAATAACCGAGAGTCAATTAAATAATTAATTGTGGTGTTTCGTCAATATGCAACTCGTTGCATATTGAGCTCCACTTAACTTGTAGTTTTGTTTGTGCACTTTGCCATGCCATGCATATTAAACCGGACATGCATCATATTTGGATGTGCATCATATGCCATGTTTATGCTTGTGTGTTTACCGTGTTGCTTGTTTCTTTCCGGTTGCTTCTCTTGTTAGCTTCGGTTTCGTTCCGGAGTTGTGAGGATTCGCTCGACTGTGTTGCTCCGTCTTCTTCGTGGAACCGTTCTTCTCCCTCTGTGGAATCCCAGGCAAGATGACCGAACCCGGATACCATTACTATCTTTGCCTATTGCTAGTAGTCTCGATCTATAGTTTTGCCTCGATGCCCATGTTTTCCTGTCAGCCTCCTATTGTAACCATGAACCTGTTTAACCACCCTACCTATGCAAACCGTTGTTTGGCTAAGTACGCTTCGCTCAGCCCCTCTTATAGCTTTGTTAGTTGCAGGTGAAGATTGAAGATGCTTGCTTCATGTTGAAGTTTGGTTGGGTTATATCACACTATATATATGCTTAAAAATGAAATCATCTATATATTGGCAAGGGTGGAAGGCTAAGCCTTTTGCTTGGTGTTTTGTTCCACTCATGCCGTTAGGAACCGTATAAACCGGTGTTATGTTCCTTGATTATGCGTTCCTAACACGGTTGGGGTGTATGGGACCCCCTTGATAAACCGCTAAGTGCTAAGTCTTTTCCAGCAAGTCCCAACATTTGGTACTATTTGCCTCATAACAACAACTTAATTAATTAATTAAATTTGCATACGGGGTCGCGTCCCCGAGGATTCTTAATTCTACATAGCAGGGGGGGCCAGCGCTGATGGTGTTGGTCCCAAACGGGGGTTCTGCAGGGCCGTCTTGGGGTAACCCGAGGTATCTGGTATAACCTGTAGAATCGCCCATCCGGTCGTGTCCTGAGACTTAGATACGCGCGGCTACTATCAGGGTGTCGACACGCCGGGAGGATTTGCTGGATTAGCCTTACCTTAGTTCGGTTTAACTTGAGCACGGGATTCCGAGAATACTCGGGTCTTCCCACCTTGGAGTTGCGACTCCGCGGATCATGGGCTTCTAATGGGTCAAGTTGGAACACCCCTGCAGGGTTATGAACTTTTGAAAGCCGTGCCCGCGGTTATGTGGCAGATGGGAGCTTGTTAATATCCGGTTGTAGAAAACTTGACACAATGTTCTAATACACTACCAGCGTGTGTACCGTGACTGTCAATTTCCGAATAGGGATTCGGGAGTTGAACACGGTGGGGTTATGTTTGACCGGTTTTAGCTAGGATCACTTCGTGATCATCTCTCGATCGAGGCACTTCTCTTCTCGCTCTGTATTACGTAAGTTAGTGCTAGTTGCTGCTGCAGACTCTTGTTGTTCCTTCACCTCTCGTTCTTTTCTTCAGCCTTATCCTCTCCCAAGGCTTAAATAGTCATGTTACCCGGGAACGGGATTGCTGAGTCCTCTGTGGCTCACAGTTACTTCACCACACCAGATGCAGGTTCAGCCGAGTTTGAAGCAGGAGTTGGTTCAGTTCTTCACGGGGAGCTCGATGAAGAGTGTGGCCGTATGCTTGTGACGTTTCGACGATCAGTAGTGGTTTCTACTAGGATTCGATCTGACCTGTGGCTTTATGTTGTTTTGGTATCTTTCTTTTGATCTTCGCCCGTAGTCGGGTTGTGATGTTTTGAGTGATGTATAGCTTATGTATTGTATTGTGTGAAGTGGCGAGTGTAAGCCAACTATCTCCTTTTGCAATTTAATCCCTCTTTTACATGAGTCGTGCAAAGATACCAAACTTGAGATCATTCTAGGATGGGCTTATATCTTTAAGTCGTGCCTCGACACGTAGGAGATATAGTCCCATCCTGGGCATTACACACTTGTGACAAAGTACCTCTTTGGTGTGACAATGAAAGTGACATCAAGATTTCTCTCAACCCGGTGCAACACTTCAAGACGAAGCATATAGAGATTCGGTATCACTTCATCCGGGATCATATACGGCAAGGAGAGATCGAGCTACACTATGTCAACACTCATGATAACCTTGCAGATATCTTCACGAAGTCGTTGGATGAAGCAAGATTTCGCGAGTTAAGGCATGAGCTAAATATCATCGATTTGAGAAATGTGGCTTGAGACTTTGCACACACACCTCCCACTCAATATAGTTATCTTGTATAGATGTAGGCATGGACATAGGGGGGTATTGTTCTCTCAATGAACTATTCCTCCCCCCATTATGCATAAATCGATCAAGTCTTTGTCATTTGTCATGTTAGATGGTGTAAGTGCTTCAAGACGAGTATTGGTCATGGGCCCAAGGATAGTTCTTTGTGGTGCCAATAACTCAAACATAGGTGGCCTCGGCCACCGACCTCCTCCTTGGAGAAGTGTCGTGTGTGCTGTTTCCTTTGTGTGTGTTGTCTCTCTTCCCTTTTGCCTTGCTTGTGTATTTTTCCTTGCTAAAAGCCTCTTGTCGAAACTTGCAAATTCTCGAAGGGGCGGTACTACCGTGAGTTGTCATGGTACTACCGCAAAGAGAATACCGTGCTACCGCAAGTCCAGCACGGCAGTAATTTTTTACTGCCGCTGGTCGAGCGGTACTACCGCTCCGTGTGCGATACTTCCGCACGGGCGGTACTACCGCGATGACCGCGGTACTACCGCACTTATCCGAACGGGTGGGGGTTATAAGCGGGCAGGGGGAGTTCCAACTCCCCCATACCCATTCATCTCATATCCCCACGTCGTCTCTGTCTCTCCTCTCAAGAACGCCGCCGGAGGACCTCGCCGGATCTCCTCCCCCGGCCACTCTCCTCGCATTTCGACCGGTGGGATCGTTCCCCACCTCGACCTCTTGCCATGGATGAAGGTTTCTCCCCAAATCCCCTCTTCTTTTTGCCTAGTTGTTGTTTTTAGGTTTTGGGGAGATGCATGTTGTTCTAGTGTTCTTCTTGTTCTTATCCATGGAAGATTAGGATGTAGGAGAGTGTTTTGCAATAGAAATGATAGTAAGTATGATGCTACCAAGTTACTATGATCAGCCGTAGTACCGTTCGTCGTTCTACGCATTCTAGTCTAGATCCGTTCTTTTCAGATCTGACCCGAGCGGTAGTACCGCTGGCTAACCGCGATACTACCGCTCTGTCGCGTAAATGGTACTACCGCTCAGCTAAGCGGTACTACCGTAACTATGCGGTAGTAAATTTTTACTACCGCATTCTGAGTGATACTACCGCAACTTCCAAGTGGTACTACCGCTCCCTAAGCGGTACTACAATTTTACTTCCGTGTTCGTCAAGCAGTACTACCATTTGGTTCATAATTTCTTCGTAGTACATGCATGTTATCCTTTATACTCGTTTCATGTGCTTTTTGTGGCTTTTGTATTGATTCTCTCTGTGTTTCCGTCGTGTTCCTGTGTTTGTGTCTTAGGTGGTGGCTTCGGCTCAGATGTTCGTCACACCAATCCCATCCGTGACACCAGGTCCAAGCGTCTGCGCACCCCCAGTGATGTGCCAGAGGGCTCCAATCCCCAACGCAAGTTCAAGACCGCCGCCAACAAGCACAAGGAATCATCTATGACCATGGAGGAAATGCCAGCTAATGAGTTCATGGCAAGGAGGAAGCTCAATCCTTATGGAGAGCCCCGGGCTCAATTTCATGGAGATGAACTATTTTGGACCAAGCAGCAGTATCGCATCTACACAGAGGTACTCAAGAGCAAGCACAACCTGTATGTGAATGCTCATTGGGTGGACATGGTCCACATGCGGAGGGCTGATAACCTGGCCTACTTTGCCGAGGCTCTGGATCTGGTAGAGCAGTTTAGGATTGAGCACATCATGACTTTTCAGAATGATTTTGCCCCAGAAATTGTTGCTCAGTTTTACGCTTCGGTGCACTTTCATACCAAGGAAGACCGCACAATGACTTGGATGACAAATGGTCACAAGATGACTGCTACTTGGAAGGAATTCATGGATCTAATTCAGGTTGCTGACGAGGGGCTCCACAACCCAATTGGAGCTCGGTCTCATGCCAACCTGGAAGCTGCCAACAAAGACCGTCTGTTACCCTTCTATATGGAGAAGACACTTGCCAGTGGTAAGAAGTCATGGGTGTTGAAACCCGTCCTGGACATAATGCATAGGATCTTCCGCAACACCTTGTTTCCTCGAGTTGGGGACAAGGACAAGATTAATGCATACGTCGTCGACATGCTGCTGATGTGTGAGCAGGCTCGTACTGCTCAGTCTCCACCACTTGACATATCCCATATCATGTGGTGTGAGATTCGCTTTGCGATCTACACTCGCAAGGTGCCCATCTACGGTCCGTTCCTGTTTCTGCTCATCTCCAAGACTTGGGAGCACCTTTACCCTGATGAGGAGTTCGAGGCAGAGTGTATTCGCCATGCCCCATCCGTCTTCGCATCAAGACTCGTTGGGCCAACACTGCTACTCGTGCACAAGCTGCTGCATCACAGATGGGTACTGACGAGGAGCCTGTGGAGGAGGAGCCAGCTGAGGATAGTTCTGGAGGATATGCTCCTCCCTCGTCTGAGCCCTCTTGGGCTACGAAGCTGAAGAGGAAGATGAAGGCCCTCTTCTGTATGCAAGCTCAGGGTCAGTGCAAGGCACATGTCACTCACAAGCAATCTCGCCAGCGTGACAAGAAGATCATGAGGATCTTTGGTGAGCATGTGTCCAGTGGGTCAGAGGAGATCATCACTCTTGAGGCAGAATGGATGGCCCGTCAGGGGTACAAGTGGTCTGAGTCTGACGAGGAGCAGCAGGAGGAGCAGCAGGAGTCTGATGGCGAGCATGACGACTGAGATCTTCTGCCAGAGCTACCACCTCTCTTAGTTGTCCTCTTTCCCTTTGTGGTGTCTCAATGCCAAAGGGGGAGAGAGTGGGATTTGCGTCTTGTGCCGTTCTATTTGTTGTTTCGTTGGTCAAACTCAATTTTCTTGTTTGCTTTGCTTTTGTGTCGTGTGCGTGAGACTATCGTATGGTGTAAGACATATGCTCTCCTCTACCGTTAAACTCGTTATTATGTCCCTACTATATTATGTTGTGAGCAGTTAATTTACTTTCCCTTCTTATATGTGCTCACCTTATCCTCCTTACTATTATGCGTAGTCTCTTATTCTTTATATGCAAGGAGTATATTTTCTGTAGAATATAGGGGGAGCATTGATCCTAGTATGTGTGTTGTGCAGTCCAAAGCACTCTCTATTGTATGCACACATCTAGGGGGAGCTTGCCTATATTCTAGTGTTTATTAGGATTGCATACTTTCTTATATATCCTTGTGCAAATCCCGTATTGTCATCAATCCACCAAAAAGGGGGAGATTGTAAGGGCATATTTCTCCCTAAGTAGTTTTGGTGATTGATGACAATGCATTTGCGGACTAATCGTGTGCTCTAAGCTCTTTCAGATATATCTCACCTAGGCACAAGACGATTGTGAGCACCTCGGAATCTATGGAAGACGGTGTTTCCTTTTTGCTTCTTTTTCGGTGGATTTGAGTAATAGGAAAGCCGTACTATTAAGAGGGGGTCCGCTTCGGAAAGGTTTGGGTGGAATCAACACGTACACATCTATACTCTCGCACCACCTTTCCTTTGCTTCTCTGGAGCTCCGGCCGTTCTCCTCGTAAGTACAAACCATGGCTTCCTACTAGTACAACTGCCTGGCATACGGTAGTACCGCTCATGGTAAGCGGTAGTACCGCACAGCCACACGGTAGTACCGCCTCAGGACACGGTAGTACCGCACCAAGCGGTAGTACCGCACCATGAGGACAGTAGTACCGTGTATCTGGCCCGGCACAGTACCTAGTATGGTAGTAGGTGCGGAAGTAATTTTTTACTTGCGCATCCTACACGGTAGTACTGCTTGCGTCAAGCGGTAGTACCGTGTCGTGTTTTTGCTACTACCGTATTTCTACGAATGTAGCTACGGATGTATTTTATTTCATCCGTGCTTGTCCTCAGCCTGCTTATCTCTGCCTTGCTGTAGTACCGCAGGGACGAGCGGTAGTACCGCTCAGGCAGTACTACCGCCCGTATGCCTTCACAACAGAGGTAATTCTAGGCTAGTACTGCTCCAGCGGTAGTACCGCGCCCAGAGCGGTAGTACCACTGACCAAGCGGTAGTACCGCAACTTACGTGCAGTAGTACCGCACTCTGCGGGCAGAAATGTGGGATAACGGTTGGATTTGTTCTCCCACTATATATAGGGAGTCTTCTTCTCCAAGAAGACTCACCTGTTCCTCCCCAAAGCTCCATTTCCGCCCGATCTCTCTCCCTAGCCAATCAAACTTGTTGATTTCCTCGGGATTGCTTGAGAAGGCGTCGATCTACACTTACACCAAGAGATATTTGATTCCCCCCACTAATCCTTGTGGATCTTGTTACTCTTGGGTGTTTGAGCACCCTAGACGGTTGAGGTCACCTCGAAGCCATATTCCATTGTGGTGAAGCTTCGTGGTGTCGTTGGGAGCCTCCAATTCGGTTGTGGAGATTGCCCCAACCTTGTTTGTAAAGGTTCGGTTGCCGCCTTCAAGGGCACCACTAGTGGAATCACGGAACCTTGCATTGTGTGAGGGCGTGAGGAGAATACGGTGGCCCTAGTGGCTTCTTGGGGAGCATTGTGCCTCCACACCGCTCCAACGGAGACGTACTTCCCCTCAAAGGGAAGGAACTTCGGCAACACATCCTCGTCTTCATCGGTTCCACTTGTGGTTATTTCTTACATTTACTTGTGCAAGCTTTACTTATTTATCTCATATAGCTTGCTTGTGAGGTTGTTATCTATACTTCCTTTAAGTTGTCATCTTAGTAGCATATCTAGACAACTTACTTTGACGCTTAATTTAAAGTGGTTAAGAAAAGCTAAAAATTGTTAGTTGCCTATTCAGCCCCCCCCCCTCTAGTCAACCATAACGATATTGCTAAATTGAAGTTATTCCCGTTTTCACTTAGAGATCGTGCTAAAACGTGTTTTTCCTCTTTGCCTAGAGATAGTATTGATTCGTGGAATAAGTGCAAAGATGCTTTTATCTCTAAGTATTTCCCTCCTGCTAAGATCATCTCTCTTAGAAATGATATTATGAATTTTAAGCAACTAGATCATGAGCATGTTGCACAAGCTTGGGAGAGAATGAAACTAATGATACGTAATTGCGCTACACATGGTTTGAATCTATGGATGATTATTCAGAACTTTTATGTTGGCTTGAATTTTGCTTCTAGAAATCTTTTAGATTCGGCCGCCGGAGGCACTTTCATGGAAAGTACCTTAGGAGAAGCTACCAAACTCCTAAGTAATATTATGGTTAATTATTCTCAATGGCACACCGAAAGGTCTACTAGTAAAAAAGTGCATGCTATCGAAGAAATTAGTGTTTTGAGTGGAAAGATGGATGAACTTATGAAATTGTTTGCTGCTAAGAGTGCTTCTTCTGATCCTAATGATATGCCTTTGTCCACTTTAATTGAGAATAACAATGAATCTTTGGATGTGAATTTTGTTGGTAGGAATAAGTTTGGTAACAATACTTATAGAGGTAATTTAAATCCTAGGCCTTTTCCTAGTAATTCCTCTAATAATTTTGGTAATTCCTACTGTCGGTGTATTTGGATCGACACCTATGGGATCACAAGAATCCCTACTACGGTTGCGGGGCGCGGGGTTGAGAGAAGAGCGGATCTAACTGTTAGCACACGGTTCCTTTACCCAGGTTCGGGCCGCAAAGATGCGTAAAACCCTACTCCTGCTTTGGTGGATTATATGTTTGTGTTCTTCGGCTAGCTATGGGGCGTGATGAGCTCCAAAGGCCGAGTCGTGAGGAGTTCTAAAAATCCGAATCCTTCTCCTGGTCGCCTCGGGCCTCCTTTTATAGGGGAAAAGGGGTTGCCAAAGTGGCACACAGGAGGTGGAAAGGGTACAGTGATGCGAGGTTATCCCTCGCTTTATAGGACAAGGTGCATTTAATGCGCTTAGCTTAGGTGTCGTCGCTTTATCGGGGACGAGGGGAGACGTCCGTATTGCCTGTCGCCGCTCCTCCTTGTGTTGACACGCACCCTGGCCAGCGGTGCCTGAGGTGCCATGTAGGCAGGCAGGCAGCTGAGGTGGCGCAATGGCGGGTCTCCACGAAGATCTGCATGTCGCCACGCAGGTGCCTGCCCAGCTGGTTGGGTCGGCAGCTGCATGGGGCGGTGGAAGCGCAGTTGGTGCGGGCCTGATGGTGGCCCTGCAGGTGTCCTCGGCAAGGGCCTTGCCGGGGCTCCGGCAAGGGCCTTGCCGGGGCTCCGGCAAGGGTCTTGCCACGACGCCTGCTATCATCCTCGGCAAGGCGCTTGCCGGGGGCCTTGTGGTCCTCCTTGGCTGGGATCCCGCCAAGGGTCGTCGTCTTCGTGGTGTATATCTGATCTTGAATGTCTTCACAACGATCTGCATGCCACTACGGGGATGCCTCCCGAATCCTTGCCCCATGGGGGCAGTGGACTCAAGGGTGATCCGCTTCGTAGGCGTGGGGCGAATTGCCGCAGCAAGGGTCTTGCCGGGGTTGCCGAGGCTGGCCCTGGCAAGGATCTTGCCGGGGCTGCTAGAACCAGCTCCCGGCAAGAATCTTGCCGGGGGATCCCGCTTCGTCCCCTTTGCTCTTTGTGGTCTTGGCTTTGGGCTTCAGTCTCCATCGAGCTTCGATCTTACCCTGGCTCACCTCCCCTACCATGCTTAGTGTGGTGGTGCCCGTGGCTCAGACTGCCCGTGCACATTCATAGGGGTACAAAAAGTGTACCCCTCTTTTTGTATACCGACAGGAGCCCCCAGACCTGGGCCACACATAAGCGCGACGCGTTGTTGGGCTAGGCCCAGAACGGTGTGCGAGCAGGCGGGGCGGTTTTCACTATGTTAAGATTTTCCGCGCGCTTTGCCTCCCATGACCCGCGCGCGCGGCGCGGGGTGGAGAGGCGTGCGTGACGTGGGCGGCATGCACGGGGCGGTTTCCGCAGGCATGCGTCACATCGCAGCAAATGCGAAAGGAGGTGGCTTCGCGCCTTCCCCGTAAACGGGGGGAGGCGTGGAGGTGCGGTCCATTTACTGAATGGGGCCGAGGCGTGGTCCTCAAGGCGTCCACTCCCCACGATCAAGGGGTGGGCAGAGGTCGCCTCACCCGTCCCCTCGGTTCTGCACGTCTGCCACGTGCCTCCCAAGCGCTTGGGGTGGAAAATGGTGGAGGCGGGAAACCGGGCCGTCGCTGGTTGGGGCGGTTGGTCGGTCCCGACTCCCTATGCCTTCTGCGTCTTGATTGGCCGAGCGGGGCGGTCGAGTCCCAGCCCCACCCCTTTATAAAGAGCGGGAGCGGAGGGACGGTGCCCCACACTCTCCCATCTTCTTTCTCCTTCAGCTTCTGCTCCTCTCTCCCGTTCGCCATGGAGAGAGGAAATCCCGGTCCTTCAACGGTGGCGGCGAGGGTCTCCGCTCGACAATGCGTCCCTCCTTCTCCTGCACCCGCAGTGGCAGAGCCGGCCACGAGGGGAAGGGGGAGGGGGCGAGGCCGTGGGAGAGGCCGGGGCGCTCGGGGAAGAGGAGGACGGGGCGGCCCGCTGGCCTCGCCCCCGCCAGCAGCTCCTCCTCTAGTGGAGGGCCATATTGGGGATGACCCTTGCGAGTTCTTCTCAGGCTGCGGCGGCCGCCGCGCCGTCGCCTTCATCTCCCGACCCCATTTGCGTGGGAGATAGAGCTGGACCCGTCGGAGTCGCTGCGGCTGCACATGAGGGGCTGCGGGATCAGTAGCACGCGAGTCCTCGTCGACTTCCCCGCTCCTCACATGATGTATCTTCGCCAAGGATGGAAGACATTTGCTCGTATCCACAGCCTGACGGATGGGCTCACCCTCCATTTCATATTGATGGAGGGTGGCCTTCTCTCCGTCAAGGTCTTCGGGCACTTTGGAACTCGTGCAAGGTGTTGCGTGGAGAGCTCCTCCGATGACGAAGACTCCTCCTCGAATGAAGGTGACGAGGAGGACAGCGGCAGCAACGATGAGGGCGGTGGACGGCAGGATGACGGGTCCGACTAGGTGTCGGGTGCCGCTCCTGGTGGCACTGGCGACCCCATCATCCGCGTCGCCGGCTCCTTGAACTTCTCGGGGCCGTCCCCTTGGCGGCTGGCGTAGGGAGTCTGCAGAAGAGGAAGAGGAAGAAGGCGGGCGACAAGGTCGTCATGTCGGAGTACGCGAGCACCGACGCCTTCGACGCGTACTGACGTCCTGCCGCCTCGTCTTCGAGCTCTACTCCCGGTGCCGTCATCACCATCCAGCCCTTGGGCGGCCACCGGGATGTCCTCTTGGTGTCTTCTGCCACCCGTAGCTCGCCTAGGCGCTCCTTTTGCCCTTCTCGCCTCCTTGACCTACCTCCTGAGGAGAGGGACAAGAAAGGCATTACGGGCATCTTATCTCTTTTTAGTTTGTAAGCCTTCGGGCATCTGTTAACTTTAAAACTTGTAATCTCCTTGTTCATGTTTTTCATTCCCTATGGACTGTACCTGAATGGAATGTTTTTAATGAAAAATGAATGTTTGCTGGGTCATTTGTTCGCAGGTAGAACCCACAACAGGGAATAAATCCCTGATATCTCCAAGATAAACATATTCCTGCCCGGCAACAGGCCTTGCCATCTCCCTACTTCGCTCGACCTTTCTCACGCCCTTGGCGGAGGCAGGGATGAAGTGGTCTTAGGCTCCTCGTTTCATCCTTTCGCCGCCGCGACTACGACCAAACTTAGTCCCAGGAACGAGCCCTAGGGCCTAGAGTTATGGGAGCACGGTAGCTTAAGGAAAAGAACAAGGTTTCACATACCTCAGTCCATAATGGAATGCATGAGAAGGGATGAAGAACTTATCTGAAGCTGCAGCCCCCGGCAACCCTGGTTTGCCGTGGGTGAATCTCTGCTCTTGTAGCCCCCGGCAACACTGGCTTGCCGGGGCCTAGGCGCTAGTCTGTTCCTCTTCCTTCTCCCCAAGTGGCTTTGGTAAGGATATCTGCGCGTCCTGTGAACCAAAGAAGATAGGGGAAAGACAAAGACTCGACCTCTAAGCTAGGGGTTAGCCACCGCTAAGCACTATCAACCCTAACCAACGACGACACTCGACTCAGCATGCATGCTATAACTTAGGGCGCCAGCGCTTCATTTATTTATGCTCAGGGTCTGCGCCTGGCTTTGTACAAAGGGTTACATGCCTTGCCGGCAAGGCTTGTACAAAAGGGTGGCTTGTCGGGGGGCCTGGCAAGCCGCGCCTTATGGGTAAAACTTGCGAAGATGCTCAATGTTCCAGGAATTGCTCACCGGAATGGCATTTTCGGTATCCAGGTGGACTGCGCCAGGCCTGGTGACTCGTATTACTTGATAAGGGCCTTCCCACTTCGGCGTCAACTTGTTCATATTCCTGGCCGACTAAACGCGCCGGAGAACAAGATCGCCTTCCTCAAAGCATCGGGCAGGGACCTTGCGGCTATGGTAGCGGCGCAAGGCTTGCTGGTAGCGTGCTGCCCTCACAGCCGCCTGAAGACGATGTTCCTCAAGGAGCATTGCGTCACCTTGCCGCAGTTGCTCTTGCTCAAGCTCATCATAAGAGAGCACTTGAGGTGACCCGTATATGAGTTCAGTGGGGAGAAGTGCTTCTGCCCCGTATATCAGGGCAAAGGGTGTCTGGCCGGTGGCTCAATTTGGCGTCGTTCTGATCGACCAAAGAACCGCCGGCAACTCATCAATCCAGCGCCTTCCACTCTTGTGCAGCATGTCAAAGGTCTTTGTCCTTAGGCCTCGCAGCACTTCAGCGTTTGCCCTCTCAGCTTGACCATTGCTTTGGGGGTGAGCAACGGAAGCGAAACAGACTTTGCTGCCGAGGTCTTGGGTATATTGCATGAAGGTGCGGCTTGT
The DNA here is from genome assembly GCA_902687465.1 of Secale cereale. Taxonomy (NCBI): domain Eukaryota; kingdom Viridiplantae; phylum Streptophyta; class Magnoliopsida; order Poales; family Poaceae; genus Secale; species Secale cereale. The sequence continues at coordinate 655,929,500 of LR738712.1, forward strand.
GAACTGCGTGCCGTTGTCGGTGATGACCCTGTTGGGTACACCAAAATGGCACACTAGTCCCTTGAAGAACTTGACGGCTGACAGAGCTGTGACCTTCCTCACTGCCTCCACCTCCGGACACTTTCTGAACTTGTCGATTGCAACGTACAAGTACTCAAAGCCCCCGACAGCGTGGGGGAAAGGGCCCAGTATGTCGAGCCCCCAGACCGAGAAGGGCCTGGAAAGAGGAATGGTTTGAAGGGCTTGAGCTGGTTGATGAAGCTTCTTTGAATGAAACTGGCATGTTTCACACCTGGTGACCAGTGCCGTCGCATCCTGGAGGGCAGTGGGCCAGAAGAAGCCTTGCCGGAATGCCTTGCGGCCAAGGGCCCTTGACCCTATGTGGGATCCACATATGCCTCCATGTATCTCCCCCAACAGCCCCAGTCCTTCCTCTCGAGGGATGCACTTCAATTTCATGCCGTTCGGTCTCTTTCTGTATAGGACGTCATCGACGAACTGGTACATGGCAGACCAACGGGCTACTTTCTCCGCTTCTTCCTGCTCCTCAGGAAGTTCCCCAGTCTAGAGGAATCGGATGGTATGCTGTGCCCACGGTGGATCCTGGGGCTTGACGGCGAGGACTAAAGGCATTTCCTCCGCCATGGGAGCGGCTGTCTCGACGGCACGAGCTTGACGCTCCGCCGGAGCTAGCCGTCCAATGGCGGGTGCAGTGTCTCCGGCAACATCCTTGCCGGCAGCTCCGGGGAGCCCGGCGGGAAAGTACTTGCCGGGCCCTGATTTCCTCCTCTTGTTCTGCTCGGTTGATGGATCAACGGATGGCTGAGAGAGCTGAAGCACAAAGGTACCTGGTTCCATAGGTAGCTTGAGGGTAACGCACTTTGACATGTAATCGGTGATGTCGTTCTCTGCTCGGGGAACGTGCTCCGCCTGTATACAATCAAAGTGCTATTCTAGCTTTCTCACTTCATCGACGTAGGCCTTCATCAATGGGCTCTGGTAATCTTTGTTGACTTGCTTGACGACAAGTTGCGAGTCGCCCCTGACAATGAGTTTCTTGATCTCGAGGTCTGCCGCGATCCTAAGACCAGCAAGCAGCCCCTCATACTCAGCAGTGTTGTTCGTTGATACCTCCCTGGGGAAGTGCATCTGGACCATGTACTTGAGGTGCTCTCCAGTGGGCACGACCAGCAGTACGCCGGCCCCGGCGCCCTGTAAGGAGAAAGCTCCATCAAAGTACATGATCCAGCTGCAACTCGCCTCTTTGCCGGGGAGAGCAGTTTCCTGGACTTCTTCATCAGGAGTTGTGGTCCATTCGGCGACGAACTCTGCCAGGACTCGGCTTTGAATCATCGAGGTACTTTCAAACTTGAGGCCAAAGCTGGACAGCTCCAGTGCCCACTCTACAATTCTTCCCGTTGCATCTGGATTGTGCAATATCCGTTGTAGAGGGAGGCGAGTGACGACGGTGATCTCGTGCGCCTGGAAGTAGTGACTCGGCTTCCTCGAGGCCATAAGAAGGCCAAAGAGCAATTTCTGCACACGAGAGTACCTAGATCTAGCACCCTGCAAGAGGGAGCTAACAAAGTAGATTGGGTGCTGCATCATTTTCTTCTTTGGCTGCACTCCAACCGGCCGTGTCGGCTCTGCACCAGTGGCATCAGGCTCTATCGCTGCTATTACCTCATCATCAATTTCTCTCTGCGCCACTAGTGCGGCGTTGACCACCTGGTTTGTTGCCGCCAAGTATAGCAGCAACGGTTCTCGTGGCCTAGGCGCAACTAGTATTGGCGTGGAGGAAAGATACCTCTTCAAATCTTGTAATGATGCTTCAGCTTCTGGCGTCCATTCCATTGGGCCCGCCTTTTTCAAAATCTTGAAAAAGGGGAGGGCGCGCTCGACAGACTTGGAAATGAATCTGCTCATGGCGGCAACGCAGCCAGCAAGCCGACGCACATCCTTGACCTGTTTGGGTGCTTCAATCTGCTCTATAGCTTTGATCTTGTCCGGATTGGCCTCTATCCCACGCTGCGACACAAAGAACTCGAGAAGCTTGCCGGACGGGACGCCGAAGACGCACTTCTCAGGGTTCAGCTTGAGGTTGATCTTGCGTAGGTTGACAAATGTTTGTTGTAAATCTGGTATAAGGGTTGCCCTGTTCTTGGTTTTGACCACTATATCATCCATCTAAGCCTCCATATTTCTATGGAGTTGGGGTTCAAAACGAATCTGGACTGCCCTTGCAAACGTCGAGCCAGCACTCTACAACCCGAAAGGCATTCGTACGAAACAGTACGTACCACATGGGGTGATGAATGATGTCTTCTCTTCGTCTTCTCTTGCCATGAAGATCTGGTGGTAGCCGGAGTAGGCATCAAGGAATGACAGCAGGTCACACCCAGTCGTGGAGTCAACAATCTGGTTGATGTGCGGCAACGGGAAGGGGTCCTTGGGACAAGCTTTATTGATATCTGTGTAATCAATACACAACCTCCACTTCCCATTTGCCTTGCGCACTACCACTGGATTGGCCAACCACGTTGGATGGAGCACTCGTCTTACCAAACCCGCAGCTTCCAATTTCCGGATCTCTTCTGTGATGAACTCTTGCCGTTCCAAAGCTTGCTTCCTGACATTCTGCTTGACGAGCAGGGCATGAGGACAGACAGCAAGGTGGTGCTCAATCACCTCCCTGGGAACGCCGGGGATGTCGGATGCTTGCCATGCAAACACATCGACATTCGCCCGCGGGAAGGTGACGAGCGCGTCTTCCTATTTGTCGTCAAGGGAGGAGCTTATGGTGAAAGCCCCTCCTTTGTCGTCCTCCTTGACGGAAACCTTCTTGGTTCCCGGCGGGGTGGCCCTGGACCTCTTGTTCCTGCCGGTGGAGTGAAGGAAATATGCCCTAGAGGCAATAATAAAGTTGTTATTTATATTTCCTTATATCATAATAAATGTCTTTTATTCATGCTAGAATTGTATTAACCGGAAACTTAGTACATGTGTGGATACATAGACAAAACAGTATGTCCCTAGTATGCCTCTACTAGACTAGCTCATTGATCAAAGATGGTTATGTTTCCTAGCCATAGACATGAGTTGTCATTTGATCAACGGGATCACATCATTAGGAGAATGATGTGATGGACAAGACCCATCCGTTAGCATAGCACTATGATCGTTTAGTTTTACTGCTATTGCTTTCTTCATGACTTATACATGTTCCTATGACTATGAGATTATGCAACTCCCGAATACCGTAGGAATACCTTGCGTGCCATCAAACGTCACAACATAACTGGGTGATCATAAAGATGCTCTACAGGTGTCTCCGAAAGTATTCGTGGTGTTGGCATAGATCAAGATTAGAATTTGTCACTCCGAATGCCGGAGAGGTATCTCTGGGCCCTCTCGGTAACACACATCACAATAAGCCTTGCAAGCAAAAGACTAATGAGTTAGTCACGAGATGATGTGTTACGGAACGAGTAAAGAGACTTGCCGGTAACGAGATTGAACTAGGTATGGAGATACCGACGATCGAATCTCGGGCAAGTAACATACCGATGACAAAAGGAACAACGTATGTTGTTATGCGGTTTGACCGATAAAGATCTTCGTAGAATATGTAGGAGCCAATATGAACATCCAGGTTCCGCTATTGGTTATTGACCGGAGATGAGTCTCGGTCATGTCTACATAGTTCTCGAACCCGTAGGGTCCGCACGCTTAACGTTTGATGACGATCGGTATTATGAGTTTATGAGTTTTGATGTAACGAAGGTAGTTCGGAGTCTCGGATGAGATCACGGACATGACGAGGAGTCTCGGAATGTCCGAGACATAAACATTGATATATTGGACGACTATATTCGGACACCGGAAGTGTTCCGGAAAAGTTTCGGACTTAACTGGATTGCCGGAGGGGGTTACCGGAACCCCCTACGAAGGGGGATGGTCCATAGTGGGCCTTGAGGAAAGGAGAGAGGCAGCCCATAGAGGCTGGCCGGCGCCCCACCTAGGGATCCTAGTTGGACTAGGATTGGGGGGGCGCCACCTCTCCCTCTTTTCCTTTCCCTCTCTTCCTTCTTGGTGGACTCCTACTAGGAATAGGATTGCAATCCTATTCCTAGTAGGATTTCCCTAGCCGCACCATAGGAGGCCAGCCAGCCCTCCCCTCTTGCTCCTTTATATACGGGGGCAGGGGGGCACCCAAGGACACACAAGTTGAATTGTTCTTGCCATGTGCGGTGCCCCCCTCCACAGAAACACACCTCGGTCATACCGTCGCAGTGCTTAGGCGAAGCCCTGCGCCGGTAGATACATCATATCCGTCACCACGCCGTCGTTCTGACGAAACTCTCCTGTGAAGCTCAACTGGATCAAGAGCTCGTGGGACGTCATCAAGCTGAACGTGTGCTGAACGCGGAGGTGCCGTACGTTCGGTGCTTGATCGGTTGAATCGCGAAGAAGTTCGACTACATCAACCGCGTCACTTGACGCTTCCGCTTCCGGTCTACGAGGGTACGTAGACACACTCTTCCCTCTCATTGCTATGCATCTGGTAGATAGATCTTGCGTGATCGTAGGAAAATTTTAAAATACTACGTTCCCCAACAGTGGCATCAGAGCCAGGTCTATGCGTAGATGATATGCACGAGTAGAACACAATGAGTTGTGGGCGATACTAGTCATACTGCTTACCAGCATGGCATACTTTGCTTCGGCGGTATTGTGAGATGAAGCGGCCCGGACCGACATTACGCGTACGCTTACGCGAGACTGGTTTCACCGTTATGAGCACTCATTGCTTAAAGGTGACTGGCGGGTGTCTGTCTCTCTCACTTTAGCTGAATCAAGTGTGGCTACGCCCGGTCCTTATGAAGGTTAAAACAGCACATACTTGACGAAAGATCGTTGTGGTTTTGTATGCGTAGGTAAGAACGGTTCTTGCTAAGCCCGTAGCAGCCATGTAAAACTTGCAACAACAAAGTAGAGGACGTCTAACTTGTTTTTGCAGGGCATGTTGTGATGTGATATGGTCAAGACATGATGAGTTATACGGTTTTGTATGAGATGATCATGTTTATCGGCAACTGGCAGGAGCCATTTGGTTGTCGCTTTATTGTATGAAATGCAATCGCCATGTAATTGCTTTACTTTATCACTAAGCGGTAGCGATAGTCGTAGAAGCAATTGTTGGCGAGACGACAACGATGCTACGATGGAGATCAAGGTGTCGCGCCGGTGACGAAGGTGATCACGACGGTGCTTTGGAGATGGAGATCAAAAGCACAAGATGATGATGGCCATATCATGTCACATATTTTGATTGCATGTGATGTTTATCTTATTATGCTTCTTATTTTGCTTAGAACGACGGTAGCATTATAAGATGATCCCTTACAAAATTTCAAGGTACAAGTGTTCTCCCTGAGTATGCACCGTTGCGAAAGTTCTTCGTGCTGAGACACCACGTGATGATCGGGTGTGATAAGCTCTACGTTCAAATACAACGGGTGTAAGCCAGTTTTGCACACGCAGAATACTCGGGTTAAACTTGACGAGCCTAGCATATGCAGATATGGCCTCAGAACACTGGAGACCGAAAGGTCGAGCGTGAATCATATAGTAGATATGATCAACATAAGATGTTCACCATTGAAACTACTCCATCTCACGTGATGATCGGACATGGTTTAGTTGATTTGGATCACGTGATCATTTAGATGACTAGAGGGATGTCTATCTAAGTGGGAGTTCTTAAGTAATATGATTAAATTGAACTTTCATGAATCATGAACTTAGTCCTGGTAGTATTAGCATATCTATGTTGTAGATCAATAGCTCGGGATGTTGATCCCCGTTTATTTTTTATATGTTCCTAGAGAAAACTAAGTTGAAAGATGTTAGTAGCAATGATGCGGAATTGTTCCGTGATCTGAGGATTATCCTCATTGCTGCACAGAGAATTATGTCCTTGATGCACCGCTAGGTGACAGACCTATTGCAGGAGCAGATGTAGACGTTATGAACGTTGTGACAAAAGCTCGGTATGATGACTACTTGATAGTTTAAGTGCACCATGCTTTACGGCTTAGAACCGGGACTTCAAAAAATGTTTTGAATGCCACGGAGCATATAAGATGTTCCAAGAGTTGAAATTAGTATTTCATACTCATGCCCGTGTCGAGAGGTATAAGACTTCTGACAGTACTTTGCCTACAAGATGGAGGAGAATAGCTCAACCAGTGAGCATGTGCTCAGATTGTCTGGGTACTACAATTACTTGAATCAAGTGGGAGTTAATCTTCCAGATAAGAAAGTAATTGACAAAGTTCTCTAGTCACTATCACCAAGTTAGTAGAACTTCGTGATGAACTATAATATGCAAGGGATGACGAAAGGAATTCCCGAGCTCTTTGCGATGCTGAAGTCGGCGAAGGTAGAAATCATGAAAAAGCATCAAGTGTTGATGGTTAACAAGACCACTTGTTTCAAGTAAAGGGCAAAGGGATATAAGGGGAACTTCAAGAAGAATGACAAGCAAGTTGTCACTCCCGTGAAGAAACCCAAAGCTAAAACTCAAGCCTGAAACTAAGTGCTTCTACTGCAAAGGAAATGGTCACTAGAGGTGGAACTGCCCTAGATACTTGGCGGATAAGAAGGATGGCAAAGTGAACAAAGGTATATTTTGATATACAGATTATTGATGTGTACTTTACTAGTGTTCATAGCAACCCCTGGGTATTTGATACTGGTTCAGTTGCTAAAATTAGTAACTCGAAACGAGAATTGCAGAATGAACAGAGACTAGTTAAAGGTGATGTGACGATGTGTGTTGGAAGTAGTTCCAAGATTGATATGATCATCATCGCACACTCCATATACTTTCGGGATTAGTGTAAAACCTAAATAAATGTTATTTGGCATTTGCGTTGAGCAAGAATATGATTTGATCATATTTGTTGCAATACGGTTATTCATTTAAAGTCATAGAATAATTGTTATTCTGTTTACATGAATAAAACCTTCGATGGTCATACACCCAATGAAAATAGTTTGTTGGATCTCGATCATGGTGATACACATATTCATAATATTGAAGCCAAAAGATGCAAGGTTAATAATGATAGTGCAACTTATTTGTGGCACTGCCGTTTATGTCATAATGGTGTAAAGCGCATGAAGAAACTCCATAGTGATGGACTTTTGGAATCACTTGATTATGAATCACTTGGTGCTTGCGAACCATGCCTCATGGGCAAGATGACTAAGTTTATGTCATAATGGTGTAAAGCGCATGAAGAAACTCCATAGTGATGGACTTTTGGAATCACTTGATTATGAATCACTTGGTGCTTGCGAACCATGCCTCATGGGCAAGATGACTAAAACTCCGTTCTCCGGAACAATGGAGCGAGCAACAGATTTGTTGGAGATCATACATACAGATGTATGTGGACCAATGAGTGTTGAAGCTCGCGGCGGGTATCGTTATTTTCTGACCTTCACTGATGATTTGAGCAGATATGGGTATATCTACTTAATGAAGCACAAGTCTGAAACATTTGAAAAGTTCAAAGAATTTCAGAGTGAAGTGGAGAATCATCGTAACAAGAAAATAAGAGTTTCTACGATATGATCGTAGAGGTAAAATATTTGAGTTAGCGAGTTTGGCCTTCAGTAAAAACAATGTGAAATAGTTTCACTACTCACGCCACCTGGAACACCACAGTGTAATGGTGTGTCCGAACGTCATAACCGTACTTTATTAGATATGGTGCGTGTTGGGGAACGTAGTATTTTAAAATTTTCCTACGATCACGCAAGATCTATCTACCAGATGCATAGCAACGAGAGGGGAGAGTGTGTCTACGTACCCTCGTAGACCGGGAGCGGAAGCGTCAAGTGACGCGGTTGATGTTGTCGAACTTCTTCGCGATACAACCGATTAAGCACCGAACGTACGGCACCTCCGCGTTCAGCACACGTTCAGCTTGATGACATCCCACGAGCTCTTGATCCAGTTGAGCTTCACGGGAGAGTTTCGTCAGCACGACGGCGTGGTGACGGATATGATGTGTTCACCGGCGCAGGGCTTCGCCTAAGCTCCGCGACGGTATGACCGAGGTGTGATTCTGTGGAGGGGGGCACCGCACACGGCTAAAACAATTCAACTTGTGTGTCTTTGGGTGCCCCCCTGCCCCCGTATATAAAGGATCAAGGGAGGGAGGCCGGCCGGCCCTTCCTGGTGCGGCTAGGAGTGGACTCCTACTAGGAATAGGATTGCAATCCTATTCCTAGTAGGATTCACCAAAAGAAGGAAGAGGGAAAGGAATAGGAGAGGTGGCGCCCCCCCCCCCCAATCCTAGTCCAACTAGGAACCCTAGGTGGGGGCACCGGCCAGCCCTATGGGCTGCCTCTCTCTTTCCCTTTAGGCCCACTATGGACCATCCCCTCTCGTAGGGGGTTCCAGTAACCCCCTCCGGCATTCCCGATAAATCCGAAACTTTTCCGGAACACTTCCGGTGTCCGAATATAGTCGTCCAATATATCAATCTTTATGTCTCGGACATTCCGAGACTCCTCGTCATGTCCGTGATCTCATCCGGGACTCTGAACTACCTTCGGTACATCAATACTCATAAACTCATAATACCGATCGTCATCAAACGTTAAGCGTGCGGACCCTACGGGTTCGAGAACTATGTAGACATGACCGAGACTCATCTCCGATCAATAACCAATAGCGGAACCTGGATGTTCATATTGGCTCCTACATATTCTACGAAGATCTTTTATCGGTCAGAACCGCATAACAACATACGTTGTTCCTTTTGTCAAACGGTATGTTACTTGCCCGAGATTCGATCGTCGGTATCTCTATACCTAGTTCAATCTCGTTACCGGCAAGTCTCTTTACTCGTTCTGTAACACATCATCTCGCGACTAACTCATTAGTCTTTTGCTTGCAAGGCTTATTGTGATGTGTGTTACCGAGAGGGCCCAGAGATACCTCTCCGACACTCGGAGTGACTAGGGATGGCAGTTTTGCCCATGGGTATGGGTACCCGCGGGTACCCTACCCAAAAATAGTGGGCATGGGTGAGACTTTTTACCATTTCACACCCATGGGTATGGGTATCCATACCCGCAAAAAGCATGGGTAGGGTATGGGTATGAAATTATACCCATGGGTAACCCAATGGATACCCAATAAATAAATAAATAAATTAAACCATGTAATATGTGAGTAAATAATTATCTTGAGTTCTTAACTAGCCCACGGACCATAGGCCCATAACCAGCCATCGCCCCAGACCCCTCATATACCAAAAGTACTTATCTTCTCTACTTTTCCTTGACTTCGGAAGATGAAGCAATCAAGAGCCGGGTTACTGAATCCTCATCGATTCATCCCCAACCAAGGCTATATATTGTACCCACCGAATGGGTACCTGAATTTAGACCTTTTTCTCATCTTAATTTTGTCATGTTAATCCTATATATTGTACCCACTGGATACCCATTGGGTATAGGATACCCGATGGGTATGGGCATGTGTACCAATTTGCGCCCATGGATAGTGAAGTGGGTGGGTATAGAAAAAAGATTTGGGTACGGGTTTGGGTAGAAAAGTGTCGTACCCGCCCATACCCTACCCATTGACATCCCTAGGAGTGACAAATCCTAATCTTGATCTATGCCAACACCACGAATACTTTCGGAGACACCTGTAGAGCATCTTTATGATCACCCAGTTACGTTGTGACGTTTGATAGCACACAAGGTGTTCCTACGGTATTCGGGAGTTGCATAATCTCATAGTCATAGGAACATGTATAAGTCATGAAGAAAGCAATAGCAGTTAAACTAAACGATCAAAGTGCTATGCTAACGGATGGGTCTTGTCCATCACATCATTCTCCTAATGATGTGATCCCGTTGATCAAATGACAACTCATGTCTATGGCTAGGAAACATAACCATCTTTGATCAATGAGCTAGTCTAGTAGAGGCATACTAGGGACATACTGTTTTGTCTATGTATACACACATGTACTAAGTTTCCGGTTAATACAATTCTAGCATGAATAAAAGACATTTATCATGATATAAGGAAATACAAATAACATCTTTATTATTGCCTCTAGGGCATATTTCCTTCAGTCTCCCACTTGAACTAGAGTCAATAATCTAGATTACAAAGTGATGATCCTCACACCCATGGAGTCTTGGTGCTGATCATGTTTTGCCCGTGGAAGAGGCTTAGTCAACGGGTCTGCAACATTCAGATCCGTATGTATTTTGCAAATCTCTATGTCTCCCTCCTTGACTAGATCGCGGATGGAATTGAAGCGTCTTTTGATGTGCTTTGTTCTCTTGTGAAACCTGGATTCCTTCGCCAAGGCTATGGCTCCAGTGTTGTCACAAAAGATTTTCATTGGACCCGATGCACTAGGTATTACACCTAGATTGGATATGAACTCCTTCATCCAGACTCCTTCATTTGCTGCTTCCGAAGCAGCTATGTATTCCGCTTCACACGTAGATCCTGCCACGACGCTCTGCTTGGAACTGCACCAACTGGCAGCTCCACCGTTCAATAAAAATACATATCCGGTTTGTGACTTTGAGTCATCCGGATCAGTGTCAAAGCTAGAATTGACGTAACCGTTTACGACGAGCTCTTTGTCACCTCCATATATGAGAAACATATCCTTTGTTCTTTTCAGATACTTTAGGATGTTTTTGACCGCTGTCCAGTGATCCACTCCTTGATTACTTTGGTACCTCCCTGCTAGACTTATAGCAAGGCACACATCAGGTCTGGTACACAGCATTGCATACATGATAGATCCTATGGCTGAGGCATAGGGAATGACTTTCATTTTCTCTCTATCTTCTGAAGTGGTCGGGCATTGAGTCTTACTCAACTTCATACCTTGTAAAACAGGCAAGAACCCTTTCTTTGACTGATCCATTTTGAACTTCTTCAAAATCTTATCAAGGTATGTGCTTTGTGAAAGTCCAATTAAGCGTCTTGATCTATCTCTATAGATCTTGATACCTAATATATAAGCAGCTTCACCGAGGTCTTTCATTAAAAAACTCTTATTCAAGTATCCTTTTATACTATCCAGAAATTCTATATCATTTCCAATCAACAATATGTCATCTACATATAATATTAGAAATGCTACAGAGCTCCCACTCACTTTCTTGTAAATACAGGCTTCTCCAAAAGTCTGTATAAAACCATATGCTTTGATCACCTCATCAAAGCGTATATTCCAACTCCGAGATGCTTGCACCAGTCCATAGATGGATCGCTGGAGCTTGCATACTTTGTTAGCACCTTTTGGATCGAAAAAACCTTCTGGTTGCATCATATACAACTCTTCTTTGAGATATCCATTTAGGAATGCAGTTTTGACATCCATTTGCCAGATTTCATAATCATAAAATGCGGCAATTGCTAACATGATTCGGACAGACTTAAGCATCGCTACAGGTGAGAAAGTCTCATCGTAGTCAACTCCTTGAACTTGTCGAAAACCTTTCGCAACAAGTCGAGCTTTGTAAACAGTAATATTACCGTCTGCGTCGGTCTTCCTCTTGAAGATCCATTTATTTTCGATGGCTTCCCGAACATCGGGCAAGTCAACCAAAGTCCACACTTTGTTCTCATACATGGATCCCATCTCAGATTTCATGGCTTCAAGCCATTTTGCGGAATCTGGGCTCATCATCGTTTCCTCATAGTTCGTAGGTTCATCATGGTCTAGTAACATGATTTCCAGAACTGGGTTGCCGTACCACTCTGGTGCGGAACGTACTCTGGTTGATCTACGACGTTCAGCAGAAACTTGATCCGAAGTTTCATGATCATTATCATTAACTTCCTCACTAATTGGTGTAGGAATCACTGGAACAATTTCCTGTGATGTACTACTTTCCAATCTGGGAGAAGGTACAATTACCTCATCAAGTTCTACTTTCCTCCCACTCACTTCTTTCGAGAGAAACTCTTTTTCTAGAAAGGATCCGTTTTTAGCAACGAATATTTTGCCTTCGGATCTGTGATAGAAGGTGTACCCAACAGTCTTTTTTGGGTATCCTATGAAGACACATTTTTCCGACTTGGGTTCGAGCTTATCAGGTTGAAGTGTTTTCACATAAGCATCGCAGCCCCAAACTTTAAGAAACGACAACTTTGGTTTCTTGCCAAACCATAGTTCATAAGGTGTCGTATCAACGGATTTAGATGGTGCCCTATTTAACGTGAATGCAGCTGTCTCTAAAGCATAACCCCAAAACGATAGTGGTAAATCGGTAAGAGACATCATAGATCGCACCATATCCAATAAAGTACGGTTACGACGTTCGGACATACCATTACGTTGTGGTGTTCCAGGTGGCGTGAGTTGTGAAACTATTCCACATTGTTTCAAATGAAGACCAAACTCGTAACTCAAATATTCTCCTCCACGATCAGATCGTAGAAACTTTATTTTCTTGTTACGATGATTCTCTACTTCACTCTGAAATTCTTTGAACTTTTCAAATGTTTCAGACTTGTTTTTCATTAAGTAGATATACCCATATCTGCTCAAATCATCAGTGAAGGTCAGAAAATAACGATACCCGCCGCGAGCATCAACACTCATTGGTCCACATACATCAGTATGTATGATTTCCAATAAATCTGTTGCTCGCTCCATAGTTCCAGAGAACGGAGTTTTAGTCATCTTGCCCATGAGGCATGGTTCGCAAGCACCAAGTGATTCATAATCAAGTGATTCCAAAAGTCCATCATTATGGAGTTTCTTCATGCGTTTACACCAATATGACCTAAACGGCAGTGCCACAAATAAGTTGCACTATCATTATTAACCTTGCATCTTTTGGTTTCAATATTATGAATATGTGTATCACTACAATCGAGATCCAATAAGAATAGACAACTCTTTAAGGGTGCATGACCATAAAAGATATTATTCATTAAAATAGAACAACCATTATTCTCTGATTTAAATGAATAACCGTCTCGCAATAAACAAGATCCAGATATAATGTTCATGCTCAACGCTGGCACCAAATAACAATTATTTAGGTCTAAAACTAATCCCGAAGGTAGATGTAGAGGTAGCGTGCCGACGGCGATCACATCGACTTTGGAACCGTTTCCCACGCACATCGTCACCTCGTCCTTAGCTAATCTTCGTTTAATCCGTAGTCCCTGTTTCGAGTTACAAATATTAGCAACCGAACCGGTATCAAATACCCAGGTACTACTACGAGCATTAGTAAGGTACACATCAATAACATGTATATCACATATACCTTTGTTCATCTTGCCATCCTTCTTATCCGCCAAATACTTGGGGCAGTTCCGCTTCCAGTGTCCAGTCCCCTTGCAGTAGAAGCACTCAGTTTCAGGCTTGGCTCCAGATTTGGGTTTCTTCGTGGAAGTAGCAACTGACTTGCTATTCCTTTTGAAGTTCCCTTTCTTTCCCTTGCCCTTTTTCTTGAAACTAGTGGTCTTGTTAACCATCAACACTTGATGCTCCTTTTTGATTTCTACCTCCGCAGCTTTGAGCATAGCGAAGAGCTCGGGAATTGTCTTTTGCATCCCTTGCATGTTATAGTGCATCACGAAGCCTTTATAGCTTGGTGGCAGTGATTGAAGAACTCTATCAATAACACTATCCTCATCAACTTTGCAACCAAGTTGAGTCATATGATTGTAGTACCCAGACATTCTGAGTAAGTGTTCACTGATAGAACTATTCTCCTCCATTTTGCAGCTGTAGAACTTATTGGAAATCTCATATTTCTCAATTCGGGCATTTGCTTGAAATATTAACTTCAACTCCTGGAACATCTCATATGCTCCATGACGTTCAAAACGTCGTTGAAGTCCCGGTTCTAAGCCGTAAAGCATGGCACACTGAACTATCGTGTAGTCATCAGACCGTGACTGCCAGACGTTCAAAGTGTCTGCATCAGCGAAAGGGGGCTTGTCACCTAGCGGTGCTTCAAGGACATAATTCTTCTGTGCAGCAATGAGGATAATCCTCAGGTTACGGACCCAGTCCGTGTAATTGCTACTATCATCTTTCAACTTAGCTTTCTCTAGGAATGCATTAAAATTCAAAGGAACGGTAGCACGGGCCATTGATCTACAACGACATAGATATGCAAAACTATCAGGACTAAGTTCATGATAAATTAAAGTTCAATTTAATCATATTAATTTAAAGAACTCCCACTTAGATAGACATCCCTCTGATCATCTAAATGATCACGTGATCCAAATCAACTAAACCATGTCCGATCATCACGTGAGATGGAGTAGTTTTCAATGGTGAACATCTTATGTTGATCATATCTACTATATGATTCACGCTCGACCTTTCAGTCTCCAGTGTTCCGAGGCCATATCTGTATATGCTAGGCTCGTCAAGTTTAACCCGAGTATTCTGCGTGTGCAAAACTGGCTTACACCCGTTGTATTTGAACGTAGAGCTTATCACACCCGATCATCACGTGGTGTCTCGGCACGACGAACTTTCGCAACGGTGCATACTCAGGGAGAACACTTATACCTTGAAATTTAGTAAGGGATCATCTTATAATGCTACCGTCGTTCTAAGCAAAATAAGAAGCATAATAAGATAAACATCACATGCAATCAAAATATGTGACATGATATGGCCATCATCATCTTGTGCTTTTGATCTCCATCTCCAAAGCACCGTCATGATCACCTTCGTCACCGGCTTGACACCTTGATCTCCATCGTAGCATCGTTGTCATCTCGCCAACTATTGCTTCTATGACTATCGCTACCGCTTAGTGATAAACTAAAGCAATTACATGGCGATTGCATTTCATACAATAAAGCGACAACCATATGGCTCCTGCCAGTTGCCGATAACTTTACAAAACATGATCATCTCATACAAAACCGTATAACTCATCATGTCTTGACCATATCACATCACAACATGCCCTGCAAAAACAAGTTAGACGTCCTCTACTTTGTTTGTTGCAAGTTTTACGTGGCTGCTACGGGCTTAGCAAGAACCGTTCTTACCTACGCATACAAAACCACAACGATGTTTCGTCAAGTATGTGCTATTTTAACCTTCACAAGGACCGGGCGTAGCCACACTTGATTCAGCTAAAGTGAGAGAGACAGACACCCGCCAGTCACCTTTAAGCAACGAGTGCTCGTAACGGTGAAACCAGTCTCGCGTAAGCGTACGCGTAATGTCGGTCCGGGCCGCTTCATCTCACAATACCGCCGAAGCAAAGTATGACATGCTGGTAAGCAGTATGACTAGTATCGCCCACAACTCATTGTGTTCTACTCGTGCATATCATCTACGCATAGACCTGGCTCTGATACCACTGTTGGGGAACGTAGTATTTTAAAATTTTCCTACGATCACGCAAGATCTATCTACCAGATGCATAGCAACAAGAGGGGAGAGTGTGTCTACGTACCCTCGTAGACCGGGAGCGGAAGCGTCAAGTGACGCGGTTGATGTTGTCGAACTTCTTCGCGATCCAACCGATTAAGCACCGAACGTACGGCACCTCCGCGTTCAGCACACGTTCAGCTTGATGACGTCCCACGAGCTCTTGATCTAGTTGAGCTTCACGGGAGAGTTTCTTCAGCACGACGGCGTGGTGACGGATATGATGTGTTCACCGGCGCAGGGCTTCGCGTAAGCTCCGCGACGGTATGACCGAGGTGTGATTCTGTGGAGGGGGGCACCGCACACGGCTAAAACAATTCAACTTGTGTGTCTTTGGGTGCCCCCCTGCCCCCGTATATAAAGGAGCAAGGGAGGGAGGCCGGCCGGCCCTTCCTGGTGCGGCTAGGAGTGGACTCCTACTAGGAATAGGATTGCAATCCTATTCCTAGTAGGATTCACCAAAAGAAGGAAGAGGGAAAGGAATAGGAGAGGTGGCACCCCCCCCCCCAATCCTAGTCCAACTAGGAACCCTAGGTGGGGGTGCCGGCCAACCCTATGGGCTGCCTCTCTCTTTCCCATTAGGCCCACTATGGACCATCCCCTCTCGTAGGGGGTTCCGGTAACCCCCTCCGGCATTCCCGATAAATCCGAAACTTTTCCGGAACACTTCCGGTGTCCGAATATAGTCGTCCAATATATCAATCTTTATGTCTCGGACATTCCGAGACTCCTCGTCATGTCCGTGATCTCATCCGGGACTCTGAACTACCTTCGGTACATCAATACTCATAAACTCATAATACCGATCGTCATCAAACGTTAAGCGTGCGGACCCTACGGGTTCGAGAACTATGTAGACATGACCGAGACTCATCTCCGATCAATAACCAATAGCGGAACCTGGATGTTCATATTGGCTCCTACATATTCTACGAAGATCTTTTATCGGTCAGAACCGCATAACAACATACGTTGTTCCTTTTGGCAAACGGTATGTTACTTGCCCGAGATTCGATCGTCGGTATCTCTATACCTAGTTCAATCTCGTTACCGGCAAGTCTCTTTACTCGTTCCGTAACACATCATCTCGTGACTAACTCATTAGTCTTTTGCTTGCAAGGCTTATTGTGATGTGTGTTACCGAGAGGGCCCAGAGATACCTCTCCGACACTCGGAGTGACAAATCCTAATCTTGATCTATGCAAACACCACGAATACTTTCGGAGACACCTGTAGAGCATCTTTATGATCACCCAGTTACGTTGTGACGTTTGATAGCACACAAGGTGTTCCTACGGTATTCGGGAGTTGCATAATCTCATAGTCATAGGAACATGTATAAGTCATGAAGAAAGCAATAGCAATTAAACTAAACGATCAAAGTGCTATGCTAACGGATGGGTCTTGTCCATCACATCATTCTCCTAATGATGTGATCCCGTTGATCAAATGACAACTCATGTCTATGGCTAGGAAACATAACCATCTTTGATCAATGAGCTAGTCTAGTAGAGGCATACTAGGGACATACTGTTTTGTCTATGTATCCACACATGTACTAAGTTTCCGGTTAATACAATTCTAGCATGAATAAAAGACATTTATCATGATATAAGGAAATACAAATAACATCTTTATTATTGCCTCTAGGGCATATTTCCTTCAGTGCGATCGATGATGTCTCTTACCGATCTACCACTATCGCTTTTGGGGTTATGCATTAGAGACAGCTACATTCACGTTAAATAGGGAACCATCTAAATCCGTGGAGATGACACCGTATGAACTGTGGTTTGACAAGAAACCTAAGCTGTCATTTCTTTAAGTTTGGGACTGCGATGCTTATGTGAAAAAGTTTCAACATGATAAGCTCGAACCCAAATCGGAGAAGTAAATCTTCATAGGATACCCAAAAGAAACTATTGGGTACACCTTCTATCACAGATCCAAAGGCAAGGTCTTTGTTGCTAAGAGTGGATCCTTTCTAGAGAAGGAGTTTCTCTCGAAAGAAGTGAGTGGGAGGAAAGTAGAACTTGATGAGGTAATTGTACCTTCTCCCGAATTGGAAAGTAGTACATCACAGAAAATTGTTCCAGTGATTCCTACACCAATCAGTGAGGAAGTTAATGATGATGATCATGAAACTTCGGATCAAGTTTCTGTTGAACGTCGTAGATCAATCAGAGTACGTTCCGCACCAGAGTGGTACGGCAACCCAATTCTGGAAATCATGTTACTAGACCATGTTGAACCTACGAACTATGAGGAAGCGATGATGAGCCCAGATTCCGCAAAATGGCTTGAGGCCATGAAATCTGAGATGGGATCCATGTATGAGAACAAAGTGTGGACTTTGGTTGACTTGCCCGATGATCGGCAGGCCATCTAAAATAAATGGATCTTCAAGAGGAAGACTGACGCAGACAGTAATGTTACTGTTTACAAAGCTCGACTTGTTGCGAAAGGGTTTCGACAAGTTCAAGGAGTTGACTACGATGAGACTTTCTCACCTGTAGCGATGCTTAAAGTCTGTCCGAATCATGTTAGCAATTGCCGCATTTTATGAAATCTGGCAAATGGATAACAAAACTGCATTCTTTAATGGATTTATTAAAGAAGACTTGTATATGATGCAACCAGAAAGTTTTGTCAATCCTAAAGGTGCTAACAAAATGTGCAAGCTCCAGCGATCCATCTATGGACTGGTGCAAGCATCTCAGAGTTGGAATATACGCTTTGATAAGTTGATCAAAGCATATAGATTTATACAGACTTGCGGTGAAGCCTGTATTTACAAGAAGTGAGTGGGAGCACTACAACATTTCTGATAAGTATATGTGAATGACATATTGTTGATCGGAAATGATGTAGAATTTTCTGGAAAGCATAAAGGAGTGTTTGAAAGGAGTTTTTCAAAGAAAGACCTTGGTGAAGCTGCTTACATATTGGGAATCAAGATCTATAGAGATAGATCAAGACGCTTGATAAGACTTTCGATGAGTACATACCTTGATAAGATTTTGAAGAAGTTCAAAATGGATCAGTCAAAGAAGGAGTTCTTGCCTGACTTGTAAGGTGTGAAGTTGAGTAAGACTCAAAGCCAGACCACGGCAGAGAAATATAGAGAGAATGAAAGTCATTCCCTATGCCTCAACCATAGGTTCTATAAAGTATGCCACGCTATGTACCAAACATGTTGTGTACCTTGCCATGAGTTTGTCAAGGGGGTACAATAGTGATCCAGGAGTAGATCACTGTACAGCGGTCAAAATTATCCTTAGTAACTGGATGACTAAGGAAATGTTTCTCGATTATGGAGGTGATAAAGAGTTCGTCGTAAAGGGTTACGTCGATGCAAGCTTTGACACTAAATCCAGATGACTCTAAGTATCAATCTGGATGCATATTGAAAGTGGGAGCAATTAGCTAGAGTAGATCTATGCAGAGCATTGTAGACATAGAAATTTGCGAAATACATACGGATCTAAATGTGACAGACCCATTGACTAAACTTCTCTCACAAGCAAAACATGATCACACCTTATTACTCTTGGATATTAATCACATAGCGATGTGAACTAGATTATTGACTCTAGTAAACCCTTTGGGTGTTGGTCACATGGCGATGTGAACTATGGGTGTTATTCACATAACGATGTGAACTATCAGTATTAAATCACATGGCGATGTGAGCTAGATTATTGACTCTAGTGCAAGTGGGAGACTAAAGGAAATATGCCCTAGAGGCAATAATAAAGTTGTTATTTATATTTCCTTATATCATGATAAATGTCTTTTATTCATGCTAGAATTGTATTAACCGGAAACTTAGTACATGTGTGGATACATAGACAAAACAGTATGTCCCTAGTATGCCTCTACTAGACTAGCTCATTGATCAAAGATGGTTATGATTCCTAGCCATAGACATGAGTTGTCATTTGATCAACGGGATCACATCATTAGGAGAATGATGTGATGGACAAGACCCATCCGTTAGCATAGCACTATGATCGTTTAGTTTTACTGCTATTGCTTTCTTCATGACTTATACATGTTCCTATGACTATGAGATTATGCAACTCCCGAATACCGTAGAAACACCTTGTGTGCCATCAAACGTCACAACGTAACTGGGTGATCATAAAGATGCTCTACAGGTGTCTCCGAAAGTATTCGTGGTGTTGGCATAGATCAAGATTAGAATTTGTCACTCCGAATGCCGGAGAGGTATCTCTGGGCCCTCTCGGTAACACACATCACAATAAGCCTTGCAAGCAAAAGACTAATGAGTTAGTCACGAGATGACGTGTTACGGAACGAGTAAAGAGACTTGCCGGTAACGAGATTGAACTAGTTATGGAGATACCGACGATCGAATCTCGGGCAAGTAACATACCGATGACAAAAGGAACAACGTATGTTGTTATGCGGTTTGACCGATAAAGATCTTCGTAGAATATGTTGGAGCCAATATGAACATCGAGGTTCCGCTATTGGTTATTGTTCGGAGATGAGTCTTGGTCATGTCTACATAGTTCTCGAACCCGTAGGGTCCGCACGCTTAACGTTTGATGACGATCGGTATTATGAGTTTATGAGTTTTGATGTACCGAAGGTAGTTCGGAGTCCCGGATGAGATCACGGACATGACGAGGAGTCTCGGAATGTCCGAGACATAAAGATTGATATATAGGACGACTATATTCGGACACCGGAAGTGTTCCGGAAAAGTTTCGGATTTAATTGGATTGCCGGAGGGGGTTACCGGAACCCCCTACGAAGGGGGATGGTCCATAGTGGGCCTTGAGGAAAGGAGAGAGGCAGCCCATAGATGCTGGCCGGCGCCCCACCTAGGGATCCTAGTTGGACTAGGATTGGGGGGCGCCACCTCTCCCTCTTTTCATTTCCCTCTCTTCCTTCTTGGTGGACTCCTACTAGGAATAGGACTGCCCTAGCCGCACCATAGGAGGCCGGCCGGCCCTCCCCTCTTGCTCCTTTATATACGGGGGCAGGGGGGCACCCAAGGACACACAATTTGAATTGTTCCAGCCGTGTGCGGTGCCCCCCTCCACAGAAACACACCTCGGTCATACCGTCGCAGTGCTTAGGCGAAGCCCTGCGCCGGTAGATACATCATATCCGTCACCACGCCGTCGTGCTGACGAAACTCACATGTGAAGCTCAACTGGATCAAGAGCTCGTGGGACGTCATCAAGCTGAACGTGTGCTGAACGCGGAGGTGCCGTACGTTTGGTGCTTGATCGGTTGAATCGCGAAGAAGTTCGACTACATCAACCGCGTCACTTGACGCTTCCGCTTCCGGTCTACGAGGGTACGTAGACACACTCTTCCCTCTCATTGCTATGCATCTAGTAGATAGATCTTGCGTGATCGTAGGAAAATTTTAAAATACTACGTTCCCCAACATGGAGCTCTCTGGCACGTCCTCGACGGGAGCGCGACACTCCGAAGAGGTGCGCTTGCCGGAGTGGGTGTCCGAGGTCTCACCGGCCTTCTTCTTTTCGGTGGAGCTCTCTGGCACTTCCTCAACGGGAGCACAGCACTCCGAAGAGGTGCGCTTGCCGGAGTGGGTGTCTGAGGTCTCACCGGTCTTCTTCTTCTTCCCTCCCGGGCCTCTAGTGGCAGGAGCAAGTGCCCTCGTAGCGGCAGCTGCTGCAACCGCTTGCTGGTACAGTTGGTCAGCACAGATCAGCGCATCTTTCTTATCGGAGGGGATGGTGATGATCGTCACAGGTCCTGGCATCTTCAGGGTGTTGTAGGCGTAGTGCGACGCTGCCATGAACTTGGCCAGCGCTGGGCGGCCAAGATCCCATTGTAGGGCAAGGGGATCTTGGCAACATCGAACACAATCCTCTCCGTCCTATAGTTCCGATCACTTCCAAAAGTCACGAGCAGCGTGACCTTCCCCTTTGGTTGGCTTCTCCCCGGGTTGACCCCCTGAAACGTGCCCGTCTCTTCGAGGTCTCCATCAGGAACTTGCAGCTTCTCGATCACGGTGGGCGAGAGTAGGTTCAGACTGGCCCCGCCATCGACTAGCATCTTTGTCACCTTGAGGTTGCGTATTGTTGGTGAAACCAACAATGGCAAGCACCCGGCCGCAGTAGTGCGATCCCTCGACGGCAAGCCCTGGTTTTCTTGGCGGAGCCGGTGTCATCAGATCCCTCGACGGCAAGCACGGCTTTACCCTTGCGCTTCCTGTTGTGATGCCGGCCCTTCTTCGCCGGGGCGGCAGTATCCTCATCAGAAGAGTCGGTTTCCACACCGGCATCTTCGCCGGGGTACTTCCTTCCCTCTTCAGCCCGGGCACATCTGTCAGCAAGAACATAGAGTTCCGCAATATCTTTCACCTTGGTCATCGCCAGTTCTTCACGCATCTTGCGATTACGCACGTTCTGATGGAACATGCTGATGATGGCGGCAGGGTGGACGTCAGGGATGTTGTACTGCACCCGGCTGAACCTTTGTATGTACTTGCAGAGACTCTCACCTTCCTTCTAGGGTATGACGAGCAGGTCACTCGCTTGGCCATGGGCTTGGTGACCTCCACTAAAGGCGCCAACAAACTCATGGCACAAGTCGGACCAGGAGGAAATAGAGTCTACTGGCAAGTGCATCAACCACGACATGGCGTTAGGTTTTAGAGCCAACGAAAAGTAATTCGCAAGCACCTTATCGTTGCAGGCCCCGGCAGCTTGCATCGCGATGGTGTAGATGCTGAGGAACTCCAACGGGTGGGTCTTGCCGTTGTACTTCTCGCCAACATCAGGCTTGAAGGTGCGGTGAGAGGGCCACTAGAACTGCCGCAGCTCATGGGTAAAAGCCGGACAACCTACCTCGTAAGGTAGACCTCCAGGGCTCTCCGGTGTTGGGCGGTCCACAGCAGGCCCCGCTCGCTTTTCTGACTGGTGGCGTGCTCCGCGCCGGTGCTCGATGGTGGTTCGAGCGTCTTCATGAGCTCGCTCCTGAAGAACTTGACGCTGGTCGCCGTGGGTCCGTGGGTCGGACAACGCTATGGAGATGGCGTCGCCCGCGACGTCCCGACAAGTCGACGCATGCGGCACCAGGCGAGGAGGACGCGAATGCACCGTAGCCACGGCGCTGCTGGCCCTCCCGCCGCCGGTGCGTGGGACTCCATCGGAGCGTCGACTCGGGAGCTCCGCTGGATTTGGTTCATCCTTGTTGGCGACTACGACAAGCCTTCGGATGGTGGCTCTCCATTCGTCGAGTTTCCCAGTAACGGGAGGAAAGTCGAGGAGCAACTGCACGCGCGCCAGGGCTTCGGCTGGGGTCAACTGTCAGGCCCAAGATGTGATTCTATCCCGATGACGTGACACTTACGTGATTGGGGCACAACCGCATTTCGGGCGCTTAGCAAGATGGATATCATTACATCATACCATTACATACATACATGGGGGGATACAACAATACATACAAGTCACATGAATACAACAACATCCAAACAAAGCATCCGACTATAGATGCAAACATGAAAAGAACAACAACATCCATCTGCTATCCCAGGCTGCCGACCCAGAACCTAACCCAAGTGTCACACCCTGCTTTTTGTTACATGTCATTTGCATCAATGAAGCATGAAAATTTGGAGCAGCAAAATTTTTTGGCATCATTTGGCTTTTATTTGGAATTGAGTTTTTCTTCCTATGATTTTCATGTGCTCATTAAAGTAAACTATTACCTCTTGTAGAATTCATCTCCATACCCAAAACTTCTGCCCAATGATCATGCCAAGTGTTATATAGCAGTATAGTATTTTCTTATAAAAATAATTTGGCCAAAATGTATTTTTTAATTTAGTATTCCAAAAACCCCTGAATTGAGGTTTGCACCGCAAGTGCTTGATTTAGGGTGAGAAATTTATTTCAAAAAGTGTATTTGAGACCTAGTAGCCATTTGACCAAGGTGGCCCACTTCATTCCTGTCAAAACTACTTATGATGGCAACCGGCTGGCAACTCTCTACATCGACAGAATCGTAAGCCTTCACGGTGTTCCCAAGGAGATTGTGTCAGATCGAGGAACCCAGTTCACCTCAAGGTTCTGGAAGAAGTTCCAAGAAGCCTTGGGAACCAACTTATCTTTCAGCACGGCTTTTCACCCACAGACCGGAGGTCAGAAAGAACGAGTAAATCAAATTCTCGAAGACATGCTCCGAGCCTGTGTCTTGGCATATGGAGCCAAGTGGGAAGATTGTCTCCCTTTTGCCGAGTTCTCCTATAACAACAGTTATCAGTCGAGCCTTCAGATGGCACCATTTGAGGTGTTGTACGAACGCAGATGTCGCACACCCCTCAACTGGTCGGAGAATGGAGAAGGGCTAGTCTTTGGACCGGACATTCTCCGCGCAGCAGAAGAGCAAGTCCAACTAGTCAGAGAGCGTTTGAAGGCAGGCAAGTCAAGGCAGAAGAGCTATGCTGACACTCACCGTCGGGACATGAGTTTCCATGTCGGGGACCATGTGTACTTGCGGGTAACTCCTCTAAAGGGAACCAAGCGTTTCCACGTTAAGGGGAAGCTCGCACCAAGGTTCATTGGACCCTTTGAGATCACTGCATGACGAGGAGAAGTGGCTTACCAGTTGAAACTACCACCGGAGCTATCCGATGTGCACAACGTATTCCACGTGTCACAACTCCGGAAATGTCTCCAAGTTCCAAACAAGCCTGATCTCTACAAGGATGTTGATCACCAAGCCATTGATCTCCAGCCTGATTTGACCTACCGCTAGAAGCCCATTTGCATTCTGGACGAAGCAGAACGACGGACCCGAAGCCGCACCATCAAGTACATCAAGGTCTAGTGGAGCAACCACACGGAAGCAGAAGCAACCTGGGAACGTGAAGACTATCTTAGATCCGAGTATCCCGATCACATTTAAGACCTAGTTTAGGAATCTCGGGGACGAGATTCTTGTAAGGGGGGTAGGTCTGTCACACCCTGCTTTTTGTAACATGTCATTTGCATCAATGAAGCATGAAAATTTGGACCAGCAAAATTTTTTGGCATCATTTGGCTTTTATTTGGAATTGAGTTTTTCTTCCTATGATTTTCATGTGCTCATTAAAGTAAATTATTACCTCTTGTAGAATTCATCTCCATACCCAAAACTTCTTCCCAATGATCATGCCAAGTGTTATATAGCAGTATAGTATTTTCTTATAAAAATAATTTGGCCAAAATGTATTTTTTTAAAATTTAGTATTCCAAAAACCCCTAAATTGAGGTTTGCACCGCAAGTGCTTGATTTATGGTGAGAAATTTATTTCAAAAAGTGTATTTGAGACCTAGTAGTCATAGGACGCCCAGAAACCACAAAAGTATAATTTTAAAAGTTATTTTCCTATTTTATTTAAAAGCTTTTTCTTAAGGCCAGAAATGGTCTTTAATAGGGAAAAATTATTTAAGTATTTCAAAAACAATTGCCAAAATTCAGGGAGACTCATAGGACATATATTGTCCATATATAAGAGTTTCAACACATGGTCATGTTCAAAATAATGGGCTAATCCCTCCAAAACCTTTTCTGGATATTTCAAGCTTTTGAAATATTTACAAAGGAAATATTCTCCAAAAATTCTAGGGAAATTCTATCATGTCATATATGACATATTTGATGATCTTGCCAAGCCCCATGACTTGGGAAGCAAGAAAACATCTTCAAAACCCTTCAAAACCATTCTGTCCATATTTGAAGTTTGAGCAACTTTACATTGCCAAACTTATCCAAATGCCCTCAAACTTGGTGCACATGCTAGAAATGCCTAATAAGGCATCTAGACCAAATGGCACAAGATTTGGAGTAGGATAACTTGATCAGAATACCCCAAAACCATTTATGTTCAAATGCAAATTTGAACAACTTTACATTACCAACTTTTTACCTGGAGCTTCAAACTTTGTGGGCATGATCATAACCCCAAATGATGACACTACACCAAGTGGTGCATCAAGGGGAGATGATTAGCTTGACTTAAACAAGATGAAGCTATTTCTGTTGATTTCTAGGGTTCACCAAAGTTACATTGGCTAGTTTCTTCAAATGAGCCCAAATTTGGTGAAACACCCTATTTCCATATGACATTCAATCCTGTTAAGTGTCATGGCTAGTGGAGATCATTTGCTAGTCCAAAACATGATCAAACACCTTCTGCCCTTTTACCAAAACTATCATCTTGACCCCTTTTACTATTTACTTTTGCCCCAGCTTTCTACCACAGCTTCATCTAGTTACAATCTACCCCCAGTAACTCCCCCATGTCCACAGCTCCATGATTGAGGGGTGAAAACCCCAATTCACCATGCTGGATAGCCAAATCCTACTTAGTTACCAGCTTCACTTCTCTCTCATTGATCATCCAGAGCATCCAAGGCCTCAGCTGAGTTGTTTACATCGTCCTGGACCCCCCAGACACGGCGGACACGCCCAGAGAGCCAATGGCATGCCATGGCATGCGATAAGCACGCTCAAGAGCGCGCTATAGTGCGCACCCACACTGTAGCTTCGCCCAATCGCTCGCCCCCGACCACCTCGTGCTCCCGCCTCACGCCAGTCGATGCACCTCGACGTCCGCAACCTCCCCCGGCGTTGTCCCCCTCCTCCTCCTCCCTCCAGTGACCGCACTCGCATGCGCGCCGGCCGCCCGCAAGCTCCACTCGTCGGCCTCACACGCGCGCACCCTCTGGAGCCTTCCCCGCTCCTCCTCTCCCCTCTACTAGGCGTAGACCTCACCCATGAACCTCCCCGACTCGAGCACGAGCGCCTGCACGGCCTCTGGCCTCGCCCGTGACCTAGCCGGCGCACGAGTCCACGGTGGACCGGGGCGCGGCTATATAAGCACGCTCCGAGCCTCTCCAACGGCACCCAGCTCCTCCCCACATCCCCAGTAGCACTCCAAAACAACCCACTCGCCCTCAGGAAGCCTCAGTGCTCGGGATCGACCGGAGCTCCGCCGCGTCGGGCGACCGGAGATCTCGCGGTACAGGCCCTCTCCGCCCCAACTCTCGCTCGATCTGGAGCCAGCAGACCTCACTGACCCGTTCCCCTCCTTCCCCCAATCCTATTGCAGCCCAGAGCGGGCCAGCCAGCGACCTCCCGACGCTCCTCTGCCGTTCCACCTCGCCGCCGACGAACCTGGCCCCTCCGGCGACCAACTCCAGCACCACTGCATCCGCGACTCACTGCTGAACCCATTCCTGCCCTCAGATTGCCTCGTTGTGCCCAGAATCGCCGCCGGTGAGCTCGCCGTCGCTCTGGCCGCGAGGTTGAAGATGACAGGCGGGCCCCGCCTGTCATCCTCACCTCTCTCTCTCTCCCCTCTCTGCCGCTGATCGCCGGGCCCCGCCCGTCAGGTTTAAAACCCTGACGCTCGCGCGCTGGCGCCCGAGCGGTGTGCTATTTACCCTGGGCCGTGCACTGTGGCCGTTCTGGCCCAGTGGCACAGGGCCATTTCCTTTTATTCTTTTCTGTGATATTTCAAATAATTTCACAGAAATAAATATTTTGTCCAAATGAATTAATTCCAACTCCTAAAATCTTGTAAAATTCCAACCTATTTAATGGTGCCACTTTCACACATATCCATGAACTTTTTCTGTTCTGTTCAAATTTAAATTCAAATTTGAGCATTAAAACTTCTGTTCAAAAATCCTTAGATCCCATTCTGCAACTCCAAAACTCCAACTAAGAATTTTTGCCATCTTAGTTTTCCCTCTAGTATTTAACAAAAATAAGTTGACATTTTTCTGAGCACTTTGATTTTTCTGTTTTCATTGTGGTCTTATTTTCCCGTTGTTATTTTGCGACGATTAGATCCCGTGTTTGACGAGGTTGCTGAAGAAGAAGGTGGGGAAGGATTTGAAGACTTTGAAGACCAAGCCAATCCAGGCAAGCAGCCCTTTGACCATGATACACTTGTGTTCTTCGGAACCCGTTTGTTTCCGAATGCATGATGATAAGAGTTACGGTGGTGACCTAGTTAAGAACCACCACATGATGCATGCTTACTCATGATCTTGCTATGTGCTAGATGCCATGCAAATGGTTGGTAGTGATGCTTAGTGATGCATGTGTGCCATGAAACCTTCGTGGTTGCATTCTTTTCAAAAAAACCATCGGGTGCCCCTAATGCCCGAGGGTGATGTTGAGTTAGGTCATCACTTGAGGAAGAAGTGATGTGCCAGTAAAGATCTTGTGCATGGGTGAAATGATGGATTAGATTTATGTGTGACTACCGTCCCAACCAAAAATGTGCAACCACTCTACCCCTTATGGGACGGGGCATTATTGATTACTTAGGCCGATACTAGCATGGTGCCCGCATTACTAGTGACGGGAAGACTTGAGGTCTTTCCCGGGACGGGGTCGTGCTTAGATAGACGACCATGACTGTTTTCACAGGGCACCGGACACACCGTTGGTCCCTTCGTGTACTCTTTGTCCTAATACAGCTCCAACAGCAAAATCACTTGCATCACACATAATCTCAAAAGGTAAATTCCAGTCAGGTGGTTGTACTATAGGAGCAGTTATTAAAGCTTTCTTAAGGACTTCAAAAGCTTCCTTACAATTTTCATCCAATACAAAAGGAACATCCTTCTGGAGAAGATTAGTGAGGGGTCTCGAGGTTTTAGAAAATTCCTTAATAAATCTTCTATAAAAACCTGCATGACCAAGAAAACTGCAAATACCTTTGATGTCCCTTGGATAGGGCATCCTCTCAATAGCTTCGACCTTGGCCTTGTCCACTTCAATTCCCCTTTCGGAAATCTTGTGACCAAGAACAATTCCTTCATTAACCATAAAGTGGCACTTTTCCCAGTTGAGTACCAAATTTGTCTCCTCGCATCTCTGCAAAACTTTATTAAGGTTGTGAAGACAATGGTCAAATGAAGTTCCATAGACGGAGAAATCGTCCATGAAGACTTCCATAATATCCCCGCAGAAACCATGAAAGATAGCAGACATACACCTTTGAAAAGTAGCAGGGGCATTACATAAACCAAAAGGCATACGCCTATAAGCATAAGTACCAAAGGGACAAGTAAAAGTGGTCTTCTCTTGATCGGCAGTGTTAACATGAATTTGAGAGAAGCCAGAATAACCATCGAGATAACAAAAGTGGGTATTTTTGGATAACCTTTCAAGCATTTGGTCGATGAACGGCAACGGATAGTGATCCTTCCTGGTTGCCTTGTTCAACTTCCTGTAATCAATACACATTCTATATCCAATAATAATTCTCTGAGGTATTAATTCATTTTTATCATTAGGAACCACAGTTGTGCCTCCTTTCTTAGGAACACATTGTACCGGACTTACCCACTTACTATCAGCTATAGGGTAGATAATACCTGCGGCTAGAAGCTTGAGAATCTCAGTTCTCACGACATCCATCATCTTCCGGTTCAACCGTCGTTGATGATCAACAAATGGTTTAGCATCAGGCTCAAGGTTGATAGTATGTTGACAGATAGATGGACTAATCCCCTTAAGGTCATCAAGGGTATAGCCAATTGCGCCTCGGTGTTTACGAAGTACTTCCAATAATCGCTCTTCTTCATATCCTGAAAGGTTAGAATTGATAATAACATGATATACTTTCTTTTCATCTAAATAAGCATACTTGAGCGTATCGGGAAGAGGTTTAAGATCGAACACCGGGTCTTCTTTCGGTTTTGATAAAATTCCCAAAGGTTCAACCGGAAGGTTGTGCTTCAGGATAGCAGGCTGCCTCAAGAATATTTCATCTAGTTCATTTATTTCCTGCATATGCAAATCCTTCTCGTGGTCCTCCATGTATTGCTGCAAAGGATCATTAGGAGGAATAGCAATAGAGGCAATACTTTCAATAATTTTATCATCACTAGGTAAATCAGTACCACGAGGCTGCTTAGAGAACTTAGAAAAATTAAATTCATATGGCTCACCATCGAATTCAACAGAAACTTTACCTTTCTTGCAATCTATTATAGCTCCAAAAGTTCTAAGAAAAGGTCTACCAAAAATAATGGGACAAAAATTGTCCCTCTCTGAACCAAGTACTAGAAAATCGGTAGGGTATTTTACCTTTCCACATAGCACTTCAACGTCCCTCACAATTCCGATAGGA
The DNA here is from genome assembly GCA_902687465.1 of Secale cereale. NCBI lineage: Eukaryota > Viridiplantae > Streptophyta > Magnoliopsida > Poales > Poaceae > Secale > Secale cereale. Next base: position 655,959,146 of record LR738712.1, read on the forward strand.
GAGATAGTTGTTTTGTTTGCAAGATGAATAGTAACATCAACTTCTTCAAGTTCACAAGGGGAAATCTCACCGATGATCTCTTCATAAAGTGAATAGGGAATAGCACTTGCACTCGATCCCAAATCGCATAGCCCATAATAATTGTGATCTCCTATTTTAACAGATACCACCGGAGTACCTGAAATTGGGCCTTTATTCTTGGCTGTTACAAGGTTAGTGGAAACAGCACAAAAATTTATATTGGAATCCAAAACATCATTAGTAGCAAGGTATTTAATCAATGCAACTTGAGGATCGACCCTGATCTGGTCCTCAGGCTCATCAACTCTTCTCTCACTTTTATTTATTATGCCTATCACGAAAGAGTGCTCCTTTATCCTTGCAGGAAAAGGAGGATTTTCATACATAACTGCAGGCAAAATAGGGTCAGCAACACAAATGTCAATAGGTTCTTCTTTAAAAGGTTCATGGTGCTGGTCTCTCTTCTTTTTAAAAGAATCAACGTGAGAGGCAAAATTCTTACACAAATCAATCACTAGATGGGAATCAAGACCAATCTTAGAGCAAAAAGTATTGAAGTAATCAGTTTTCACATAGCTCTCAATATAATCATGTTCATAATTTATAGCGGGTTCAATACCTTTATCAATTTCCCAATCTTCGGTATTCCTCTGGATTCTTTCAATGAGATCCCACCTTTCTTCAACACTCTTCTTCTGAAATACCCCACTAGAGGAGGCATCCAGCATCTCCTTATCCTGACGAGAAAGCCTGGCATAAAAATTTGTAAGTATAATTTCCTTGGGAAGCTTATGAATAGGGCATTTGAGCATTAGGGACTTCAATCTCCCCCAAGCTTGAGCAATGCTTTCTCCGTCACCAGACCTAAAGTTATAGATATAATTCCTGTCTCGATGAATTTCATGAAGAAGATAAAACTTAGCATAAAAGAGAGACATAAGCTCCTGCCAGTCCAGCAAGTGTGAGTTATCGAGAAGCCCATACCAATCTGAAGCTTTATCTATAAGTGATACGACAAACAATTTCCTCATGACAAACTCCCTCGATACACCTGCAAGCTTAAATAATGAACATAGTTGTGACAGATATAGCAAGTGTTCACCGGGATGTCTGTCTCCTGCGTAACGATTAGCCAAAACATAATCGATAATACCAGCTGGTATTTTATAAGGCACAATTTCAGTAGGGGGAGGATCAACCACCACAGATGTGGGGCGTCTTCCCGCAAGCAACGATCCAATAATAGGGCTGTCCATAAGGACAAGGAGCAGCAAATAGCAAAAATAAAAACAGAATTATAAAAAGCTTTCTTACCAGTTTCACTTTACAATAGCGCTACGCTCCCCGGCAACGGCGCCAGAAAACGATACTTGATGACCCACAACCGTAAGGGATCTATTGCAGCGTTTTCGATAAGTAAGAGTGTCGAACCCAACGAGGAGCAGGAGGTATTGATAAGCGATTCTGAGCAAGAAATTACTGCAAGCACTGAAAGATAACTTTTAGGGGTTTTCTCGGTATAAGCAACAGGAAAGTAAAAGCAAGTAATGTAAATGGTACTGAGAGTAACAAGTGGCCCAATCCTTTCTTAGCAAAGGAGAGGCCTAGCAACTGAACTTATAAAGACTAAAGAGTTCCTGAGGACACACGGGAGAGGTAGTCATGTGCTTTCACCATATTCCGTATCGATACTATGTTATGTGTTGATAAGTGTTGAGTAGGTGGATCTATGCTAGTGCACTCTCTAGACTAAGATGAATGCACTCTTATGATTAAACACCTTGCAAGCATCCGCAAATACAAGGTAGAATTTAAGGCAAAAGCCTAACCATAGCAATACGATCGAGGATCCATTATTCCCTTATGCAAAAGCGTGCGAACTGGTGTTCAGGTTTCTGTCACTCCGGCAACCCACCATAAGCATTCTTTATACACAATGTATTCTCCTAGGTCCTTAATAAGGCGAAGTGTTGGGTGTTCGACTCACACAACACCACTAGTAGAATGACAACACAACTTAAGTATCAAACAACACATATTACTTCAACAGCATATGACTACTAACAACAAGACTTTCCCCATGTCCTCAAGAACTAAGGTAACTACTCACAAGACATAAAAGAGACCATGATCAGTGGGGATAAATATGTGATAAACAATCTGGACATAATAATATTTCTCCAACAAAACTCAATAGCATTCACCACAAAGTAGTAATCAACACAGATGGAGTAGAGAGGATAGGTAGTACGAGTTACAACACGAGTTGCGATTGTAAGATGAGATTTCGATGAAGATGGAGATGGTGCTGGTGTTGGGGATGATGTTGATGATGATCTCGATGATGCCCGTGACGATGGTGATGACGATGGCGACGATTTCCCCTTCCGGGAGGTGATCTCCCCGGTGGAATCTGCCCGCCGGAGATGCCCTTTTCTTCTCTGTAGGTTTCCGCCTCGGAGCGGCGGCGGAACTCCGTAAAAAGTCCCGTCCCTAGGGTTTTGGATAACGGAGAGCATATATGCAAAAGGGGGCATCCGGAGGTGGGCTAGGGGCTCCAGGCGCCCCCCCGGCGCGGCCAGGGGGGCGCGCCCCCAGGCCGCCTGGGCACCCTGTGGCCCCCCTCTGGCTCCCCTTTTGCGTGTCTTCGTGATTTGTCAGAAAAATATCTCCCGTCAATTTTCAGGTAATTTGGAGGTATTCTTCTTCAGCAACTCAGCGTCCACTTTTTACTGCTGAATCCTGCGTCTACTGCTTCGGCATCGGAAAGTTTGCAAACTATGTAAAATAGACCAAAACAACATAAGAACATCACCGTAACGTGAAATATATCAATGAATAAGGATAAATTATGATACAAAATAGTGATGCATTTTGGACGTATCAACACCCCCAAGCTTAGACCTCGCTTGTCCCCAAGCGAATATGAACTCGGTAAACCTGTCCACAAGTTTAGAGAGTGAAGTGTCGATAAATAGAATACGGACAAGATGCATCATAGTTTCTTTACCAACTCAAATATCCTCAACAGCAATCTTCAACTCATAAGGCCCTTATGAAAGAGTGATAACACTTATATTCGAAAGTAGGGCTAAGGAAACTCATTATATCATGGCAAACATGTCCTTCGGTCAAAGAACAACAAATAGATTTAACTTTTGCTCTTATATTTTGATGAGATCAATTGAAGCTTTTTTGAAAATAACATGTTAATAGGCAAGAAGTGAAAGTGTTAACACAAAGGAAGATATTTGCGTTAGCTGGGCATGACAAACAACTTATCGAATGATAATGTCAACAAGGATATGATATGACAAATCTTAATGCAGCTTTATATGAATGAATCCTTATCAACATCAAACGTCTGCTCTCTTTGAGAAATAGAGGGAAGTAGGAATAACTGACTGAATTTAAAATTAAAAGATAGGCCCTGCTCTAGGGTAGTAGGGAAAACTCATGTGCTATCCTCAAATCAAACAGAATGAAAACAAGTTTTGAGAGGTGCATGATTTGTCAACGAATGCTAATAGATAACTCAATTGCTTTTTGAGCTGGACAAGTTTCGAGGAATGGCTCCCGCACGAGGACGATAACATCCTCTTATTCTCCTTTGTTTATCACTGCCAAAGTTTTCTGATTTCTCATGAACAAAGCGTGAAGGAGGGTTTGTTTGTTATATTATTTTTAAGTCGGGCGCACTCTTTGCCAGTTCCTTCTCGTATTATGGGTTTCCACATTAGACATGCAATCTCGGGGTGAAGCTTGTCCATCTCAAGAAGACTATGAATTAGCTATTACTTCCTCATGAGCTAAAACAGAGGCACAAAATAAAAGATTTTGAACATTTAAGGATAACACATAAATTATATACTTTAGGAAGTGGTATTGGAATACCACGAGTAGGTAGGTATGGTGGACTCATATGGAAGGTATTGGCTTAAGGGTATGGATGCACAAGCAGAATTCCGCTTAGTACAGAGTTAGGCTAGCAAAGGTTTTGAGAGAGCAGACAACTGATGATGACTAAGATGCAAAGCAATATAAAGCATGAACATCGAAATAAGCATAACACATCAAGTTGTCTTCCTTGTCAACACAACACTTCAAGCATAATAACATAAAGGTTTTGGCTATGTTGATACTTTTAAGAAAATCATGCTTGTTGTTATGACCAAAGCTATGTTTGCCAAGATTAAATAAAGTTTTCACTGCCATACCTGACATAAGGTCAACACTCCCCATAAGAATCATCATATAAGGTCGATTGCGTGAAGAGAATACTGTGTGCAGCAAAAGGAACCGATAAACTTCTCATTAATATTCCATCATAGACGACTCCACACTCACGGATACAGTTCTTCACCGAAGGAGCGATAGACCTCAATGCACACACCTATCTCATATAATAACCTCCCTAGACATGATACGACTCTACTTGATTCTAAAAGACAAAAGGTAAAGATAAAGATACCGGGCACTCCCCCAATGTCGGGGAAACTGGTCGCCCACGAACACCTATGGGACCGGAGCCCCTTTTCGGTACGGCAAGGGAGCGGAGGGAGCACAAAGAGCGGATCGAGGCGCACACGCGAGCAGTTTACCCGACATCTTTGGCGCGCCAGGTAGGGGGCATCGAGGTTGCGCGAACCTGATCCGGCGCTCACGCGGGCGCAACCTTCAGTAACTTCACCAACTTTGTCAGCTTCATCGACTACATCAGCATGCCGCCGAAGAAGAAAGCTTCGGAGGTAGGAGGCCCGTCTGCGTCGATCCCACCACCACTAGAACCAACGGTTGGTGGGGTAGATGCTGGCGGAAGGGTGGACGCCGGCGAGGACACTCACGGCGCCGCCAAGTCCAAGGACAAGACGGACGACCGAGCCCACTCCAAGACCTCGGAGTCCGTGCACGCACCACGCCCCTCTCAGGAGGTGCCGGAACAGCGACGGCGTGGTACTCAGGGTACCATCCGCTTGCTGGGCCAAGGACAAGCTGGCGGGACGCGGGACGCTCAAGGCCAACGCGCTGGCACAAGCAAGGCACGGTCGCCGGGGCGAGAACCTGCTCCTTCTAACGCGGTTAGAAGTCCGAGCATATCTCGCTCCTCGCACCGCTCGCCACCGCTCCCCTCCTCTCTAGCAGAAGCTCTAGCCAGAGCTCAGCTACTCCTCGACTTCCCTCCAGCGGCGGACAAGGCCGAAGACTGGAGGGCCACCATTCAAAGCCTCATCGCCTTCGCCAACAACGACACGCCGCAGCAGCCGGCAACATCACGGCCGCGGCAAGTCAGCCAAGCGAAGGCCGATGGAGACAAGACCGCCGGGGGTACGACTACCGTGCACTCCCCGCCGCGGAAGCAGAAATCACCGACTCGCCGGATCAACGTCGACGATGACTCCACGGCGTCGTCGGATCCGCGAGCTCGCCGCGATCAACGCCAAGTCCTCGACGACAGGCGACAAGAGGACGCTCGGACTCGCATCGAGCGTCGAAGAGAAGCGCGACGACAGTCCGACCAGCGCAATGGGACTGCTGTCGACATGCACGCGCCCGGTGAACCAGGCGACTTGCCGTACGCGGCAGGTTGCCCTGCGTTCACCCGAGAGCTGCGGCAAGTCCAGTGGCCCAGCATGAAGAACTTCAAACCCGACGTACCCGAGAAGTACGACGGCAAGACCCATCCCTCGGAGTTCCTCAGCATCTACACCATTGCGGTGCAGGCTGCCGGGGGACGGGATGAGAAGATTTTAGCAAACTACTTCCCGCTTGTGCTCAAGCCCAATGTCAGATCTTGGCTCATGCACTTGCCGGAGAACTCCATCTCTTCTTGGGCAGACTTGTGCCACCAGTTTGTCGGCGCCTTCACGGGCGGCCACAAGCCTCACGGCCAAGAAAGTGATCTCCACATACTTGCTCAGAAGGAGGGAGAGTCCCTGCGGAAGTACATCCAGAGATTCAGCCGCGTCCAGCACAACATCCCGGACGTACACCCTGCCGCGGTTATTAGCGCGTTCCATCAGAACGTGCGTAACTGCCGGATGAGGGAGGAAATGGCGATGACCAAGATCCAGGACGTCAGCGAGGTTTACGCTCTGGCCGACAAGTGTGCGCGCGCTGAAGAGGGGAGGAGACTCCCCGGAGAGGATGCTGGAGCAGGGGGAACGGACAGCGAGGATGCCGCCCCAGCAAGGAAAGGCCGGCGGCGAAACAACAACAAGAAGAAGAACAAGGAAGTACTGGTTGTCGAGCAGTCCGGCAAGGAGGCTGCCGCCAAGAAGACACAGGCCGGTGGCTCCGGCAAGGAGACCACCCCTGTGGCGGCCGCCGACAAGCAGGACGGCTCCGACAAGCAGTACTGCAAGATCCACCGCACCAAGGGCCACGATCTCTAGAACTGCAAGAGGGTCGAATATCTCGTCGAGCAGCAGAAGGCTGAGTACGAGCGACGTGACAAGGAGAAGGCCCAAGGAGGCGGAGGAGAGTCAGGCAAGAAGCGGCCATTCAATGGCCAGGGAGGACGCCGCTGCAAGGCCAAGCAGCGGCAAGGGGATAGACCTCCCCGCGGCCACGACAAGGACGAAGACGAAGACGACGACGAGGACATGGATGACGGAGACAACAGCGAGCAGGAGTTCCAGAAGGCCACAGAAGTTCTGTGCGTCGATGGAGGTGCCTCTCTGCATGCTTCCCACCGCCGACTCAAGAAATGGGTGCGGGAAGTAAATGCAACAGAGCCACCCGTCGAGTCGCGCAAACTTTTGAAGTGGTCCAGCACGCCCATCATCTTTGACCTTGAGGACCACCCTGACCGCACAACTGCGGTCGGGTGCTTGCCGATGTTGGTATCGCCAACCATCCGCAACCTCAAGGTCACCAAGATGTTGGTTGACGGCGGGGCCGGCCTCAACTTGATCTCCTCCGCTGTGATCCGGAAGCTGCAGATCCCCGACAGCGAGCTCGAGGAGATCAGGACCTTCCAAGGGATCAACCCGGGAAGGAGCAAACCGAAGGGGAAGATAACACTGCCAGTGACCTTTGGCGGAGAGCTAAACTTCAGGACTGAGAGAATCACCTTCGACGTTGCCGATATCCCATTGCCATACAATGGGATACTCGGCCGTCCGGCGCTCGCCAAGTTCATGGCAGCCTCTCACTATGCATACAACATGCTCAAGATGCCAGGGCCAATAAGCGTCATCTCTGTCCCCGGCGACAAGAAGGACGCACTTATCTGCGCTGACAAGATCTACCGGGACGCAGCAGCCCCGGCAGACAGCGAGACACTTGCCGCTGAAGCTCCCGGGGGGAAGACCAAGACCAAGTCCGGCAAGAGCTCTGGGGCCCACTCCGGCAAGCGCACCTCCTCGGAGTGCTGCGCTGCCGTCGAGGACGCACCATCAAGCTCCACCGGCAAGTGCAAGAAAGGAATGGCAGCTCCACCCGCAACCAAGAAGGTGCCCGCCAAGGAGGACGGCACTGGTGGTACTTTCACCATCAGTGCCACGCTTTATCCTAAATAGGAAAGCGCGCTCGTTGCTTTCCTGCGGGCGAATGTCGACGTGTTTGCATGGCAACCGTCTGACATCCCCGGCGTTCCCAGGAAAGTAATTGAGCACAAGCTTGCTGTTTGTCCTCACGTGCGGCCCGTCAAGCAGAAGGTCAGGAAGCAAGCGGTGGAGCGCCAAGAGTTAATAGCTGAAGAGATCAAGAAGTTGGAAGCGGCAGGCCTTGTTAGAGGTGTACTTCATCCCACGTGGCTGGCCAATCCAGTTGTCGTGCGCAAAGCTAATGGGAAATGGAGACTTTGTATAGACTTCACTGATGTGAATAAAGCTTGTCCCAAGGATCCATTTCCCTTGCCGTGCATTGACCAGATCGTCGACTCCACGGCTGGATGTGAGTTGCTTTCATTCCTTGATGCATACTCCGGATACCACCAGATATTTATGGCTGAGGAAGACGAAGAGAAGACCGCATTCATTACTCCATGTGGCACTTACTGTTTCATACGTATGCCCTTTGGATTGAAGAATGCGGGTTCAACGTTTGCAAGGGTAGTCCACACTGCTTTTGAGCCACAGATACACAGGAATGTAGAAGCTTACATGGATGATATAGTGGTCAAGAGCAAGGACAAGGATACCCTGATCCAAGACCTGGATGAAACTTTTGCAAATCTGCGCAAGATACAACTCAAGCTGAACCCCGAGAAGTGCGTCTTCGGGGTCCCCTCCGGCAAGCTTCTCGGGTTCTTTGTGTCCCAGAGGGGGATTGAAGCTAATCCTGACAAGATAAAAGTCATCGAGCAGATCGAAGCCCCGAAGCACGTCAAGGATGTACGGAGGCTTGCTGGTTGTGTGGCTGCCCTCAGCAGGTTCATTTCTAAGTCTGCAGAACGCGCCCTGCCATTTTTCAAAATCTTGAAAAAGGCAGGTCCAATGAAGTGGACTCCGGAAGCGGAGGCAGCTTTGCAGGACTTGAAAGGATACCTGTCCTCCACTCCAATACTTGTCGCACCTAGGCCACAAGAGAAGTTGCTGCTGTACTTAGCAGCAACCAATCAAGTGGTTAGTGCTGCGTTGGTAGCGGAAAGGGAGGCAGAGGAGGAGCCCACAGCCCCGGCAAGCACCTCTAGCGACAAGCAGGGGGCTTCCCCGACAAGCTCTGGTCCCGACAAGGATGAATCTGCGCAGACGCGAGAAGAAGTGCGAAATAAGATGGTGCAGCGCCCAGTCTATTTTGTCAATTCCCTCTTGCAGGGGGCTAGGTCAATATACTCTGGGGTGCAGAAGTTGCTTTTCGGTCTCCTTATGGCCTCGAGAAAGCTGCGCCACTACTTCCAAGCACACGAGATAACAGTGGTCATTCGATTTCTGTTGAAGAGGATATTGCAAAATCCAGAAGCAACGGGCAGGATTGTCGAGTGGGCACTTGAGCTGTCAAGCTTTGGTCTTAAGTTTGAAAGTACTTCAACTATCCAGAGCAGAGCCTTGGCAGAGTTCATAGCAGAATGGACACCAACGCCAGATGAAGAGATTCCAGAGACAAGCATCCCCGTCAAGGAAGCGAGCAAAGAATGGATAATGTACTTCGATGGTGCCTTCTCGCTGCAAGGCGCCGGTGCTGGTGTGCTGCTTGTCGCACCCACCGGGGAGCACCTCAAGTACGTTGTCCAAATGCACTTTCCCAAGGAACAAGCGACAAACAATACTGCTGAGTATGAAGGTTTGCTTGCCGGCCTCAGAGTTGCGGCCGAACTTGGGATCAAGAAGCTGATTATGCGGGGAGATTTACAGTTGGTGGTCCGACAAGTAAACAAGAGCTACCAAAGTCCTTTGATGGAAGCTTATGTCGATGAAGTGAGGAAGCTTGAAGAACACTTTGAAGGCCTGCAGATGGAGCACGTTCCAAGAGCTCAAAATGATATCGCGGACGGCCTGTCAAAGTGCGCTGCATTGAAGCTACCTGTGGAACCAGGGACCTTCGTGCTCAAGCTAACTCAACCATCCGTTACACCATCGATTGGGCAAAGCAAGAAGAGGAAGTTGGTCTCCGGCGACTATTTGCCGGCGGATCTTCCTGAAGCCGCCGCCAAGGTCCCCAAGATCAACGACCAACTCGCTGAGGAGCAGTCTGCTCCTGCGGACTCTAGGGTTCATACAGTTGAAGCAGACGTTCCCGGCAAGTCTTGCCCCGGCGAGCTTGCCGGGGAACGTTCAGCTCCGGCAGAGCCGCAGGTTCTTGCCGTAGAAGCTGATGTTCCCGCAGCGGTGATGATGCCTTTAGTCCTTGTTGTTGAGCCTCAAGCTCCAGCATGGGCGCAGCAAATTGTCCATTTTCTTCACAATGGAGAACTTCCCGAAGAGCCAGAAGAGATAGAGAGAATAACCAGGCAGTCAAGTATGTACCAGTTCGTCGGCAATGAACTGTACAGAAGAAGACTCAATGGGGTCAGATTGAAGTGCATTTCCCGGGAAGATGGGCAGAAGCTGTTGGCAGAGATACACGGAGGCATATGTGGTCACCACATTGGCGCAAGAGCACTTGCCGGGAAAGCATTCCGGCAAGGTTTCTTTTGGCCAGAAGCCCTCCAAGATGCAATTGCACAAGTAACCAAGTGTGAAGCGTGCCAGTTCCATGCCAAGCAAATACACCAGCCAGCTCAAGCTCTCCAGACGATCCCTTTGTCCTGGCCCTTTTCGGTCTGGGGGCTCGACATCCTCGGCCCCTTTCCCCGCGCTGTCGGGGGCTTTGAGTACTTGTACGTTGCCATCGACAAGTTCACAAAGTGGCCGGAGGTGGAACCAATGAGAAAGGTGACCGCACAGTCAGCAGTCAAGTTCTTCAGGTCAATTGTTTGCCGTTTCGGAATCCCTAACATGATCATCACCGACAACGGCACACAGTTCACAAGTCGCACCTTCATGCAATACGTCCAAGACCTTGGCGCCAAGGTCTGCTTCACTTCTGCTGCTCACCCAAGGAGCAACGGTCAAGCGGAGAGGGAAAATGCTGAAGTGCTGCGCGGGCTCAAGACAAGAACGTTCGACAGGCTCCACAAGTGCGGAAGAAACTGGATCGAGGAGTTGTCGGTGGCTCCTTGGTCAATCAAGACGACACCAAATCGAGCCACCGAACAGACACCCTTTGCTCTTGTCTATGGAGCAGAGGCAGTTCTCCCCACGGAACTCGTATTCGGGTCTCCTCGAGTACTCGCTTACGATGAGCTCGAGCAAGAGCAGTTGCGGCAAGATGACGCACTGCTCCTCGAGGAGGACCGTCTCCAGGCTGCTGTACGAGCTGCTCGATACCAGCAAGCTTTGCGCCGCTACCATAGCCGCAAAGTCAAGGCCAGGAGTCTCGAGGAAGGCGACCTTGTTCTTCGGCGCGTTCAGTCCTCCAAGAATTCCAACAAGTTGACGCCGAAGTGGGAAGGCCCTTATCGGGTGAGACAAGTCACAAGGCCCGGCGATGTCCGCCTTGAGACCTAAGAAGGCTTACCGGTGAGCAACTCATGGAACATAGAGCACCTTCGCAAGTTTCACCCATAAGGCGCGGTTGCCGTGATCCGTTCCGGCAACCACCCTTTGTACAAGTCTTGCCGTTGTTGCATGTAAACCTTTGTACAAAGCCGGGCGCAGACCCCGTGCATCAGTAAAACTTTTGTGCTTCACACGACTTGTCGTTTCATGCATTCTTGTTTCCATTGCATGTATTATCTGACACTTTGTGCAGCACACACCCCCGGTAAGCAGTAACAAGCCGCAAGGCTCCATATCTGTATTTCCTCCCTTTTTCCTTTTTCTCTCAAGCAGAAGAAGTGTTCCTCGCACATAAGTTTGCCGGGGGGGAAGGAGACAGTGGTATGGACCAAGTGCTGTTCAAGAAAGAAAAGCCTTGCCGGGAAGCAAACAACCCACGAAAGCTAAGTTGCCAAAGTTTGAGCATTCAAATTTTTAAATTCTTAGTTATCTTCCTTGAACGACCACACTTTGTATGGAAAACCTGTGCGCGGAGGAACCTACCCGTGGCTAGCCGCGCCCTTATTTTGTTTCGAGCACGCTCAACGGCCTAAGTGAGCTGCGACAAGTGCCGCGCCCTTACTTCGTTTTCGAGTTCGCTCAGCAATATAAGTGTGCTGCGACTAGCTGCGGTAAGGTTTCTTGCCGACGGGGGCCTTGCCAGCAGGCTGCTGAAGTTCCGCACTCGGCGCTCGCGGCAAGGGTCCCTTTGCCGGCAAGTTCCCTAAAAGCGCAGGGTGAGAAGCATACAAAGTAAAGGAATCGAGCAAGGGAGATAACACTGCATTGACTACCCAAAATAAAGTTATATTACAAGAAGGCTTGTCGCTGTTCTAACAAACTACTGTCCATGACTTAATTGGCAGCGACAAGGGAAGCAGAAAGAAAACAACCTAGTCTACACGGTCGTCGTCAACCCTCTTGATCTTGCCCACCTTGTCCACGATGTGGGCGACGCGAGCCTTCAACGCTTCCTGGTTAGCGGAGGGCGGCAGGGTCCGGAGGACGTTGTCAAGGTTGATCCCAGGGTTGCGGTAGACGATCTTCGCCAACACTCGCTCCACAGTGCCCGTGCAGAGCCTGCGCGCCTCATTCGCCAGCTGTGTGGGGAGCCTTTCCAGTAGCTGTGCGAGGGCCGGCGCCACTCCTCTGAAGAACAGGCTCAGCTTGGCGATGTGGGGGAGGTTCTCGTTGGGGGAGTACGTGAGATGCTCCGTCCCCAGCGCCACCATCTCCTTGTCGATGTTGGCGGCGGAGGTGACGAGCTCCTCGGTCCACTGCTCCACCGTCCCTTGGAAGTTGTTCTGCGTAAGAGCGGCACTGTCCAGCAGTGCCCTTTCGGCCCGGAGATCTTCCTTCAGCTTTGTCTCCCTGTTCCGGGCCCCGTCAAGCGACTCAGTGAGGGTGGACAGTTTCAGCTCCAAGTCTGCGATGGAGTCCTTGGCGGCGGTGAGTTCCTGGCCCTTGTCGGAGAGGCGGATTTGCAGCTCCGAGTGGGTGTGGGCGTCTTTCTCCCGCGCCAAATTGAGCGCAGCAACCCTCTCCTCGCTCGTCTTCAAGCTCATCTCCAACTACGCCACCCTCGCCTCTAGGTCCCTCTTGGCGGTCTCTGCGGCAGCAGTGGCGTCCCTCGCCTCCTCTAGAGCCCCGCCAATGGACTGCTCGCGCGCGGTAAGGTCGTCCTCATGGCTATCGTGGTCGACCTTCCGCTGCCTCAGCTCTCCTTCCCGCCGAGACAGATCCTCGGCCGCCAGTCGTTGCTGCTCCTTGACCTCGGCCTTCCCGAGGATGAACGCCTGGTGCGCCTCGACGAGCTCCTCCCTCTCCTCCGCCAAGTTCCGGAGAGCCGCTTGGTTGGCGGCGCGGAGCTCCGCGGCGCGCTTCTCCAGATCGGCACCTGCCTTGGCAGCCAGAGCCTCTCGGGACTCCAGCTTGGCCTGCCTGGCCCGGTACAAGGCCAAGCCGGCGTAGGAGTTGCTCCTCTTCGGGCTCGTTGCTGCTGCCGGGCGCGTCGACAAGCCTCAGCCCGGCGGAGGCGAGGACTTCTCCATCGAAGCTTTCCCCCTCCGTGGGTACCCTTGATGAGGACGCCCACGGGACTTGGATGAAGACCCCGTTGGCGGCCTCCAGATAGACACCCGACCCGGTCGCGGCACCGGGAGGGTCGGCGTCCGGCGCAGCGTCCGGCGCTCCTGCGGCCTCAGGGCCGGCAGTGCGGTCGCCGGCCCCTTCCCCAGCTACCGCGTCAGTGGCCGCGGCGGTCTCGTCAGCGGCCGGTTCGTCAGCACCGGCCGTCCCTTCAGCGGTGGCGGCGTCGCCAGCATTGCCGCGCGCGTCCTACTCGGCGATGGCCTCTGTCTCCATCGGCTCCGGGGCGGGCGGATCTGACAGAAGAAAAAGAAAAGAAGAATCGTCAAGCAAATATCCAAAAAGAAGAATTCAAGAGAAGGAAAGTACAAGGGTTACCTGCGCGGGCCTCTCCAGTAACAGGGTCCCTCGCCGGGGAGTTCTCCCTTGGCGGCGTGGTAGTGGCCCCCGCCGGCGGAGGGCCGCTGGCGCCCTCCCTTGGCGGGGTGCCCACCCTTGTCGGAGTGCTCGCCCTTGGCGGGGTACTCGCCCTTGGCGGAGTACCCGCCCTTGGCGGAGCGCTCTCCCTCGCCGGGGAGCTCCTCCTTGGCGGGGAGGGTGGAACGAGCGGCTCGTCGGGAGCAGTCTCTTGACGCTCCTGAGGATGCGGCTCCACTTCTGCACAAGTCAACAAGCAAACAAGGCATTAGCAAGGATAAGAAACTCAAGCGCGCCCGATAAGCAAAGAAGTGAAAAGAAGACTTACGCTGGGGGCTGCTCTGCGGAGCAGCAGGCTGGACCGGCAAGCCTGTCGCGGGCGCATCCCCTGCCGCGACGACGGGCTCGTCCTCCTCGAGATCAACCACCGGGATCTTGGCCGTCTTCGCCATCCTCTGGGTCAGGGTCCTGGAAGCCAAACAAGATCAGAGCCAGGCAAAGAGGATTCAAGACAAGAGCAACAAAAATCAGAAGAAATGGAAGTTGCAAATGCTTACTCTTCCTCCTCCTCGTCAGAACTAAGGGCGGAGAAGTCGAAGTCCGCCTCGCGCGTCCCGGCGCGAGGAGCTGGAGGGGTAGGCTCCCTCGGGCGCTTGGCGGGCTCCGGAGCCGTGGGCTGAGAAGACCCCGCTCCGGTCGTCGCCAAAGACCGAGGGGCGGAAGGAATGCCGGAACCGGTTCGGGAAGATCCCCCTCCGCTTGCCGCTGAGGCGCGGCGCGCCTCCTTGACGGCCTTGCTCGTCGTGGTGGCACGCGTCGAGCGACGCAGCGGCTGTTGTCGGGGCGCCGGGTGCCTCGCCGTGTCAGTGGTCTTGCGGAGGCGCTTCTTTGGCTGTGGCGGAGGACTTGGTGGTGGCGGAGAATTTTCCGAGGATGAGGAGGCGTCGTCGAGGTTCAGTGACCCGCCCGAGTCTTCGTCGGAATCGCCCGATTCGGCATCATCCTCGGCGGGCTCACTGGACTCAGTGTCCTGCCCGGCAGCCTCGCTCGTCCCGCCCGGCTCCCCGGCAGGCTGCCCGGCAGGCCTCAGCAGTTTGAGGATTTCTTCCTGCTCGGCCTGGCTCACTGCATCCGCTGCTTCTGCTTCCTCCACAGTGTACCCAAACTCACCCGCGGCCTCAGCTGCGGCGGCCTCCTCCATCCTGCTAGCGATATACGCCACGTCCCGGTCGGTGGTCTCGCGGGTGAGACCCTTCTTCTCTTCGGGATTGACCGGCCGCTCAACCAGGTTGTCGAAGAAAGTTTGTACGGTCTCTTCTGAAGGCGTCAGCCAAGTGGGAGCAACCCCGTGGGAGTCGCACTGAGGCATTGCCGCGCAGATGGCACTAAGGGAAGAGTTGTTGCATAATGGAACTACTCCCCGGGACGGGGTAAACCACTCCGGGTGCTTGGGGTCATGCTTGAACAACGAACGGATCATTCCCTTGAGTTCCAAGACGGTGAAGTTGTAGTTCAGGCCGGGGCACAGCCTCATGCGGTCTGCCGCGTTGCCGAACTCCCAAGCAGGCCTCTTCCTCTCCTACAGGGGAGCAATGCGGCGGCGAAGGAAATCAGCCCCGACCTCACCTACAGTAAGGTTGGCGGCCCGGAGGCAAAGGATCCTAGTGAGGGCTATCTTCAGCTTCTCATCCTTCGGGGCCAGATCACTCCAATCCTTGCCGCGCACTATTGCAGCTCGGCGTGGGGAGGTAAACTGCTGGGGTTCCTCTTCCATAACCCAGCACCAATCAGCCCTCCACTCTTCCCACTTGCCGCGGAGCTCTCCAATCAAGTACGCCTCTTTCTTGTTGAGCCTAAAGATCCAAGAGATGCCACCGGACAGAGGGGACCCAGACTCTACTCGAGGTGTGAAGAAGTGGCGAAAGAGAGCTATGTTGGGGTGGACCTCGACAAAGTTTTCACACAGATGTGCGAAAACGGCCAAGGTCAAGACTGCATTCGGGGTGAAATCGAGGAGGTGGAGTCCATACGTATTCATAACGTCGCAGAAGAACTCAGAGTATGGAGGGCAGAGACCGCAATGGAAGAATAGAGCGAAGTAATGGTAACCTCCCGGATACATGTCGCAGGCTTCGGCGGGGAGGACCCTGGTGCGCGGGTGAGCCTTCGTCTCCCTCGCCCAGAACAAGTAATACTTGTCCCTCAGCTCCTTCGCGCCGAGCCTCGGCGGGAAGACCACCATCCTCTTCCGCATTGCTGCCAGCTTCGCCGCCTTCTCGGACTTCGCGTTTTTCGCCTTGTCGCTCTTCGGGGCCATGGCAGGGACGGCGAGGGGGGTCGGCGGCGCTAAGGGGGCTGGCGGCAGCGGAGGAAGGGTGGAGCTCGGCTCTCTTTCGACCTTTGGGGAGGCGGAGAGCGGCGGGGGTTTCTGGAGATTGAAGACGCAATGAAGCAATGGGGGGGAAACTGCCCCTGTTTCCTCTGCTTTTAAGGGGGGAAGTGGGGGACGTTCCACATTTTCCCATTAAAGAAACAGGCCATGATCTCTCCCACGACGCCGCAATCGACGTGTGCCGTTAGGGAGGGATGCGGTGAATACGGAGTGGGAAACGGCGCGCCGTGGGCCGCGTGTGCCCGTGCACTGTTTTGGGCCTGGCCCAACAGCGCTCGGCACCGTGTGTGGCCCAGGCCCGGGGGCTCCTGTCGGTGTACTAAAGTAGGGGTACCTTAGTATCCCGACTTGTGCACAGGCAGTAGCAGCGTCCCGTGGTCAAGCTCACCACGCGCCCGCCAAGGCCCACTCTAGTTCCCTTAAAGCCATTCAAGAACAAAGTATTCAAGTTAAGAAACAAGACCCCGGCAAGAGGAGCTTGTCGGGAGGGCCGCTCCAGGCTCAAGATCATCCCTTCTGCACAAAACCCTGGCAAGAGGAGCTTGCCAGGAAGACCAAAGAATAGCATTGAAGAAGACATGCCGTGGCGCATCGCGCGCCCCGGCAAGGCCCGGAGAACGGCAAGCTTCCAGGCCCGGCAAGGTAGCAACCGCGGCAAGGTGCTTGCCGCGGCAAGCTTTCACTGTGTGCCTGCGCTCCAGCTCGTCTGGCCATGTGTCGCCCTGGGGCCCTTCCTGGGGCACGTGGCGGATGGCTGTGCAGCCTGGGGTGCACGGTGGCAAGCCACGATGACGACGCTACCGTCGTGGCGAACAGAGACACCCGGACGGACGCTTTTTACACTGTTTGGGGCGACGGTGACGGGCATTCAATGCCCTTGTCCCCCATCGTCTGGGTTAGGTATAGACCACTGTACATACACTGTTACAACTACCACCAATTTTACGCTTTTACCCTCACCTACGTTGACACCTGTCGGTGACCCCCTTGAACTATAAAAGGAGGCCCATGCACAACGTAGAAGGGGTTCCAAAAACTTGATCACTCCCACGCTCGGTGTAGCTAGTACTGTAGATCTTCTTGATCCCGAGCAAAGAACTCAATACAACCAAGGCAGGAGTAGAGTTTTACGCATCCGTGCGGCCCGAACCTGGGTAAACTGCTCGCGTGTGCGCCTCGATCCGCTCTTTGTGCTCCCTCCGCTCCCTTGCCGTACCGAAAAGGGGCTCCGGTCCCATAGGTGTTCGTGGGCGACCCCAAGCATGACCCCGTCTGGCCAAGTGGGAGCAACCCCGTGGGAGTCGCACTGAGGCATTGCCGCGCAGATGGCACTAAGGGAAGAGTTGTTGCATAATGGAACTACTCCCCGGGACGGGGTAAACCACTCCGGGTGCTTGGGGTCATGCTTGAACAACGAACGGATCATTCCCTTGAGTTCCAAGACGGTGAAGTTGTAGTTCAGGCCGGGGCGCAGCCTCATGCGGTCTGCCGCGTTGCCGAACTCCCAAGCAGGCCTCTTCCTCTCCTACAGGGGAGCAATGCGGCGGCGAAGGAAATCAGCCCCGACCTCACCTACAGTAAGGTTGGCGGCCCGGAGGCAAAGGATCCTAGTGAGGGCTATCTTCAGCTTCTCATCCTTCGGGGCCAGATCACTCCAATCCTTGCCGCGCACTATTGCAGCTCGGCGTGGGGAGGTAAACTGCTGGGGTTCCTCTTCCATAACCCAGCACCAATCAGCCCTCCACTCTTCCCACTTGCCGCGGAGCTCTCCAATCAAGTACGCCTCTTTCTTGTTGAGCCTAAAGATCCAAGAGATGCCACCGGACAGAGGGGACCCAGACTCTACTCGAGGTGTGAAGAAGTGGCGAAAGAGAGCTACGTTGGGGTGGACCTCGACAAAGTTTTCACACAGATGTGCAAAAACGGCCAAGGTCAAGACTGCATTCGGGGTGAAATCGAGGAGGTGGAGTCCATACGTATTCATAACGTCGCAGAAGAACTCAGAGTATGGAGGGCAGAGACCGCAATGGAAGAATAGAGCGAAGTAATGGTAACCTCCCGGATACATGTCGCAGGCTTCGGCGGGGAGGACCCTGGTGCGCGGGTGAGCCTTCGTCTCCCTCGCCCAGAACAAGTAATACTTGTCCCTCAGCTCCTTCGCGCCGAGCCTCGGCGGGAAGACCACCATCCTCTTCCGCATTGCTGCCAGCTTCGCCGCCTTCTCGGACTTCGCGTTTTTCGCCTTGTCGCTCTTCGGGGCCATGGCGGGGACGGCGAGGGGGGTCGGCGGCGCTAAGGGGGCTGGCGGCAGCGGAGGAAGGGTGGAGCTCGGCTCTCTTTCGACCTTTGGGGAGGCGGAGAGCGGCGGGGGTTTCTGGAGATTGAAGACGCAATGAAGCAATGGGGGGGAAACTGCCCCTGTTTCCTCTGCTTTTAAGGGGGGAAGTGGGGGACGTTCCACATTTTCCCATTAAAGAAACAGGCCACGATCTCTCCCACGACGCCGCAATCGACGTGTGCCGTTAGGGAGGGATGCAGTGAATACGGAGTGGGAAACGGCGCGCCGTGGGCCGCGTGTGCCCGTGCACTGTTTTGGGCCTGGCCCAACAGCGCTCGGCACCGTGTGTGGCCCAGGCCCGGGGGCTCCTGTCGGTGTACTAAAGTAGGG
Source organism: Secale cereale (assembly GCA_902687465.1). Lineage (NCBI taxonomy): Eukaryota > Viridiplantae > Streptophyta > Magnoliopsida > Poales > Poaceae > Secale > Secale cereale. The sequence goes on from LR738712.1 coordinate 655,977,753, forward strand.
GTACCTTAGTATCCCGACTTGTGCACAGGCAGTAGCAGCGTCCCGTGGTCAAGCTCACCACGCGCCCGCCAAGGCCCACTCTAGTTCCCTTAAAGCCATTCAAGAACAAAGTATTCAAGTTAAGAAACAAGACCCCGGCAAGAGGAGCTTGTCGGGAGGGCCGCTCCAGGCTCAAGATCATCCCTTCTGCACAAAACCCTGGCAAGAGGAGCTTGCCAGGAAGACCAAAGAATAGCATTGAAGAAGACATGCCGTGGCGCATCGCGCGCCCCGGCAAGGCCCGGAGAACGGCAAGCTTCCAGGCCCGGCAAGGTAGCAACCGCGGCAAGGTGCTTGCCGCGGCAAGCTTTCACTGTGTGCCTGCGCTCCAGCTCGTCTGGCCATGTGTCGCCCTGGGGCCCTTCCTGGGGCACGTGGCGGATGGCTGTGCAGCCTGGGGTACACGGTGGCAAGCCACGATGACGAGGCTACCGTCGTGGCGAACAGAGACGCCCGGACGGACGCTTTTTACACTGTTTGGGGCGACGGTGACGGGCATTCAATGCCCTTGTCCCCCATTGTCTGGGTTAGGTATAGACCACTGTACATACACTGTTACAACTACCACCAATTTTACGCTTTTACCCTCACCTACGTTGACACCTGTCGGTGACCCCCTTGAACTATAAAAGGAGTCCCATGCACAACGTAGAAGGGGTTCCAAAAACTTGATCACTCCCACGCTTGGTGTAGCTAGTACTGTAGATCTTCTTGCTCCCGAGCCAAGAACCCAATACAACCAAGGCAGGAGAAGGGTTTTACGCATCCGTGCGGCCCGAACCTGGGTAAACTGCTCGCGTGTGCGCCTCGATCCGCTCTTTGTGCTCCCTCCGCTCCCTTGCCGTACCGAAAAGGGGCTCCGGTCACATAGGTGTTCGTGGGCGACCAGCAAAGATGTCGGGGAACCTGGTCGCCCACGAACACCTATGGGACCAGAGCCCCTTTTCGGTACGGCAAGGGAGCGGAGGGAGCACAAAGAGCGGATCGAGGTGCACACGCGAGCAGTTTACCCAGGTTCGGGCCGCACGGATGCGTAAAACCCTACTCCTGCCTTGGTTGTATTGAGTTCTTTGCTCGGGATCAAGAAGATCTACAGTACTAGCTACACCGAGCGTGGGAGTGATCAAGTTTTTGGAACCCCTTCTACGTTGTGCATGGGCCTCCTTTTATAGTTCAAGGGGGTCACCGACAGGTGTCAACGTAGGTGAGGGTAAAAGCGTAAAATTGGTGGTAGTTGTAACAGTGTATGTACAGTGGTCTATACCTAACCCAGACGGTGGGGGACAAGGGCATTGAATGCCCGTCACCATCGCCCCAAACAGTGTAAAAAGCGTCCGTCCGGGCGTCTGCGTTCGCCACGACGGTAGCCTCGTCATCGTGGCTTGCCACCGTGTACCCCAGGCTGCACAGCCATCCGCCACGTGCCCCGGGAAGGGCCCCAGGGCGACGCGTGGCCAGACGAGCTGGAGCGCAGGCACACAGTGAAAGCTTGCCGCGGCAAGCACCTTGCCGCGGTTGCTACCTTGCCGGGCCTGGAAGCTTGCCGTTCTCCGGGCCTTGCCGGGGCGCGCGATGCGCCACGGCATGTCTTCTTCAATGCTATTCTTTGGTCTTCCTGGCAAGCTCCTCTTGCCAGGGTTTTGTGCAAAAGGGATGATCTTGAGCCTGGAGCGGCCCTCCCTGCAAGCTCCTCTTGCCGGGGTCTTGTTTCTTAACTTGAATACTTTGTTCTTGAATGGCTTTAAGGGAACTAGAGTGGGCCTTGGCGGGCGCGTGGTGAGCCTGACCACGGGACGCTGCTACTGCCCGTGCACAAGTCGGGATACTAAGGTACCCCTAATTTAGTACACCGACACCCAAGCTTGGAACAAGCCAAGGGAATGCCATTACCCAGGAGATTTCACTCATCATTCTTCTTGGTGTTGATCACGTAGTCCTTGGCGAAACGCTTCCATGGATATCTAGCTAAAGTCTCATAAGAGAGGCTCGTCTCCTGAATCCTGCATTCAGCACCCAAACTCATGCGCATAAACCTTAGTTCGTACTCACAGTTCTGGCGATGTAGATCATGAATTTGCCCTTGGAGTTCTTTAATTCTTTGTTCAGACGCGGTGATTCTTTCCCACATCTCCTTCATCTCCTTCAGGAAGTAGTTCTTCAGTTCGTTGGTGATGTCAAAGTTAGCTTCGACACCACGCTCGAGCATCTTCTTGTACTCGAAGACTTCTTGCTCCACTTCTTCCAGCCTAGCCTGGATGCTCCCCTCCTTGATAGGTCCCTTTAGATCTTCTTGATGAAGGACACCGTCCTTCATCTGAACAACCTGAGGGTGCTTCTTCACCTCAGCGAGGTAAGGGTTGATGACGTTGACGACGAACTTGTCCTTGGGGGAACTTGGAGAAGCCATGGCACCTAAATTCAGCTGAAAGATTCCCTGGCAGAAACAGACCGAAGAGAAAACACGCGAAATCGCAAGATACGTTGCTGGAACAATCTGGGCAAATATATAGGAAAAGTTTATGCACAGAAAGGAAGGTAGCGGACCAAAGCGGGGTCGGAGGCGGACTCCCGGGTGTCCAGGCGGCCTCCGGACGCGGCCCGGGGGGGGGGGCGCGCCAGGGGGGCGCCTGGACTCCCAGGAGGTCATCTCCGGCTCCACTTAGGTTTGGAATTTTACTAATTTTGCAAAAACTCGTAATACGGAACTTTTATGGCGGTTCGCGATGTTTCCTTACCGTACTACATACCTTTTCTTTATTCTGCTTCTGCTGGCGTCTGAAACAGGGCTGCAACATGTTCTTCGTGGGTTGTTGTGTATATTATATTCACATCAACATCGACAGGGTCTCCTGCTATGTAATGTTTAAGTATTTGCCCATTCACAACTTGAGGTTTGGTGCCTTCAAAATTATTAATCTTAATTGCACCAGACCGATAAACTTCTTCAATATGAAATGGTCCTTCCCACCTAGAAAGTAGTTTACCTGGAGAAAACCTGAAACGGGATCTAAACAGCAAAACTTTATCACCAACATTAAATTCACGTTTCAGAATCTTCCTATCATGCCACTTTTTTACCTTTTCCTTGAACATTTTAGCGCTCTTGTAAGCTTCACTTCTCCATTCATCTAGAGAAGTCAAGTTCATGAGATGCTTCTCGCCAGCTAATTTTGGGTCAGCGTTAAGCTCTCTAATAGCCCAGAAAGCTTTGTGCTCTAACTCTAATGGCAAATGGCAAGCCTTGCCATACACCATCTTATAGGGTGACATGCCCATGGGGTTTTTGTAAGCAGTTCTATATGCCCACAAAGCATCTCCTAACTTATTTGACCAATCCTTCCTATTTCTGTTTACTGTTTTCTGCAAGATCAACTTAATCTCTCTATTGTTGAGCTCAACTTGCCCACTAGTTTGAGGATGATAAGGTGAAGCAATTCTATGATTAACATCGTATTTGGCCAAAGCTTTTCTAAAAGCTCCGTGCATGAAGTGTGATCCTCCATCAGTCATGAGATACCTTGGTACACCAAACCTAGGAAAAATTACATCTTTAAGCATTTTCAAAGATGTTTTGTGATCAGCACTTTCAGTGGGGATTGCTTCAACCCACTTGGTCACATAATCAACAGCTACTAAAATGTGAGTGTATTTGTGTGAAGAAGGAAAAGGACCCATAAAATCAAAACCCCAACAATCGAAAGGTTCAATCACTAGTGAGTAATTCATAGGCATCTCATTCCTTCTACTAATGTTACCAACTCTCTGACATTTATCACAGGCTAAAACATAATTTCTAGCATCTTTAAAGAGAGTAGGCCAATAAAAACCTGATTGAAGAACCTTATGTGCAGTCCTCTCACCGGCATGATGCCCTCCATAGGGACTATCATGACACCATCTGAGAATGTCCTTCTGCTCATGTTCCGGAATGCATCTTCTCACGATCCCGTCGGGACCTTCTTTGAAAAGATGTGGGTCATCCCAAAAGTAGTGCCTCAAATCATGAAAGAACTTCTTCCTTTGATGAAATGTTAGACCTGGAGGCAAATACTTTGCAACAATAAAATTAGCATAATCTGCATACCAAGGATCGGAAAGAGATTGTACTTTTACAACGGCAAGTTTCTCGTCTGGAAAACTATCGTTAACTGGGATGGGGTCGTGCGGTATATCTTCCATCCTTGAAAGATTGTCCGCCACCGGATTGTCTTCCCCTTTCCTATCAACAATCTGCAAATCAAATTCTTGAAGAAGGAGTACCCATCTGATAAGCCTTGGCTTGGCATCCTTATTTGTCATAAGATACTTAATGGCAGCATGATTAGTATGAATAATAACTTTTGAATCAACAATATACTGCCTAAACTTATCACAAGCAAAAACTATAGCTAAGAATTCCTTCTCAGTAGTAGCATAATTTCTTTGAGCACTATCAAGGGTTTTACTAGCATAATGTATAACATTCAATTTCTTATCAACTCTTTGTCCTAAAACAGCTCCAATAGCAAAATCACTTGCATCACACATAATCTCAAAAGGTAAATTCCAGTCAGGTGGTTGTACTATAGGAGCAGTTATTAAAGCTTTCTTAAGGACTTCAAAAGCTTCCTTACAATTTTCATCAAATACAAAAGGAACATCCTTCTGGAGAAGATTAGTGAGGGGTCTCGAGGTTTTAGAAAATTCCTTAATAAATCTTCTATAAAAACCTGCATGACCAAGAAAACTGCAAATACCTTTGATGTCCCTTGGATAGGGAATCCTCTCAATAGCTTCGACCTTGGCCTTGTCCACTTCAATTCCCCTTTCGGAAATCTTGTGACCAAGAACAATTCCTTCATTAACCATAAAGTGGCACTTTTCCCAGTTGAGTACCAAATTTGTCTCCTCGCATCTCTGCAAAACTTTATTAAGGTTGTGAAGACAATGGTCAAATGAAGTTCCATAGACGGAGAAATCGTCCATGAAGACTTCCATAATATCCCCGCAGAAACCATGAAAGATAGCAGACATACACCTTTGAAAAGTAGCAGGGGCATTACATAAACCAAAAGGCATACGCCTATAAGCTTAAGTACCAAAGGGACAAGTAAAAGTGGTCTTCTCTTGATCGGCAGTGTTAACATGAATTTGAGAGAAGCCAGAATAACCATCGAGATAACAAAAGTGGGTATTTTTGGATAACCTTTCAAGCATTTGGTCGATGAACGGCAACGGATAGTGATCCTTCCTGGTTGCCTTGTTCAACTTCCTGTAATCAATACACATTCTATATCCAATAATAATTCTCTGAGGTATTAATTCATTTTTATCATTAGGAACCACAGTTGTGCCTCCTTTCTTAGGAACACATTGTACCGGACTTACCCACTTACTATCAGCTATAGGGTAGATAATACCTGCGGCTAGAAGCTTGAGAATCTCAGTTCTCACGACATCCATCATCTTCCGGTTCAACCGTCGTTGATGATCAACAAATGGTTTAGCATCAGGCTCAAGGTTGATAGTATGTTGACAGATAGATGGACTAATCCCCTTAAGGTCATCAAGGGTATAGCCAATTGCGCCTCGGTGTTTACGAAGTACTTCCAATAATCGCTCTTCTTCATATCCTGAAAGGTTAGAATTGATAATAACATGATATACTTTCTTTTCATCTAAATAAGCATACTTGAGCGTATCGGGAAGAGGTTTAAGATCGAACACCGGGTCTTCTTTCGGTTTTGATAAAATTCCCAAAGGTTCAACCGGAAGGTTGTGCTTCAGGATAGCAGGCTGCCTCAAGAATATTTCATCTAGTTCATTTATTTCCTGCATATGCAAATCCTTCTCGTGGTCCTCCATGTATTGCTGCAAAGGATCATTAGGAGGAATAGCAATAGAGGCAATACTTTCAATAATTTTATCATCACTAGGTAAATCAGTACCACGAGGCTGCTTAGAGAACTTAGAAAAATTAAATTCATATGGCTCACCATCAAATTCAACAGAAACTTTACCTTTCTTGCAATCTATTATAGCTCCACAAGTTCTAAGAAAAGGTCTACCAAAAATAATGGGACAAAAATTGTCCCTCTCTGAACCAAGTACTAGAAAATCGGTAGGGTATTTTACCTTTCCACATAGGACTTCAACGTCCCTCACAATTCCGATAGGAGAGATAGTTGTTCTGTTTGCAAGATGAATAGTAACATCAACTTCTTCAAGTTCACAAGGGGAAATCTCACCGATGATCTCTTCATAAAGTGAATAGGGAATAGCACTTGCACTCGATCCCAAATCGCATAGCCCATAATAATTGTGATCTCCTATTTTAACAGATACCACCGGAGTACCTGAAATTGGGCCTTTATTCTTGGCTGTTACAAGGTTAGTGGAAACAGCACAAAAATTTATAGTGGAATCCAAAACATCATTAGTAGCAAGGTATTTAATCAATGCAACTTGAGGATCGACCCTGATCTGGTCCTCAGGCTCATCAACTCTTCTCTCACTTTTATTTATTATGCCTATCACGAAAGAGTGCTCCTTTATCCTTGCAGGAAAAGGAGGATTTTTCATACATAACTGCAGGCAAAATAGGGTCAGCAACACAAATGTCAATAGGTTGTTCTTTAAAAGGTTCATGGTGCTGGTCTCTCTTCTTTTTAAAAGAATCAACGTGAGAGGCAAAATTCTTACACAAATCAATCACTAGATGGGAATCAAGACCAATCTTAGAGCAAAAAGTATTGAAGTAATCAGTTTTCACATATCTCTCAATATAATCATGTTCATAATTTATAGCGGGTTCAATACCTTTATCAATTTCCCAATCTTCGGTATTCCTCTGGATTCTTTCAATGAGATCCCACCTTTCTTCAACACTCTTCTTCTGAAATACCCCACTAGAGGAGGCATCCAGCATCTCCTTATCCTGACGAGAAAGCCTGGCATAAAAATTTGTAAGTATAATTTCCTTGGGAAGCTTATGAATAGGGCATTTGAGCATTAGGGACTTCAATCTCCCCCAAGCTTGAGCAATGCTTTCTCCGTCACCAGACCTAAAGTTATAGATATAATTCATGTCTCGATTAATTTCATGAAGAAGATAAAACTTAGCATAAAAGAGAGACATAAGCTCCTGCCAGTCCAGCAAGTGTGAGTTATCGAGAAGCCCATACCAATCTGAAGCTTTATCTATAAGTGATACGACAAACAATTTCCTCATGACAAACTCCCTCGATACACCTGCAAGCTTAAATAATGAACATAGTTGTGACAGATATAGCAAGTGTTCACCGGGATGTCTGTCTCCTGCGTAACGATTAGCCAAAACATAATCGATAATACCAGCTGGTATTTTATAAGGCACAATTTCAGTAGGGGGAGGATCAACCACCACAGATGTGGGGTGTCTTCCCGCAAGCAACGATCCAATAATAGGGCTGTCCATAAGGACAAGGAGCAGCAAATAGCAAAAATAAAAACAGAATTATAAAAAGCTTTCTTACCAGTTTCACTTTACAATAGCGCTACGCTCCCCGGCAACGGCGCCAGAAAACGGTACTTGATGACCCACAACCGTAAGGGATCTATTGCAGCGTTTTCGATAAGTAAGAGTGTCGAACCCAACGAGGAGCAGGAGGTATTGATAAGTGATTCTGAGCAAGAAATTACTGCAAGCACTGAAAGATAACTTTTAGGGGTTTTCTCGGTATAAGCAACAGGAAAGTAAAAGCAAGTAATGTAAATGGTACTGAGAGTAACAAGTGGCCCAATCCTTTCTTAGCAAAGGAGAGGCCTAGCAACTGAACTTATAAAGACTAAAGCGTTCCTGAGGACACACGGGAGAGGTAGTCATGTGCTTTCACCATATTCCGTATCGATACTATGTTATGTGTTGATAAGTGTTGAGTGGGTGGATCTATGCTAGTGCACTCTCTAGACTAAGATGAATGCACTCTTATGATTAAACACCTTGCAAGCATCCCCAAATACAAGCTAGAATTTAAGGCAAAAGCCTAACCATAGCAATACGATCGAGGATCCATTATTCCCTTATGCAAAAGCGTGCGAACTGGGGTTCAGGTTTCTGTCACTCCGGCAACCCACCATAAGCATTCTTTATACACAATGTATTCTCCTAGGTCCTTAATAAGGCGAAGTGTTGGGTGTTCGACTCACACAACACCACTAGTAGAATGACAACACAACTTAAGTATCAAACAACACATATTACTTCAACAGCATATGACTACTAACAACAAGACTTTCCCCATGTCCTCAAGAACTAAGGTAACTACTCACAAGACATAAAAGAGACCATGATCAGTGGGGATAAATATGTGATAAACAATCTGGACATAATAATATTTCTCCAACAAAACTCAATAGCATTCACCACAAGGTAGTAATCAACACCGATGGAGTAGAGAGGATAGGTAGTACGAGTTACAACACGAGGTGCGATTGTAAGATGATATTTGGATGAAGATCTAGATGGTGCTGGTGTTGGGGATGATGTTGATGATGATCTCGATGATGCCCGTGACGATGGTGATGACGATGGCGACGATCTCCCCTTCCGGGAGGTGATCTCCCCGGCGGAATCTGCCCGCCGGAGATGCCCTTTTCTTCTCTGTAGGTTTCTGCCTCGGAGCGGCGGCGGAACTCCGTAAAAAGTCCCGTCCCTAGGGTTTTTGGATAACGGAGAGCATATATGCAAAAGGGGGCATCCAGAGGTGGGCCAGGGGCTCCAGGCGCCCCCCGGCGCGGCCAGGGGGGCGCGCCCCCAGGCCGCCTGGGCACCCTGTGGCCCCCTCTGGCTCCCCTTTTGCGTGTCTTCGTGATTCGTCAGAAAAATATCTCCCGTCAATTTTCAGGTAATTTGGAGGTATTCTTCTTCAGCAACTCAGTGTCCACTTTTTACTGCTGAATCGTGCGTCTGCTGCTTCGGCATCGAAAAGTTTGCAAACTGTGTAAAATAGACCAAAACAACATAAGAACATCACCGTAACGTGAAATATATCAATGAATAAGGATAAATTATGATACAAAATAGTGATGCATTTTGGACGTATCAAGGTACTGCGGGATCGTGGGTGACACGAAAGCTTCCCGGATCTTGTGGGTAAAGTGAGCAACCTTTGTAGAGTGTAAAACTATTCGAATAGCCGTGTCCACGGTCATGGACAGTTGGGTGGTGCTACTTAAACTATGTCCAGAGTTTTACTAATCGATGAAAGTATGTGTGTGATGAGTCAAGGTGGTGACTTGACTCATTGAGTGAACCCTATTCATGTTGATATCGGTAACCTGTTCTCGAGGTTACGTGAAGTCATTGATGCATATACTTGATGGTAGAATATTTATTCTAGCTCGTTGCTAGATTGCACATTATTGTTTAATTGCATTTGTTTCTTTGAACCAAATCATGGGTTGCTTGCGAGTACATTCAAAGTACTCATTGGCTTGCCACTGGTTATTTAATTGGCCAGGCATGGAGGAACAGGAATATGAAGAAGAGTTCTATGGAGACGAACATGCGAACTAGGACGCTATCCCAGTCAGAATGCCTGTAGGGTTAAGGCAGATGGCATGGGTTCTACCTATCATCGAAGACTTCCGCTATTTGAGTTATTTGCTATTCAGCCCGTGAGGCTTTATCTATGTAAGACTTGGCCATAATGGCCATAATTTGTGTAAGACGGTATGTATGGATGTAAGACTCTTGTTATTCAGCTTCTGTGTGTTCAGTGAGCATTGATCTCTGGGATCAATGTACACGTGCATTCGGTGATCACGACTTCTAAGTCGGGGTCCCCACAGAGCTGGTATCAGAGCCATCCTGACTGTAGGAAGCCTTAGTTAGCATGGGCGTTAGTTAGATGAGACCCCTTTTCAAAAACCTTCTGAACCTCTCTTCTTTTCTAAACCTTACCAACCTGAAATTTCATCAGCTTATTAACCTCTCCTATTCCACCTTTGTTGATGGCCGCTGTACCTGAAGAGCACCTGACCACTGGGTTTCCCTTGCTTCTCGAGGATAGCCTCCAGGAGTGCCAGTTCCACCGAGCACCCATCCTCACCTACCTTGAGCATTGGGTTAGCGACACTGAGGTGGAGTACCATGTGGAAGTGATCGTGAAGGCAAATGGTCCTCCCACAAGTTGGTTCTTTGAGGGACCCCAGATGGCAACGCTACCTCTCGCTGTCGAGGCTGCTGCACTCAAGGCACTAACCCGTCTCCGCGAGCTTCTTCCGGAGATGGCAGCCAAGATGACAACTCGCTTCTTGCCTTACCGGAAGGAAGGTGAAGATGAAAGCAGCGCACTAGCCCCTCCACTGAAGGAAGGACTCTCACTTCGGTTCCAGACCTACTCCAATCTATGTGCCGACAGCTTGGCACAAGACTTGGCCTCGGAATCAATGAAGCTCCGAGAAGAACTTCACAAGACCAAGGCACTTCTTCGTCAAGCACAAGAGAAGACAGATAGGATCAAGAAGGAAGGTGCGCCTCCAGGACAGTCCGCTATCGCATACCGAGGCGGAAGGCCCTTCGGAGATGTATCTTCCAAGAATGAAGAACCACCTCGGCGACGCTGTATGACGGCAAGGGAATATCGCAAGCTTTTCCCTGCACCACCGACGAAGCACCGTCGTATCCAACTCCTCCACTCCCCCACACCCTCAAGCGACAAGGGGGCCCAGACAGATGAAGACAAGGAGGAAGACCCAGAAGAGCCAGAATACGCGACCGAGCATTCCGCCGCTTAGGCATTATTCGCTACTCGGATATGCCAGTTCGTGACCTCTACGGTAGGATAGGTCGTGTAACCCCTATGCGCAGTCGAGTCCTTGTATGGTTCATATGAAACCATCTAGTGTTTGCTTTTGTTGTGTTCGGATGTATGTCGTATTCTTCCTTTGGGAATATGTAAACGGCTGCATCACCCATTTGGATTTTAATGAATGTGTTTGGCCTTTCGGCCCTTGCATGATTTGATTAGTGTCACACCCACCCCCTTACTAGGCACCCATCTATATTGCTTTCCCTCTTCCGAGTCATGAGACCTTTTACCGCTCCAACAGGATGCCTGTTGTAACTCGTACTGGTACCTCTACCCAGCAGCCTGAAGCCGGAGCATCCGCTCAGTCAGAGGCCGGCCATGACCAAACCAATGACCAAGCTCCACCACCACCACCTCCTCCGAACATGGACATGGCTCAGCTTCTCCCAGCTTTCCGAGAGGAACGCCAAGCCAACACCGCAGCCCTTCAGTTGATTGCTCAAGCTGTCACCAACAACCGCCAGACGCCGGGGAATGGCAATGGACGTTCCACGTTGGCAGAGTTCAAGAAGCATGCACCGCCAACTTTCATCGAGACTGCTGAACTCCTGGATGCAGACGACTGGGTCCACACCATTGAGGACTTGCTCGAACTAGTCGGATGCACCGAAGACCGCGAGAAGGTGGCTTATGCAGCCCACTGCCTCGGGGGGACTGCTAGAGCTTGGTGGGATGGATTCAAGGTCATGCATGCTGGACAAGACATCACTTGGGACAACTTCAAGGCAGAATTCCGCAAAGCCCACATTCCTTCCGGAATCATGGCTATCAAAAAGCGTGAATTCCGAGCCCTGAAGCAAGGAAGTGGCACTATCAAGGAGTACATGCAGAAGTTCAGTGTTCTGTCAAGGTATGCCCCTGAAGATGTCAGCACTGATGCTGCAAAAAGGGAGCGCTTCATGGAAGGCCTCAATCAGACTCTGCAATACTTGCTTGTCGTGTGCGACTGCCCGACCTTCCCTGACCTGGTGAACAAAGCACTCATGCTTGAAGACAAGCGGCGTGCTCTGGAAGACACTCGCAAGTGCAAGATGGTCAGCAAGGGAAGTTCCAGCAACCAGAAGCCTTGTCCGTGGCAGTCAGCCCCGGCCAAGCCAACCTATCAGCAACCAAGAGCTCCTGCACCTCGTACCAACTATCAGCCTCAGCAGTATGCCAACCCAAGGCCAGCTTTCAACCCCAATAACAATGGTGGCAACAAGATCAACAACCCAAACCAAGTCACTTGCTTTGGATGTGGTCAGTCAGGACACATCTCCAGGGTGTGCCCCAACAAGAAGCCTGATGCCCCGTGCCCCAATGCACAGAACCCAGGACAAGGCCGCGGGATGCCACCAAGGAACCCAGCTCCTCGCAACCCGCCTAACCATGGGAAGGGGCGTGTGAATCACGTCACTGCTGAAGAAGCCCAGGAAGACCCGGACGTCGTGCTGGGTACGTTCCTTGTCAACTCAGCACCTGCAACTGTCTTGTTTGATTCTGGAGCCACGCATTCCTTTGTCACTCAAAGATTTGCATTAAAAAGTGGCATGACCCCTACACCCCTGAATAACCCCATGGTGGTACAAACCCCCGGAGCAGAGATGAGAGCCAAGATAGGCTGCAAAGGAGTCAGTATTACCATAAACCGTGTAGACTTCCTAGCAGACCTTATCATCCTAAGATCGCAAGGCTTGGATGTGAACCTAGGGATGGATTGGCTCAGTAAGCACCAAGGCTTATTAGACTGTGCCAATCGGACTGTCACTGTGACCAATGACCAAGGAGTCGTAGTTAAGTTTGCTCCCAACTCCTCTTCCGCTCAAGCCGCTCAAGTCAACTGTCTGTCTGAAGTTGGCCTAGAGCAAGTACCGGTGGTATGCGAGTATCCTGATGTCTTTCCGGATGAGCTACCGGGAATGCCCCTGACCGTGACATTGAGTTCATCATCGAGCTCGTGCCCGGAGCAGGACCCATGTATAAGAAGCCTTATAGAATGGGGACGGAAGAATTAGCCGAGTTGAAGAAGCAGCTGGAAGAGCAGCTGAGGAAGGGATTTATCCGCCCAAGTGCCTCCCCATGGGGATCACTTGTTCTGTTTGTGGCAAAGAGGGACGGTACCATCCGCTTATGCATTGACTATTGTTCCCTCCATGAAGTTACAATCAAGAACAAATACCCAGTTCCCAAGATTGAAGATCTATTTGATCAGCTCAGCGGAGCCAAGGTGTTCTCCAAGATCGACCTCAGATCTGGGTACTACCAGCTGAAGATCAGACCCCAAGATATTCCGAAGACGGCATTCGTAACCAGATATGGCCTGTACGAGTGCACGGTCATGTCCTTTGGGTTAACCAATGCCCCAGCCTATTTCATGTATCTCATGAATAAAGTCTTCATGGAATATTTGGACAAGATTGTTGTTGTCTTCATCGATGACATTCTTGTATTCTCAAAGACGGAGGAAGAACACGAGCAACATTTGAGGATGGTCCTAGACAAGCTTCGGGAGTACCAACTATATGCCAAATTCAGCAAGTGTGAGTTCTCGCTGCATAAAGTTGGATTCTTAGGTCATGTTTTGACCGAAGAAGGATTATCAGTTGATCCCGCAAAGATCGAAGCTGTGACCCAATGGCAATCTCCAACGACCGTCAAGGAAGTCAGAAGCTTCCTCGGACTTGCGGGCTATTACCGCAAATTCGTAGAAGGATTCTCTAGCATTGCCCGGCCAATGACTCAGCTCCTCAAGAAGGACAAAAATTTCGAGTGGACGCCAAAATGCGAAGAGAGCTTCCAAGAGCTCAAGAAGAGGTTGACCACCGCCCCAGTTCTGGCAACACCTGATATTCACAAGGAGTTCGTGATATATTGTGATGCCTCTCGAACCGGATTGGGAAGCAATCTGATGCAAGAAGGCCGAGTCATAGCCTACCTCTCCAGGCAGCTACGACCTCAGGAAGAAAACTACGCTACTCACGATCTTGAGTTAGTGGCAGTGGTTCATGCCTTGAAGACATGGCGGCATTACCTCCTAGGGAAACAGTGTGAGATATACACAGACCACAAAAGTCTGAAGTACATTTTCACCCAAAAGGAAATGAACATGAGGCAGCGAAGATGGTTGGAACTCATCAAAGACTATGACCTCAGTGTTCAATATCACCCCGGGAAGGCTAATGTGGTGGCCGATGCCTTAAGCAGGAAGGCCTGCTCCTTGAATGCCATTATTCGAGAGAGGCAGCCAGCCTTGTTTAAGGAACTCGAAACATTCAGTTTGGAATTGGTCACCCCTGGATTTCTGGACCATTTGGAAGTCAGACCGACCTTGATGGACGAAGTCAAGAAGGCACAAGATGGACACACAAGCATTGAAGGCATCAAGAAGAAGATAAAGCTAGGCAAGGCCCCAGGATTCTCTGAAGACGAGCACGAGATTGTTTGGTACAAAGGCCACATCTGCGTACCAAACAAGATGGAGCTGAAGAACCTGATACTGCAAGAAGCCCACGACACTCCGTATTCCATCCACCCTGGAGGAACCAAGATGTATCAAGACTTGAAGGAAAGATTCTGGTGGCACGGGATGAAAAGAGAGATTGCAACCTACGTTGCAAAGTGTGGTGTGTGCCAAAGGGTCAAGGCTGAATATCAGCGACCCGCTGGACTGCTCCAACCACTCAAGGTTCCTGAGTGGAAGTGGGATAAAGTCGGAATGGACTTCATCACTGGATTACCAAGGTCGAATAGAGGACATGACTCCATCTAGGTCATAGTCGACCATTTGACCAAGGTGGCCCACTTCATTCCTGTCAAAACTACTTATGATGGCAACCGGCTGGCAACTCTCTACATCGACAGAATCGTAAGCCTTCACGGTGTTCCCAAGGAGATTGTGTCAGATCGAGGAACCCAGTTCACCTCAAGGTTCTGGAAGAAGTTCCAAGAAGCCTTGGGAACCAACTTATCTTTCAGCACGGCTTTTCACCCACAGACCGGAGGTCAGATAGAACGAGTAAATCAAATTCTCGAAGACATGCTCCGAGCCTGTGCCTTGGCATATGGAGCCAAGTGGGAAGATTGTCTCCCTTTTGCCGAGTTCTCCTATAACAACAGTTATCAGTCGAGCCTTCAGATGGCACCATTTGAGGTGTTGTACGAACGCAGATGTCGCACACCCCTCAACTGGTCGGAGACTGGAGAAGGGCTAGTCTTTGGACCGGACATTCTCCGCGCAGCAAAAGAGCAAGTCCAACTAGTCAGAGAGCGTTTGAAGGCAGCCAAGTCAAGGCAAAAGAGCTATGTTGACACTCACCGTCGGGACATGAGTTTCCATGTCGGGGACCATGTGTACCTGCGGGTAACTCCTCTAAAGGGAACCAAGCATTTCCACGTCAAGGGGAAGCTCGCACCAAGGTTCATTGGACCCTTTGAGATCACTGCACGACGAGGAGAAGTGGCTTACCAGTTGGAACTACCACCGGAGCTATCCGATGTGCACAACGTATTCCACGTGTCACAACTCCGGAAATGTCTCCAAGTTCCAAACAAGCCTGATCTCTACAAGGATGTTGATCACCAAGCCATTGATCTCCAGCCTGATTTGACCTACCGCGAGAAGCCCATTCGCATTCTGGACGAAGCAGAACGACGGACCCGAAGCCGCACCATCAAGTACATCAAGGTCCAGTGGAGCAACCACACGGAAGTAGAAGCAACCTGGGAACGTGAAGACTATCTTAGATCCGAGTATCCCGATCTCTTTTAAGACCTAGTTTAGGAATCTCGGGGACGAGATTCTTGTAAGGGGGTAGGTCTGTCACACCCTGCTTTTTGTAACATGTCATTTGCATCAATGAAGCATGAAAATTTGGACCAGCAAAAAATTTTGGCATCATTTGGCTTTTATTTGGAATTGAGTTTTTCTTCCTATGATTTTCATGTGCTCATTAAAGTAAACTATTACCTCTTGTAGAATTCATCTCAATACCCAAAACTTCTGCACAATGATCATGCCAAGTGTTATATAGCAGTATAGAATTTTCTTATAAAAATAATTTGGCCAAAATGTATTTTTTTTAAAATTTAGTATTCCAAAAACCCCTGAATTGAGGTTTGCACCGCAAGTGCTTGATTTAGGATGAGAAATTTATTTCAAAAAGTGTATTTGAGACCTAGTAGTCATAGGACTCCCACAAACCACAAAATTATAATTTTAAAAGTTATTTTTCTTAAGGCCAGAAGTGGTCTTTAATAGGGAAAAATTATTTAAGTATTTCAAAAATAATTGCCAAAATTCAGGGAGACTCATAGGACATATATTGTCCATATATAAGAGTTTCAACACTTGGTCATGTTCAAAATAATGGGCTAATCCCTCCAAAACCCTTTCTGGATATTTCAAGCTTTTGAAATATTTACAAAGGAAATATTCTCCAAAAATTCCGGGGAAATTCTATCATGTCATATATGACATATTTGATGATCTTGCCAAGCCCCATGACTTGGGAAGCAAGAAAACATCTTCAAAACCCTTCAAAACCATTCTGTCCATATTTGAAGTTTGAGCAACTTTACATTGCCAAACTTATCCAAATGCCCTCAAATTTAGTGCACATGCTAGAAATGCCTAATAAGGCATCTAGACCAAATGGCACAAGATTTGGAGTATGGTAACTTGATCAGAATACCCCAAAACCATTTCTGTTCCAATGCAAATTTGAACAACTTTACATTACCAACTTTTTACCTGGAGCTTCAAACTTTGTGGGCATGATCATAACCCCAAATGATGACACTACACCAAGTGGTGCATCAAGGGGAGATGATTAGCTTGACTTAAACAAGATGAAGCTATTTCTGTTGATTTCTAGGGTTCACCAAAGTTACATTGGCTAGTTTCTTCAAATGAGCCCAAATTTGGTGAAACACCCTATTTCCATATGACATTCAATCATGTTAAGTGTCATGGCTAGTGGAGATCATGTTCTAGTCCAAAACATGATCAAACACCTTCTGCCCTTTTACCAAAACTATCATCTTGACCCCTTTTACTATTTACTTTTGCCCCAGCTTTTTACCATAGCTTCATCTAGTTACAATCTACCCCCAGTAACTCCCCCATGTCCACAGCTCCATGATTGAGGGGTGAAAACCCAAATTCACCTTGCTGGACAGCCAAATTCTACCTAGTTACCAGCTTCACTTCTCTCTCATTGATCATCCAGAGCATCCAAGGCCTCAGGTGAGTTGTTTACATCGTCCTGGACCCCCCAGACACGGCGGACACGCCCAGAGAGCCAATGGCATGCCATGGCATCCGGTAAGCACGCTCAAGAGCGCGCTACAGTGTGCACCCGCACTGTAGCTTCGCCCAATCGCTCGCCCCCGACCACCTCGTGCTCCCCCCTCGCGCCAGTCGATGCACCTCGACGTCCGCAACCTCCCCCGGCGCAGTCCCCCTCCTGCTCCTCCCTCCAGTGACCGCCCTCGCACGCGCGCCAGCCGCCCGCAAGCTCCACTCGTCGGCCTCACTCGCGCGCACCCTCTGGAGCCTTTCCCGCTCCTCCTCTCCCCTCTACTAGGCGTAGACCTCACCCATGAACATCCCCGACTCGAGCACGAGCGCCTGCACGGCCTCTGGCCTCGCCCGTGACCTCGCCGGCGCACGAGTCCACGGTGGACCAGGGCGCGGCTATATAAGCACTCCCCGAGCCTCTCCAACGGCACCCAGCTCCTCCCCACATCCCCAGTAGCACTCCAGAACCACCCACTCGCCCTCAGGAAGCCTCAGTGCTCGGGATCGACCGGAGCACCGCCGCGTCGGGCGACGGGAGATCTCGCGGTACAGGCCCTCTCCGCCCCAACTCTCGCTCGATCTGGAGCCAGCAGACCTCACTGGCCCGTTCCCCTCCTTCCCCCACTCCTATTGCAGCCCGGAGCGAGCCAGCCAGCGACCTCCCGATGCTCCTCCGCCATTCCACCTCGCCGCCGATGAACCTGGCCCCTCCGGCGACCAACTCCAGCACCACTGCATCCGTGACTCACTGGTGAACCCATTCCTGCCCTCAGATTGCCTCGCCGTGCCCGGAATCGCCGCCGGTGAGCTCGCCGTCGCTCTGGCCGCAAGGTTGAAGATGACAGGAGGGCCCCGCCTGTCATCCTCACCTCTCTCTCTCTCTCTCTCCCCTCTCTGCCGCTGACCGCTGGGCCCCGCCCGTCAGGTTTAAAACCCTGACGCGCGCGCGCTGGCGCCCGAGCGGTGGGCTATTTGCCCTGGGCCGTGCACTGTGGCCGTTCTGGCCCAGTGGCACAGGGCCATTTCCTTTTATTCTTTTCTGTGATATTTCAAATAATTTCACAGAAATAAATATTTGTCCAAATGAATTAATTCCAACTCCTAAAATCTTGTAAAATTCCAACCTATTTAATGGTGTCACTTTCACACATATCCATGAACTTTTTCTGTTCTGTTCAAATTTAAATTCAAATTTGAGCATTAAAACTTCTGTTCAAAAATCCTTAGATCCCATTCTGCAACTCCAAAACTCCAACTAAGAATTTTTGCCATCTTAGTTTTCCCTCTAGTATTTAACAAAAATAAGTTGACATTTTTCTGAGCACTTTGATTTTTCTGTTTTCATTGTGGTCTTATTTTCTCGTTGTTATTTTGCGACGATTAGATCCCGTGTTTGACGAGGTTGCTGAAGAAGAAGGTGGGGAAGGATTTGAAGACTTTGAAGACCAAGCCAATCCAGGCAAGCAGCCCTTTGACCATGATACACTTGTGTTCTTCGGAACCCGTTTGTTTCTGAATGCATGATGATAAGAGTTACGGTGGTGACCTAGTTAAGAACCACCACATGATGCATGCTTACTCATGATCTTGCTATGTGCTAGATGCCATGCAAATGGTTGGTAGTGATGCTTAGTGATGCATGTGTGCCATGAAACCTTTGTGGTTGCATTCTTTTCAAGAACCCCATCGGGTGCCCCTAATGCCCGAGGGTGATGTTGAGTTAGGTCATCACTTGAGGAAGAAGTGATGTGCCGGTAAAGATCTTGTGCATGGGTGAAATGATGGATTAGATTTATGTGTGACTACCGTCCCAACCAAATATGTGCAACCACTCTACCCCTTATGGGACGGGGCGTTATTGATTACTTAGGCTGATACTAGCATGGTGCCCGCATTACTAGTGACGGGAAGACTTGAGGTCTTTCCCGGGATGGGGTCGTGCTTGGATAGACGACCATGAATGTTTTCACAGGGAACCGGACACACCGTTGGTCCCTTCGTGTATGCGTGACATTGAAAATAGGGCAAGTCCCATGATCTATTGTTTGTACTCGAGGGCCGTGTACCAACGAGTGGACTCTATGTTAGTGTCGTCTAAGGAAAGATAATGATTGGGTGCTTCCCCCGAGTACTTGAGGTACTGCGGGATCATGGGTGACACGAAAGCTTCCCGGATCTTGTGGGTAAAGTGCGCAACCTCTGCAGAGTGTAAAACTATTCGAATAGCCGTGTCCACAGTCATGGACAGTTGGGTGGTGCTACTTAAACTATGTCCAGAGTTTTACTACATCGATGAAAGTATGTGTGTGATGAGTCAAGGTGGTGACTTGACTCGTTGAGTGAACCCTATTCATGTTGATATCGGTAACCTGTTCTCGAGGTAACGTGGAGTCATTGATGCATATACTTGATGGTAGAATATTTATTCTAGCTCGTTGCTAGATTGCACATTATTGTTCAATTGCATTTGTTACTTTGAACCAAATCATGGGTTGCTTGCGAGTACATTCAAAGTACTCATTGGCTTGCCACTGGTTATTTAATTGGCCAGGCATGGAGGAACAGGAATATGAAGAAGAGTTCTATGGAGACGAACATGCGAACTAGGACGCTATCCCAGTCAGAATGCCTGTAGGGTTAAGGCAGATGGCATGGGTTCTACCTATCATCGAAGACTTCCGCTATTTGAGTTATTTGCTATTCAGCCCGTGAGGCTTTATCTATGTAAGACTTGGCCATAATGGCCATAATTTGTGTAATACGGTATGTATGGATGTAAGACTCTTGTTATTCAGCTTCTGTGTGTTCAGTGAGCATTGATCTCTGGGATCACTGTACACGTGCATTCGGTGATCACAACTTCTAAGTCGGGGTCCCCACACCAAGACTGAAGAAGAAGAAGAAGAAGAAGAAGAAAGAACTCCAACACAACGATCATCGCTCTCACATCAAGACATCGGAAACATGCACCTACAACTATTGTTGTAGTATCTGTGAGCCACGAGGACTCAGCAATCCCATAACCATGGGTAACAAGACTATCAAAGCTTAATTGGTAGGAAGAGGTAAAGTGGTGAGGTTGCAGCAGTGGCTAAGCAATATATGGTGGCTAACTTACGAGTACAAGAATAAGATGAGCATCTACGCAAACGGTCGCAAACTAGTAATGATCGCCAAAGATCCTGAACTACCTACGAGTCAAACATAACCCCACCGTGTTCTCTTCTCAAAGTGAAAAGAGACAGTCATGGTTACTCACACAGTTGTGTGTTTTACTTCGGATCCTCTGTCAAGTTTTCTACAACCGGACATTAACAAATTCCAATCTGCCACATAACCGCGGGCACGGCTTTCGAAAGATCATAACCCTGCAGGGGTGTCCCAACTTAGCCCATCACAAGCTCTCACGATCAGCTGAAGTAATAATAATTATTACCCCTTATCTTAGGGAAATCCGATCAGGCTCGGTATCCCAGTGCACAAGACATTTCGGCAATGGTAAAACAAGTCCAGCAAGACCTCCCGGCGTGCCGACACCCTGATGGTAGTCGCGCGCATCTCGTCTCGGGCCACGTCCGGATGAGCACTACGTACAGCAACCGAAGACCCCAGATAACTGGGTGGCACCGCAAGTGGCTCTAGTTTGGGACCAACACCATTAGCACTGCCCCCCCTGCTATGTAGAAAAGAATCTCGTGGGAGCGTCCCCCCTATGCAATTTTAATTAATTAATTAAGTTATTATTATGAGGCAAATTAAAACCAATGTTGGGCCTTGCTGGAGGAGTTTTATTCAAAGACGAAGTGTCAAGGGGTCCCCATATACCCAACCGTGTAAGGAACGCAAAATCAAGGAACATAATGCCGATTTATCGGCTCCTAAGGTGGCATGAGTGGAACAAAACACCGAGCAAAAGGCCAAGCCTTCCACCCATGCCCAGTATATAGGTGTGTTAATATAATAATAGATATTGTGATATTCCAACAACAAGTTCCAATATGGAACGATCTTCATCTTCACCTGCAACTAACAACGCTATAAGAGGGGCTGAGCAAGCGGGTAACATAGCCAAACAATGGTTTGCTAGGAAGGTGTCAAGGTTAGAGGTTTCATGGCAACAAGGAGAGGGGCTGACAATAATGATGGGTAGCGCGACAAGTAACGATAGCATCGAGACAACTAAGCTTGGCTGAAATCGGGGTTGTGCATGATATGAATATTTTGTGTGATAAAGAGGGAGCATAGCCAGACTATATGATTTTGTAGGGATAACTTTCTTTGGCCATAGTATTTTCAGAAGACATGATTGCTTTGTTAGTATGCTTGAAGTATTATTATTTCTTATGTCAATATAGACTTTTGTCATGAATCTTTCAGATCTGAACATTCATGCCACAATTAAGAGTATTACATTGAAAAACTATGTTGGTTAGCATTCCACATCAAAAATTCTGTTTTTATCATTTACCTACTCGAGGACGAGCAGGAATTAATCTTGGGGATGCTTAATACGTCTCCAACGTATCTATAATTTTTTATTGTTCCATGCTCTTATTTATGATGTTTGGGATGTTTAATGGGCTTTGTTATACACTTTTATATTATTTTTGTGACTAACTTACTAAACCAAAGGCCCAGTCCAGATTGATGTTTTTGGCCTATTTCAAGGTTTTATAGAAAAGGAATATCAAACGGAGTCCAAACGGAATGAAACCTTGGGGAGAGATATTTTTGGAGCAAAATACGCACGGGAGACTTGAGAACCACGGAATAGGGCACACGTGGCGTCCACGAGGGTGGGGGCACGCCCCCTTCCTTGTGGGTCCCACGTTTGGCCCCCGGTGCCCTACTTGCTCCTATATATACCTACGTACCCTGAAAACATCAGACGAACAGAGAAAACCCTAGTTCCATCGCCGTAACCTTCTGTTCCTGTGAGATCCCATCTTGGGGCCTGTTCTGGAGCTCCGCCGGAGGGGGGATCTTCCACGGAGTGCTTCTACATCATCATCATTGCATCACCATGAGTTGTGAGTAGTTTACCACAGACCTTCGGGTCCATAGCTAGTATCTAGATGGCTTCTTCTCTCTCTTTGGATCTCAATACCAAGTTCTCCTTGGTCTTCGAGGAGATCTATTTGATGTAATCTCTTTTTGCGGTGTGTTTGTCGAGATCCGATGAATTGTGGGTTTGTGATCAAGATTATCTATGAGAAATATTTGGTTCTTCTCTGGACTCTTTATGTATGATTATAATATCCTTGCAAGTCTCTTCGAATTATTGGTTTGGTTTGGCCTACTAGATCTATACTTCTTGCAATGGGAAAAGTGCTTGGCTTTGGGTTCAATCTTGTGGTGTCCTTTCCCAGTGACAGTAGGGGCAGCAAGGGACGTATTGTATTGTTGCCATCGAGGATAAAAAGATGGGGTTTATATCACTAAGTTTGAGTTTGTCCCTCTACATCATGTCATCTTGCTTAAGGCGTTACTCCGTTCTTATGAGCTTAATACACTAGATGCATGCTGGATAGCGGTCGATGTGTGGAGTAATAGTAGTAGATGCAGAATCATTTCGCTCTACTTGTCTCGGACGTGATGCCTATATATAATGATCATGCCTAGATAGTCTCATAATTATTCGCTTTTCTATCAATTGCTCAACAGTAATTTGTTTACCCCCGTAGAATATCGCTATCATGAGAGAAGCCACTAGAGAACACTATGGCCCCCGGGTCTGTTCTCAACATATCAATCTAAAATCTACTATACTTTTCCGCTTTTACTCTCTGTTCTTATAATAAGAAATACCAAAAATATCAACTACCATCTCTATCAGATCTCACTTTCGTAAGTGATCGTAAAGGGATTGACAACCCCTTATCGCGTTGGCGGCGAAGTTCTTATTTGTTTGTGCAAGTGCGAGGGACTCGCGCGTGGTCTCCTACTGGATTGATACCTTGGTTCTCAAAAACTGAGGGAAATACTTACGCTACTGTGTTGCATCTCCCTTTCCTGTTCGAGGGAATACAACGCAAGCTCGAGAAGTAGCAGGTTGATGTAGTCGAACGTCTTCACGATTCAACCGATCACGCATCGAACGTACGGCCCCTTCGAGTTCAGCACACATTCAGCTTAATGATGTCCCTCGAGCTCTTGATCCAACAGAGGGTCGAGGGAGAGTTCCGGCAGCACGACAGCGTGTTCACGGTGATGGTGAAGTAGATCACATAGGGCTTCGCCTAAGCACTATGACAATATGACCTGAGGTGTAAACTGTGGAGGGGGGCACCGCACACGACTAAGAGAATAACTTGTGTGTTCTTGGGTGCCCCCCTGCCCCTGTATATAAAGGAGGAGAGGGGAGGCCGGCCGGCCCTAGGGGCGCGCCAAGTGGGGAGGAGTCCTACTGATACGTCCAAAACGTATCTATAATTTCTGCTTGCTCCATGCTTCTTTTGTGTGATATTGCTATGATATTTATGCACTTCCATACACTTCTGATCATATTTGGACTAACCTATTAACTCAGTGCACCACAGTGCCAGTTCCTGTTTTCTGCTGTTTTTCTATTTCAGATTTCCCCCATATTAAAAGTGCTCCAAAAATTCCGGGAAAAATACAGGAAAAATCAGCGTACAGGAAGCTTCGAGAAAAACCAAAGTGGGGCCAGAGGGGAGCCAGGGGTGGCCCAGGCAGCCACCTGGCGCGGCCCCACCCCTGGCCGCGCCAGGGGGGCGCCTGGGGCCCCCTCTCCGCCTCTGGTGACCCCCCTTCGCATATATATTCCTCGCGTCCCGAAACCCTCGAGGACGGAACCCTTTTTCGCGATCTCGCCTCTGTTCCACCGCCGCAGCGCTTCCAAGATCGGGAGCATCAGGAGAACTCTTCCCGGCACCCTGCCGGAGGGGAGAACCACCACCGGGAGCTTCTCCACCACCATGGACGCTTCTCGGATGAGTTGTGAGTAGTCCCCCTTGGACCATGGGTCCATGACCAGTAGCTATGTGATGTTCTCCTGCCCTCTTTGTTCTTCGTGGTTTAGACCTCGTGAGCTACCCTACATGATCCAGGCACATATGTAATCTTTATGCTGTTGCTCTGCTGAGTTTGCTGGGATCTGATGGATTATGAGATTATGTTCAGATTGTGTTTGAGTAATATATTTGATTGACCTCTTTTATATATTTGTTCTTAAGTAATTCTTGCATGTTCTCCGTTGCTGTTTATTGCTTTGGCCAAGTAGTAGGTAGTAACTCCAAGAGGGAGCCTTATGCTTGATTGTGGGTTCATGCCCCCTGATGACTAGCTTGAGTGACAGAAACATGAGTCTAGGGGATGTGTTGTTGCCGCAAGGGAGAAAACAACAGTGCTTGTACTTGCTGGTGCAAGGATAGTTTACTTTACGCAAAGTTCTTTTAATGCAGTTGTCTGTTGCTTTGAGTTTACACTTTGGGTGGGATTCGCAACTTAATAACAGCGAGATGTTCTGGATATATATCTCAAGGTGGATGATTAGTAGTAGATGCAGATGGATTTTGGTCTACTTGCCTTGGTGTACCGCCCATGCTTTTGAGCCTCTACCTTTCTTTGCAGCATAGTTAGCATTGGTTTGCGCACATAATCCCGTCAATTGCCCAGCTGTAATTTGTTTACCTCGCTTAGCTGTTTTATCGTCTTTTGGGAGAGAGACATCACTAGTGAACATCATGGGACCCCGGTCAATATTACCACCACTGATCACACCTTCTATTTACTTCCTGTTTTTATTTCCTAGTTGCAGTCATAGCTATCATCATTACCTCTTGTGTTTGATCCTTTGTAAACAACAAGGCCGGAGGGATTGACAACCTCTCTGTACTCGTTGGGAGCAAAGTTATCTATATCTGTGTGCAGGTCCTATCATCCGCTAAGTTTCTGGCACCGTTGACACCTACTTGTCGACCCTCGGAGTCTCACGGGATTCGATCCTTGGTATCTTTGCCAAGGGAAATTTGCTGCTACGCTACATCTCAAACCTTCCACTTGGGGTAACCAACGAGGGGCGAGAAGCCATCAAGCAAAGGTTCTGGCGCCGTTGCCGGGGACTCCACTCTTCAAGATAGGGGAGTTGCACGCTATCTTTTATCTTTGCTTTTTAGTCTTGTTAGTTTACCTTTCAGTTTTTTCTTTAGTGTCTTCTATCAAAATCACAAAAATAGTTATCTTGCTTTTAGTTGGCATTATGTCTGGTCCTTTTGCCTTTGCTGAGGCAGAAGTGCTCACCTTTAAACAAAGAGGTGGTGAAAGTCTAAAAGATGCTTGGTATAGAATTAATGATTCTCAAAAAAGAGCCACCAAGAAGCAATCTACTACTATCCTGCTTAGAAATTTTTATGTTGGAATTACTTCTTGGAATAGGTTTATTCTAGATTCTGCTATCAATGGAAATTTCCTAGAAGCCCCAGTTTGGGAATCTCTTAGTATTATGGAAAATCTTGTTGGAAATCCCCCTGTTGTTAGCATTCAAGAGGACATTACCCTAGCTCACATTATGGAAAAACTTGAAAAGATAGAGTTAGAGATGACAAGCATTAATAAGATAAATGAGTTGGACCGTAAGATCCAAGGGAATTTGAATAGGCTTGATAGCTCCATGCATAAAATTCTCAAAACTTTGGAGACCATCAAATCCCATGACTTGGATTCTTCTAGGATAGACAAGATTGAGGAAATCTTTGACACTTTAGGAACTACTTTCTCCTCAATCAAAGCCAAAAAGGTAGAAACTCCGGCAAAGAAGGAACCTAAGTTCGTTTACGTTCCAAAGGCTCCTCGTTCCAAAAGTAATCCATCTATTGCCAAAGGGGTTGAAACTGTGAAGACTTTGGAAGAAATACCTCTCTTTGATAAATTTATAAATGAATCTTCCATTGACTTTCCACCTTTTGGTTTTCTCCCTAGAAGTATCTTTATTAGGCCTTTATTTGAAAGTCCTCTTAAGACTAGTTGTACTATTGAAGAGCTTTTTGATGATCTTGATGATGGTTCAATTGATACAACTTGATCTTTTTGCATCATGCCTAGCTTAAAGGCATAAAAGAAAGCGCTTTTGGGAGGCAGCCCACAACGAATAAGGTTTTATTTTGCTTTTGTTGTGTCTTGATGTTTGTTACTACAGTAGCATCACCATTGTATCTTTTCTTTTCAGCTTTGTGCCAAGTTTAGCCTCTGATTGCAAGAAAGTTCAAAAGTTGTGACGTGCTGTCCAGAAAACAGATTCTGTCCTTGGACAGAAAAATTCGTATAAAATCACCAGATCATCTTTTTGATCTGAATTTTTTTGACAGCATGCTCTATACAATTGGCTTTCGAGCGTCTGTTCTGAGTTTTTTGATTTGAGTTGCAGAAGTGCCCCGAAAAAATTATTTACTACCTGCTGGTCTGTTTTTCACAGATTCTGTCCTGTTTTGCCTTTTCTTCGTTTTGCAAACCTTGAGCTTGATTTTTCTTTGCAAAAACCTTTTGGCAATCTTGAGAAACAGTAGCTCTTCAAGATTATCCTTATTTCCAGTAGGGAAAAATTATTTTATTGTGGGTACTAACCTCGCTAATCAGATTATGATGAGTTATGTATGAAGGGAGTTTACAAGTGTGCGAGGGAAGATGATAAAAGAAGATTCAGGAGGGTCAAACGCTCAAGCTTGGGGATGCCCCCGTGCACCCCCAAGAAGTATTGAAGAAGACTCAAGCGTCTAAGCTTGGGGATGCCCCCATGCATCTCCTTCTCCATCAACAATTATCAGTTCGTCTTTCGTTCCACTATATTTTAATCACTTCATGCGTTATGTGCTATGCTTGGAGCATCTTGCTCTTAGTTTCCTTTTTAGTTTTCTTTAGCTTTGCTTGCTGTTCATAACAAGTTAGAACCCAGCTTTCTTTGTGTGGGAGAGAAACACGCTCCACTTCAACCTAGAACACAACATAGGATTTTCATGCTTATCTTTGTTGTGTGTGTTCTTTGTCTTTCCATAGCTGCTGTCATGTTTAGCTCTTAGTTTTCATGCTTTTCTTTTTAAAGAGCTTTTGTTTAGTTGGCTGCTGAACTATCTTGAGTTTTCATGATTATCTTGTTAAGAGAGTTTGCCTGTTGCACTGAGTTGTGTGTCTTAACTTAAAGTAGGTAATTGAGGTTGCTATTTAATTTTAGTAGTAACTTGCAATAGTTTTGAGGTATTGCCATGAGTAATGTCTGAACTTTTGGTGTCAAGAGCTTTAGCCTATTAGTGATAGATGTCGTATTTTGGGCAATCCGTGTTTATTTTCGAAAACCTACAAAATAGTTGAGAACTTTAGCTACTAGATGGATCACTAATCTTTGGAGGGATCGAATATTAGAGTACACTCACGTACCATGAGTCGAGGATGCGCAAGGATAACCAAACCCCCATACACTCCTCCTCGGGGTACTTGTCTCTTTGTGAACCTTCGAATTAGATTGAGAGTTACCGATAATAAGTGCATGAGTTCTTCGGACTAATGTGAGTATTCGAGAGTTGACACTTCCACCTATCCATATTTTTTTAGCCTCTTCGGTGCCGTGCATTGCCCTTTCTCACCTCGAGAGTTGGTGCATACTTCGCCGGTGCATCCAAATCCTTGGCACGATACGCTCTGTCATCATAAGCCTCATTATATCCTTCCTCAAAACAGCCACCATACCTACCTATCAAGGCATTTCCGTAGCCTTTCCGAGATACATTGCCATGCAACATCCACCTTCTCATGACTTTATCTTCATGTCATACATGCTTTTTGCTTGATTGATGAGCCGCATGCTAGTTGGGCCTTGCCCTAATCATTGCTACATGACGCGCTAGTATCATTGCATATCCTGCTACACCGGCAGAGGCATACATTTGCATACATCATGATAGTTTCATTTTCTTTATGTTGAGTACTTTTGTAAAGTGTGAAAGATCTTCTATACTTCTTGTAATATATAGAGTGTTGCCCCTAAAGTGAGGAAAAGATCCCAAAGAGGACAAATCAAAAGATCCCAAAGAGGACAAAATCAAAAGATCCCAAAGAGGACAAATGAGAGTTAAATAGAAAGAGCCGTTGAGGCCACGAAAAAAATAAAAAATAAATAAAAAGAGAGAAGGGGGCACACTACTATTCTTTTTGAGAGATCCACACTCGTACTCCATCTTATACCTTGTACTCCATAGAGATTATCATTTATGCATATAGCTATGTGGGGACCTTCACACTATAGAACTTGGCTTGTATATTCCAATGATGAGCCTCCTCGAAAGAGCTCTAGGTCTTCTTGAGCAAGCAAGTTGGATGCACCCCCACTAGTTCCATTGGAGAGCTTACCTTAGCTCATATGTGCATCCGTTGCATGGCAATCCCTACTCCTCACATCATATCTATCATTTGGCTTTCTCTCGCCCATGATTGTCCTCATTGATGTGAGCCTTTCACACCTTTTTTGTCTTCCCCCTCCATCATTTTTCTCTTTTTGCCATCCTAAGTGTCAATTTTCTTGCTTACGCTCATCCATTGCATGAGTGCTCAAAATATCGAAAGGGAGTGGATCATTTTGACTTGTACCTGGCTGTTGGTCTGGGGATGAGTCAAGATAAGATTCCAAAGAAGACCAAGTGTGAAACTTTAGTAGATTAAGTTATCAACAATACAAAAACTATGTTTTACTCTCTCGTATATCCCTATCCCCTTTCTTGCACGCAAACACCATTTGGAGACATTCGAGTCGCGGACAGCGAGAGCTCTTGCAGCTTTATGTTCTTATGTTGCTTGTTACAATGCTAATATAGACTCTAGCCTGTTATGACTTGAATTGAATTACATGCCTTGATTGCTTTACTTAAAAAGTTCTTATATGGTTGATAGCATGTCACCACATAAATTATGCTTGTTATCATTTACCTACTCGAGGACGAGCAGGAATTAAGCTTGGGGATGTTGATACGTCCAAAACGTATATATAATTTATACTTGCTCCATGCTTCTTTTGTGTGATATTGCTATGATATTTATGCACTTCCATACACTTTTGATCATATTTGGACTAACCTATTAACTCAGTGCACCACAGTGCCAGTTCCTGTTTTCTGCTGTTTTTCTATTTCAGATTTCCCCCATATTAAAAGTGCTCCAAAATTTCCGGGAAAAATACAGGAAAAATCAGCGTACAGGAAGCTTCGAGAAAAACCAAAGTGGGGCCAGAGGGGAGCCAGGGGTGGCCCAGGCGGCCACCCGGCGCGGCCCCACCCCTGGCCGCACCAGGGGGGCGCCTGGGGCCCCCTCTCCGCCTCTGGTGACCCCCCATTCGCATATATATTCCTCGCGTCCCGAAACCCTCGAGGACGGAACCCTTTTTCGCGATCTCGCCTCTGTTCCGCCGCCGCAGCGCTTCCAAGATCGGGAGCATCAGGACAACTCTTCCCGGCACCCTGCCGGAGGGGAGAACCACCACCGGGAGCTTCTCCACCACCATGGACTCTTCCCGGATGAGTTGTGAGTAGTCCCCCTTGGACCATGGGTCCATGACCAGTAGCTATGTGATGTTCTCCTCCCCTCTTTGTTCTTCATGGTTTAGACCTCGTGAGCTGCCCTACATGATCGAGGCACATATGTAATTTTTATGCTGTTGCTCTGCTGAGTTTGCTGGGATCTGATGGATTATGAGATTATGTTCAGATTGTGTTTGAGTAATATATTTGATTCACCTCTTTTATATATTTGTTCTTAAGTAATTCTTGCATGTTCTCCGTTGCTGTTTATTGCTTTGGCCAAGTAGTAGGTAGTAACTCCAAGAGGGAGCGTTATGCTTGATTGTGGGTTCATGCCCCCTGATGACTAGCTTGAGTGACAGAAACATGAGTCTAGGGGATGTGTTGTTGTCACAAGGGAGAAAACAACGGTGCTTGTACTTGCGGGTGCAAGGATAGTTTACTTTACGCAAAGTTCTTTTAATGAAGTTGTCTGTTGCTTTGAGTTTACACTTTGGGTGGGATTCGCAACTTAATACCAGCGAGATGTTTTGGATAGATATCTCAAGGTGGATGATTAGTAGTAGATGCAGATGGATTTCGGTCTACTTGCCTTGGCGTACCGCCCATGCTTTTGAGCCTCTACCTTTCTTTGCAGCATAGTTAGCATTGGTTTACGCACATAATCCTGTCAATTGCCTAGCTGTAATTTATTTACCTTGCTTAGCTGTTTTATCGTCTTTTGGGAGAGAGACATCACTAGTGAACATCATGGGACCCCGGTCCATATTACCACCACTGATCACACCTTCTATTTACTTCCTGTTTTTATTTCCTAGTTGCAGTCATAGCTATCATCATTACCTCTTGTGTTTGATCCTTTGTAAACAACAAGGCCGGAGGGATTGACAACCTCTCTGTACTCGTTGGGAGCAAAGTTATCTGTATCTGTGTGCAGGCCCTGTCAACCGCTAAGTTTCTGGCACCGTTGACACCTACTTGTCGACCCTCAGAGTCTCACGGGATTCGATCCTTGGTATCTTTGCCAAGGGAAATTTGCTGCTACGCTACATCTCAAACCTTCCACTTGGGGTAAGCAACGAGGGGCGAGAAGCCATCACCTACTAGGACTCCAATCCTAGTAGGACTAGGATTCCCCCTTTTCCCCTATCGCGGAGAAGGAAGGAAGGAAGGGAGAGGGAGAGGGAGAAGGAAAGGGGGGCCGCGCCCCCTTCCCTTTGTCCAATTCGGACAGCCCATGGGGGGCGCGCCACCCCTTGTGGGCTCCCCTCTCTCTCCCTTATGGCCCATGTAGGCCCAATACTTCCCCGGGCGGTTCCGGTAGCCCCTCGGTACTCCGATAAATTTCCGAAACGTCCCGAAACCATTCTGGTGTCCGAATACTATCATTCAATATATCGATATTTGCCTCTTGAACATTTCGAGACTCCTCGTCATATCAGTGCTCTCATCCGGGACTCCGAACAATCTTCGGTCACCAAAAACACATATCTCTTTAATACAAATCGTCATCGAACGTTAAGCGTGCGGGCCCTACGTGTTCGAGAACTATGTAGACATGACCTAGACATATCTACGATCAATAACCAATAGCGGAACATAGATGCTCATATTGGCTCCTACATATTCTACGAAGTTCTTTATTGGTCAAACCGTAATGAAAACATACGTTATTCCCTTTGTCATCCGTATGCTACTTGCCCGAGATTCGATCATCAGTATCTTCATACCTAGTTCAATCTCGTTACCGGCAAGTCTCTTTACTCGTTCCGTAATACATCATCCCGTGACTAACTCATTAGTCATTTTCTTGCAAGTCTTATTATGATGTGTATTACCGAGAGGGCCCTGAGATACCTCTCCGATACTCGGAGTGACAAATCCTATTCTCTATCTATGCCAATTCAACAAACACCTGCGGAGATACCTGTAGAGCATCTTTATAATCACCCAGTTACGTTGTGACATTTGATAGCACACAAGGCATTCCTCCGGTATACGGGAGTTGCATAATCCCATAGTCCGAGGAATATGTATTTGACATGAAGAAAGCAATAGAGATAAAAACTGAACGATCAATACGCTAAGCTAACAGATGGGCCATGTCCATCACATCATTCTCCTAATGATATGATCCCGTTAATCAAATGACAACACATGTCTATGGTCAGGAAACTCAGCCATCTTTGATTAATGAGCTAGTCTAGTAGAGGCTTACTAGGGACACTGAGTTTCGTCTATGTATTCACACATGTATCAAGTTTCTGGTTAATAAAATTCTAGCATGAATAAAAGACATTTATCATGATATATAAGGAAATATAAATAACAACTTTATTATTGCCTCTAGGGCATATTTCCTTCATGATCCACACCGTCCACTCGCAGATATCCAATGGCCTGGAAGGGTGCGGGGTTTTGGCTAAGGTTTGAGGGGTTTTGAAGGGGTTATGAGGCTAGAGTTGACCATAACTAATTCAAAAAAATCAGAAAAATATGATACTTGCACCCATCATCATTTTATGTTACTAGGTTTCTGGGAAAAATAAGAAACCTAGTCTACGAGTATTTTCATGAAAATCCATTCACAAAACCTAGCTATCACGAATGAGGTTGCGCGGGATTCAGGTTAGGGTTTAGGGTTAAGCATGTCACGGTTTATCTAAATGATCCAATATTGGGCATGGACCCTATATTTACACACTTGAAGTTAAGTTTTCATTTTTGGCTCATTTAAAGAAGGTCAAAAAAACGTGCTTGCAAATGGGGTGTTAATCCTAGATTTGGAGCACATTTTTCATGACTAGTGTTTCACTCAACAAAAATTCCTCAGATTGATCACCGAACATGCATATTTGAGAAAGCATTGTAACATCAATACCCATGCTAAAAAGCTTCAAATTTGAATTTTGGCTCAAATTTGAAATTCGGCCAGAATTTGAATAGTGTTACACAAATACCATCAAAGTAAAAAATAGCATTACACAAATTTAAGCAAGTTTTTTACACAAATCCAGGAAAGTTTTTTATTCATATAAGAACAATATTTCACTTCTACTTCTTCTTACCACTCAATTTCTTCTTCTTGGCACTTGTTTATCATATGACGGGTACGACACCCAGTTCACTCAAGCTCTTTGTTTTTTTTCTCTGGACCATCTAGGACAGCTTTAGTTGGCACCGCAACATCTAAATGAGGCTTAGTTGGCACAACATCAACTACAGCAACTTCAATTTGTAACACAACTTCCAATGTAGGCTCGGTTTGCACATCAGCCGCAATAGCTTCAGTTCTAGTTTGCACCACATTCTGCTCATTTTGCCCCACATACAAATCTTGCTCATTGTGCACCTCATCCAAATGTTGTTCATTTTGCACCCCAACATCATCCAAGTTTGGCTCATTTTGCACCACAACATCATCCAAGTCTGGCTCATCTTGCACCAAACATCATCCAAGGTAGGTTCATCTTGCACCACAACATCCAAGTCTGGTTCAGTGTGCACTCTTTCACCAAAACTTCTCTTTTTTCTACAACCATTGATTCTTGCCTTTTTGACTGACCACCAATCTTCAACAACAAGGGGCTGACCTCCACGCTTCCTCCTGGCAAACAAAGCATGTAATTTGGTTAGTAATTAAAAACAACATCCAAATAAAAAACCATAAACACAAACATACTTTGGACTTTTAGGAGTGTAACGACATTTTGGAGATCCTTTTCGGTGCCCAAGTTCCTGGCAAAACTTGCATCTATTTTTTTTACATTTTTATGACCTTTTTTTCTTTGCACCCTATTTCTTTCCCTTCTTACTACTCCCACCTTTCTCAAACCATGCCTTGTGCTCTCTTTAGGCCTGCTAACCTTTATTTTCGTCATGGGAGGACACATGGAAAATTCAATTTGCACTTCAGGCCAATTGAGACTGATCTGTAAGTGATGGAATTGGTGTTGCATATGGAGCCCTGAATCTTGCCACTGAGTAATATTCATGCAAATATGGGTGCATGTTTATCTTTGGTTGGGAGGCCAAGCAAAGTATGGCATGGTCACATGGTTTTCCAGTGTGTTTCCACTCTAGGCAAGTGCAGTCATGCAATTCAGTGTTAAGAACATGCCTCCTTCAGTCTTGGTATCTCTAACTTTAGCACCCCACAAAGAAGATTTTTTAACAGACAAATGTGTAAGATTTCTGCTCCTGTTGACCACCTGTTGTACCACTTCAAGAAGCTTATCCCCTTGCATACAATCACCAATCGTTCTTCTCAATTCCCACATGCGCATGATCATGATCTTGATTTGGTCAACTATGTCATGCACATGCAAGTTCTTTAACTGCTTTATCTTGTTGTTAAAACTTTGCCAAGTTGTTGTTGATATGATCCCACTTGATGTCAGTGTTAAATCATGACATGTACCACAATAGAGAATGGTATGTGTTCAACCATGGACCAAACTCATTGCATGCTACTTTTATCTTATCAAGATGATATGAATGTGTCTGTTTAGTGTAAGATCTTTGCTGGCCACATTCTCCCAAATTCTTCTCCAATTTTTTTTGATCAAATTCATCCACATATGGCCGAAGCACTCCCCCTGCTCACGATGAGGAAAACCATTCTTCACTGCATTTTCTAGCCCTTTACATGCATATGTGTGTACTACCAAAGGTGACACTAGCCCTATGCATCTTTTCAACTGCATCATGAACCATGTCCATGAAACCTCTGTCCCTCACTGAAACAAACCAATGGCAACATGGAACATCCAGTCGTGTCCATCTGGAGCATTGCATGCTACCAGTTGACCATTCCACTTGCCAGTCAAAAATGATGAGTCTATGCTCAAATATGGACGAGAACCTACTTTGAAACCATCGATGCAAGGCTTTAAAGCCATAAAGAGCTTGGAGAAAAGAACTCTACCATCCTCTATTACCTCAGTAACTATCTCCACAACACTACCAGCTAACCTCTTCTCCACCTCTACTTTGAAGTTATAAAGCATCCTAAAAGTATTTTACCAATCACCATATAATTCTTTCATTGCCCTCTCTTTTGCTTTCCACACTGTGCTATACTTCACCTTAATGGGGTACTGCTTTTCCAAGTCCACTTTAAGTTTCTTTGCAGTAGTGTTTGGTTTCGTGGCTGAAATTGGAGTGAACTTTTCTGCAGTCCAAAGTTGTGATGTCATGGTTGATACTCTCTGTGAACTTCTAGTCCAAGTATGTGGATGTGGGATTTGATTAACCCTGATGGTACCTCCATCGTATTGAATTCTAGCAGATATGTACCACTTGCAAGGCCTGACACTTCCATCAAAACCTTTGCATCTCGCATAAAAATTATTTCTATTAGTCCACATAGTCTTGGCATCAAGCTCATGTTTGACTGCAGAAGTCTTGAAACACATCCTAAACACATTCATGCTTGGGAACAACTTCCCTACTTCAATAACATGATTTTCTTTGTCATGCACACTTACAAGCTCATCATCATGTGCAGCATCTACATCATCTGCAGCATCTTTCATCAGCTATCCATCCACATCTTCACCAGCATCTATATTAGCATCATTAGGCAAACTCGATTCACCCATCTCTTCCTTATCTTGATCATCTACTGGAATGCCAAAAAATGGCTATCTCAGTGTCAGCCATTGGTGCAATGACCAAGTCAGTAGTGTCTTCTAATTCTACCAAATTCCAATCAACACAAACAACCCTTGCAGCACCATGAGAACCCTCTTCTGCATCTTCATCACCCCCCTCTATTACTATCACTTCACTCGTACACATGGGCGTTATATGTCTCTATGAAGCCCAATCATCATCTACCATCTGCGAAGCCAACTTTGAGGGCACATATCCAACCTTAGAATCTGATTTTAGATCAACGAGCTCTCCATAAAAGGTAG
Source organism: Secale cereale (assembly GCA_902687465.1). Lineage (NCBI taxonomy): Eukaryota > Viridiplantae > Streptophyta > Magnoliopsida > Poales > Poaceae > Secale > Secale cereale. Next base: position 656,013,340 of record LR738712.1, read on the forward strand.
TCAGATTGCTTGCCCAGTCGTCTTGCCGATTGATTTCATCAACCATCTCTTCACCATTCTCATTTCTCACATACCCACCTTTCCGATTATCAAACCGTAACAATGCTACCTCTTGCTCTGGACCCCAAAAAATGATATCCCCAATTTTCTCCACAACATTCCTCACGACCCTCTCTTCCATGCTCTGTATTTCATGTGGATCACTCTCTGCAAATTCCACCTCCCATTTCACAATTGTATCTCTCTATGTTTCGCACACTACCATCAACCAGCTTTGCTTTAGATGGAAAGAATTCCACACTAAATTCGAAGGTTCGAGCACTATCACCCCTGTTTATCAATGGCGGGCGATGTGAGGCAGCGGAAGCACACAAGGCACACATCACATAGGTTGCAAAGGGTGATTACTTGGTCGACGTTGTCTCTCATGGCTCCATCTCATTCAGCCCAACGATGTCGCCGCTCCCCAACCCCACCCACCTCCACAATCTGGATCCCGTGGAAAACGGAGGCTCACTTGGTCAGATCTAACTCAAGACGGAGGGAAACAAGTCTAGGGTGCCGAATAAACTAACCACATACGCCGCTGCGGCCGTGAACGTAAGTCTGCCGCCACCGCTGACGAGAATGAAGAAGGGAGCAGCGACCAGAAGGAGGGGAGAATCACGGGTTCAGTCAGGCGGGGAATCGATGCACTGCCAAGCGGGACCCACCATCAGATGCACTGATCAATTTGACCCCCTGTTTTTAACTTAACTTCAGTACACGTTGATGACCATTCCCGTGTTTTAACCACCTGGTCGTATTGGGGCTAATATTGCCATGTAAGACGGCGCACGCGAGCTATTTCTGTCAACTATGTTGCATCCTTTCCAATTAGCATCAAAGACGTCGCACATGAGCTATTTACCCATCAAGGCCATGGTACCTTTCAGCATGCTTCATTGGCGAGGTAAGTTCATCTGTTCAACTCTATGGCCCTATAATAACTATGCTACCACGTCCAATATGATAAAACATTTCTTGTTTCTTGTTTTTTCTCTAGCAGCCAAACTCACTACTGGATGCAGAAGGTCTCACTAAAAGAACGAGGTTATTTTGTATTAGATGAATGAAGGGTGTAGGAAGTCGCAACTCGCAAGACAACGTTGCAGTAAATTTTGTATTGAGAGGATCAAGTGTCACAGGATCATCAGTGTGTATCGTGTTTTTTTATATCGAAATACATAGGTATCTTTTGAAAGGAGGTATCTGTACTAGTTTGATTGGTAAATAAACTTCTTCAGGTTTTCGATCCAGTTTTCCGTATAAACTTGATTAGTCTCTTGGCATTATGGCCATTTGAGTGGTACTATATTCAGGTGGGGAAACTCTCCACTCCGGTGACAATTCAAAAAAAATTGTGATTGCTTCTCTGATTCCTTTCAAACAAGATGAAATATTGTGTAATCCGAAGTCTTGAAGGTCAAATCTAGAATGTGATGTCTGGAACCTAATAAACAATCGAAGTGTGCAATTTGGAATTGAAGAAGAGGAAAAAACACACCAAGGAATTCTCCGATTCTAAGTTTCGAACTGACAATGTAGATGAAAATTCAGTGTAACAATGCGAGTGAAGAAAATCCAGTACAACGTAGTAGTCCACAAAAGTACAGTTTCATGCAGTGACCAAAATCCATCCAAAAAAGCCTACTCCTTATACATATATATTTTCCCCTCTTCAAAATTGAAAAGGCATGCCAATGGGGGCACTTCTAAGAAGCATGTTGGCTATAAGCTTTGCTACATTCATGACTATCTTTCCACGTTGGATACAAAGAAATTCTATGTATATTACAGATTTACTGTACATCATGCATAAACTAAGCCTAAGATGACTGTATGCGTCCTGGTTAGATTTTCCATTGGTTCACATAATAGTTCAAGCATATAAGCATAATATGTGGGCAGTAAGCTAGTTGACACCCAAAACTAAGCTACATTTGACTGTGCATGACAGTAATCATTTGCAGTTTTAAATTCTTCAGCAACAACAAAAGGATCAGAAGTTCCCAACATAGCTGCTTAGTACACCTTGAATTCATCAACCAATCAATCCAATTTGGGATTACGGTAGACAAAAGATCCCAAGACGATCGAAAAAAGATATCACCACAACTAACTGAACTGAACATCATCGTATTACGTCTGCAGTGCTACTCTATTACGTCTGCAGTGTTCATCATCGTATACTGAACATATCAAGCCAGCCAGAATCATCATACGTTTGCACATGCATGCGTCTAACATCGTCTCCATCGGAATCAAAGAACTGGAGAAGCCTGCAGGGGACGAACAAGCTAGACGAGAGAACCGAGACACTTACTGCTGGAGTTGGTGTTGATCTACCTAACTAGACGCGTACGTAGCTTGCGGATGCGCTCGGACTTGGGCAATGGAGAGCTTGGCGTTGCGTCCTCGTGTCGTCGGAAGCGACGAGCCCCCATCGCGTCTGGTCGAGTCGATCATGGAGGCGGAGGATCCTGGACGCCGGTGACGACATCGAGCACGTCCTGCTCCACCTCCATCAAGGTGTCTCGCATCTCGTGCAGCACCGCCAGCACGTCGTCGACCGCGCCGACGGTCTGCTGCAGCCTCAGCGCCGCGGTCGGCACGAGCGGCCCGGCCCCGGGTCGCACCCTGGACGCGGGCATGATCCCGCAGAGACGGACGGCGAGATCAGCCGCAAGGCTCCTCTCGTAGGCGTAGTTCAGCATCTGCAGCGCCTCCCTTGCCAGGACTTCGGCGTGGACGTGGTCGGCGACCCAGAGATAGTACGCAGCTTGGCCGCCGGGGAGGCCATTGAAACCGAGAATCGCGGCGTAGAGGCTGAAGAGGCGCGCGGCGTCGGCGTGGACGACATCGGCGATGTACCCGAGCTCGCGACGGGCCTCCTCGAGTGGCCCGCCCTCCGGCTTCGGGTAGTAGAAGGTGTCGTGGACGAGGGCCCTGGCGGCGTCGGTGACGGCTGCGAGCGGCCCGGGCCAGTTGAAGAGGGTGTCGACGATGTTGGCCGCGGGCCCGATGAGGAGCGAATTCATGCCGCGGGACACGTCCTCGAGCAAGTCGGTGTAGAGGGTCTCCGCTGCTTCGATGGGCTCCTGTTCCAGGAGCAGCACCTCCGCGACCTCGAGGAGCGTCCCGCGGGCGGTCTCGCAGCGGGGGATGACGTAGTCCACCCCGGCGGCGACGACGTGCCTGTAGTACTCCGCGTGCCCCAGCGTCTCCGCCGCCGCCCACTGCGCCAGGAGCAACGCATGCGGATCCGGATCCGGAACCTCCTGCACCGCCTCCTCCTCCGCCACCGGCGGTGGCTGCACCACCACCTCCTCCTCCCCCACCAATGGCGGCGGCTGCACCACCTCCTCCTCCTCCACCACCACCACGACCGGAGGCGGCTGCACCACCACCTCCTCCTCCACCACCACGACCGGCGGCGGCTGCACCACCACCCCCT
>LR738712.1:656017067-656031157 GCA_902687465.1 Secale cereale
CGGCGGCGGCTGCACCACCCCCTCCTCCTCCACCACCAACGGCGGCGGCTGAACCACCTCCTCCTCCTCCTCCACCACGACCGGCGGCGGCTGCACCACCACCTCCTCCTCCTCCACTACCACGACCGGCGGCGGGTGCACCACCCCCTCCTCGTCCACCACCACGACCGGCGGCAGCGGCATCACCACCCGATCCTCCTCCATCTCTGATCTCTCTCCCCTGCGGCGTGTGTTGTGTTGCGTGGGGATATTCCGTGGGTGAATGAGGCGAGGGAATGGAGGATGTGGGAATGAGAGGGCAATTTATAGACGGGCACCGCACGGTTACATGGGCTTCCTTGCGCGGGAAGTTGACTAATTTACTGCCGTTCTCTCTCACTGACAAGCGGCGCCCACCCTCCCATACGGTGTTATTTTACATTACACCGCGCTGTCGCCACCGTACAGGTAGATTCTGTGGACGTCGGGGTGAATAATCTGTTAAGGGGTGGGGGCCACAGCTCACTGCCGATTCGAGGGCAAGATAATGCCGCGTCTCTGACTCTTTCCCACTGACACTGGGGCCGGTATCTTGGGGACCCACCTGTCATGCTATGTGTTGTGCCTACAAAACCAGTGCTAGTTCGGTTGGTTTTTACTTGTAGACGTCATCACCACTTGCCAGTTGGCACCAACGAATCTTATTTTTCTTTCTCACGACGAAATTAATGTGGTCTCCTGTTAGCGTTTGATGACATCTCCCTCCCCAAGTTGATGACATAATTAGAGCTAGTATCAAGCAACGACGCTTGTACTTGAGGAACATCCGTGCGTGCAACGGGTTTAATGAGCGCACGCTAGGATGATGAGCACGCTTCGCTTCCCTGCACCGCTAGGAAATGCTAGCAAAATTTCTACTATAACTTCTTCCACATGAGCCAACCAAACACAACCAAAGTGTTAAGAATAAATTGACGTCGCCATCTAACCATCATCAATAATACTGCATGTCTGCATCTACGTAACCTTACGTGATCCTACATAACATTCCTTCTAATTCCCCCTCCCTCCTCGATTTTCATAGGGATGGCCCCCTCCCTCCCTCCCCTTTTTTTTTTTGCAGGAAAGCTTTCAATCTATTCATTTTCAATCATGGTAGTACAACGAACACTAAAAATAATAACAATTACATCCAGATCCGTAGAACACCTAGCGCCCCTCCCTCCCCTTATTCTAATTAAAAGTTGCCAAATCAGCTACGGCACATAAACCGTACGTAGCTTCATGGGCGTCCATTAGCACAAGAACGAATGTCTCAACCGGAAACAAGAACAAAAACAAACATCTCTATTCATTTTTCCTTTTGTTCAAAAAATGCAAAAGGAAGAAGATTATCCACTATTATTGTCTACATTACGTCTATAAACTTGAGAGGAATCACTACCTTCAACGTGCTATCCCGTGTATTTAAATTGAATCGTAACAAAAGGTACTAAGATCAAGGCGTGTGCCGACTTATGTCAGGTTATGGCTACAAAAAAAGCATCCGTGACGATATGCCCTTGTCACAATACGTACGTTTTTGTCACGCATGTACATATGTGATGATTTGATGACATAATCAAGATAGTCATACATGTGTTGTCGTAGAAGTGATCCATGATAATACTCCATTTATCATCATGGAAGTGTTTTCGTTAAGGGCAACCGACACGTGGCAGCCACCGTAACGGGTCGCCGTTAAGCTATAAGGTGTTGGTTTTGGATTCATGCCCGTTAACAGCCCTGGCCGTTGATGATTTTTCACGTGTCAATTTCTCATTCACCAACAGTAACACGTGTTAGCTCTACTTAATGATATTAATGATATGTGTCGCACATCCAATGGATGATACGTGCCAGTGACACGGTGACAGGCGACACAACCCAACAGTGGCACATTTACTTTAAAAGGTCAGCTCAGTTAAAGTTAGCGGGCCGGATCATTAAGGGCCTATTTGCAGGTGGCCCAACCACGACCCACTAGAGTGGTGCCAATTCGGCCCGTCACATGCCCATTAATATTTTGACACCATTACGGCTCATTGCATGTTCCAACCCGTTAACAGCCCACTATGTCTCTGGGCTCGTTTGCGGCCTGACAATTCTTTCGGCCTGTTAGCGGCTAATAATAGAACTGGGCCGTTTTCGGCCAGTTTTGTCTTTTGGCCGGTTAACGACCCATTCTAGAGTTTGGCTAATTTCCCGCCATGTGATTCTTTCGGCCTGTTAGCAGCCCATTCTGGAGTTGGGTCAATTTCGAGGCCGATGCTTCTTTCGGCCTGTTAACGGCCGACATCGTAGTTCGGTCATTTGTGGTCCCACCTGAATTTTGGCCTATTAACAACCCATGTTGTCCATGGCACAATTCCAAACCGCCCTTACTTTCGGCCTGTAAAAGGCCCGAGTAGTATATCGGCGCACCTATGGCCCGATTGGCTTTCGTCCGCTTAACGCCCCGACATGTAATTGGGCCACACATGAACTCGTGTCTATTTTGGCCTGCTAATAGCCCGTGGCCTCTTTGCCATGATTGCGGCCCAATCTAACTTTCGACGTTAATGGCTCGTCGACTATTTGGACCATTTAAGGGCAATATCAGATCCGACCCATCAAGGGCCCACGTCGATTTTGGCCTAACTAGTAACTGAGAGCCCATTAGGGGGCTCATTTACGGGCAATGGGCCATTCCACTGGATGAAGGGCCCACGTCGATTTTGTGTGAGTTAATTTCACTGTATGTTTTGGCCGTTTGCCGCTTGTGGTGCTTTCCACACAGAAAACCGGGGTGCAAACCACGGTAAGCAAATATACGGAAAAGTAGGAACCACGGTAACTGCTTGTGATTCTCCCGACGCTGTTAGTGACCCAAGAGGCAAATAAAACAGAGGAGTAAATATGATGAGTTGGTGGCAGTGAGAGTAATAACTCTTGATAGTAAATAACATAAATAAAACTAAAAGTAAAGATGTTTTTCCTACAATAGAGAAGTTAGGCGCGTAGAGAATTCAGTTGATGGTATACATAAAATGTACCAATGTGACTATAATACCAGTTACCTTGTATCATGGATATAGTATGTGATTTGTTTGTTCGGTAGGCGAATCACCCTAAGGTTATGGAACTCCTCCTCGCGGGATTACATTCCATTCTATGTTCCTAATTTTCCGTTGCCGCAGAGTGGTCATCTCCACAATTAAGGTCGCTAGACCGAAACCAAGCATTAAGTTTGATGGATCACCGTTATCTCATATTATTATCTTCGGTCCTCATTGATGTCTCCACATGTCACATCAGATTTCCTAACAATATGTGTTACCCGTGTGGGTCTTGAGATCGTATTTTCTGGGTTCTTAAATTTGACAACACGCATAGAGTTCACCATATAATAACAACTTACTAGACAGATCATAATACTTCAAACACGAATGACGACATATAGGATGAGTAAATGAATCTTAGCACTCACCTACATCTCTCATGCCTAGGGCGACTACTCACACATTGAAAGATAATAACCAATCATCTTGGAGAATAAACCCTTGAAAACCATATCAATAATACCGTGAAGAATCACATGATGTCAATGTAGTGACCAAATTGTAGATGTAGACAGATTTTCTATCGAGAGGATAAAATATCACAGGATGTCAATGTGTATTGTATTTTTTTATCGAAATACATGTGTATGTTATAAAAGGAAGTATCTATAATTGTTTGATTGGTAAAGGAATATATGATTGCTTCTCTGATTCCTTAAAAAAAATGAAATATTGTGTAATCTGAAATCTTGAAGGTCAAATCTAGAATGTGATGTCTTCAACCTAATAAACAATTGAAGTGTGCAATTTGGAATTGAAGAAGAGGGGGAAAACACCAAGGAATTCTCTGATTCCAAGTTTCCAAATGACAATGTAGACGAAAATTCGGCACTGTGCGAGTGAAGAAAAATTATCCAGTACAACATAGCAGTCCATCCAAAAACACCAAAATCCATCCAAAAACCTAGTCCTACTGTTCCCCTGTTCAAAACTGAAAGGCGTGCCAACAGACCACTTCTAAGGAGCATGTTGGCTATATAAACTTTGCTACATTCACAACTACCATTCCACGTTCGATACAAAGAAATTATATGTGGTATAGTACATTATGCAAAAACTAAGCCTAAGATGACCAAGACTGTATGCTTTCCGGTTAGATTTTCCATTAGTTCGCATAATACTTCAACCATATAAAGCACAATATGAAGGCACTCGCTAGTTGATACCCAATACTCAAGCTACATTAGACTGAGCATGCAAGTACTCATTTGCAGTTTTAATTCTTCAGCAACAACAAAAAGATCATCAGTTCCCAAGATAGCTGCTTAGTACACCTTGAATTCATCAGCAAATCAATCCAATTTGGGCGGTTGATCCATATCTACCAGTGTATGCAAGCAAGAGAAACAACAACATCTAGAGCAATGGCTACGTTCTGAAGATTACAGTAGACAAGATCTCCCAAGACAATCGACAAAAGATATCACGACAACTAACTGAAGTACTGAACACACAACACTACAAGCAAGAAATTAGGGGCAACACGAACACATTGCAATTGCATCGGCTGGAAACGAAACAGAGCCTGCAAAATTAACTTCCCAAAACATATATAGCCAAGCAGCTAATTCTACTCCATTACGTCTGCAGTGTTGATCATCGTACTAAACATGATCAAGCAAGCCTGAATCACACGTTTGCACATGCATAATAGTCCACAAAAGTGCAGTTTCATGCAGACAGCAAAATCCATCCAAAAAGTCTGCTCCATATATATTTTTCCTGTTCAAACTGAAAGGCAATCCAATCGAGCAGTTCTAATTAAGAAGCATGTTGTCTATAAACTTTGATGCATTCATGACTATCTTTCCATGTTGGTTACAATGAAATTCTATGTATAGCAAAGTACATCATGTGCAAACTATTTTCCATTGTTCACATAAAACTTCAAGCATATATAGTACTCCCAAAACTCAAGCTACAATTGACTCAGCATGCAAGTAATCATTTGCAATTTTAATTCTTGAGCAACAACAATTTGGGAAGTTGATCTATCTATCAAAAGCATCATTGCAACGGAGACAACAACATGTAGAGCAATGGCTATGTGCTCAAGACTACAGTACACAAGATCCCAAGACGACAACAGAAATCACCACAACTAATTGAACACACCAAGCAAGAAATTGGGGGCAACCCAAATTGCAATCGCATCCTCCGGAAACGAAACAGACAAAATTAACTTGCCAAAACATATATAGCCAATTAGTGCTACTCCATTACATTTGCAGTGTTCATCATCGTACTGAACTGACCATGATCCAGAATCACAACGTTTAGACATGCATGCATCATGCTGCGTCTAACATCTCTGAAGAAACTCACCAGAAAGGCAAAACAGCTAGCGAAAATATTGGGCAGAACCATGGTCCAGCCGAACCTACGCTCAAAGCCATAGATTCCTGAACACTGTTTTTATAGATCTGTACATGGTTGATTAAAGAATGCATGGCGGGAAGAGTTTGCATGCTAAAGAATGCATGGCGGGAAGAGTTTGCATGCTAAAGAATGCATGGCGGGAAGTGTTGAAGGGAGTTGGCTGGTGTGGTCATGCATGGCATGAATAGTTTACTCTAGGTTATGTGCCATGCATCACTAAGCAAGCCTACTCAATTGTTAGCAATATAATTTAGTCGGGCATGGCAATTGTCTCCATGCGTATCAACACTGTTCTCTATTTGTTTATTTGATCTCTCTCCTCAAGAGCAACAATGAGTAGGCTAACTGTTCACTATTTGTTTTTTTGTCCGTTGGTTTATGATTTATCCTCACCCCACACTTCCTCTTTTCATTTGTATTTATCCAGTCTATGGCAAACAATGTCGCTCACATAGTTCTTTTCCAACAAGAATTGTGCCGGTTCAAAGTCCAATGATGTCAGTAATGCTTAATAGATAAACAAATGTGCTCAAGATATCTCACATATATTTTTGTTTTGCAAAAAACGTCAACAAGTTGGACCACCAGCAAGAGAATGTTCTGAATACCATCAAGAAGGGGCTTGCTGACTAAACCAAGCCCAGTGCCTTCAGTTTATATGATGGTGCCCGAGCTTCAGCCAGAAAAAAGAAAGATAAAAGTAAGTACATTTCTTATTATCACAATAACTTTTGTGTTTTGTGTGTGTGCTCAGTTCACATTTTCTGAAACTGGGAGGTCTAACGTATCTGCCTAATGGAAAATGAACAGTGCTACAATGGGTGAACATGCGACAAGCTTTTTTATTCATCGGGCATTGACTCAATCGCTATGATGCTTAGATGGATGTGCCATCCATCGTATGAATAAAAATACTAGCCACCGCGCAGAGGAGTGCAATATCATCAGTATAATCACATGAGTTTAATGCAGGCCTCGGGCTGATTAAGCCCTCATTCGGCACAAGAGGTTTGGAGGGGTTTGAAGTGGAATTTCCACGCGCGGCCCAAAACCCGCTACAATCCACTTCGGTGCATTTGGTAGGTGAGGTTTCGCTGGCCCAATCCACCAGACCCCCTTTGATTTGCCCAGATCCACGCGGATCAGAAAGCACGAGGAGGCCCTCGCGGAAGTGAAGCCACGCCGAAGACTACAGCCGTCTTCTCGCGCAGCCGCCTCTAGACGTGCCGCCGCCGGCCGCGGCCTCCTCCACGCGGCGCCGCCTGCGGACTCCATGACGTGCTGCCGTCGGCAGCCTCCTCGACGGCGGCGCGGCGGTTCTCTGAGGAGACAGATGGCTGGATCTGGCCCACGACGGCGGCCGCATCATCCTCGAAGGGCCGCCAGGCGCCGGCGTAGATCGAGGACGTTCGCACGAGCACCACGGCGCACTCGTGGATGTCGACCATGGGCGCCGGAGTTCGCTCGCTCCCTCCCTCCCTCCCTCGAAACCCCCGCAGCTGCGACTCGTCGCACGTGGACGAGACGCGGAGCAACCACCCGACGGGGGCGAGCCGGGCCAGGAGAGGCGACGCCGGAACCGAAGTGCCGGACAACGGCGAGCCCCCGGAGGAGCGCACGCCGGGGGGCTGGACGATCGGCGAGGGCGGAGGGGAGGGGTCGCGATCTGGGCGCGCCGGGCCGGCGGCGAGGGGATGGCAGGGGATGGGGACAGCGGGATTAGCGGAAAAAGGGAAGACGGAGAAGAAATGGATTTTTAATATGTGACGGGAGAAGGAATGGATTTGTAATATGTTTGTTGTAAAATTATGGTGTTGCTATGAAAGATCATGGACGAGATATTATTAATTCCAAGCCATGTTGTTTACGAGAAATCATGTTGTTGCTGTGGTATAATTGATATTGTTGTGATGGGATATTGATCTATAAAGTCAAGCAAAAGTTATATTGTTGTTGTGAAGAATTGCTGCAAAATTATTCTCCCGTAGCAAACTCTTTTTAATACGATGTTATTTTACTTGTAAAGATTACATTTTTAGACATTTGCACTATCTTATTTGAATATAGAAATCCCTCCCTATCAAACAAGTTTTTCATATGAAGGGGATTGTGGCTAGAGGGGTTTAGGGGTTTCAAGGGGTTTGGAGGGGATTGGATGGAAGGAAGGGATTCACCAAATCCTCTGAAATCCCCTCCTCCTCAAACCTCCCCAATCCACTTCTACCAAACAAAGCGGTACAGGGATCCTCATGCAGCAGGCTGGACAATCCTATGGCATGAACCATAGGTTCGATCGAACCATGGTCCAGAATCGCGCCTCTCAAACAGCTAGTTCATCGAACGAATCGAAGGTAGTCTAGATCGGAATCAAAGAACTCGAAAAGCAGGTACATCAATCCAACAAAACCTGCAGGGGACGAACAAGCTAGACGACGAGAGAACCGAGACACTTACTACTGGAGTTGATGTTGATCTACCTAACTAGGCGCCTGGTCGAGTCGATCATGGAGGCGGAGGATCCTGGCCGACGGTGACGTCGAACACGTCCTGCTCCACCTCCTGCAAGGTGTCTCGCATCTCGTGCAGCACCACGAGCACGTCGTCGACAGCGTCGATGGTCTGCTGCAGCCTCAGCGCCGCCACAGGCAGGAGCGGCCCGGCCCCGGGTCGCACCCGCGACGCGGGCATGATCCCGCAGAGACGGACGGCGAGGTAAGCCGCAAGGCTCCTCTCAACGGCGTCGTTCAGCATCTGCAGCGCCTGCCTTGCCAGGGTGTCGGCGTGGTCGTGGTCGAGGACCCAGAGATCATACGCGCCTTCGCCGCCGGGGAGGGCAGCGAGACCGAGAGTGTCGGCGTAGAGCCTGAAGAGGTGCCCGGCGTCGGCGTGGACGACATTGACCAGGTACCCGAGTTCGCGACGGGCCTCGTCGAGTGGCCCGCCCTCCGGCTCCGTGTAGTAGAAGAAGTCGTGGACGAAGACCGTAGCGTCGTCGATGGCGCCCGCGAGCGGCCCGGGCCAGTTGAAGAGGGTGTCGACGATGTTGGCGGCGGGCCCGATGAGGAGCGAATTCATGCCGCGGGACACGGCCTCGAGCAAGTCGGTGTAGATGGTGTCCGCTGCGTCGATGGGCTCCTGGAGCAGCACCGGCGCGACCTCGAGGAGCATCACGCGGGCGGCCTGGGAGCAGGCGATGACGTAGTCCACGCCGGCGGGGACGAGGTGCCTGTAGTGCTCCGCGTGCCCCAGCGTCTCGGTCACCCACTGCGCCAGGAGCAACGCATGCGCATCCGGAGCCTCCTGCACGGCCACGCCCTCGTCCTCCTCCTCCAGCATCGGCGGCGGCTGCACGACAACCTCCTCGTCCACCACCATGACCGGCGGCGGCTGCACCACCACCACCTCCTCCTCCACCAACGGCGGCGGCTGCACCACCTCCTCCTCCTCCTCCTCCACCACGACTGGCGGCGGGTGCACCACCCTCTCCTGGTCCACCACCAGGATCGGCGGCGGCGGCATCACCACCCCCTCCTCTTCCATCTCTCTCTCTCTCTCTCTCTCTCTCTTGCGGCGTGTGTTGTGTTGCGTGGGATATTCCGCGGTGGGGCGAGAGAACGGAGGATATGGAGAGAGAGGGAGAGAGGGGAATTTATAGACGGACACCGCACGGAAAATGCTCACACCGTCTTACAAGGGTTACTCTGGCTTCCTTGCGCGGGAAGTCGCGAATTTACAGCCGATCTCTCTCACTGACAAGGAGCCCCCACCTTCCCATCCGGTGTCTTTTTACCTCACACCGCGCTGTCGCCAGTTTCTGTGGACGGCTGGGTGAAAAATCCGTTACGGAGTGGGGGCCACAGCTCTCTGCGTATTGGACGGAAATCTTCTGCGGAGCGAGAGGGTGAGATATTACTCGAGTCTTACTCTTTCTTCCTGACCCGTGGGCCGGTGAAATGTAGACCCACCTGTCATGCTCTGAGCTGCTTCTAAAGAAGCAGTGTGGAAAGTTAATCCGGCTGATCTTTACTTGCATACGTCATCGCCACTTGCCACGACCTTTACAGCTGGCATAAGCCAACGTATCTTGTTTTTCTTTCTGACGAGAATACTTTTATGCCCTGTTAATGTTTGATCATCTCCGTTCCCAGCTTGATAAAACAAATTAGAGCTACTACGAGTACGACACTGCCACTGCCAGATAGTACGTACATACTGTATGACAGAAGTGTAGACATTGATTCATAATATGAGGCCAACTTCAATGCACTCCCAAATTGTCTGTGTCCGTTTGAATATAAACGGACATAAAACGCGGCCCAACGTGTAGTAGCAAACACGCAAATATTCATTTTGTTCGGTTTCGATCTATTTCCGGCCTAAATTTGGGTCATATTTGTGTCGAAATGGACATGCGTGGACGGGAGCAATACCTGCCCTCGCCCTCCCTAGCCCGCCCGTCGGGGACACAGTCCCAGTTTTTCTCTTCTTCCCCTCCAACCACACCTCGCCATGGATTGTCCAGGTACTGGACCGCACAGCCCCGGCAACCCCGCCATAGCCGCCGCCATTCTCGGCCACCGTGTTCTCCAACCAGCCCCCCACCCTCACCATACCCGTCGCTGCCTTTGTCTCGAGCACCTCACTGTCCAGCCCGGCGGCCGAATTTGTGCGCATCCGGCCGCATCTGGCCGGCGGCGGCTGTGCCTTGCCATGGATTGGTCGCACTGGCGGAGGGTCGTGGAGGCCAAACTGGGCCACGACCCCCCCCCCTTTGAAAAGTGTACAAGATAAATTAGTAGGTATACTTCAGATCGGCATAGTAGCAGTTAAAGCCCATTTGTTGCAATCAGTAGATTGATCAAGCAGAAGTGCAGAACACTAGTAGATGCTCCTCCTCGCTAGCCGTGTTTCCTATGAGTGTGTAAGCATCCGTGCCTCCATCCGGACATGGCGAGTTGGCCATCTTATCTCCTCCGTTCTCTTTGTTAGAGTAATTTTGAGTTTGATTTAGATGTGAAGTTAGTTTAGCAATCATGATAGGTGGCCGGTGATTAGGCTAGTTAGGTGCAAGCTTAAGAGTTTAGCTGTTTTAGACTTCTCGCAATCTAGAAGCCCTAGACCACAGCCTCGACCCAGTTTTGGTTAGGTATGTGCAATACACTGATTAGTGGAAATGCCCAAGTCCCAGTATGTCCTATTCAGAATGTGATGTGACGAGTTTAGCTGTTCTAGACTTCCGGTAATCTAGATGTCCTACACATCAATACTCCCTCCGTTCCGAAATACATGACGCTGGGGAGTTTTTCCGACCAGGTGAAAAAGCAACGAAATGACCAGGTTACCCTTCGATTTTGAATTCTCTCCTCCATCGCCCTCCACCCAAGTCGTCTTCCAGATCCGCCCGCCTCCATCGCCCCCCACCTCCATCGCCCCCATCTCTGGATCCTCCACCTCCATTGCCTCCCATCTCACCCAGCAGATCTCCTCCTATCCTCCCCGTCTTCCATCTGGGCCAGCAGATCCCCTCCCATCCTCCCCATCTTCCTAGGCCAGCAGATCCCCCTCGTCATCCTGGGCCAGCAGATCCCAACCTCGTCATCCCAAGGCCAGAGCCCTGCTGCAGATTGCCGTCACCCTCCCAGGGCCTCGCTAGCTCCACCTCCAGGTACTACAGATCGCCGCCTGTTTCAGGTCCTGGTCGTTCAACATGTCCAAAAATGGGCAATTCAGTTGCATGGTGTTGAGGGCTGTAGCAACAAAATTGAGCATGACAAAAATCGGTACTGGAGCATGATGTTGCATGATGTTGGAGTAGTTGCATGATGTTGGAGCATTCCAAAAATCAGTACCGCGATGGAGTAAAAGTGCAGTACTACTGAAACAGTTGCATGATGTTGCATTGGAGTGTCATTAACAGAATAACATGAATACAATTGCATGATGAAGTACTATAGGGGCAGAATCACTTTTACAACATCATGCAACATCATTTTCATGACAAGAGTAGAATTGCATGATGTTGGAGTACTACAGTGCTTGATGTTGCATGAACTTATATTGTGACAGTACCTGAAAAGGCTCCAGGTCCAGCAGGAGCAGCTCCAGGCTCCATTGCACCAAATTTAGAACATGCAGCAGCTGAAAAAGGAAATAGACATAGTCAGGGAAGAGGCATGGATTTTGATCTGAATTGCACTCCAGCCGAAGAAGAAGACATACTCCAAGATGATATGAACATGGAAGGGGAAGAGGGCATCGATCCCGGTCAAGATGCAGTTGGTGAAGAAGACATACTCCAAGATGATATGAACATGGAAGGGGAAGAGGGCATCGATCCCGGTCAAGATGCAGTTGGTGAAGAAGACATACTCCAAGATGATATGAACATGGAAGGGGAAGAGGGCATCGATCCCGGTCAAGATGCAGTTGGTGAGCTCCAGTACTCCTGCCATGAAAAATCAATAGCTCATTTGTACCCCTATAATGAAGTAGCGAGCAAGTATTGAGCAATTGAAAAATTCATTTGGTATTAACAATGTTTACCAACAAAGTTTGGTATTAACAAATTCATTTGGTACTCTGCAAGTGTTAATACTCATCTCTAAGTGCTATACTCCAAGTTAGATCATGGAACAGCAGTGAACTACTCCAAGTTAACTGAAACAACAATAGAACATCAATAGTAATAGTAATCCAGTTTCTGAAAATGAACAGTTCATTTAGCAACATTAGATCAAACTAAATACTCCAGGAAAAATATGATCAAGTAGTGATCATTTTGCATGATCAAGTTTAGGTCATACTCCAGGAAAATATGATCAAGTAGTGATCGAATAGTGATCGAACTGAATAATCCAAGAAAAATATGAAGTTTAGATCAAACTGAATACACTAGTTTCTGAAAATGAACAGTAAGAGTAGCTCATTTAGAAAGTTTTTGAAAATGAACAGTAACTCTAGTTTCTGAAAATGAACAGTAGCTCATTTATCATTTGATCAATTTATCATTTCAACATTTCATCATTTGATCATTTCTTGTTGTTTTTCATTTGATCATTTGAGCATGGACTAATATTTTTTCATTGTTTTGTTTCTTGTTGCAGTTGTTGAGACGAGAGTTAGAAAAAAGAGAACCCTCACTAACGAGCAAAAATATGCTGCTTATGTGGCATTGCATGCAGTGTCCATGAGCAGAGGTGGAAAATTCAAAAGAAATGATAAGAAAGATCTTGCGTGATTTTTTAAGGTAGAAGTGAGGAGCATACAAAGAGTTTGGCAGAAGGCGATGGAGAAAATTTCAGAAGGTTTAGAGGTGGATGTTTCCGATCAGAGAAAAGGAAACTCTGGAAGAAAGCCAAAGGACATCAATTTAGAGCAAGTCCCTACCATCCCACTAAACAAGAGATCCACTATCAGATCTCTAGCTTGGCAACTCGGATGTAGCCCTACCACACTGCATAGAAAGTTCAAGCTGAGATTGATAAGGAGACACACAAACTGTGTGAAGACAGCTCTAAAGGAAAAGAATAAGAAGGATAGGATGGAATATTGTATGTCTATGCTTGATGAGACAACGATAGAAACTTCAGGGCCTAAATTCAAGACAATGCATAATGTTGTGCATATTGATGAGAAATGGTTCAATATGATGAAGAAAAATAAGACCTACTATCTGTTGGATGGGGAGGAGGAGCCTACGAGGCCTATACATGGCAACAATATTGGCAAGGTGATGTTCTTAACGGCCGTTGCTAGGCCAAGGTGGGACCGTGAAGGAAACGTGACTTTCTCTGGGAAAATCGGTATCTGTCCATTCGTGAAAGAAGTTCCTGCTCAAAGGAGAAGTGATAATAGGCCCAGAGGTACAATAGAGACAAAGTCAATAAAGGTCGACAGAAAAGTGATGAGGGAGTTCCTAATAGAGAAGGTCTTGCCGGCGATACAAGCAGTTTGGCCTGAAAGTGATGCTGGACAGACCATCTACATTCAGCAGGATAATGCTAAGCCCCATATCTTGCCAAATGACTTGGAATTTCTAGCGGCCGTCGCACAAACTGGACTTGACATCAGAATAATACAACAACCTCCCAACAGTCCTGATCTGAATGTGCTTGACCTTGGATTTTTCAACTCGCTGCAATCCTTGACAGATTTTCTGAGTCCTAAAACACTACAAGACCTTATTACTGGTGTTTTGGAGGAATTTGAAGGCTATGATGTATACAAGCTTAACAGAATTTTCCTAACTCTGCAAACATGCATGATTGAGATCCTGAATCATGCAGGGGGCAATTGGTATAAAACACCACATGTTAACAAGGAAAGGCTTGAGGGTCTTGGGCAGCGACCTCCAAGACTGACATGCCCTCAAGAGGTTTACGCAAATGCCCTACACAACTTAGGGCTAATGGAGAGGGTTCAGTAATGGAAGAGGCCTGAGATGCTTGTTGCCAAGAGACCCAAGATGCTTGTTGCCAAGAGACCCGAGCTGCTTGTTGCCAAGAGACCCGAGATGCTTGTTACTAAGAGACCCGAGATGCTTGTTGCTAAGAGACCTAAGATGCTTGTCGCCAAGAGACCCGAGATGCTTGT
>LR738712.1:656031462-656082191 GCA_902687465.1 Secale cereale
AGATGCTTGTTACTAAGAGACCTGAGATTCTTGTTGTTAATAGACTTGAGATGCTTGTTGCCAAGAGACCTGAGATTCTTGTTGCTAAGAGACCTGAGATGCTTGTCGCCAAGAGACCCGAGATGCTTGTTGTCAAGAGACCTGCGATGCTTGTTGTCAAGAGACCTGAGTTGCTTGTTGCCAAGAGACCTGAGATGCTTGTTGTCAAGAGACCTGAGATGCTTGTTGTCATGAGACCTGAGATGAGGCTGAAGGAAATATGCCCTAGAGGCAATAATAAAGATGTTATTTGTATTTCCTTATATCATGATAAATGTCTTTTATTCATGCTAGAATTGTATTAACCGGAAACTTAATACATGTGTGAATACATAGACAAAATAGTATGTCCCTAGTATGCCTCTACTAGACTAGCTCATTGATCAAAGATGGCTATGTTTCCTAGCCATAGACATGAGTTGTCATTTGATCAACGGGATCACATCATTAGGAGAATGATGTGATGGACAAGACCCATCCGTTAGCATAGCACTATGATCATTTAGTTTTACTGCTATTGCTTTCTTCATGACTTATACATGTTCCTATGACTATGAGATTATGCAACTCCCGAATACCGTAGGAACACCTTGTGTGCTATCAAACGTCACAACGTAACTGGGTGATCATAAAGATGCTCTACAGGTGTCTCCGAAAGTATTCGTGGTGTTGGCATAGATCAAGATTAGGATTTGTCACTCCGAGTGTCGGAGAGGTATCTCTGGGCCCTCTCGGTAACACACATCACAATAAGCCTTGCAAGCAAAAGACTAATAAGTTAGTCACGAGATGATGTGTTACGGAACGAGTAAATAGACTTGCCGGTAACGAGATTGAACTAGGTATGGAGATACCGACGATCGAATCTCGGGCAAGTAACATACCGATGACAAAAGGAACAACGTATGTTGTTATGCGGTTTGACCGATAAAGATCTTCGTAGAATATGTAGGAGCCAATATGAGCATCCAGGTTCCGCTATTGGTTATTGACCGGAGATGAGTCTCGGTCATGTCTACATAGTTCTCGAACCCGTAGGGTCCGCACGCTTAACGTTTGATGACGATCGGTATTATGAGTTTATGAGTTTTGATGTATCGAAGGTAGTTCGGAGTCCCGGATGAGATCACGGACATGACGAGGAGTCTCGGAATGTCCGAGACATAAAGATTGATATATTGGACGACTATATTCGGACACCGGAAGTGTTCCGGAAAAGTTTCGGATTTAACTGGATTGCCGGAGGGGGTTACCGGAACCCCCTACGAGGGGGGATGGTCCATAGTGGGCCTTGAGGAAAGGAGAGAGGCAGCCCATAGAGGCTGGCCGGCGCCCCACCTAGGGATCCTAGTTGGACTAGGATTGGGGGGGCGCCACCTCTCCCTCTTTTCCTTTCCCTCTCTTCCTTCTTGGTGGACTCCTACTAGGAATAGGATTGCAATCCTATTCCTAGTAGGATTGCCCTAGCCGCACCATAGGAGGCCGGCCGGCCCTCCCCTCTTGGTCCTTTATATACGGGGGCAGGGGGGCACCCAAAGACACACAAGTTGAATTGTTTTAGCCGTGTGCGGTGACCCCTCCACAGAAACACACCTCGGTCATACCGTTGCAGTGCTTAGGCGAAGCCCTGCGCTGGTAGATACATCATATCCGTCACCACGCCGTCGTGCTGACGTAACTCTCCCGTGAAGCTCAACTGGATCAAGAGCTCGTGGGACGTCATCAAGCTGAACGTGTGCTGAACGCGGAGGTGCCGTACGTTCGGTGCTTGATCGGTTGGATCGCGAAGAAGTTCGACAACATCAACCGCGTCACTTGACGCTTCCGCTCCCGGTCTACGAGGGTACGTGGACACACTCTCCCCTCTCGTTGCCATGCATCTAGTAGATAGATCTTGCGTGATCGTAGGAAAATTTTAAAATACTACGTTCTCCAACAGTGGCATCATGAGCCAGGTCTATGCGTAGATGATATGCACGAGTAAAACACAATGAGTTGTGGGCGATACTAGTCATACTGCTTACCAGCATGTCATACTTTGCTTCGGCGGTATTGTGAGATGAAGCGGCCCGGACCGACATTACGCGTACGCTTAAGCGAGACTGGTTTCACCGTTACGAGCACTCGTTGCTTAAAGGTGACTGGCGGGTGTCTGTCTCTCTCACTTTAGCTGAATCAAGTGTGTCTACGCCCGGTCCTTGTGAAGGTTAAAACAACACATACTTGACGAAACATCGTTGTGGTTTTTGTATGCGTAGGTAAGAACGGTTCTTGCTAAGCCCGTAGCAGCCACGTAAAACTTGCAACAACAAAGTAGAGGACGTCTAACTTGTTTTTGCAGGGCATGTTGTGATGTGATATGGTCAAGACATGATGAGTTATACAGTTTTGTATGAGATGATCATGTTTTGTAATGTTATCGGCAACTGGCAGGAGCCATATGGTTGTCGCTTTATTGTATGAAATGCAATCGCCATGTAATTGCTTTACTTTATCACTAAGCGGTAGCGATAGTCGTAGAAGCAATAGTTGGCGAGACGACAACGATGCTACGATGGAGATCAAGGTGTCGCGCCGATGATGAAGGTGATCATGACGGTGCTTTGGAGATGGAGATCAAAAGCACAAGATGATGATGGCCATACCATGTCACATATTTTGATTTGCATGTGATGTTTATCTTATTATGCTTCTTATTTTGCTTAGAACGACGCTAGCATTATAAGATGATCCCTTACTAAATTTCAAGGTACAAGTGTTCTCCCTGAGTATGCACCGTTGCGAAAGTTCATCGTGCCGAGACACCACGTGATGATCGGGTGTGATAAGCTCTACGTTCAAATACAACGGGTGTAAGCCAGTTTTGCACACGCAGAATACTCGGGTTAAACTTGACGAGCCTAGCATATGCAGATATGGCCTCGGAACACTGGAGACCGAAAGGTCGAGCGTGAATCATATAGTAGATATGATCAACATAAGATGTTCACCATTGAAACTACTCCATCTCACGTGATGATCGGACATGGTTTAGTTGATTTGGATCACGTGATCATTTAGATGACCGGAGGGATGTCTATCTAAGTGGGAGTTCTTTAAATAATATGATTAAATTGAACTTTAATTTATCATGAACTTAGTCCTGGTAGTATTAGCATATCTATGTTGTAGATCAATAGCTCGCGATGTTGCTCCCCGTTTATTTTTTATATGTTCCTAGAGAAAACTAAGTTGAAAGATGTTAGTAGCAATGATGCGGAATTGTTCCGTGATCTGAGGATTATCCTCATTGCTGCACAGAGAATTATGTCCTTGATGCACCGCTAGGTGAAAGACCTATTGCAGGAGCAGATGTAGACGTTATGAACGTTTTGACAAAAGCTCGGTATGATGACTACTTAATAGTTTAAGTGCACCATGCTTTACGGCTTAGAACCGGGACTTCAAAAACGTTTTGAACGCCACGGAGCATATAAGATGTTCCAAGAGTTGAAATTAGTATTTCATACTCATGCCCGTGTCGAGAGGTATGAGACCTCTGACAGTACTTTGCCTACAAGATGGAGGAGAATAGCTCAACCAGTGAGCATGTGCTCAGATTGTCTGGGTAGTACAATTGCTTGAATCAAGTGGGAGTTAATCTTCCAGATAAGATAGTAATTGACAAAGTTCTCTAGACACTATCACCAAGTTAGTAGAACTTCGTGATGAACTATAATATGCAAGGGATGACGAAAGTAATTCCCGAGCTCTTCACGATGCTGAAATCGGCGAAGGTAGAAATCAAGAAAGAGCATCAAGTGTTGATGGTTAACCAGACCACTTGTTTCAAGTAAAGGGCAAAGGGATAGAAGGGGAACTTCAAGAAGAATGACAAGCAAGTTGTCACTCCCGTGAAGAAACCCAAAGCTAAACTCAAGCCTGAAACTAAGTGCTTCAACTGCAAAGGAAATGGTCACTAGAAGTGGAACTGCCCTAGATATTTGGCGGATAAGAAGGATGGCAAAGTGAACAAAGGTATATTTGATATACAGATTATTGATGTGTATTTTACTAGTGTTCATAGCAACCCCTCGGTATTTGATATTGGTTCAGTTGCTAAAGAGTAGTAACTCGAAATGGGAGTTGCATAATGAACAGAAACTAGCTAAAGGATGAAGTGACGATGTGTATTGGAAGTAGTTCCAAGATTGATACGATCATCATCGCACACTCCCCGTACTTTCGGGATTAGTGTAGAACCTAAATAAATGTTATTTGGCATTTGTGTTGAGCATGAATATGATTTGATCATGTTTGTTGCAAAACGGTTATTCATTTAAAGTCATAGAATAATTGTTATTCTGTTTACATGAATAAAGCCTTCCATGGTCATACACCCAATGAAAATAGTTTGTTGGATCTCGATCGTAGTGATACACATATTCATAATATTGAAGCCAAAAGATGCAAGGTTAATAATGATAGTGCAACTTATTTGTGGCACTGCCGTTTAGGTCATATTGGTGTAAAGCGCATGAAGAAACTCCATAGTGATGGACTTTTGGAATCACTTGATTATGAATCACTTGATGCTTGCGAACCATGCCTCATAGGCAAGATGACAAAAACTCCGTTCTCCGGAACTGTGGAGCGAGCAACAGTTTTGTTGGAAATCATACATGCTGATGTATGCAGACCAATGAGTGTTGAAGCTCGCGGCGGGTATCATTATTTTCTGACCTTCACTGATGATTTGAGCAGATATGGGTATATCTACTTAATGAAGCACAAGTCTGAAACATTTGAAAAGTTCAAAGAATTTCAGAGTGAAGTGGAGAATCATCGTAACAAGAAAATAAGAGTTTCTACGATATGATCGTAGAGGTAAAATATTTGAGTTAGCGAGTTTGGCCTTCAGTAAAAACAATGTGAAATAGTTTCACTACTCATGCCACCTGGAACACCACAGTGTAATGGTGTGTCCGAACGTCATAACCGTACTTTATTAGATATGGTGCGATCGATGATGTCTCTTACCGATCTACCACTATCGCTTTTGGGGTTATGCATTAGAGACAGCTACATTCACGTTAAATAGGGCAACATCTAAATCCGTGGAGATGACATCGTATGAACTGTGGTTTGATGAGAAACCTAAGCTGTCATTTCTTTAAGTTTGGGACTGCGATGCTTATGTGAAAAAGTTTTCAACATGATAAGCTCGAACCCAAATCGGAGAAGTAAATCTTCATAGGATACCCACAAGAAACTGTTGGGTACACCTTCTATCACAGATCCGAAGGCAAGGTCTTTGTTGCTAAGAGTGGATCCTTTCTAGAGAAGGAGTTTCTCTCGAAAGAAGTGAGTGGGAGGAAAGTAGAACTTGATGAGGTAATTGTACCTTCTCCTGAATTGGAAGGTAGTACATCACAGAAACTCGTTCCAGTGATTCCTACACCAATCAGTGAGGAAGTTAATGATGATGATCATAAAACTTCAGATCAAGTTTCTGCTGAACGTCGTAGATCAACCAGAGTACGTTCCGCACCAGAGTGGTACGGCAACCCAGTTCTGGAAATCATGTTACTAGACCATGATGAACCTGCGAACTATGAGGAAGCGATGATGAGCCCAGATACCGCAAAATGGCTTGAGGCCATGATATCTGAGATGGGATCCATGTATGAGAACAAAGTGTGGACTTTGGTTGACTTGCCCGATGATCGGCAGGCCATCGAAAATAAATGGATCTTCAAGAGGAAGACCGACGCAGACGGTAATGTTACTGTTTACGAAGCTCGACTTGTTGCGAAAGGGTTTCGACAAGTTCAAGGAGTTGGCTACGATGAGACTTTCTCACCTGTAGCGATGCTTAAGTCTGTCCGAATCATGTTAGCAATTGCCGCATTTTATGATTATGAAATCTGGCAAATGGATGTCAAAACTGCATTCCTGAATGGATATCTCAAAGAAGAGTTGTATATGATGCAACCAGAAGGTTTTGTCGATCCAAAAGATGCTAACAAAATGTGCAAGCTCCAGCGATCCATCTATGGACTGGTGCAAGCATCTCGGAGTTGGAATATACGCTTTGATAAGTTGATCAAAGCATATAGATTTATACAGACTTGCGGTGAAGCCTGTATTTACAAGAAGTGAGTGGGAGCACTACAACCTTTCTGATAAGTATATGTGAATGCCATATTGTCGATCAGAAATGATGTAGAATTTTCTAGAAAGCATAAAGGAGTATTTGAAAGGAGTTTTTCAAAGAAAGACCTTGGTGAAGCTGCTTACATATTGGGCATCAAGATCTATAGAGATAGATCAAGACGCTTGATAAGACTCTCGATGAGTACATACCTTGATAAGATTTTGAAGTAGTTCAAAATGGATCAGTCAAAGAAGGAGTTCTTGCCTGACTTGTAAGGTATGAAGTTGAGTAAGACTCAAAAGCCAGACCACGGCAGAAAAATATAGAGAGAATGAAAGTCATTCCCTATGCCTCAGCCATAGGTTCTATAAAGTATGCCATGCTGTGTACAAAACACGTTGTGTACCTTGCCATGAGTTTGATAGGGAGGTACAATAGTGATCCAGGAGTAGATCACTGTACAGCGGTCAAAATTATCCTTAGTAATTGGATGACTAAGGAAATATTTCTCAATTATGGAGGTGATAAAGAGTTCGTCGTAAAGGGTTATGCCGATGCAAGCTTTGACACTAAAGCCAGATGACTCTAAGTATCAATCTGGATGCGTATTGAAAGTGGGAGCAATTAACTAGAGTAGCTCTGTGCAGAGCATTGTAGACATAGAAATTTGCAAAATACATACGGATCTGAATGTGACAGACCCGTTGACTAAACTTCTCTCACAAGCAAAACATGATCACACCTTATTACTCTTGGGTATTAATCACATTGCGATGTGAACTAGATTATTGACTCTAGTAAACCCTTTGGGTGTTGGTCACATGGCGATGTGAACTATGGGTGTTATTCACATAACGATGTGAACTATCGGTATTAAATCACATGGCGATGTGAGCTAGATTATTGACTCTAGTGCAAGTGGGAGACTGAAGGAAAATGCCCTAGAGGCAATAATAAAGATGTTATTTGTATTTCTTATATCATGATAAATGTCTTTTATTCATGCTAGAATTGTATTAACCGGAAACTTAATACATGTGTGAATACATAGACAAAATAGTATGTCCCTAGTATGCCTCTACTAGACTAGCTCATTGATCAAAGATGGCTATGTTTCCTAGCCATAGACATGAGTTGTCATTTGATCAACGGGATCACATCATTAGGAGAATGATGTGATGGACAAGACCCATCCGTTAGCATAGCACTATGATCGTTTAGTTTTACTGCTATTGCTTTCTTCATGACTTATACATGTTCCTATGACTATGAGATTATGCAACTCCCGAATACCGTAGGAACACCTTGTGTGCTATCAAACGTCACAACGTAACTGGGTGATCATAAAGATGCTCTACAGGTGTCTCCGAAAGTATTCGTGGTGTTGGCATAGATCAAGATTAGGATTTGTCACTCCAAGTGTCGGAGAGGTATCTCTGGGCCCTCTCGGTAACACACATCACAATAAGCCTTGCAAGCAAAAGACTAATAAGTTAGTCATGAGATGATGTGTTACGGAACGAGTAAAGAGACTTGCCGGTAACGAGATTGAACTAGGTATGGAGATACCGACGATCGAATCTCGGGCAAGTAACATACCGATGGCAAAAGGAACAATGTATGTTGTTATGCGGTTTGACCGATAAAGATCTTCGTAGAATATGTAGGAGCCAATATGAGCATCCAGGTTCTGCTATTCGTTATTGACCGGAGATGAGTCTCGGTCATGTCTACATAGTTCTCGAACCCGTAGGGTCCGCACGCTTAACGTTTGATGACGATCGGTATTATGAGTTTATGAGTTTTGATGTACCGAAGGTAGTTCGGAGTCCCGGATGAGATCACAGACATGATGAGGAGTCTCGGAATGTCCGAGACATAAAGATTGATATATTGGACGACTATATTCGGACACCGGAAGTGTTCCGGAAAAGTTTCGGATTTAACTGGATTGCCGGAGGGGGTTACTGGAACCCCCTACGAGGGGGGATGGTCCATAGTGGGCCTTGAGGAAAGGAGAGAGGCAGCCCATAGAGGCTGGCCGGCGCCCCACCTAGGGATCCTAGTTGGACTAGGATTGGGGGGCGCCACCTCTCCCTCTTTTCCTTTCCCTCTCTTCCTTCTTGGTGGACTCCTACTAGGAATAGGATTGCAATCCTATTCCTAGTAGGATTGCCCTAGCCGCACCATAGGTGGCCGGCCGGCCCTCCCCTCTTGCTCCTTTATATACGGGGGCAGGGGGGCACCCAAAGACACACAAGTTGAATTGTTTTAGCCGTGTGCGGTGCCCCCTCCACAGAAACACACCTCGGTCATACCGTTGCAGTGCTTAGGCGAAGCCCTGCACTGGTAGATACATCATATCCGTCACCACGCCGTCGTGCTAACGTAACTCTCCCGTGAAGCTCAACTGGATCAAGAGCTCGTGGGACGTCATCAAGCTGAACGTGTGCTGAACGCGGAGGTGCCGTACGTTCGGTGCTTGATCGGTTGGATCGCGAAGAAGTTCGACAACATCAACCGCGTCACTTGACGCTTCCGCTCCCGGTCTACGAGGGTACGTAGACACACTCTCCCCTCTCGTTGCTATGCATCTAGTAGATAGATCTTGCGTGATCGTAGGAAAATTTTAAAATACTACGTTCTCCAACAGAGGCTTGTGGAGTATGCTTGTTGCATCCTTGTGATTCTTTGTGTGGAGTATGATTATAATCCATATTTGAGTATGTTTGCAAAGGCTTGTGTGCAGTGGATTTTTTTACTCCATTTGTATGATCATTTTTACTCCATATGTTTGCATCGGCTTGTGTGGAGTGAACTCTCTTATTTTCTTAGGATGAAAGGACTAGAAGAGGAAATGAGTGGAATAGAAGAGGAGAGGATTAATTTAGATTTAATTAACAGAAAAGGTTTAATTTAGATCTAATTAACAGAAAATGTTTAATCTAAGTTTAATTAACTAAAAGGTTTAATTTAAGTTTAATAAACTAAAAGTGTTTAATTTAGACTTAATTAACATAAAATATTTTAATTTCTACTCCTACATAAATTGGTACTGGAATTGCTATAGATTTTAATTAGGAGTATATAAGAAAAGATAAGAGAGAAGAGATAAGAAAAGAGAAAGGAGAGAGAAGAGAGCAAGAAGATACTCCTACAGAAATTGGTACTGGAAATCAGCTTGCTTGCTACTCCTAATTAACTGAAAAAGTTTCAATTTAATACTCCTGCTGCAGTGCTATACTACTCCTAATTTAGTACTCCTGCTGCAGTGCTATACTACTGCTATCCTCCCTAATTAACAGAAAAGGTTTCAGTTTTTAATTAACTGAAAACTTGCTAAAACCTGAAGAAATTGTAAGCAATCAAGAATTTGAACAAGTATAGTATGAAATACTCCTATCTACTCCTAGCATTTCCTAGCAAGAAATTTCAGCGAGCAGTGCAAACAAGAAATTTCAGCAAGTACAACGGGCATTACTATGGGATACTTATGGCAGCAAGCAGTCCTCTGAAAAATCTCTCTAGGAGTAGCTTAGTTCCTCTAAGACATATTAAATTCAGTTAAATACTGGCAGCAAGTAGGCACCAACAAATTTACTCCTAGCATTTCCTGTAGTACTCCAAATAAATTTGTTGCTCTAACACATGTTAAATTCAGTTAAATTTGGGGTTGCTGTAGACATAAGAACTACTCCTAGCATTTCCTGTAGTACTCCAAATAAATTTGATATGTGAACAAACAGGTGCCTCTCCAAATAAATGGAAGCACAAATATAACTAGTGTCGTGTGTTCTTCTTTGTACTCCAAAGTAGGTATACTCCAAGTCTCCAGGTATAGTTGTGCAAGATGAAATCCTATCATTGGTTCTTACTCTGTGTTGACTGAATGAAATGGCAAGCTACTACTGTACTGTAGAGGAGGCCCTTAGATCTCTAACTCTTTTTTTTACTGTGTCGTTTAATTAGTTTCTATATAGTTTTGTTTAATTAGTTTAATTAACAGAAAAAAGGTCTCAGTTAGTTTAATTAATACAAACATGTTTTAGTTAATTTAATTAAAGAAACTGAAAGGCTGAGTTAATTTAAATTAACTCAAAAGAGAAGAGAAGATCTACACTACTCCAAATCCTACACTACTCCAAATCTTGAACTCACATTTTTTTACTCCACACAAAGAGAGAATCAGAAACTGCTACTGCTCCAAGCGAATCACTCCTACTGCTCCAAGCGAATCAGAAACTCCAAATATGATTATTCAGGTACTTAAAATACCAGATATGTTTGCTACTCCAAATTTTGCAACTACTACTCCAAAACAATACTGAAACTACAGAAACTACCGCAGAACAATTGCAGTTTTGAAGTAAAGCTTCAGTTAATTTTAAAATTTAAATTAAAGTCTCAGTTAAAATGGAGAGAAAGATGGAGAGAAACAACAGTAAGTACTGTTGGAGTACTCACTAAGTACTGTAAGATGAGTAAGTACAGTACTGCTGCAAGAGGAGTACAATACTCCATTAGCTCATTGCAATTTTAACCAAAACTACAGTAGCACAGATGTTGGTGAGGAAACAACAATATTATTGCAAGATGAGTAGTAAAATCAGTCCTACTCTGAACCCTACTAAGCTCACAGATGTTGGAGTACATTAGAAAGAGCCTCACTTAACTCCAAACAAGACTCCAAAACATGCAATTCCACATCGGCATATGATACTCCTCTGAATGAATGACTGAAGCAGCAGGCGTCGGGCACCACGAGCATGACGTCAGCATCGGGCACCACAAGCACCACCGTCAGCGTCGCCCTATAAGCACAACAGAGGATTGGAACTCTGAATTGAATGACAATTGGAGCAAAACAATCGACCATCGACAGTAAACCTCTGAAGAAATGTTGGAGTGCTGCTGCTGCTTGGTTGATTATAGAGAGCTTGGTAGGCCATTAAGGCATCATATCTGACATTAGCATCCGTAACATTTCCTAGCACTACTCCTAGCAGTACACAAGATCATAAGAATCTCCATTTGCTAGCACTACTCCTAGCATCTGACATCAAGTTTTCACGGAGAAGAGACAGTAAGAGGAAGAGAGAGCAATACCTCAAGGAGTCATCATCCATGGACGCACAGCCGGGCCACCATGTCCATCCTCTCGCCACCTGACGCAGCAGCTGCTCCTCAAGGAATCACTCATGGAGGCCGCGCGCAAGGAGGAGGACAGCGGTAGCCGCGGCGACGACAAGCTGCCGCAGGTGGTGTTCGATAGATGGTGTACGACGCGCTCAAGCGCGGGGGCGGGGAGGAGGTGCCGTCGTGGGCCTAGCTGCTCACCATCCTCCTTTCCTTCGGCCCGTCGGCGCTCGGCATCGCCTACTGCTCCACGTCACCACAGATGCAGCAGCTCCCCACAGCCGCACAGATCCGGCAGCTCCCCACAGCCGCACAGATCCGGCAGCTCCTCACCGCCACAGTTCCTCTTCCCACCGCTCCTCCTACTCGAGCAGCTCCTCCGACGGTAAAAATCGAATCTTGGGACGACGAAGCGAGGACGACGCGAGAGAAAGAGGGCAGCAGCGACGCAGTTAAGGGAGATGCAGCGACGCATGCGAGGGAGATGCGGCTGCTACGCAGGCGAGGGAGTGATGTCTACTACACGCTTCTATTCCTGTAGACAGTGTTGGGCCTCCAAGAGCAGAGGTTTGTAGGACAGCAGCAAATTTCCCTTAAGTGAGTAACCCAAGGTTTATCGAACTCAGGGAAGTGGAGGTTGAACGTACCCCTTTCAAGCAACCCTGCAATCAAGATACAAGAAGTCTCTTGTGTCCCCAACACACCTAATACACTTGTCAGATGTATAGGTGCACTAGTTCGGCGAAGAGATGGTAAAATATGGATGATAGGAGTGGCAAAGCAAAGTAATATAAATCTGTAATAAAAAGTGCAGCAAGCAAACAAGTGGTAAACGTGAGCACAAATGGTATTGCAATGGTGGAAACAAGGCCTAGGCTTCATACTTTCACTAGTGGCAACTCCCAACAACATTAACATAATCGAATCACATGATATTTCCCATAAAACATGCAATGGAGACGCACCCGGAGGTCATTCCTTTGTGGTCAAGAGAGGATGAGAATTATGTAGGGCTACAAAAGCACACCTCTAAGTTCGTAGTTCTCGATCTATGGATTTCCCAATGTCACATCGGCCATCCAAAGAGAGTACCACAATCACCACAACATATCTCAAGGATAGTCAAAGACAAGCACCAAGAGACTCTCAATCTTCAATCCACACACAAAAGAGGAAATCACTCATGAAAATATTCTTCTAATCCATGTCCAATAGACCGCTGTCACCTTGGTCTCGGAGATTATACTAGATAAAGACAAGTGAGTACATCAATCCAATACATAGAGGAAGGGGAAATATCATGGGATCACCCTAGATTAACATAGCCTATGATCACAACGAAGATCACATCATGGAAGAGAGAATTGACCACATAGCTACTGGTAGAAACCTCAGCCCCGAGGAGGAACTACTCCCGCATCATGGAGGGAGGAAGCAACGTCGATGGAGATGAATCCGGGGGCACTTCCCCGTCCCGGCAGGATGCCGGCACAGGAATTCTGGTCCCCCAAAACTTGGTGGCGATGGCGGCGGAGATCGGAATAGCTTCTGGAGAAAAGGGGTCCGGAATCAGGGTTTCCGCGACGGGTGTTAAATATATGCCAAAGGGGGTCGCCAGGGGAGCTAAGGGGGCCCCAGGCGGCCTGGCGCTGCGGCCAGGAGGGCGGCCGCGCCCTCTGGGCGCCTGGAGCCCCTGTGGCCCCCCTCCGGCCCTACTTTGGCCGCATGGAAGCTTCCGGAACGCTGATTTTTTATATATTTTTCCTGGGATTTTTGTGGCAATTTACGTAATGGGAAAACCTGAAATACAAAAACAGCAGAAAACAGAAACTGGCACTCGGGTGCACTGAGTTAATAGATTAGTCCAAATATGATCAAAAGTGTATGGAAGTGCATAAATATCATAGCAATATCACACAAAAGAGGCATGGAGCAAGCAGAAATTATAGATACGTTTTGGACGTATCAACATCCCCAAGCTTAATTCCTGCTCGTCCTCGAGTAGGTAAATGATAACAAGCATAATTTCTGTGGTGACATGCTATTAACCATATAAGAACTTTTCAGAGTCACATGACAAATGCTTACTGAGATAATGAATCTTTAGTAATTAAGTTGCCTCATGAGAGTATCACAAAGAACTGAAAGTTTTACAATATGATACTGAAAACACCCAATAGATTTGTAGTGAGCATGGTGTGCAAACATGACAAAGTGATATCTCGCTTGCCCCCTTTAGTGAAGCAAAACATAAATGTAGGGGCACCTCCAAGGTTTAAGTGACGACTAGATACAATGATTTCAGAATAAACGATATCATAATCATGCAGAAGACAATGGTACTTTGGGACAATGCACATTACACTCAGAATGACAATCATGCTCTCAATAGTTCGTGCTTTGAAGAAAGAAGGTGGAGACTCTCGAACCGTGGCTTTTGATGGCAAGGTTGAAAATCCGTGGTTGGAAAGAAAGACTAAACATGTACCAGAGCTCTTGGTTTTTAAAAACAAAGGTAAAAATTATTTTTTTGGAATATGCATATTTCGTCAACGAATGCTAGTAGATAACTCAATTACTTCTCGAGCTGGACAAGTTTCGAGGAACGGCTCCCGTACGAGGACGATCACATCCCCTTAATCTCCTTTGTTTATCACTGCCAAAGTTTTCTGATTTCTCATGAACAAAGCGTGAAGGAGGGTTTGTTTGTTGTATTTTTTTTAATGAGCCGGGCGCACTCTTTGCCAGTTCCTTCTCGTATTAGGGGTTTGCACATTAGACATGCAATCCCGGGGTGAAGCTTGTCCAACTTAAAAAGATCATGAATTAACTACTACTTCCTCATGAGCTAAAACAGAGGCACAAAAGAGAAATGCTTTTGATTAATTTCGAGATGGTACACGAAAGTCTTCGTTAGGAATGGCAAGTAAATACCATGTATAGGAAGGTATGGTGGACTCATATGGCATAACTGGTTTAAAGGATTTTGGATGCACAAGCAGTCAGTCCGCTTAGTACAGGCGAAGGTTAGCAAAAGACTGGGAGCGACCAACTAAGAGAGCAATGACGGCCATAATCATGCAGAGCGACAAAGCAACATTGAATCGGGCATGGAAGTTATATCACTACTCAGAAATTAAAGATCATCAAGGCTTGATAGCCTTTCTTTACAGTCTTAAATATGCGTGAGCATATGCCAAGTCAATCAAAATAAATTCTTGGAGGAAGATATCACTAAACCATACCACATCATAGGCAAACAAATCATGTTGGTACTTCAATAACACATTAAGAACCCCCCAGCTATTTGAGACTAACCATAAGAAAACATGAACTACTAAGCACCATTATGCACATAGCATTTTTATCATAGACATATCAACCAGTGCAACAGAAGCCAACTCTCTTAACAAGATAAGCATGATAACTCAAGAGAGTTCCAGCGACCAACTAAACAAAAGCTCTTTAAAAAGTAAAGCATGAAAACTAAGAGCTGAACATGACAGTAGCTATTGAAAGACAAAGAACATACACAACAAAGATAAACATGAAAATCCTATGTTATGTTCTAGGTTGAAGTGGAGCGTGTTTCTCTCCCACACAAAGAAAGCTGAGATCCAACTTGTTATGAACAGCAAGCAAAGCTAAAGAAAACTAAAAAGGAAACTAAAAGCAAGACGCTCCAAGCATAGCACATAACACATGAAGTGATTAAAATATAGTGGAACGAAAGACGAACTGATAATGGTTGATGGAGAAGGGGATGCACGGGGGCATCCCCAAGCTTAGACGCTTGAGTCTTCTTGAATATTTCTTGGGGGTGCACGGGGGCATCCCCAAGCTTGAGCGTTTGACACTCCTGAATCTTTTTATCATCTTCCCTCGCACACTTGAAAACTCCCTTCATACATAACTCATCATAATCTGATTAGCGAGGTTAGTACCCATAAGAAAATAATGTTTCCTTGCTGGAAATAAGGATAATCTTGAAGAGCTACTGTTTCTCAAGATTGCCAAAGGGTTTTTGCAAAGAAAAAGCAAGCTCAAGGTTTGCAAAACGAAGAAAAGGCAAAACATGAGAGAATCTGTGAAAAACAGACCAGCAGGTAGTAAATAATTTTTTCGGGGCACTTCTGCAACTCAAATCAGAAAACTCAGAACAGACGCCCGAAAGCCAATTGTATAGAGCACGCTGTCGAAAAACTTCAGACCAAAAAGATGATCTGGTGATTTTATACGAATTTTTCTGTCCAAGGAAAGAATCTGTTTCCTGGACAGCACATCACAACTTTTGAACTTTCTTGCAATCGGAGGCTAAACTTGGCACAAAGCTGAAAAATAAAGATACAATGATGTTGCTACAGTAGTAACAAACATCAAGACCACTAAATACTGAAAGCAAAGATAACAAGGGTTGTCTCCCTAGAGCTCTTTCTTTATAGCCATAAAGATAGGCTTAAGACTTTAATGATGCTCTCGTATGAATAAGAGCTAAAGAACAAAAGAGAGCATCAAGAAGCAAATACCAAACACATTTAAGCCTAACATGCTTCCTATGCATAGGAATATTGCAATAGAATAATTCATTGAAGCACAAAGCAATAAGCATAGGAAGACAAAACAAGTGCAGCTTCAAAACCTTCAACATAAAGAGAGGGAACTTGACATTATTGAAATATCTATAAGCATATGTTCCCTTCTCATAATAATTTTCAGTGGGATCACGAATAAACTCAACAAGATAAGCATCACATAAAGCATTGTTACCATGATCCACATGCAAAAAGGTACTCTTACTCTCCACATAAGCATAATCTTTCTCATTGGTAATAGTGGGAGTAGGATTATCATAAACAACTTGAACACTATAGATTAATTGGGTATTAGGAAGATGGTGTTCAACAAGGGAGTAGTTCCCTCCATGATTATGACGAGTTTCATAAGGATAATTTCTCCTTATGTCATAGGTACCTTTATAATCACTATAGATTGGAGTTATAACATCATCATAGTAGAGAAGAGCATTATCATTGCTAGCAACTATATTTGTAAACATGTTGTCTTTATTCTAACTAGCAAAAGAATTATCAATTATCACATCACTAGTGGGTAAAGGATTTGCAATCCTATCATCCCCAAGCTTAGAGCTTTCCATATCATCACTTTCAGAGTTGGTACCAAAAAGATTTTCAAGATCATAAGTAGTATTATCATCATTTTCCCAATCACAATAAGTAACATTCATATCATAATCAAAATCATCTTCAATAGTACCTACGGACGTATCATCAAGATGATAATTAAGGCAATAAACTTCACCTTCTTCTTTAAACTTACAACCGTTAGGATAAAAGTTGATGGGAGGAATATGCTCAGGCCAGGTTGATACCCATTCTTCTTCCTTCTTGCTCCTCTTCCTCCTCCTCTTCTTTTTCTTCTTCTTCACCTTAGGAGGGAGTGGTTGGAGATGAAGCTTCTCCACATATCCTGGTTTATCATTAGAAACAATAGGGGAAATTGGGAGAAACTCTCCTTTTTATTAGCAGAAATATAAGAGACATTTTTATACTTTGGTAAAGTCCCCTCCTTTCTAATCTTACTTATGTAATCATTTTCATGGCAATTAACAACACAATAGAGATGGCAATTTTGCAAAGTGTTTTTTATTCCTATGGCATTAACATCTAGCCAAGAAGTCTTTTCTGATAACTCTTCACACATCAAAAATAACATAAGCTCATCATAAAGATCAGGGGTGATCATGTTATCACACAACTGGTTAACAGTTACGTTTTGAAAGTGCATGTATTGAAAATTAAAGTGACCCTCTATACAGCAAAGTTCACAAGTAAAAGGATAAAGGTCACACAATTCTCTAGCAATTTCATTTAAATCTCTGACCCAAGTGATTGTTCTTTCATGCTTATGTTGCTTACAATACTTCTCTTCTTCAATCATAGGCCTTTCACAAGGTCTATCCACTCCACAATAATTGACATGCTTATATAAAACTTCATTTTTAGGAATTAGATCATGCATGTTGCAATCATCATGAACAATTTCATTTTCTTTGCAAATCTCTTTAAAAGGTTTATGATGCTTGATCCAATCCTCCTTAGGCATATTAAGATGTGAAGCAAAAGATTTGAGGAAATCAACAAGGAGTTGAGAATCAAGCCCAAACTTAGCACTAAACTTATTAAAACTTGTAGTTTCAACAAAGGACTTAATGCAATCATACTCATAAATTATACCTGACTCTTTACCTTTGTCGATCTCCCAATCTTCAGTGTTGCGCTGAATTCTTTCAAGGAGTTCCCATTTAGCATCAATCTTTTCGTTTGTGAAAGAACCCATAGAGGAAGCATCGAGCAAATCTTTATCCTGTCGAGAGAGCCTCGCATAGAAATTAGTAATAATCATATCTTTGGGGAGCCCATGGTTAGGACATTTTAGCATTAACGTTTTCAGTCTCCCCCAAGCTTGAGCTATGCTCTCTCCGTCATGAGGATAGAAATTATAAACATAATTCCTATTCTCATGGACTTCATGAAGAGGATAAAACTTGGAGTAAAAGAGAGACCGGATCTCTTCCCAATCCAGCAGGTGAGAGTCACCTAGTAGCCTATACCATTCCAATGCTTTTCCTTTCACTGACAAGGCAAATAATTTCCTCATGACTTCATCTCTTGTCAAACTTGAAATCTTAAACAACTCACAAAGTTCTGTAAGTTTCAACAAATGAATACTAGGATTGACCGTCCCATCATAACAATCATTCAAAATTATTTCAATTATCCCAAGTGGTATTTGGAACAGGATACATTCAGTAGGTGGAGGAGACTTCTCTACCACGGGTGTGGTAAAGCGGCCTTCCCCAAGCAGCGAACTAAGAGTGTGGTTTTCCATAAACATAACTAGTGAAACTAAAAACAAGAAACGAAAAGATTTAATTGCAAGATCTAGATAAGGTACCTTCACTTACCTCACCTCCCCGGCAACGGCGCCAGAAATAGCTTGATGTCTACTACACGCTTCTATTCCTGTAGACAGTGTTGGGCCTCCAAGAGTAGAGGTTTGTAGGACAGCAGCAAATTTCCCTTAAGTGAGTAACCCAAGGTTTATCGAACTCAGGGAAGTGGAGGTTGAACGTACCCCTTTCAAGCAACCCTGCAATCAAGATACAAGAAGTCTCTTGTGTCCCCAACACACCTAATACACTTGTCAGATGTATAGGTGCACTAGTTCGGCGAAGAGATGGTAAAATATGGATGATATGAGTGGCAAAGCAAAGTAATATAAATCTGTAATAAAAAGTGCAGCAAGCAAACAAGTGGTAAACGTGAGCACAAATGGTATTGCAATGGTGGAAACAAGGCCTAGGCTTCATACTTTCACTAGCGGCAACTCCCAACAACATTAACATAATCGAATCACATGATATTTCCCATAAAACATGCAATGGAGACGCACCCGGAGGTCATTCCTTTGTGGTCAAGAGAGGACGAGAATTATGTAGGGCTACAAAAGCACACCTCTAAGTTCGTAGTTCTCGATCTATGGATTTCCCAATGTCACCTCGGCCATCCAAAGAGAGTACCACAATCACCACAACATATCTCAAGGATAGTCAAAGACAAGCACCAAGAGACTCTCAATCTTCAATCCACGCACAAAAGAGGAAATCACTCATGAAAATATTCTTCTAATCCATGTCCAATAGACCGCTGTCACCTTGGTCTCGGAGATTATACTAGATAAAGACAAGTGAGTACATCAATCCAATACATAGAGGAAGGGGAAATATCATGGGATCACCCTAGATTAACATAGCCTATGATCACAACGAAGATCACATCATGGAAGAGAGAATTGACCACATAGCTACTGGTAGAAACCTCAGCCCCGAGGAGGAACTACTCCCACATCATGGAGGGAGGAAGCAATGTCGATGGAGATGAATCCGGGGGCACTTCCCCGTCCCCGCAGGATGCCGGCACAGGAATTCTGGTCCCCCGAAACTTGGTGGCGATGGCGGCGGAGATCGGAATAGCTTCTGGAGAAAAGGGGTCCGGAATCAGGGTTTCCGCGACGGGTGTTAAATATATGCCAAAGGGGGTCGCCAGGGGAGCTAAGGGGGGCCCAGGCGGCCTGGCGCCGCGGCCAGGAGGGGGGCCGCGCCCTCTGGGCGCCTGGAGCCCCTGTGGCCCCCCTCCGGCCCTACTTTGGCCGCATGGAAGCTTCCGGAACGCTGATTTTTTATATATTTCTCCCGGGATTTTTCTGGCAATTTACCTAATGGGAAAACCTGAAATACAAAAACAGCAGAAAACAGAAACTGGCACTGGGGTGCACTGAGTTAATAGGTTAGTCCAAATATGATCAAAAGTGTATGGAAGTGCATAAATATCATAGCAATATCACACAAAAGAGGCATGGAGCAAGCAGAAATTATAGATACGTTTTGGACGTATCATGGAGATACACGGCGACGCGGGCGAGGGAGATGCGGCGGTGCCATGGGCGAGGGAGATGCGGTGGGAGAGAAGCAGAGAGCGATACGGGCGAGGGAGATTGAGAGAGACTGAGAGAGAGACTGAGAGCGATGCGGTCAAGGGTAAAAACGGAAAACGTGAATATTTCGTAGCGTTACAAGATTTCAACGTGCAGACGTAAAACATCATGTATTTCGGAACGGAGGGAGTAATAGATATAAGTTTTCATGCATTATGAATGATATCGTTTGTGTGTGTGTGTGGGGGGGGGTGGGGTCAGTGTTGGAGTTGCCCCCCCCTCTTGTTTCGGTGACGCTCCGCCACTGATTGGTCGGGTACTGGACTGCACAGCCTTGGCTCCGCACCACATCCAGGCATTGACTCCGCCTCTAGCCGCTCGAATCTATGGTTCCGGAGGTTCGCGGGCAAAGACACGCCCGGCCGTCGTCCGCGCTTGGTGCTGCCCAACGGCTCGTCGGCTCACCGTTGCCGCTCATAAAGTGTGACGACTGCTCGCGGTAGGTCGTGCGCCGCGTTTCTACCACGTCGGAACATTCTGGATGGGTGTTCATCAAGTGCAAAAAAAGATAGGGTGTGTGTTTGTTTTGCTTCGGTTGTGCTTGCGGATTCGGCGTATTTTCACTAGCTCTTGGCTTATGTCAAATTTATGTGTAGGATTGATGCGAGTTTTGGTATTGGGAAGAAGAATCCATCGATCTAATGAGAGGACGAAATTTTGATACATGCACGTGCACTCCTTGCTAGAATAGAGACTAGAGATGAGATTAGATGCGAAGCAACATCTACTTCTTTAGAATCGAAGAAGAAAGAAGTATGCAAGATCGAGAAGTCACAGATCAACAATGAAGGCATTGAGAAGATATTAATCCAACTTGTGGGAGAAGTTATGGAAGTTGAATTTCTTTTAAAATGTCTAATTATGGTTCTTATTTTATTTGGTCTTGCTTTTCTAGTCAAGACTTGGTGAATGTACTCCAATGTATCAAAATGTCATTGATGAAATAATAAAAGAAACTCGGCCAAAAGAAGTGTATACATAGGGCCTCCAGCCGGCTGCGGCGGACCAGATGCGGTCGCGCGTTGGGCGCACGACCGGCGCATTCAGGAAAACGGCCGGACATCGCCCCATTGCCCTACCCGAATAGATAAAATCCGAACAAAACATATGTCCATTTAGGGTCGTGCATTGGAGTTGGGCTGAGGTAGACATCAACACTACAATTGCTCGCTAACAAGATGTCTTTTGTACAATTGCAAACAATAGAAGGTTTACATGTAGTGTTTGCACGAAATGAAGGGGAATGGGAACATGGGAAATACTCACACAATCCAATACATGAACTCTAGGAGATGCAAGTAACACGATAACTATATGTAATGAATTTAGATTTTGGGTCAGTCGACTTTCACTTGTATGAAGGAGCAGCCAGAGGGAAGGAAGGAGGTTGCCGAAAAAATCCCTCTAGCTCTATCTTATGGTAGCAGGCGACCTCATTATCTATCTTAGGGGTGTGGGGGTGGTGCATGTTCGGTGATAAGAAACTGATCATTGTCGGGGTTATAGCGATGGCTGGGGGCGACGACGGCATGGCGGTAGGCAGCGACCGAGGGGAGGGCGGGACGACGAAGTAGTTGTGGGAGCGCTACCGGTCGTGGGTGGCGGAGGCAGGCGGTTAGGCCTAGGCTGGATCGCTGGGTGTGAGAGAAGAAAAGAAACAATACCGGTTCGGACGTTGAAGATGGGCAGTGTTTGTTGGATCCTGATTCAATGGTTGAGATAGGAGGATGGAGAACCTAGTGGGCAGTTTCAAATATATCAGGCGACTGGCCCCTGCCACTCCCTACAAGTAACGATCATCTCACCAACAATCCGCATGTGGCATGATGTTTGCCCTAGGGGGATTATCAGTCTACAATATGTAGATGCCGCCATTATTTTTGTTGATAGTGACCCTAAGATGACTATTAACTTGAAATGGATAATTGCTTTCTTTGAGCAACACTAGTAGAAAAAGGGTTAAATGTAGAGCTCATTAGTCCCGGTTTGTAACTGAACCGGCACTAAAGCGACCATTAGTGCCGGTTCCAGAGGCTAGGCCGGCGGCGATCATTAGTACTGGTTCGTGGTGAATATTTAGTACCGGTTCGTGCCACAAACCGATACAAAAGGATTCTAATCAATTCATTCTGCAGCGCTTTTTTAGTCCCACCTCGCTCGTCTAACCGAGTTTTTACCACCTTAAATATGTTATTTCTCAAACTATCACAACCACTTGGTCTTCATTGAACTCTATGTGCAGGATTTGTGGCTGCAATAGGAGTCCTCGCCAGTTCCTAAACCGGTGAGGACTCCTATTGACAATTTAAATTCTACACAAAAAGATCAATGATGATCAATGCATTTTTACATCATTTGTTATTTTTCATTCATTTACTGATTTGTTTTGGGAGCTAAATGACCATGAAATTGAAAAACACTACAAAATGAACTCTGAAAAGGTTGAAAGTTGGCATGGTATCATCATTTCACCAACATAGCATGTTTAAAAAAGTAGAGAGGGTTATGGAAAAAACTGGATGCACTTCGTGTACAAAATGGACAATCTCTTTCGAAGTATCAGAGTTTCAAACGTAAAAACTCATCTGTTACACCGGCGCTTCATTTTTTAAAACTTGTTACAACTCCGGACTTCTTTTGCGTTCAGTATGCACGATTCAAAGCCACATCATCAACTTTCAACCGTTTCTGACATCATTTGTTATTTTTCATTCATTTACTGATTTGTTTTGAGAGCTAAATGACCACGAAAACTCATATGTTACAAAGGCATTTCATTTTTTGAACTTATTTGAACTCCAGACTTTTTGTGTGTTCAAAATGCACCATTCAAATCCACATCATCAATTATCAACCATTTATGAATTCATTTGGTATTTTTCATGTCTTTACTGATTTTTTAGAGCTAAATGACCCTGAAATTGGAAAACACTTCAAACGAACTCTGAAAAGGTTAAAAGTTGGCATGATATCATCATTTCATCAACATAACATGTGCAAAAAAGTAGAGAGGGTTACGGCAAAAACTGGATGGACTTCATGTACAAAATGGACAATCTCTTTCGAAGTATCAGGGTTTCGAACGAAAACTAATCGGTTACAACAAAGCATTTCATTTTTTAACATATTTGAACTCCAGACTTTTTGTGTGTTATGAATGCACCATTCAAATCCACATCATCAATTATCAACCTTTCTGAATTCATTTGGTATTTTCATGCATTTACTTAATTTTTTTAGAGCTAAATGACCCTGAAATTGAAAAACACTTTAAATGAACTCTGAAAGGTTATAAGTTGGCACACATACACACACAAACACACACTCACACACACATTTTTATATTTATTTTCTGTTTCTGTTTTATAGATCAATGTCAAAGTATAGATATATAGAAATATTTTCGTTTTTTTAGATTAATGTCAAAGTATAGATATCTAATATGTCAAATGTTAGATGAATTAGATGAATAGCTATATAGAAATGTTAGATGAAATAGTTTCTTTGTAGTTTTAGTTATAGAAATGTTAGATAAATTTTAGATATAGAAATGTTAGTTAGAAATAAAATAAAATACCATATAAAAAAATTATTTGCGCGCTACCCAGTGGGCCTGCAAGGCCTTGGGCATGAATTTGCAGGCCCATAAGGGCCCAGCAGGCTCACAGGGCAGCGCGGCAAAGTTAGGCCCAGAAGCCTGCATTAGAGAGGAGCTCGAAGGAGCAGCCGCGGCTGGGTTTATAAACCAGTGCGGCTGCCGTTTGCTCGGCGAGGTGGGACTAAACTTGCCGCACAACATCTCTGCCAGCGCACCCCTTTAGTACCGGGTCGTGGCTCCACCCGGTACTAGAGGGGTGGCCTTTAGTACCGGTTGGAGCCATCAATCGGGACTAAAGCCTTCAGTTGCCGCCGCTTCGCCTGGCGAAAATTGACCTTTAGTACCGGTTGGTGACTCCAACCGGTACTAAAGGCCTCTCCTATATAAATCGCACTTGCCAAAATTTCAGTTTCTTCTCCCTCAACCTCGCTCCTCTCGACGTCGCCGCCGCCCCGCACGCGCGCCGTCCCCCGCGCCCGTCGTCGCCCCCGGCTTCTCCTGCGTCGTCGACGTCGCCGTCGCCCCCCGACCCGTCCCCGTCGTCGTCGCACGTCTGCTCTCGCCGCCGCCGCCGTCGATCGTCGCCGCGCGTCTGCTAGCTGCCGCCGCCGCCAATCGTCGCCGCGCTGTGAGCCCCCTGCTGTCCCCCGTACACACACACACACATTATAATTAGATTTTAGTTTTTTTTATAGTTTTAGTTTTACAAATGTTAGATGAATTTTAAAAATGTTACTTAGTTATATAAATGTTAGATGAATTTTCTTTTTTTATAGTTTTTTTTATAGTTTTAGTGATATAATATAGTTATTTAGTAAGAACCAGTTTCTTTTTAGTAAGAACTAGTTTATTTTTAGTAAGAACTAGTTCATTTTTATTTATAGTAAGTGCTTATTAGTTGAACTAGTTAGTTGAATTAATAAAGAACTAGTTGAATTAATAAAACTAGTTTATTCTTCTAGTTCAAGCAATATTCCCGCATCGACGTCGACGATGCCTATCCCGCATCCTCGTCGTCGACTCAGCGGAGGCCTGCTTGATCAGAGGGGTCACGTTCGGGACTGGGCTCCGCCGGGCTGGTACTGGGAGGTGCTTCCTTCCGGGGGCGCAGCTTGGTGAGGAGCCAGCCCGTTGTTGACCCGAACCTTCTCTGGTGGCGGGTGCGTGGGCCAGTGATGGTGCGGAGGCTTGAGGACCCCGCGGAGGTTGTACGTCACCGTGTCAGCGAGGAGGACGAGCACGTTCGTCGCTACATGATTGCGTTGGAGGGCAGGTTCGGCAATACCTGGCAGGTTCTTCAGGGATCTCACTGGAGCTATGATCCTGTGATGGTTCCTTCTCTTTGTGTGTCCACCACCTGCGCCGATACCGGTCGTTCGCTAGGGTTATAACTGTATTAATTAGTGATGTTATAGGTATGATACTATTCGAGATGTATTAGTGATAATATTCGATGATGTACGGACGTAAGAGATGATTTAATTAGTTTTGCCTATTAGTGGTTTTAGTTGTATTAATTAATTGAACTAGTTGATTGAATTAATTGAACTAGTAAGTGTTTATCAACCCATGTTTCACCTATGAACATAGGAAATGTCCTATGACGACGAAAACGATTTCATTATGTGCGAACACTGCGAAGACCAGCGTGGTCTGTGCGACCGAAATTTCCTAGTTGATGATAGGCGCTTCAGCATCAAGCTGGATGAGACCTTCAAAGTGGATACAGTAAGTCACAACGACAAGTCTTTTTTCGTAATTTTAAAATTTCACTATTTGCTTCAACTTATAATTTTAAATTTTCACTATTCTACTAGCGTATCCCCTGCCATGCAAGAATTTTTGCCTTGAATAAGATAGGTTTCAGTCCTAACAAAACTATGGAGGTAAAGAGAGTTTATTTAAAGACCGAGCATGGTTATACCTTCGACGTTAAATTATACAATGCAGACACGTACACCTATTTTGAATTCAAAACTTGGCAAGCACTTGCAAGGCTTATGCATTTGAGCCTGATATGCTTATCACCTTTGATATTCGTCCGAAAGATGATATTGAAGGTAATAGAGACATTTGGGTCGATATGCAGACGTCTCCAGTTCTACCATTACGTGAGTTTCTCAACCATATTTATGTCTTCGATATT
Source organism: Secale cereale (assembly GCA_902687465.1). Lineage (NCBI taxonomy): Eukaryota > Viridiplantae > Streptophyta > Magnoliopsida > Poales > Poaceae > Secale > Secale cereale. The sequence continues at coordinate 656,057,092 of LR738712.1, forward strand.
GTATTTATAAATAGCTCACAACTAATTTATATTAACAACTTATTTCCATTCAAGCAAACATGTCCAACGCTTGGTAGACAGGATCGTCCACTGTCCCGGGGCTAAACTAAACTGCGAGGAGATAAGTCATTATGTTTTATGGCTTGAAGATCTTGATGCTATCAAGAGAAATTATTTTACTGAATTTGAAAATCTTAGTACTCAAAACGTGCGACCAATAGTGCTCGTATTGAACTATTGTAATGCCCCGGACACACCCGCCGGTGGTCGTTACTCCTGGCGGGATCTAGACTGGCCCCACATATCAATACTAGTCTTTTCTGCGCGCTTTGTTGTAGGATCGAAAGTATGTCTAGAGGGGGGGGGTGATTAGACTACTTGTAAATATAAAAATTCTGCCTTTTGATCATGAACAGTTTTTGGCAGTTTCACAATTATGATCAAGTCAAGTATCACCCTACACATGCAATTCTAGAGTATAAGCAGCGGAAAGTAAATTGCACATGTAGTAAAGAGAGGTGGAGAAGATCAAACGCAATTTGGAGACGCGGAGATTTTTCCCGTGGTTCCGATAGGTAGTGCTATCGTACATCCACGTTGATGGAGACTTCAACCCACGGAGAGTAACGGCTGCGCGAGTCCACGGAGGGCTCCACCCACGAAGGGTCCACGAAGAAGCAACCTTGTCTATTCCATCATGGCCTACGCCCACGGAGGGCTAGCCTTACTCGGGGTAGATCTTCACGAAGTAGGCGATCTCCTTGCCCTTACAAACTTCTTGGTTCAACTCCACATCTCGATGACGGAGGCTCCCAAGCGACACCTAACCAATCTAGGAGGCACCACCCTCCAAAAGGTAATAGATGTTGTAGATGATGATGAACTCCTTGCTCTTGTGCTTCAAATGATAATCTCCCCAACACTCAACTCTCCTCACTGATTTGGCTTTGGTGGAAGAAAGGATTGAGTGGAAAGCAACTTGGGAAGGTTAGAAATCAAGTTTCATATGGTAGGAGTGGAGCAACTTGATCTCAACACAAGGGTAGGTAGTTCTCTTCTCAGAAAGTGTAAGGTAGGAGTGGTAGTTCTTTCTGATGGCTCTCTCCACGAATGAAGAGGGGGTGGAGGGGTATATATAGCCTCCACACAAAATCCAACCGCTACACACATAATTGAGCAATCTCGGTGAGACCGAAGTGGAAACTCGGTCAGACCGAAAGTTCAAATATAGTGAACGTTGGGGTTTTCGGTGGGACCAAAAATACCATCTCGGTTTGTCCGATTTGAGTCAAAGATAGGAACTTGCCAGCTTCGGTGGGACCGAAATTAACATCTCGGATATTCCGATATGATGTCAAATGGTTACAGAAGGTTGGCAGCCCATGTTTCGGTGAGACCGATCTCAAACTCGGATTGACCGATTTTTCTAGGGTTTGGCTTATGGCTGAGGTGGTTCATCTCGGTGGGACTGAGTTGGAAGAATCGGTTTGTCCGAGATTACTTATGAGTGTGTATAGTAGTGAAAGTTGCTGATAGCTGAAGGAGACATATCACTAAGCACTTGAGCAACCAGATCATCAACACAACCTCATCCCCTTTTAATAGTATTGGCTTTTCCTATGGACTCAATGTGATCTTTGATCACTAAACCAAAAATGGAGTCTTAAGCTTTTGCCAATGCTTGCCTTAGCATTTTGAGGGGTCCACTTCTTCAGTCATTTCCATACCCATATCACTGAACTTCTCTGAAATGATTCTCAAGTAACTATTAGTTCAATGATATATATGTTGGTATTAATTACCAAAACCACCCGGGGATTAGTTGCACTTTCAATCTCCCCCTTTTTGGTAATTGATGACAACATATAGATCAAAGCTTCGACAAAAGATATAATCAATGAATAATATCGTCGCTTTGAGAAGTATGTGATAAACAAGAGCTCGCCCTAAATTTGTGCATTATTTAAAATTTGCGTTTGAATGCAAATGCACAATCGATTAGGATTATGGGTCACTCTTCCATGTCACATACATCTTGGTGGAGCGCACAAAATGATAAGAATGAATAACATGCACCCAGTCACCAAGACATGAGTAAATAGTCATACAAGATAGGAATAGCATATGATAAGCATTAAGCACACATTAAAGCATAGTATGACTAAGCACTCATTAAGGTAGCATCAAACGTAGTATCAAGCACACTGAAAGTTTCAAGAACCAAAAGAACCAAATGTATCTCAAAGAAAACCGACAAAAGAACGAAAGAGCACTCTCTCTCTCGAAGCCCTATGATCTATACAATTTCTCCCCCTTTGGCAACAAGTTACCAAAAAGTTTGAAAAAGCATAGAGCTAAACGTCACTGTGGGCTCTGCTGGCGGCTCCCGTCTGGGTAGATGTCGGAGTAGATATGACGGCATCGGCGAAGACTTCAACTGATGTCTGCGCTGGAGGAGTGGATGCTGGAGCTGTGGCTGGAGTGACTGCTGGAGCTGTGGGAATAGCAGCTGATCGGGATCCTCTGGGAACCGGAGCAGTCTGGCGATGAGAGTCCTGGACTAGGTCATCCTGCATGAGCTCTGCCCTGTCCTGCCTAGCTTCCTCCATGTCTGCCTCAAGCTTGTTGACGGTCTCCTGAAGTTCAGTCAGCTTCACGTCCAGAGCGTGGACCTTCTCGTCAATAATCCTCTCTAGGCTTTCATGAGATTGTTCAATGCTGGCCAGGCATTGTTCAATCCTCTGGGTAGCTTCAAGAATCTGCTCTCCGAAGCTCTTTGGTTTAGCTGCTGCTGCTGCTGCCTCTTTATCAGCTTTGGCTTTCTTAGCAGCTTCAATCTTGGCTTGACCTTCAACAGAAGTTGGATCCTCTTCATCCATCACAACAATGTTGTCTTCATGCTCTGGCTGCAGTGGTAAGTGCTTCCTATCCAACATGAATTTGCCCGTGCCAAACTTGGCATTGATAAGCATCTGAATCTGCGGGGTAAATCCACACGACCTCTTCTGGTCAGCTGTAGTCCTCTTAATGGTCTCTACCATTAAGTCCATCACCTTGAAAGGTGCCTTCTCATCAAGTATGTGCAGCATGTTGATAGAATAGCCTCGGATCATGCGATGGTCTCCAGACTTGGGTATCAAGGTATGCCTCAGAATAGTGTTTGTGGTAGGTAGACCTGCCTGGAGATAGTACACTAAGCCAAGCTTCCACCCTTCCAAATCTGCTGCGGGGATCTCCTTGTACATGTTCTTCATGGAATCATGGTTCTTCTTAGGAATCCCATAGACATCAATGTCGTCCTCTCTTTGCACTGGAGCATTCAGAAGTTCTGCCCATTCTTCAACAGACGAAGAAAACCTTTGACCTTCAGTCATCCAGGTGATCTTCCCATCAGGATAGAAGTGGGCTGTGGCGTAGAACTGCATAATCATCTCGTCGTTCCAGTCTGTCAGTTTCTGACCCACAAACTCATCAACTCCACATGCAGTGAAGCTCTCATGCACATGGGGAAAGAAGTCTCGGTGCTCTTCACTGTCAATGTACTTCCAGTCAACATATCTGGTATCTGCAACAATAGGCTTCTTATCCATCAGCACGGTCTCATAGAAGTCCTGCTGCTCTCTGGTGTGGAATCTGGGGTCCACAGCAGTCCTTCTCCTCACGGCATATGGATCAGACTGTCTCCATAGCCTGAGACCTCTGTCCTTCCTTGCCTTCATATCCTCGGCTTGAGGATGAGCATCGTTGTGGAGCGGCAGTTTTGGACGGAGCTTCAGCAACACATGTTCTTCTTCAGACTCAGACGGTGGCACATCACCCTTGTTCTTCTCAGAGGCTGGGATGTTCCTGGTTGTCCTCTTGGGCTTGGCAGAAGGCTTTGCTGGAGCTGCCTTTGCTTGAGGAGGCTTCTTGGGCTTAGAAGTGGCTTGAGCCCTAATTGCATCACCCATGAGTTTCTGCTTCTGAGGAGCAGGCTGGGGTGCTTCTTCTTCTTCTTCTTCGGCTGCTACATCTGCATGAGAATCAGCATACACTACCCTCTTCCTCTTGGAAGTTTTCTTCACTTTACTCGGGGCTGGCTCTCCCAAGTTCAGCTTCTTGGCAACAGCTGATTGCTTGACCTTGCTGGTGCCTTTCTTCGACTGCTGCCCTTCGTGCTCTTTGGCAACAACTTTTCTCTTGGGCTTGGAGGTTACTTCCTCAGCAATGAAGTCAGAGTCCTCGTCATCAGAATTTCTCTGCTTTCTGGTTCTGGTGGCTGTAGGAGGCAAACCACTAGGGGTACTCCTCTCACCATCATCACTAGGACTACTAGCCTCAGGACTAGTATCTGCCTCAGAAATCTCTGCAAAAGGTGATTCTGACCTATTCTGGCTGTCACTGGCATCTGACATGGCTGACAACCTGTGAATAGATAAGGTATAGGCAGAGTAGAAGAGTTATCACAAACTGCAGAGGTTTTTGCAAAAAAAAATGAGTTCAAATCTTAATTTTGAGTTTTCACAGAATGCATTTCGGTCAAACCGATTTTCAGTTTCGGTGAATCCGAAGTGTATAACAGAAACTTACACACCACTTTCGGTCAGACCGAAATGGGTTTCGGTCCTGCCGATAAACTAGGGTTTCACTAAAACTGTACTTCGGTCACACCGATTTGCACGACTCGGTTAGACCGAAAGTGCAGTGCAATGGCCAGAGGCCAAATCGGTCACACCGAAAATTTAAATTCGGTTTCACTGAGATGTGTTCCGTGGAAACCTAAACCTAAGAATTTTGCTCGAAACTAGAACCGATCTGATGTTAAGGAATTTTTCAATCGTGGCTAGATGCAGGGCAAACCAATCGTGCAAAGAATCAGATGGGGAGCACGAGAGGGATCGAGACTCACCCTAACTTGGTAGAGTCCCTCTACGGCGGCAACGGCGCGGAGGAGAAAACCGTTGGCGGCGGCGGAGACCTGCGGCGAGGGCGCACAGGCGACGACGGCGACGATCCGGAGATCAGGGCGACGGCAGCAGGGGACTTGGGGGCGAAACGGTTTGAAGGAAAAATCGCGCGCTGCCCTCAGTATTTATATCCCCTTGCTGTCGGTGGGACCGAGTTGAAAAACTCGGTGACACCGAAATGGATAACTGCTGTGCAGTTACGCATATCGGTCACGCCGAGATTTAGAACTCGGTTTCACCGAGATGAAACCTAGATCAGTCTAAGCGTTTCGGTTGGACCGAGTGGGAGAAGTTGGTCTGACCGAAATTGACTTAGACGGTTTTGGAAGTCAGCCTTAGACGGATCGGTGGCTCCGAGTGCTCCTCACTCGGAGGGTCCGAAAATGACTTGTTCAAAGTTTGTGATTTGAGCATGAATAGAATTTGAGACAAGAAAGCATAGATAGCTAGGGAAGGTGCTTAGGCATTCTTGTCCATCCATTTGGCCAGAAAAATCAAAACAACCAAAACAACAAATGGATGTCCTTGAATGGATAAAATCATGCATTCAACATGCTCACACAATAAGATAGCAAATGAAATATGTGTCAAACATGCACAACCAAAACTCTAGCTACTAGCACACAATTTGTCGATGACTAGGTCATCTTTATATGAGTATTTTGACTTAGGAGCCAAATGAGAACATTTGATCATAGGTCATACTCATCGTTTAAGCACAAGTGGGGTTACCACTTTTACATAAAGCATTGATGTGTTCACATCATTTGGAGATGCTTTAGCTCAATTTTTAGAGCAAAGCTCCCCCTAGATGTGAGAACCCCTTTTAAAGGGTCAAACTAACCTTGGGTTGTCGTAGAAGACTTCATGTAGATGTTGAAGATGTGGATGCTCAATGTTGATGTAGATCATCAAGAGTTGGGAGCTATCCTTTGGATTAGGGCACTTTCAATACCTACATGGGTTAGTCCCACAAGGAATAAACAAGAATATCCATGGACATAGATTGAAGTTCACAATAGATGATGTCCATGAAAGCAATGATTACCTTGTCCCTTGACTTACCAACAAGAGGGTTTGTGACTCCATGAACTAGTGCATGATGTGGAAGTTGATTGCACAAGTTGCCAAAATGAATGTGAGTGAAGTATGTTGGCGAAGTCACCCTCAAGAACTTTCTAGTTCTTCTTCTTTGGGATCCACATCATCTTGATGGGAATCCTTGGGGTTGTAGTTGAGCTTGACGAAGTAGAACTTGACGTGTCCTTGGGAACCCACTTGACCATGGCTTGAGGTGCTTCAATGAATGAATAAATCTCCTCTTGAAGCTTGTCCTTGGCCTTTAGCTTGTGGTCTTGTGGTGGAAGGTCATCTTGAGCTTGTTCCACATTGGAAGAAGTAGGATCATACTTCTCCTTTTGAGAAACAAACTGTGGAGTAGGGTATTGACCTTCTTCCCACTCAACACCTTCGGCGTTGAACTTTCGCTCAAAACCAATCCCTTGATTCTTCCTGTGCCTTCCTTGTTTGCGAACAATTTCCTCAAAGTTCTTGCTTCCGGCAAGACTCTTGTAGACACCTTTCTCTATGATTTCCTTCAATAAGCTATTTTCTTGCTCAAGTGTAACTTGGCTTGAAACATTGTTAGTGGAATCAAGAGAACTACTAGAAGCAACAATATTAGATTTAACATGGTTATTGTTACTACTAGAGGAAGAATTTTTCTTATGCTTGTCATGCTTAGTCTTAATAGGTGGCAAGAAATTATACAAGAGAAGTCGTTTGGCAAGATATGAAGAACTCTTCTTTCGAAGATCGTCATTGATCGCTTTTAGAAACTCATGTTCTTGCTCTAGAGTGAGCTTCTCGAAGCGTAGCTTCTCATGAGATCTTAGGAGCTCTCTATGATCTTCTTGAGTTGTTTCATGAGCTAACTTAAGAGTGTTTAGTTCTTTAGTTAGACGCTCAATCTCCTTCATAGCATTGTCATTCGACTCTTCTCGACTATAAAGACTACTAGCATTTTCATCGTTACTAAGCTCACTAGATTTATCATGCAAGAGCTCATCTTCACCAAGCAAGTCATCCTCATCACTATCAAAGTCAATGAATTCAGGGTGTGTTACCTTGGGGCCTTTAGCCATGAAGCATCTTCCAATTCCCTCATTTGGTGAATCAAATAAGTCGTAGGAGTTGGAGTTGGAGGATACGAGAGCAAGTCCGGCAACACCTTCATCTTGACTATAGTCGGAGTCGGAGTGATAGCTTCCATCGGATTGATTGTCGGAGTCGGAGCCGGAGACCCATTCACCTACATGAGCTTGATGTCTTCTTCTTGTGTAGCTCCTTGATGACTTGTCTTTCCTCTCCGAATCCTTGCTTCTCCGAGAGGGTCTTCGTTCATAACGATCATCTCTACTCCTTCTCTCTCTCCGAGGTGACTCATCTCTTGATCTTCTTCTTGGAGATTCTTCTTTTCTCTTGTGGGGAACCGTACACTCATTTGAGAAGTGTCCGGGTCTTCCACAATTGTAGCAGTTTCGATCACGACTAGAAGATTTCTTTTCATCATATGATCTAGACTTTGAGCTTCTTTCTTTGCCTCTATTCTTGTAGAACTTGTTGAAGTTCTTAACCATTAGGCTTATCTCATCTCTTCATTGGAAATTAACTTGTCACTTGAGGTTGTGGGAGCATCACTTGTAGCTTTGTAAGCACCACTTGACTTGTTGTGAAGCTCTTCCTTATCCTTAAGTGTCATCTCATGAGCAACAATTCTTCCAATGACTTCAGTTGGCTTGAGAGTCTTGTAGTTTGGCATCATTTGGATCAAAGTGCACACGGTGTCATACTTTCCATCCAAAGCTCTTAGAATCTTCTTGATGATGAATCGGTCGGTCATTTCTTCGCTTCCTAAGCCGGCAATCTCATTTGTGATGAGAGCAAGCCTAGAGTACATTTCAGCGACTCCTTCACCATCCTTCATCTTGAACTTGTCAAGTTGACCTTGAAGAATATCTAGCTTTGATTCCTTCACAGACTCGGTACCTTCGTGCATTTCAACCAAAGTATCCCAAATCTCTTTAGCATTCTCAAGACGGCTGATTTTGTTGAACTCCTCGGGACACAAGGCATTGAAGAGAATGTCACAAGCTTGAGCATTGTTTTGCAACATCCGCAACTCTTCCGGTGTAGCTTCGCAATCCGGAACTTTTCCTTCCTCGAAGAATTCACCTTGCATACCAACACAAATAATGCCCCATGCGGCTGGGTTATGACCAAGAATATGCATTTTCATTTTATGCTTCCAACTAGCAAAATTTGTACCATCAAAGTAAGGACCTCTACGATAATTACCCTCACTAGACGCCATACTCTCCTAGGTTGTGAAACCAAGCTTATGGAGTCCAATGCAATGGAAACCAAAACAATGGAGACCAAAGCTCTGATACCACTTGTAGGATCGAAAGTATGTCTAGAGGGGGGGGGGGTGATTAGACTACTTGTAAATATAAAAATTCTGCCTTTTGATCATGAACAGTTTTTGGCAGTTTCACAATTATGATCAAGTCAAGTATCACCCTACACATGCAATTCTAGAGTATAAGCAGCGGAAAGTAAATTGCACATGTAGTAAAGAGAGGTGGAGAAGATCAAACGCAATTTGGAGACGCGGAGATTTTTCCCGTGGTTCCGATAGGTAGTGCTATCGTACATCCACGTTGATGGAGACTTCAACCCACGGAGGGTAACGGCTGCGCGAGTCCACGGAGGGCTCCACCCACGAAGGGTCCACGAAGAAGCAACCTTGTCTATTCCATCATGGCCTACGCCCACGGAGGGCTAGCCTTACTCGGGGTAGATCTTCACGAAGTAGGCGATCTCCTTGCCCTTACAAACTTCTTGGTTCAACTCCACATCTCGATGACGGAGGCTCCCAAGCGACACTTAACCAATCTAGGAGGCACCACCCTCCAAAAGGTAATAGATGTTGTAGATGATGATGAACTCCTTGCTCTTGTGCTTCAAATGATAATCTCCCCAACACTCAACTCTCCTCACTGATTTGGCTTTGGTGGAAGAAAGGATTGAGTGGAAAGCAACTTGGGAAGGTTAGAAATCAAGTTTCATATGGTAGGAGTGGAGCAACTTGATCTCAACACAAGGGTAGGTAGTTCTCTTCTCAGAAAGTGTAAGGTAGGAGTGGTAGTTCTTTCTGATGGCTCTCTCCACGAATGAAGAGGGGGTGGAGGGGTATATATAGCCTCCACACAAAATCCAACCGTTACACACATAATTGAGCAATCTCGGTGAGACCGAAGTGGAAACTCGGTCAGACCGAAAGTTCAAATATAGTGAACGTTGGGGTTTTCGGTGGGACCGAAAATACCATCTCGGTTTGTCCGATTTGAGTCAAAGATAGGAACTTGCCAGTTTCGGTGGGACCGAAATTAACAACTCGGATATTCCGATATGATGTCAAATGGTTACAGAAGGTTGGCAGCCCATGTTTCGGTGAGACCGATCTCAAACTCGGATTGACCGATTTTTCTAGGGTTTGGCTTATGGCTGAGGTGGTTCATCTCGGTGGGACTGAGTTGGAAGAATCGGTTTGTCCGAGATTACTTATGAGTGTGTATAGTAGTGAAAGTTGCTGATAGCTGAAGGAGACATATCACTAAGCACTTGAGCAACCAGATCATCAACACAACCTCATCCCCTTTTAATAGTATTGGCTTTTCCTATGGACTCAATGTGATCTTTGATCACTAAACCAAAAATGGAGTCTTGAGCTTTTGCCAATGCTTGCCTTAGCATTTTGAGGGGTCCACTTCTTCAGTCATTTCCATACCCATATCACTGAACTTCTCTGAAATGATTCTCAAGTAACTATTAGTTCAATGATATATATGTTGTTATTAATTACCAAAACCACCCGGGGATTAGTTGCACTTTCATTTGTCCTCACTCATGCACCGGGAACAACTTCCCGGTCGCTCAGCCATCCTGAAATTACTCCAAGCTGAGCACGCTTAACTTTGGAGTTCTATCTGAATGGGCTCCCGGAAAAGAAGGAATTCCTTATTGATATGAGTAGTCTATCATCCCTAATAAGCCAGGCCATCACAACTAAGGTCACATCTATTTACGCAAGATGGTAATATTTTTATCATTTGTCCTCGGTGCTTCTTTTGCATACATTATTTTTCAAGCTAAACTTCATTGCTAAGTATGTTACTATATAATATTCTTTAACAGGGACTCCCGATGACAGTTGTGCCTCAGTGGATCGGTAATAAAGGTCGCATGTCAATTGTTAGCTTACAGCCAAGACATCCTACATTGCACATGAGTGCATTCATGATTTCTAAAACCGAATAATGCTTAATAATGAAATACTGGAGCAAAATTGTGAACGATCACAGAGAAGTACTAGGGGGCAGCAATCAGAAGCACAACCCACGATTAGGAGACAGGTTCATCTGCGTGCTCCAATATGATGAATCAGGAGAGCTACACATGTTCTATGATATTTTACCTGAGAGAGATCAGCAGGAGTAATTAGCTAGTTCATGCTCTTAGTACTTGTCCTCTCATGTCCGTGTTCTTCGTCCTGAACTTAATCTCAAAGTGATTTCCTTTGGGGGTCTTATGAATGCTTATAATCTCATGACCATGTTGAACTCGATGATATCTTTGCTTCTGGTACAACTGAATATTTTTTCTTTAAGCTAGAGTTGGCGGTGATTAGATAGCGGTAATGACTATGATGATTAAATAGTGGTAATGACTACTATGATGATCATTAGCTAGCTATATAGTACTGTTGTTGGTGATGATATGATGCATGAGTTTTTATATTAATATGATGATGAGATGATGAGTTATTATATCATATATGAAAGAAACCGCATATTATAATGAGTTGTTAAATCACTAGGAGTATCACGGATTAGCTACTTTGAAGTGGATATGGATCGTCCTAAGTGATCAAGTATATTACTTGATCACTTAAGACGATCCATATCCACTTCAAACTAGCTAATCCGCGGTACTTTCACATAGTGATTTAACAACTCATTATAATGTAAAAACAATCTCTAAATTAAATTGATAACACAAAATTAAAGGAAAATAAAAAATAAAACCAAAACCCCCCAAACCTTTAGTGCCGGGTGGTGTTACCAACCGGTGCTAAAGGTATCCCTGCCCCCCGCCCAGACTCGTGCCACGTGGTGGGACTTTAGTGACGGTTCGTGTTGAACCGGTACTAAAGGGGGGACCTTTAGTCCCCACCCTTTAGTGCTAGTTACAGAACCGACACTAAAGGCCCCTACGAACCGGTTGTAAAGCCCGATTCTGCACTAGTGCAAGTGCATGTGATGAAAGATAAACTATTATAAAGTAAGTTAATCCCATGGGCTCGGACCTTCCGGAGACTAGATTTGTCTGGTAATTTGGGTCTCATGTGGGTGATTTCCCTATTAAATACCCCCCTCGTCCCAAAATAAATGTCTTAACCTTACAACTTTGTACTAAAGTTAGTACAAAGTTGAGAAACTTATTTTGGGACAGAGGGAGTATTACTTAGGGGTTCCCTTAAATCATGGTAGGCTCTCTAGAAAGGATCTTCAACCCTTGTTGGACAAAATCCTTAAAAGGATAGTTGGATGAAGAGGGAAGCTTCTATCATATAAGGGTAGAATATTTTTAGTCAAATCTCGCCTAGCCAGCATCCATGTTTATCTTCTCTCCTTTTTTGAATTCCCTAAGAGGGAAACTGATCTCCTTAATTCCTAGATGGCTAACTGCCTATGGAATAATTTTGAGGGGCATATGATGATCCACTTACCGAATCGGCAATTGGTATGTCTAAAAGAGGAGTTTCGAGAGGGACACCAACCTACAAAATTTGAATATTTGTCTCCTTGGCTAATGGGTTAAAACATACATGGGTGAGAAGGCAAAATTTGGAGGGAATTTGTAGATTCAAAGTACTCTTCTTCTTCCTTAAATATCTCTTGTAGTTATCTTGTAGGAGTATCTATGTTTCAGAAATGGGTCGTGTGGGCTGCTAGAGCTGTTAAAATAGGATCCAAATGGATTGTAGGTACTGGAAAAAACACTATATTCTAGGAGGGTACTTGGTTTAGCTCCTCCCCCTAGTTGTTCAGCACTGGGATTTATATTGTATCTGCTGGGAACAAGTAATGTCATCAACATGTTTGGGATTAATAGACTCTCAAACTCACTTTAGAAGGATTTTCAATGAAAGTATGATGAATTGTGGTATGAGATAGAGGATACTGTCAAAAACATTGCTTATTCTGATGATTGTGACTCGTTGATCAGGCAATATGAGAATTCTTATCAATTTTCTTCTAGATCTTATTATACTATTACTAATTTAGGGGAGTCACCCTGTTTATCCTCTTGTCATGTGGAAGCTAACAGTGCCACCTAGGATCATGTTTCCCTAGACCATATGAATCCATGGGCCCACCACATAGGTATTCTCCTGTCATTTAGTCTTCCACTATTGATTTGTGACCTAATCGCGAAAACATATATTTTATTTTAACCAAAAATAAGCTCTAATAGTTTTCTAATCGGTAAAGAACTAACATAACATATAGAGACCACGATGAAGTGTGTTCTCTTTGCTATTAAGCTTGATGCCATCGTTTCACCATTCATCGGCGATTCTCAAAGATGATTGTCAAGTGTGGCAACATGCAAGTCGTCTCGACCAACGATGCCCTGCATACCATCAATTGTGCATCATCCAAACAATCTACCCCACAAATGCAATCGTAAACATTGGTCCTACCACCAAGTGATAATACAGTAAAACTTAAAAGGATGTACTTGAGACAATTACATTGTTCTTAATACACATCAATTAAAATCTGTAAATATTAACCGAAAGGGATTACTTGCGGAACTTGTATTAATGGATGTTACTATCAATATCAATGATTACACCATGACTTCCGTCATAATTGCAGAGTGTTTTGATGTGCTCCTAAATCTCTAATCTTTTGTCAAGTCCCTTGTGTGCAGAAGTCTTGCCAATGCTTGTATGTCCACAACTTCACTATTTAGCAGGGGCATAAATACTCTAACCAACAGTCGACCTCATGATTATTTCATAAGGTAAATCCTCAGCAAAAGTGACACAAATTAAGCTTACATCTTTATAAGAAGTGGAGGAGATGGCTGGTAGTCATCATCATCAGTAATCTACCTAGTCGAGGTACAAGCTAAAAGGAGTTGCACATGAGTGTCGGATTATGAAAACCCGAGCATGTAAACATGGCGGAGAAGGTCCTGCCAACCCTATCGGCACACACTGGACCACACTCACGCATACATCTAGTACAACTTGGAAGAAATCAAAAGTAATAAATTGATTAGGGAGAAATTTCGAGTGTAAGCGGATCAAATCAATAGGGAGCGCACGTACCTGGTGAGGCATCGGGGCCGCGATGTACTCATGGATCAGGTTGAAAGAGTGGAACCCATGATGGCGGCAACACAACGAGGAGCAGGAGCGCGATGACCAGGCAACATGGTGGGGTATGATCGGGTATGAGATTTGAGCAAGGGGGCCCAGTGGAGAACCTATTTGCCCGGGTATTTTCAGCGTCAATCCACGTGTAGGAGTGGCCGACGGGCGATGATGGAGTGGAGGAGCAACATGTGTCTAGAGGGGTGAGGTCACAATGTGCATTGGACGGCGGTGATCATCGCAGGTGGCATTGTTTAAGAGGTTGACATAGGACATGGCGTTCTTGGAGCTGAGAGCCTGAGGTGGGGTGAGGGTTAGGGCGAGGGTGGCATTGGTAACGCGAAAAGGGGAGGCTGCGAGGAAGCAAAGTCAGCCAAACAACGGGCAGCGCCAAGGAGCGTCGAGTGTGGGATCATGGGGTTATGAGAAACCGGTAAAAATTTGGGCGTGAAAAAAAAGAACCGGGAGGGCACTCAGTATGGGGAAGGACCGAAGGACGAAAGATGAAGCGAAACGCGGAACGTGAAGGAAGATGGTATTTTTTTCCGTGTGAGATCAGGTGGGATTTTGATTTCGTGGGAGGAGGGGGGTCGAGGGGAAGAGAGTTGGACGTACCAACAATCCCTAACTCCTCTTCAACAGTAGAGATTCAGGATGGCAACGGGGACGAAACCCATCGGGTTTTGCCTGCCAAACCCATCCCCACGAGAAAATCACAAACCCATCCCCGTCCCCTTCAGTGTGCGCGGGGCTAGTTTTTTGCCCGTTCCCTAAACCCATCGGGTTTCCTAAACCCACGGGGAACCCACGGGGAAATCGGCATATTTAAGAAAACATAATAGGAGCAAAGAATAGCATTTCGGCAGCAAAAAGAGCATATTTCAGTAGGTTAACTTGCAAAAATTTCAGTACACCACAATAGTATATGGTTCAACAGCTACAAGGAGCATATTTCACCAGCATAACTCGAGCAAAAAGAGCAATAACGGTAGCTACAAGGAGCATACTTCAACGGCATAACAAAAAGAGCAATAACAACAGCTAGAAAGAGCAGTAACAACATCTGCATAAGCATATTTCCGCAACAAACATGATCATTATTCAGCGATACATGGTTCAACATGATGTATAATTAGGCTTAGTGTGGTATTTTGGCGGGGATGACGGGTTTCGGGTTCGGGTATTGCTCAAACGGGTTTAAACCCACGAAACGTGTCGGGTTTTATATCTTACCCAGTAGCAGCCCCACGGGTTTTATATCTTAACGAGCTTCTCGGCTCGTTCGGTTCGTTATCATTATGCTCGTTATCATTAAGCTCGTTATCATTAAGCTCGTTAATATTAACGAGCTAAAATGTCTGTTCGGCTCGGTTCGTTATGGGCTCGTTATGCTCGTGAGTGTTCACGAGTGCTCGTTAAGGTAATAAGCAACATAGAAGAATACCATGATCTCATAAATGATTCACAATGGAATAAATTAAACAAGGATGTAAAGGTAATAAACAACACAGAAGAATCCCATGATCCCATCAAAAGTTCACAACGACATAAATTAAACATGGACGTTTGGTTTTTGGCGGCTGGCTCCTGGTTGATTGACTGGCTTCTAGGTCTAGGAGATTTGCCGAAGTGGGCTGGGGCGCTGAGCTCCTAGGCTGGGCTAACTAGCAACTTTTTATTAGTAGGCTGATTTGAACTAGGGGTCTCATGTCAAACTTTTGAAAATTAGTGAGCTAAACGAGTTAGCTCGTGAAACTCATTTGCTCGCTCGTTAAGCTCGTTAATCTTAACGAGCAAAAAACATTGTTCGGCTTGGTTCATTAACTAACAAGCACGAACTGAAATGAGTCGAACTATTGAGCGTTCATTATGCTCGCGAGCTTCGAGCTTTTCGTCCAGCCCTAGTTAAAAAGACGCCCATCACCGTCCCCTAATTGGGTAAAAACCCGCGGGGACGCGGGTTTCGGGGCCCCATTGCCATCTTGAGTAGAGATAGTCTAGTAGTAGATAATTGTTTCAATGTGCAACGGGGTATATATATTTTAAGGATCTAACATCAATCGTGTCCGACGTATATCTTAGTAGTAGATAATTCGTCTTGAGTTAATGCTAAATATTTGATTTGATTGCATGTGTCATATAGCTAGAATGAATAGATTTTATTCGATTGAGTTAATGCAAAATATTTAATTAGATTTGATTTGGTTACCCGTGTCAAATAGCTCGAATGATTTTATTTGATTTCATTGACTGCGTTATATATCTAGAATGATTTGATTTGATTTCATTGAGTTAATGCAGTTACCTTACATCCATCAATGAGGCGCTGCAAAAGTTTGATCTGATTAAGTTAAGGCAAGACGTCGGAAGGAGAGGCTTCACGAACGCGCGAATCTCGGTATTTAAATGGTACGGTTAGGATCGATCTAGCGACAGTTACCGTGAGCAATACGCTCTGAGAAAGAACAGTTTCTGGCTTACGTTATTCCCTGTTTTTCTTCATATAAAACACCGCACAACACTGCAAGCAAACAGACAAACTGTACAACCTCAAGCAACCTCCGCGAGATCGCTGGCCGCCCCCGAACCTTTACAAACGCAAGCCCCCAATCCACCAGTGCAGCAACGTCGTACGTATCCCAAGAGCCGCGCCGCACCGATCGATCGTCGCGCGCCATGGTGGCTATGGCGCCCGCTGCAGGGCTGGTCCTGGCTTCGCTCGCCGTGGTGCTGGCAACCACGCTGTGGACGGCCGCGGTGCACCTGGTGTGGCGTCCCTACGCCGTCGCGAGGGCGTTCCGGCGGCAGGGGATCCGCGGGCCGGCGTACCGGTTCCTCGTCGGCAACAACGAGGAGGTCATAGCGATGCGCGCGGCGACGGCCGACGACGTGCTCGACCTCGGCTCCCACGACATCATCGCGCGCGTGATGCCGCAGTACAAGGCGTGGGTCGCGTCCTACGGTAAGATGTTCCTCTCGTGGTCGGGGTATACGCCGTCGCTCTGCGTCGGCGACCACGACCTGGCGAAGCAGATCCTGTCCAACAGGACCGGGCTGTACGTCAAGACGGACCCGGGGCCCAACTTCCTGGCCCTGCTGGGCAAGAGCCTCGTCTTCTCCGACGGCGACGAGTGGGCGCGCCGTCGCGGCGTCGTGCACCCTGCGTTCACCATGGACAAGCTCAAGATGATGACCAGGACGATGGCGGAGTGCGCGGCGGAGATGGTCCGGCCGTGGGAGGCGCTCGTCGCGGCGAGCGACGGCGGCGTGGCGCGGGTGGACGACGTCGGGAAGCAGTTCGTGGAGCTGACCGCCGACGTGATCTCGCACACGGCGTTCGGGAGCAGCTACAGCGAGGGGAAGGAGGTGTTCGTGGCGCAGCGCGAGCTCCAGTACATGGCCATCTCCACCATAAACAAGGTCCGCGTCCCGGGCCTCGAGTACCTCCCCACCAAGACCAACCTGCGGCGGCGGCAGCTCACGGGCAAGGTGCGCGGCACGCTCATGGCGATCATCCGCGAGCGGAAGGCCGCCGCCAAGGACGCCAAAGGCTACGGCAACGACTTGCTTGGCCTGATGCTCGAGGCCAACGCGTCGGCCGGCGCCGGTGGACAGAAGGCGGCCGCTATGAGCATGGACGAGATCATCGACGAGTGCAAGACCTTCTTCTTCGCCGGGCACGACACCACCGCGCACCTCCTCACCTGGGCTATCTTCCTCCTCGGTACACACCCCGAATGGCAGCAGAAGCTCAGGGAGGAGGTCCTCCGAGAGTGCGGCGGCACGGGGACGCTGCTGCACGGCGACACGCTCAACAAGCTCAAGCTCGTAAGCCCCTGCCTACCCTGCCTATTCCATAATTCTGGCTAAATTAATGCACCCCACGGCGACGAGTGAGACTCACTTCATTTGTGATCGTTGATGGCAGACGACAATGGTGCTCTACGAGACGCTGAGGCTGTACGGCGCGGTGATCATGATCGCGAGGCAGACGACGGTGGACACCGAGCTCGGCGGCGTGAAGATCCCCAAGGGCACGATGACCATGATACCGATGGCGATCATGCACCGGGACGATGAGGTGTGGGGCGCGGACGCCGGCGAGTTCAAGCCGGACCGGTTTCAGAACGGCGTGGGCAGAGCGGCGAAGCACCCGAGCGCGATGCTGGCCTTCTCCGTCGGCCCGCGGTCGTGCATCGGGCAGGACTTCGCGATGCTGGAGGCCAAGGCGACGCTCGCCGTAATCCTGCGCCAGTTCGAGTTCGAGGTCGCCCCGGAGTACGTGCACGCGCCGGCCGATTTCCTGACGCTGCAGCCCAAGTGCGGGCTCCCCGTGCTGCTCAAGCTCCTGGATCAGTAGAGCAGCTGCCTCTTTGAACGACTACTGCTACAGTAGAAGTATAAAATACACCATCTGGGTGGACAGAGCGGCGCACGCCGCGCCTGTACGTTGTTACCCGTAGTTGTCTCAAGTTCTGCTTAAATAGTGTTTGGACAATTCATTTGAGATAAGGCTTATTTTTTTTTTCTGTCTTTTGTTGTTTGTACCCATGGTGAATGCAAAAATTCCCCTTCCAAATCCATTCAAAACAGAACTTAAGGACTCATAATTTTCTGTTGATGTAAGCGCGCAACTCTTACATTTTTATTTTTTGAGGATGCTACCTGATTTTATTTTTTGAGGATGCTACCTGAATAATTTGATGTCATCAAGTGCAAGAAGCACTACCTTTTTGCAAAAGCCACCAAATCAGCATCTGTATACTATATTATACTGTCCAGAGAAATGTATAGAGTATCACCAAATCTATACTCAGGGCAGTTTCTACATAGTCCAATAATTATTTCATAGCCGTTTGAGAAGATATTATACTGCGGTGATTATGTAAGAAAAAAATATGCTATGTCTTTTTAGTTTCAAGTAACTAAAAAAAGAGCAAAGAGCACTTCATATATCCTGAATGAGGATGCGTGCCGGCCTTTAATTTTGTTCTGATTGTGTGTATATGTATTGTTGTATAAAACTCGATCTTTTTTTGTCCCTTCAAATGACATCCCCTCGACATTCTTATTAATGGATTCATTTGTCCATCTTCATCCCTCTCATAGTCTGCAAAAATAAAAATATATAAAAATACGCCATTTGTATTATCATGTGCAAGAAATATATAAAAAAGAATAACTATTTGTATGCATCTCTTCTCATTTTTGTAAAACTCGACGACTTTTCAGTCAAGTATATTATAAAGCTTTGTCAATCAACATGTTCAAAGCATCATCTGAAGATCTAAAGTGAACATATAAACACATATACTTCATTGGTCGGTTGCTAAATGCGAGCAGCCGTTTTTAGTCAGAGTGAGTGGCATCATGCTTTTTAGCGGAGTGAGCCGCATCCCAATTTAATAAATTGTAGGCTCACCTGTAAATCACGTGTTGGTAGTTGTTCTATAGAAATGACTTGTTATGGTATGTGATATTTTTCACCAAAAGTATATGACATTTCTCTCATAACAAAGAGGCGAAAATTGCAAGCATCTACTCCTTTTCTTCTTGTCTTAAAAAAACAATTCACTCTCTTGTAATATGATACTCTTTTGATCCACTTCTGTATATCTGCTAGAAACAAGTTTACATCATCATCCATAATGGAGGCCCTAGCAAAGGCGTAGACATCCTAGAAACCCATGTGCCGCTTTTATTTGTAAAGATGCAACCAAAGTACATTATTCAGAAGCAAATGATGATATGACTGCACTTGCAAAAAAACTGTTTGTATAGTATTATGGCAACTATAGGAAAACACTTTTCACACAACTTATCCTTGAAGGCCTCCATCCCGTGCGTCAAGCATAACTCCATTGCCATGTAAATTGAAGTAAAAAATTAGAACAAACAAGCAACAGTACTAACGACTAAAAGTGGCGAGCTTGTTGCTCTTGCACAATGGTTATCCCAACAAAGGATCCTGACCTCCCTAGATACACTAACCGAGGCTCGTTCCCTTTGTTTAAGGCATTGTCGTACGAACAACTTAAGAGTAGGTTAATTTCTAAAACTTAGAAGAAACATGGATATATATGTTAACTAATAGACTCAAAATTTTCGCTTGTGATTGAACTTAAGCAATTCACATCAGAGGATTCAACTATGAAAAAAGGAAGGGGCAAGGCCGCAGCCAGGCCACCACGGCCGGGGTCCACACTGGTCATAGTGGCGCTCCGCATGATGCAAGAGGAAGTGCAGCAGCTCCTCCCAAAGCACCAAGCGGTTGCGGGGCAGGCCTGCCACGCCTTTCCGCCGCTGGAAGGACAATGATGACGGCATGGACCACGATGGAGGCGCGGCCAGGGCGGCCACACTCAGGGATAGAGCTAGAAAATTAGTCATTTTGGGTCATGAACATGTATTTTCAATAGCTTGACAACTACTCCATTTTCAGCAAGCCGGTCTTCCAAACCAAGCCCATCTCTCACCTCAGCAAAAGGTTTCATGTCCACCAAATTTGCCTTCAACAAATAAACCTGTCAATCGTACGCGTCAAAATTTGCGTCCCCAAGCCGAACAAGCTCTATGCACATTCTGAAGTGTGTGTAGGAGAAGGGGTTATATGCCAATGGTTCCTATGTTGTGAGCATCATTTGTCCATCTCTTCATTATATCCTTCGTACGGATTTGGTTCACACGTATGAAGTCCAACACCTGCCATTATTTATCAGTGAAGTAAGTTCACTCTCTCACGCAAACTGATATATTCTGCTGCATACACATAAATAATGAGCAAAACGTACAAGATCATACCTTCAGGAAATGACTTGTGTTTCTCAATATCTTCAACTTTGGTATGCTCCACACTCATACAAGATACAATTTTCGTCAAACATACCCGTTGTGTATGTCTTGATCGCATGCCATTCAGTGGCCAGGTTAGCTCTCATTAGTGGCCTTCCCTGTAACAGTCAGATGCAAATACTTAGTAAAGCTCAATAGTTCTACTAATAGAAATGACATCCACACGGAACATCAACAATGTATTTCTTTTATAAAAAATCAACGTACAATTCTTGTCATCTCATCGACATAGTTCTCTTGAGACTCACTGTCAAACTGCAGTCTCATGTACTTCTTAACCCCTGTGCTCTGATCTAAGCAATTTACTAGAGCGGAGTACTCACATCGGCAAGATCATGTGTTCTACTCACCTGCTTCACCCTGCATGTTGTCAACATGGGAAACAAATGCTTCTCACATATCCACACACTGTCCAAATATGTTGCAATGAAACAAAACTCACCACATATCGGCACACTATTTCCTAATTACATTTTGTCCTCTCAACAATTGACCTGCTTTTCCAATATCTGATCCCAAAACCTTTCTCCCAAGAGAATAGGTTGTAAAAACCACATTCGTCTCTCATAAAGAGTCAAAACTTGCCCCCGACAGCGGTACAATCACATTATGTATTGGATCGTCAGCGAATCCCCTTATCGCTTTCTCAAGAGTTGTCACCCGAGAAGGGCATGGTGTCGCTGATGCAATCCTTACTCCGCAGAAATGTTTTCTACTGCTCAGCTGAAATCAACCTAAAAGATCATGCCCATTAAATTAAATTGACATACATGCATTTCTAAACTTTATATAATTCATTGGTGTCACATAGCTATATTGCAATTATTCCACGGTAGAAATAGCTGCCTCGACTAAATATCCATTAAAAAAACCTCCCAACAGTGGGACTGTCATTAGTAGTACTACTGTATTTCTATTAGTTAACTTACATTGAATTCAATCAAAAAATTATTATCCTCAGAACAAGCTCAGCATACAGACGCAAATCTATATGTAGACTGCTAGTACACTCAATACCGATATCACGTACTGAATCACTAATGACATGTACCAAGTTAATTAAAATTAGTAAGTTTTACGGGTTATGTGCAAACCAGTCCAGCCGGCTACCTAGGGTTCATCTTCCTAGTCAATAGCTCGGAGACGTGGGGTGAGATCTCCCTTCCTTTGTACACCCTAGTTTCTTCCTCGCAGAACTATGCATCTATGTTCATGGCCGCTTCCAGCGCTTGTTCCAGTTCCCCTATTAGTGCCGTCCACCTCTTCAAGCCTAGAGAATAGAGAAGAGAAATAGTTAGTAGAAATCACACTAAGGATACTAACAACAAAGATTAACTAACCTGCAGATAGGCTCCATTAAGAATCCCATCCTTTCGTTCGCAGTGGAAATGCCCAGCAGCTCCTGAGTCTGGGACACGGCTTGAAATATCTCTATGTCCCCATTGAACGGTAATCAATTTTTCCAGTTCCATGGACCTGGTTGAAATTGTAAGGTAGCTAGAAGTAGTAAGGAGGACATGTCCCCAGATTAAAATTGTGAGGTAGTTGTGCATTGCTGGAGGGAGTGAGGGATCGGGCAGCGGTGGACGATGGAGGGGCGGATTGAACGGAGGTGGCTGCGGTCGGTGGAGGCGCGTGGCCGAGTGGATCCGCGGTGCTTCCCTTGCCACGAGCCCTGCCTCAACGCCACCGATGTCCGTGCCTTCGACATGGATGACCGTAGTGATCAAGAGGATGACGAGGCCAGCGGAGTTGAGTCCTACAGAGCGAGATCGGTTTCCGGTGAGGCGTCGTGTAGAGGGGGCACATCCGGCCAGGACAAATAGGCCGAGGAGGTGACGAGGGATAGAAGCAAAGGCGATGGCACGAATCTGGTGGACTGCGAGATCTCCGGGAAGTCGGGCGTACTCGTATAGTCTAAAGAAATGAAGCGGAAACGATTGAGATAAGAAAAACACAGTCAAATGTGTGGTATTTTAGCATGCGAAAGAAAAATCAGGATGATGGGATGGTGGGAGGTGGGACAAAGAAAAACCGAACAAAAATAAATCGTATCGGGCTACAAGTGCTACATTAGGAGCAGACAAAAATTAAGTAGGTACATAAAATGCTTTAACAATGAGATTTCTTTGTTATGATTCACATTAATTTTTTTAGAATCGGTCATTTATTTCCTTATTAATATGATTGAGCGATTTTTTTAAAATCAATTATTTGTTTCCTAATTAATGTGATTGAGCGATTTAAGGTAAGGTTAATTAATTTAGATTTGATCTTTAGAGATTGATCGTGATTGATTCTTTCACATAAAGACCTTACTAAATTATTTACGCCAGTACGGAAAGTTCTGATCCATTCAAGTTTTTTTCATTGTGTGAGAGGGTGATGCGAAAATAAACTAGTTGGGTGGGGAAGGGGACGAAAAAAAACCCAGACGAAAGTGATGGGACAAAAAAAATCATGGACGCAATCCTACCAACTACTCCATTAGGAGTAGACATACGAGGCTACAAGTGCTACATGAGGAGCAGAGAAAAAAAAGATACATAAAATGCTTTAATAATGAGATTTCTTTGTTATGATTTACACATTAATTTTCTTAAAATTGGTTATTTGTTTTCTAATTAATGTGATTGAGCGATTTATTTTAAAATCAATTATTTGTTTCTTAATTAATGTGATTGAGCGATTTAAGGTAAGGTTAATTAATTTAGATTTGATCTTAGAGATTGATCGTGATTGATTCTTTCACATAAATACATTACTAAATAATTTATGCCGGCATGAAAAGTTCTTATCTGTTCAGATTTTTTTTGTTGTGTGAGAGGGTAACGTAAAAATAAACCAGTGGGGTGGGGGAGGGGACGAAAAAAAATCGGTCAAAATAAAACCAGACAAAAGTGCTGGGACGAAAATAAATCATGGACACAATCATACCAACTGCTTTATTAGGAGTAGAGATACTACCGTACGACACTATATGTCAGCGTCACGCTGCGGCCGATTTTTTTAAAATAATACATAGTCGGCTACAGGTAGGCCGACTGGCTCGTGTCAGTTATAGGGAAGCCGATTGGCTTCCTGTGAGTTCCAAGGAAACCGAGTTAGACTAATTGGCTTCCCGTAAGCCAGTAGGCCGATAGGTGCATGCGCCTTTTTTGGGTTTCCGCTTATATCTTGGGTGCACACCTAACATATTTTACATCGAAACATATAACCAAATATTACCGGAGCAACCACGACATAGAAAATGTCTACTGAATTATACTCTTGAAGCGTGCGAAGCAACGACGGACAACAACTTTCAATCATCGGAGCTGGCTCCGGCGAAGCTCTGGCAGTGTGTGGAGTCTCCGGCGACGGCTCCGGTGATTGAAGGCCGCCGTTCACTACCAGAAAAACAGGGTTTGCCGACGGCCAAATATATGCCGACGGCTACCGTCGGCATCTAGAGACCTATGCCGACGGCTAAAGGAAGGCCGTAGGCGTACAAAAGCCGTCGGCATACATCCATCTATGCCGACGGCCCCGTCGGCATAGAGGAGGCCGTCGGGATCGCAAGAGCTACGCCTACGGGTGCCGTCGGCATAGGAAAGGCCGTCGGCATAGACCAGGCCCACCTGTCCGGTCAGCGCAGACCACGTGACGGCGTTGACCCTACGCCGACGGGCCGTAACGGCGCCCGTCGGCATATCTGTGGCAGAGGTATGCCGACGGTGTGGCCGTCGGCATAGGCCCCTCTGCCACGTCCACGATCCGTGCGCCAAGCCACGTCATCGATCCATGAGACGAAGGCCTGGCCGTCCTGATATGCCGACGGCCTGGCCGTCGGCATACATTTATTTTAATTATTTTTTCATCTCCATTTCTGTTATTTGTGGCAGAGGTATGCCGACGGCGCGGCCGTCGGCATAGGCCCACTCGCCACGTCATCGATCCCTGCGCCACGCCACGGCATCGATCCGCGGCACAACCTGCGTGGGGTGTAATGGTATGCCGACGGCCTAGCCGTCGGCATAGGTGTACTTTACTTTATTTTTATTTTTAGTTTGCTTTGTTGTTTTTACTTTGCTTTGTTGTTTTTACTTTATTTTAATTTTTGTTTTGCATAAGATAATTATGCCTTATCTAAAAAAATTCCCGATGTATATCGATTGCCGCCCCCCCCCCCTCCGGTAACGAACGTCCGGTGTGTGCCCCCCCTCACGGACGGCGCCGCCGCCGGCACCTGGAGGGGGGAAACGGACGCGTGGGGTCTACACGGAGGGGATCTTGCTGTGGATCTGTCCCGGATGTTTCTCCAGGCTGTTCCTATGGGCTGACCTAACACAACCGGGCGGGGAGGTCCACTGGCCAAAGCCCGTCCGCGCAAAGTCAAAGGGCTAGATCCCGTGGTCCAACGCTACAGGGTTAGGCGGGACGGGGGCACTGGGGGGTAGCAATGCCACCGGAGCGTCGCACCGGGACCTCATACATGCATGGTGGTGTGGTGGCATGTCCGAAGAGGCGGGACGCGTGTCCGGTGTGTGCCCCCCCTCACGGACGGCGCCGTCGCCGGCACCTGGAGGGGGGGAACGGACGCGTGGGGTCTACACGGAGGGGATCTTGCTGTGGATCTGTCCCGGATGTTTCTCCAGGCTGTTCCTATGGGCTGACCTAACACAACCGGGCGGGGAGGTCCACTGGCCAAAGCCCGTCCGCGCAAAGTCAAAGGGCTAGATCCCGTGGTCCAACGCTACAGGGTTAGGCGGGACGGGGGCACTGGGGGGTAGCAATGCCACCGGAGCGTC
>LR738712.1:656085988-656105693 GCA_902687465.1 Secale cereale
CAGGGACATGCTAGATGATGTCATTGTTGCAGAAACGGCAAATGCGACACCTTCAGAGAATGAACCGGAGGAGCCGGAGGCAACTGCAAAGGCCTTCTTGGAGGTCTTGGCCTCGTCGAAGAAACCTCTTTATGCGGGTGCGAAAATATCTCAGCTGGATGCCATCTCGCAACTGATTGCAGTCAAGGCTGAGTACGGCTGTAGCCAGAAATGCTTCGAAGCATTCCTGGGAGTATGGGCTAACAGCCTCCCTGAGGGTCATGAACTGCCGAAAAGCATGTACGATACAAAGAAAATCATGAAGGCACTCTCTATGGATTATGAGAAAATAGATGTTTGCCCGAAGAATTGCCTTTTGTTTAGGCACGAGTATGCGGATGACAAGTACTGTAGTAAGTGCGGTTCGTCTCGGTACATTGAGGTGGTCGGTGAGGATGGTGAGAAAAAGCAGCTAACCATCCCCGTTAAGGTTCTTCGGTATCTTCATTTTATAAAAAGACTGCAGCGCCTTTTCATCACGAAGGAGTCTGCCAAAATGATGAAGTGGCACAAGGAAGGTATAAGGTACAATCCAAATAAAATCGTACATCCATCGGGAGGGGAAGCATGGAAGTCATTCGATGAAGAATACCCCGAGGAAGCAGCCGAGGCTGGGAATGTCAGAATAGCCATATCAGGTGATGGGTTGAATCCATATGGTATGTCGTGATCCTTGTGTGTGGTGATGATACTTGATAGGACTTGTGTGTGGTGATGACCATTTAGATGACTTGTGTGCTTCTCTATATGCTTATGTTTATGTTGGTTGTGATGATGATCTTTTAGAGATTTGTGTGTGATGGATGATGCTTAATTATGCTGTTGTTTATATCTTTATTCTGTTATATATGTCTATTCTATCATATATATGTGCTGTGTATTGAATTGGATTCATTTGAAACAAAACAGAAAAAAAAAGCAGAAGAAAGCTATGCCGACGGCAAGGCCGTCGGCATAGGGATACTATGAGCTCCCAGTAGCTGACACGTGGCAGCTATGCCGACGGCCTGACCGTCGGCACACAATTTGTACTAAGCCGACGGCCGGGCCGTCGGCATACCTGCCACGCGTCAGACACTGGGAGCTGCGTATGAATGAGTAAGCCGACGAAGTGGCCGTCGGCTTATAATTCAATATATGCCGACGGCCGGGCCGTCGGCATAGGCCTGGTCCACGACCAACGACAGGCAGCCACGTGGCATGCCTATGCCGACGACGACCGTCGGCATAGCCATTGTCCGCGAGCAACGCCAGGCAGCCACGTGGCAGCCCTATGCCGACGGTCGCCGTCGGCATAGCCCTGGTCCACGAGCAACGCCAGGGAGCCACGTGGCAGCCCTTTGCCGACGGCTTGCCGTCGGCATAGCCCTGGTCCACGAGCAACGCCAGGCAGCCACGTGGCAGCCCTATGCCGACGGCAAGCCGTCGGCATAGCCGTATGCCACGTGGCGGCCCGTCGCTGGGCGAACTTAACGGCTGTGGGCGCCGTTAGGCACGGGCTTTGCCGACGGCCGTTGCCGTCGGCATTGATGTACGGACGCCGTCGGCATAGCATATATGCCGACGGCTTTTCTATGCCGACGGCCATCCGGGCTATGCCGACGTATATGTTGCCGACGGCCCTATGCCGACGAGGGCCGTCGGCATACGTCTGTCCCGACGGGACTCAGGGCTATGCCGACGGCCCTGGCCGTCGGCATAGGGGGCGATTCTGGTAGTGGTTCGTCGTCCACCTCCAGCTTCAAGGGTATAATTCGAAAGACGTTTTATCTGTCGTAGTTGATCCGGTAGTATTCGGTAACATATTTCGATGTGAAATATATTAGGTGTGCACCTGAGATATAAGTGGGAACCCAGAAACAGGAAACGTTGGGAGTGAGAAAATGAGGGCATGCACCTATCGGCTTATGGGAAGCCATTTAGTACTAATCGGCTCACAATTGGCTTAGGGGAAGCCTATTAGTCCCAATCAGCCTCCTTATAGCCGATAGGAAGCTAAACGGCTGCCACCTGGCCAACTATGTATTTTTTTAAAAATTAATCAACGTATTATTTCTATAAATCAATAAAAAACTGTATTATTAAAAAAGTTAGCTATTATTAGACGGGCTTAATAATGTGAGTGTTGCTAAATAAGATAAGTTGTACATGTATTTAGAGCGGTGTTCCCACGGCGTGTGATGATGGGAGTATGGTACATTGACAACAATTTGCCAAAAGATGGAAAACTATTTTTAGAGTGCTTTTAGTGAAAATGCCTAAGCCCGACTTTAAATTAATAAAGCCAACTGGAAAACAAGTATCGACATAGAGTATCAATCCCGAGATAGAAATAAACCAACATAGAGTATCGACACGACCACAACCGGCCAATCAGGGCACGCAGGCCGAAACAGGAACAAAAAGAAGACCACACAAACACCAGCAAGGAACAGAAGCTACTGCGACGAGGCTTGGTCACCGTCCAAAATGGTAAACGCCGAGGCACGCATACGGGAGATGAGAGATCCACAGCCGCCTTGTCGCCATCCTCAACCAGATATTTCCACTGCTGCAAAAATATTGAAAGTTTGAAAATAACGTCAACCGCCTTGTTCCAGAACACGTGCTCGTACACAGGGTCCAACACATGGCCGAGAATCCAAACCAAAACAGCCTCCTAGACTGGCCAGACCGGGAGGCAACGAGCATTCTCAGCTCAACGAAATAAGAGGGAGCCAAAGACACTCCCATCCAATCTTTGAAACAGCTCCAAAACAGCAAGGCGCAGTGAAATAGAATATATGACCCGTATCATCGAGATGACCACACAGGGGACAGGGCATACAATTCAGTGCCAGGGCCATTCCTCTTCTTAATCTGGTCCTCCACGGGGAGCCGACCCCTAAGAGCCTACCACATGAAAATCTTGACCTTTGGAGGCACCCTCGCCACCCAAATGGGCTTGAACTTAGGAATCATAGGGCCCCTGGAAACAACACGATAACAAGGCTTAACGAAAAAACTACCAGAGGAAGAGTGGGTCCTAGAGACCCCATCTTGAACCTCCGAGGGCACATGGAGGAGAGCAACAAGGCGATGCCAATCCTCCATCTCTATGGGAGACAAAACCCGACAGAAGCCGAAGTCGCAACCTCTGGTGGCAAGTTGAGCGATGGAGGCCGCGGGGGACGAAATAGGAAAGGACACAGCCAGGGGGCCCTCCCCGGTCCAACAGTCAAGCCAGAACCTAACAACCACATCATTACCAGCCGAGAACTTAACCAAGGATGTAAAGTCATAGCGCACATTAAGAAATTGACGCCAGAACTAAGACACTGAGACACCACTCGAGGGGTTACACATGAGGGATGGGGGGGGGGGGTGAAGAAATTATTAAGCTTCTGTCACTCTAGCAACCCATCATCTAATAACTACTCCATAATGCATTCCATTAGGCCCAAAGATGGTGAAGTGCGATGTAGTGAACATTCACATGACACCACTAAGGGAATTACAACATACATATCATCAAAATATCGAACACATATCAAGTTCACATGATTACTTGCAACATGATTTCTCCCGTGACCTCAAGAACAAAAGTAACTACTCACAAATGATAATCATGCTCAATATCAGAGGGATATTAAATATCATAATGGATCTGAACATATAATCTTCCACCAAATAAACCATATATTAATCAACTACAAGATGTAATCAATACTACTAGTCACCCACAGGTACCAATCTGTGGTTCAGGTACAAAGATTGAACACAAGAGATGAACTAGGGTTTGAGAGGAAATGGTGATGTTGAAGATGTTGATGAATATTGGCCTCCCAAAGATGAGAGGGCTATTGGTGATGATGGTGGCTTCGATTTCCCCCTCCCCCAGCGGAATCGTTCCACGGGAGGGCAAAAGTGCTCCTGCCCATGTTCCCCTCGAGACGGCAGCATTCCATCCCAAAAGTTCTCTCTTCATTTTTTCTAGGTCAAAAGACCTTATATACTAGAAGATGGGCACCGGAGGTGGGCCAGGCTGGCCACAACCCACCAGGGCGCGCCTGGGGAGCCTAGTGCGCCCTGGTGTCTAGTGGTCACCAGGTGGCCCCCTCCGGTAGTTATTTGCTCCAGTATTTTTCATATATTCCAAAACAATTCTACGTAAAGTTTCAGCTCATTTGGGGATGTGTAGAATAGGTGTCTTGACGTAGCTTTTTCAGGTCCAGAATTTTAGCTGCTGGTATTCTCCCTCTTTGTGTTAATCTTGCATATTATGAAATAAAGCATTATTATGCATAAAAACATCATACAAAACAGTAAGAAAACATGATGCAAAATGGACGTATCAACTCCCCCAAGCTTAGACCTTGCTTGTCCTCAAATGAAAGCCGATATTGAAAATCATGTCCACATGTTTAGATAGAGAGAGAGGTGGCGATAAAAACAAAATTCAGACATAGTAGCATCATGCTTATTATTATAACATCAATAAATTCTATAATGAAGCTTTATTATATAAATTTTATCATATAACTTCTCATGAACAAGTAACAATTCATCACAACATCGAGTAGAAGTGTGGGGAGCCCGACTTAGAAGTCGAGATCACCGAATGCACGTGTACAGTGATCCCAGAGATCAATGCTCACTGAACACACAGAAGCTGAAATAACAAGAGTCTTACATCCATACAAATAGTCTTACACGAATTAAGGCCATTATGGCCAAGTCTTACATAGATAGAGCCTCACGGGCTGAATAGCAAATAACTCAAATAGCGGAAGTCTTCGATAACGGGTAGAACCCATGCCATCTGCCTTAACCCTACAGGCATTCTGACTGGGATAGCGTCCTAGTTCGCATGATCGTCTCCAAAGAACTCTTCCTCATATTCCTGTTCTTCCATGCCTGGCCAATTTAAATAACCAGTGGCAAGCCAATGAGTACTTTGAATGTACTCGCAAGCAACCCATGATGTGGTTCAAAGTAACAATGCAATTGAACGGTAATGAACAATCTAGCAAGGGCTAGAATAAACATTCTACTATCAAGTTTATGCATCAATAACCTCGCGTAACCTCGAAGACAGGTTACCGATATCAACATGAATAAGATTCAACTCATCGAGTCAAGTCACCACCTTGACTCATCACACAAATACCAACACCGATGAAGTAAAAGTCTGGACATAGTTTAAGTAGCACCACCCAACTGTCCATGACCGCGGACACGGCTATTCGAATAGTTTTACACTCTGCAGAGGTTGCGCACTTTACCCACAAGATCCGGGGAACTTCCGTGTCATCCACGACCCGCGGTACCTCAAGTACCCGGGGTAAGCACCCGGTCATTACCTTTCCTTAGACGACACTAACATAGAGTCCACTCGTTGGTACACGGCCCTCGGGTACAAACAATAGATCACGGGACTTGCCCTAATTTCAATGTTCACGCGTACCCGAAGGGACCAACGGTGTGTCCGGTGCCCTGTGAAAACAGTCATGGTCGTCTATCCAAGCACGACCCCATCCCGGAAAAGACCTCAAGTCTTCCCGTCACTAGTAATGCGGGCACCATGCTAGTATCGACCTAAGTAATCAATAAAGCCCCGTCCCATAAGGGGTAGTGTGGTTGCACATGTTTGGTTGGGACGGTAGTCACACATAAATCTAATCCATCATTTCACCATGCTCATGATTTTACCGGCACATCACTTCTTTCTCAAGTGATGACCTAACACATCATCACCCTCGGGCATTAGGGACACCCGATGGGTTCATGCAAATGCTTTCACTACGAAGGTTCAAATCACACGTGCATCATTTAAGCATCATGACCAACTATTTGCATGTCATCTAGCACATAGTAAGATCACCAATAAAGCATGCATCATGTGGTGGTTCATCTAGGTCACCATTGTAACCCTATCATCATGCTTCGGAAACAAACGGGTTCCGAGAACAAGTGTATCATGGTCAAAGGGCTGCTTGCCTGGATTGGCTTGGTCTTCAAAGTCTTCAAATCCTTCTCCTTCTTCTTCCACAGCAACTTCGTCAAATACGGGATCTATACGTCGCATAATAACCACGGGAAAATAAGAATACAAACAAAATAGAAAAATCAAAGTGCTCAGAAAAATGTCAACTCATTTTTGTAAAATACTAGAGGGATTACTAAGGTGGGGAAAAAATCTTAGTTGGAGTTTTGGAGTAACAGAATGGAATATATTGATTTTAGAACAGGGGTTTTACTGCTCAAATTTGAATTTAAATTTGAACAAAACAGAAAAGTTTCATGGATTTGAGTGAAAGTGGTACCATTAAATAGGTTGGAATATTACAAGATTTTAGGAGTTGGAATTATTTTATTTGGACCATTATTCTTTTCTGTAGAAATGTTTGAATTAATACAGAAAAGAAAAAGGAGAAAAAGACCTGTGCAACTGGGCCAGAGAGGCCACAGTGCACGGCCCAGAGCGGTCCAGCCCAGTCGCACGGGTGCCTGCGCGCGCACGTCAGGTTTTTGAACCTGACGGGCGGGGCCCGTGGGTCAGTGGCAGAGAGGAGGGGGAGAGAGGTGTGGGGATGACAGGCGGGGCCCGCCTGTCATCTCCAACCTTGCGGCCACGGCGACGGCGAGCTCACCGGCGAGGTTTCCGGCCACGGCGACGGCAACGGAGGCCAGGAATGGACTCAGCGTCGAGTGGCGGTTGCAGTGGTGGTGGTGCGGCACGCCGGGGAGGTCAGGTTCGTCGGCGGCGAGGTGGGACGGCGGAAGCTCGTCGGAGGGTCGTTGCTCCGGTCGTTTCCGACTGCAAACGGAGGGGGAAACAGAGGGGAAATGGTCAGTGGAGCACGGCGGTTCTAGATCGGGCGAAAGGAAGGGCAGGGGTGGCTCGTACTGCGGGATCACCGGCGGCCCGACGCGGCGGAGCTCCGGTCGATCCCGAGCACTGGGACTTCCTGGGGAGGAGTGGATGGTGCTGGGGGAGTCAGTGGAGTGAGGTGAGGTTGCTGATGCTGCTAGAGAGGCTCGGGAGGGGCTATATATAGGAGGTCGACGGAGGCCAGTGGTCCAGTGCGCCGGCGAGCTCCGGCTCGAGGCTACAGCGCACGGGAGGCCAAGGGGATGAGTCCACGGAGTTCCTGGACGAGCTCCACGTCCAGTAGAGGTGAGAGGAGGAGCGGGGGAGCTTCTGGAGCGTGCGCGCGTGCGAGGCAGAGGAGTGGCCGTTGCGGGCGGCCGGTGCGCGTGCGATGACGACCACTGGAGGGCGCAGGAGGAGGAGGGACAGCGCCGGGGAGGTTGCGGACGTCGAGAGGCCTCGACTGGCGCGAAGGGGAGGCCCGAGGCTGTCGGGGGAAGCTGATTGGCTGGAGCCACCATGCGGAGGTGCACTGTAGCGCGCTCCAGAGCATGCGTATTGCTGGCATCATCGCGCTCTCGCTGTTCTGGTCAAAACCAACGTGTCCAAGAGTGTCTAGAAGGTTGAGGGAGGAGTAAAGAAATGGCCTGCGGCCTTGGATGCCCTGGAGATGCTGAGAGAGAGGGAGGATGCTGGTGACTTGGTGAAAACCTGCTGTCCAGCAAGGTAAAGCAGGGTTCTCACCCCTCAATCATGGAGCTGGGGTGCTGGGGAAGTTACTGGAGGTAGCTAGTAACTCAATGATCATGTGGTAAAAAGTTGAGGCCATGGAGAAGAGTAAAAGTGATCAAGATGAGGGTTTTAGTAAAAAGCCAGAAGGTGTTTGATCAGTGTTTGGTCAAGTAAATGACCTCCACTTGACATGGCACTTAACAGGGTTGTATAACATGTGAAAATAGGGTGCTTCACCAAATTTGGGCTCATTTGAAGAAACTAGCCAATGCAACTTTGGTGAACCCTAGAAATCAACAGAAACAGCTTCATCTTGTTTGAGTCAAGCTAATCATCTCCCCTTGATGTATCACTTGGTGTAGCATCATTATTTGGGGTATTGATCATGCCCACAAAGTTTGAAGCCCCACATAAAAAGTTGGTAATGTAAAGTTGTTCAAATTTGCATTTGAACAGAAAGGGTTTTGAGGTGATCTGATCAAGTTGCTCTATTCCAATTCTTGTGCCATTTGGTCTAGATGCCTTATTAGGCCATTCTAGCATGTGCACCAAGTTTGAGAGCATTTGGACAAGTTTGGCAATGTAAAGTTGCTCAAACTTCAAATATGGACAAAATGGTTATGAAGGGGTTTGAGGGTGTTTTCTTGCTTCCCAAGGCATGGGACTTGGCAAGATCATCAAATATGTCATATATGACATGATAGAATTTCCCTGGAATTTTTGGAGAATATTTCCTTTGTAAATATTTCAAAAGCTTGAAATATCCAGAAAGGGTTTTAGAGGGTTTAGCCCATTATTTTGAACATGACCAAGTGTTGAAACTCTTATATATGGACAATATATGTCCTCTGAGTCTCTCTGAATTTTGGCAAATATTTTTGAAATAGTTAAATAATTTTCCCCTATTAAAGACCATTTCTGGCCTTAAGAAAAAGCTTTCAAATAAAATAGGAAAATAACTTTTAAAATTATAGCTTTGTGGTTTCTGGAAGTCCTATGACTATTAGGTCTCAAATAAACCTTTTGAAATAATTTTCTCACCCTAAATCAAGTACTTGCAGTGCAAATCTCAATTCAGGGGTTTTTGGAAAACTAAATTTATAAAAATACCTTTTGGCCAAATTAATTTTGTAAGAAAATACTATACTGTTATATAACACTTGGCATGATCATTGGGCAGAAGTTTTGGGTATGGAGATGAATTCTACAAGAGGTCATAGTTGACTTTAATGAGCACAAGAAAAAGCACATGAAGAAAACTCAATTCCAAATAAAAGCCAAATGATGCTAAAAAAATTTGCTGGTCCAAATTTTCATGCTTCGAAGATACAAATAACATGTTACAAAATGCAGGGTGTGACAAGAAGGCATAAACTCTATTGAAAACCAACAAACTATGTTCTCAGTCAACTTTGCAACTACAATTCATTATATTTTCAGCAAGGTTCACGTATCGGAGCCTTTTGGCAATTCCACATACTCAAACATCTTTTAATCTTCTATGATTCCTAACACTCACATCATACCCATGAGCAAAAAGTTTCGACCAACAAATAGAAAGCTAGGGGCTTATATTTCGCCTCCCAACTTATTCACCTCAAGGGTGATGTCAACAATAATAACTCATGCTCACTCATATCCAACTCGATATATGTGCCTAGATCTTTCCTCACCACATGATGCTTGCAAAAGAGAAAATTAAAAGGAATAGGGAAGAATACTTTGACTCTTGCATGAAAGTAAATACATAAAAAATAAAAGATAGGCCCTTCGCAGAGGGAAGCAGAGGTTGTCATGTGCTTTTCGGTTTGTATGCCCAATCCCTTAATGCAAAAGAACATCACGTTATATTGTCCCTTATGATGGCAACCTTTATTATGTAGTCTGTCGCCTTTATTACTTTACAATCACCAGTTCGTACAATGCTCAATTTTCTCTTACATTAATGATCAAACACATTTAGAAGCAATTTTTATTGCCTTATTTCACCGATGAAAACTTACTTGAAGGATCTTACTCAATCCATAGGTAGGTATGGTGGACTCTCAAAACATGAGTTGGGTTTAGGGTTTTTGAATGAACAAGTAGTATCTCTACTTAGTGCGGAGTTTTGGCTAGAAAAGATATTGAGCAAGCATCACATGTTGAAGGATCTATGACAATATAACTTCTTTGTGAATATGAACGAACATAACTCATTACGTTGTCTTCCTTGTCCAACGTCAACAATTTTGACATATAATAATTAATGGGGGCTCACAATCATTAAAGATGTTCAAGATTGTGTATTTCCATGCGAATCTTCTCTTCCCTTATTAATTCTTTCATCAGTTGCATCATTGACCAACGCTATGTTTGTCAATCTCCAACAAAGTTTATCACTTATACTTTTCCTTATGTGATGTCATTACTTACCATAAGATTAGCATATGATCTTTTTCATTTTATTTTTATTTGATTGCGACAAGAAAGTAAAGAAGCAAAAAGCTCAAACGAAACTTTATTATATAAAACTCACTAGATTACATAGATAGATAGATCACAAAACTAACACCGGAAATAGATTATACTAAACTTTTATTCAACTAAATCACGAGATAACTAAGGATCGAGCTAAGATAGATAAAGGTAAATAGAAGTGATGGTGATACAATACCGGGGCATCACGCCCAAGCTTGGCAGAAGCCAAGGGGACACTACTAGGGAAAAGCCTAGCAGTAGCGTGGGGTTTAGGTGTATCAGTAGCGCGGGTGCCCGCGCTACTGATACGGCGCTACAGCTAACCTATACCAGTAGCACGCTTTAACATGCGCTACTGCTATACCTGGTTTGCAGCTGCATTGTTTACTCGAGAGCGCTACTGCTAATAGCTGCAGCGCTGTGATGTAGACCGCGCTACTGGTAGGAGCGCGCTACTGCTAACTTCGTTTCCCTCGCTGCTGCTAGTTCTATTTGTTTCTGATAATTTTTTGCATATTTGTTTTTAATTCAATAGGCTTTATAATATACATACAAATAGTCTCATCAAATCATGTCGTCATCATAATCATCATCCAATAGAAAGTGATCCATCTAAACAATGATAATCATCTCAAATATAGCGATACAAGTCTCGAATACTTGCAACTACATCGTCATCCTTCTAAACATTAATATACACGAGAGAACCTAAAATAACTACTGGTTGTCGTATACTCCTGGGCCCGACACTCCGTCCACTTGTCATATATACTCCCGTCGTAGCACCTATTCACCATCAATTATCTATGCATTTGCATCGTCACATGAGTCAATGATATGCAACATATATAGTTGAGCAACAAAAAGAGACACACTTTGCAAAAATAGAAGCAACATATCATAAGCATAAATAACAAAGTTCATCGTACCCAAAATGCCCTAACTAGAGTTATCTTCGCTAGTTGAGGAGGACGGTTTAATTACATCACAAACAAAGTTTCGTTGTGCATAACTCAAAGTTTTGTCATAGAGAAAGTATGGACTAAATGGACACATTGTCATATATCGTCAATCACTCGATCAGGTCATGCCAACCTTCCAAATCTGGGAGATGGTCCCCGAGCGCTGTGAAAGGCTTCAGGTCGAGACGCTGAGCGGCTACGCGTGTTCAGACGCCTTCCCGCGACATTTGCCCTTCTTTGTAGAACAACCCTGTTTTTTTGAGGACCTTCTTCATGATGACTTGGGTAAGTTCACGCTGGATGTGAGTTTTTCTTGAGCGATGTTTAGCCCAGGTATTAATTTCTCTCCTCAGAAAAATAATGAAAACATCGCTGCAACTATTAACTAGGCGGGCTGTGGCCCGTCAAGCCCAGGCCAGATATCCAGCCCAGATATTAAATTTTTTCAAGCTGAAAATGGCTAGCCAGCTATACTATTTTTTAGGAATACCCAGGCAAGGTCAAGTTGTTATTCTCCGCCCCGCTGGGCTGCAAATCTTTCCTAGGAGGGATGCATTAGGCTTAACAAGAAAATGGGCTTTAAGAAATAATAAATGGGATGCAATTATAAAAACTGGACAGTAACTATAAAAAATGCACCAAATACGTAATTACTTTATAAAATATTTTTTTTGGATATTGAAAATTTTAATTTCATTAATTGTTGCGAGTGCAATGTTTTGTTGGATTTTTACGTAATATAAATTTATATTGAAATTGTATTTAATCTGACTAGAAATTTCGGGAGAAAAATATTTCGGATCCCATCCAAATGTGGGAATTTTTATTGAATTATGTTTTGAATGGTTGGTTGAAATGGGCTGTACTTTTAACAAACTGTAAATGGGTTGTAGTAAATTCCATTAGAATTCAAAAATTGGCTGCACATTCTTACAAATCTCAAATGGGCTATAAGTTCTCTGCCATACACTTGTGGCCTTACTAAGTTGATGCGTCCCCTAAAAAAAAAGAGTTGACACGTATGCAAGACTTTGTCAACTTATAGTCAACACACGGTTCTAACAGCAGTGGCCGTTGGACATCCATCCAACGGATGTCGTGCTTCTTCTTCAATCTCGGATATTCCAGCTTCACCCGCCCAAAAAATGATTCCTCCCCCTGACATCTAGGGCGCACCGTTTCGGAAGCTGACATGTGGGCCTACTAAGTTGACGCGTACCAAGGGCTTTGTCAACTTAGTCAATATAAACGATTCTAGCTTGAGTGACCGTACGATGACCATCCAACAGTCGTCGTGCTTCTTCAACTTCTGGTCTTCTTGCTCCAGCCGCACAAAGCAGCGTCGGTCGTGCCGCCTGCTCCTGCCTCCCGTGGCCGGCGGTGCTGCCGTGCAGGCCTCACCGCCCCCTACTACTCCCACCAGTGGCCAGGCCATCCCTCTACTCACCCACACCCCCTGTTATTCCGTGGTGATGACAGCCTCACACCGCAACCGAACCAGTGAACCCTCGTACTCCTCTCCGCGCGGGCTTCCACTGCCGCGTCTTCCCCGGCTCTGCGTCATCCCCTTCCTAGGCCTCGTCGTCGTCCACCACCCTGGTGCTCTCGGCGCGGCGTGGTCAATGTGGTCAAGGAACGGCTTCCATCGGACATAGACTGTACGTGGACAGGCTGACAGCTGGTTCCATGGCAGCAGCAAGGTAATGCCTCCTTATTAGGCGGAAAATAATGATTCCTCCACCTGAGAGCATGGACCCACCGGACGGGCCACCGTATTTCACGAAAAAAATGTTTCCCCCCTGACTGCTGGGACCCACTGGACGGGCCACCGTATTGCGCGAAAAAAACATTCCCCCCGTTGTCAGCTCGGACCCACAGGAAGTGCCTCCTTATTACGCACAAAAAATTGAATACTCCCCCTGCTAGTTGGGACCCACCTTGGTGGGAGGCTGACTTGTGGGCCTACTAAGTTGATGGGGACGAAGTGCTTTGTCAACTTAGTCAATATGAATAATTCTAGCTCCAGTGAGCGGACGATGTCCATCCAACGGCCGTAGTGCTTCTTCAACCTCTGGTATTGTTGCTCCAGCCACCCAAAGCAGCGTCGGTCGTGCCGCATGCTCCTGCCTCTCGTGGCCGGCTATGCCGCCGCGGACGCCTCACCGCCCCCTACTATTCCCACCGCTGGCCAGGCCATGCCTCTACTCATCCACACCCCCTGTTATTCTGCGGCAACGACATCCTCACACCGCAGTGAACAAGTGAACCCTCGTACTCCTGTACGCGTGGGCATCCACTGCCGCGTCTTCCCTGGCTCCACGTCGTCCCCTTCCCAGGCCTCGCCGTCGTCCACTGCCCTGGTGCTCTCGGCGCGGCGTGGTGAACATGGTCAAGGAACAACTTCCATCGGACGTGGACTGCACCTGGAGAGGCTGACAGCTGGGTGCACGACGGCAGCTAGGAAGTGCCTCCTTATTACACAGAAAATAATGATTCCTCGACTTGACAGCAGGGACCCACCGGACGGGCCATCGTATTTCATGAAAAAAGTGTTTCCCCCGTGACTGCTGGGACCCACTGGACGGGCCACCGTATTGCACGAAAAAAACGTCCCCCCCCCCCGCTGTCAGCTCGGACCCACCGGAAGTGCCTAATTATTACGCACCAAAAAATGAGTACTCCCCCTACTGGTTGGGACCCACCTTGGTGGGAGGCTGACTTGTGGGCCTACTAAGTTGACGGGGACGGAGTGCTTTGTAAACTTAGTCAATATGAACAGTTCTAGCTCCAGTGACCGTACAATGTCCATCCAACGGCCGTAGTGCTTCTTCAACCTCTGGTCTTGTTGCTCCAGCCGCTCAAAGCAGCGCCGGTCGTGCCGCATGCTCCTGCCTCCCGTGGCCGGCTGTGCTGCTGCGGAGGCCTCACCGCCACCTACTATTCCCACAGCTGGCCAGGCCATCCCTCTACTCCCCCATACCCCCTGTTATTCTACGGCAACGGCAGCCTCACACCGCAGCGAACCAGTGAACCCTCGTACTCCTCTACGCGTGGGCATCCACTGCCGCGTCTTCCCCGGCTCCGCCTCGTCCCCTT
This sequence comes from Secale cereale, assembly GCA_902687465.1. Taxonomy (NCBI): domain Eukaryota; kingdom Viridiplantae; phylum Streptophyta; class Magnoliopsida; order Poales; family Poaceae; genus Secale; species Secale cereale. Next base: position 656,100,131 of record LR738712.1, read on the forward strand.
CCTAGGCCTCGCCGTTGTCCACCGCCCTGGTGCTCTCGGCGCAGCGTGGTCAACATGGTCAAGGAACGGCTTCCATCGGACCTGGACTGTACGTGGAGAGACTTATAGCTGGGTCCACGACGGCAACAAGGAAGTGCCTCCTTATTACGCGGAAAATAATGATTCCTCCACCTGACAGCAGGGACCCACCGGATGGGCCACCATATTTCGTGAAAAAAACGTTTCCCCCCTGACTGCTAGGACCCACCGGACGGGCCACCGTATTGCACAAAAAAAAAAACGTTCCCCCCGTTGTCAGCTCGGACCCATCGGAAGTGCCTCCTTATTATGCACAAAAGAATGAATACTCCCCCTGTTGGTTGGGACCCACCTGGGTGGGAGGCTGACTTGTGGGCCTACTAAGTTGACGGGGTCGGAGTGCTTTGTCAACTTAGTCAATATGAACGATTCTAGCTCCAATGACCGTACGATATCCATCCAACGGCCGGAGTGCTTCTTCAACCTTTGGTCTTGTTGCTCCAGCCGCCCAAAGCAGCGACGGTCGTGCCGCATGCTCCTGCCTCCCGTGGCGGGCTGTGCTGCCGCGGAGGCCTCCCCGCCACCTACTATTCCCAACGCCGGCCAGACCATCCCTCTACTCACCACACCACCTGTTATTCTGCGACAACGGCAGCCTCACACCGCAGCGAACCAGTGAACCCTCGTGCTCCTCTACGCGTGGGCATCCACTGCCGCGTCTGCCCCGGCTCTGTATCCTCCCCTTCCTAGGCCTGGCCGTCGTCCACAGCCCTGGTGCTCTCGATGCAGCGTGGTCAACGTGGGCAAGGAAAGGCTTCCATCGGACGTGGACTGTACATGGAGAGGCTGACAGCTAGGTCCACGACGGCAGCAAGGAACTGACTCCTTATTACGCGGAAAATAATGATTCCTCGACCTAACAGCAGGGACCCACCGGATGGGCCACCGTAATTCGTGAAAAAACGTTTCCCCACTGACTACTGGGACCCACCGGATAGGCCACCGTATTGCGTGAAAAAAATGTTCCCCCCGCTGTCAGCTCGGACCCACCGGAAGTGCCTCCTTATTACGCAAAAAAATGAATACTCCCCCTGCTGGTTGGGACCCACCTTGGTGGGAGGCTGACTTGTGGGCCTACTAAGTTGACGGGGACGGAGTGCTTTGTCAACTGAGTCAATATGAACGATGCTAGCTCGAGTGACCGTACGATGTCCATCCAACGGCCGTAGTGCTTCTTCAACCTCTGGTCTTGTTGCTCCAGCCGCACAAAGCAGCGCCGGTCGTGCCGCATGCTCCTACCTCCCGTGGCCGGCTGTGCTGTCTTGGAGGCCTCATCGCCCCCTACTATTGCCACCGCTGGCCAGGCCATCCCTCTACTCACCCACACCCCCTGTTATTCTGCGACGACGACAGCCTCACATCGTAGCGAACCAGTGAACCCTCGTACCGCTCTACGCGTGGGCATCCACTACCGCGTCCTCCCTGGCTCTGCGTCGTCCCCTTCCTAGGCCTCGCCGTCGTCCACCGCCCTGGCGCTCTCGGCACGGCGTGGTTAACGTGGGCAAGGAACGGCTTCCATCGGACGTGGACTGTAGGTGGAGAGGCTGACAGCTGGGTCCACGACGACAGCAAGGAACTGCCTCCTTATTACGCGGAAAATAATGATTCCTCCACCATACAGCACGGACCCACCGGACGGGCCACCGTATTTCACGAAAAAAATGTTTCCGGCTGACTGCTGGGACCCACCAGCTACATCTTCGCACGCAAGGAAGTGCGTCCAGGAAAAAAAACGATTCGCCCCCCTGACTGCTGGGACCCACCAGCTACATCTTCGCACGCAAGGAAGTGTCTGACAGTCGGGACCCACCTGGTCGAAGCGTATGTAGCGTTGTCATTCTGGTCGCGAACGTGTACGTACATACTGGTCAATGTAGAGGCGCCACGTGTCATGGTAAGGAGCGCACGTAGCATGTACACGTACGTACAGCGGCCAGTGTGCAAGAAAGAAAATACGGCCACGTACGTACATATGGGGCAGGGTCTCGAATGCCTACCCGTGCATACGTACGGCCAGGGCTCGTGTACATGGCTGGGTAGGAACAGAGAAACATCGTCGTCGTCATGTTCATGGGGAGCCAACCAGATGGGTCGAAATGGAATGCATCGTCGTGTTCATCGGGAGGGCTTGGGCAGAACAACCGATGGAAATGAGGCCTGGCGTACTGCAGAATGGAGGAAACGGCCTTGTGTTTGACCGGCCACGGTCGAAACGGGATCCTATTCATCGGGAGGGGTGTGGCGTACCGCAAAATGGAGGAAACAGACCTCCTACGGTCGAAACGGGGGTCCTGTTGATCGGGAGGGGTGTGGCGTACTGCAAAACGGAGGAAACGGACTTGTGTTGGAGCGCTACGGTCGAAACGGGGGACCTGTTCATCGGGAGGGGTGTGGCGTACCGCAAAACGGGACTCCATGGGAAACTGTTCATCTCCACTGTCGACCCCTCCAGCCTCCACGGGCTACTGTTCATCCACCGTCGACCTCCTCGAGCCTCCACCTGCCACTGTTCATCCATAGGCTCCTGTTCATCCAGCCTCCACCGCACGCTACTCCACCGGCTACTGTTCAGCCAGCCCTCTCCATGGGCTCCTGTTCAACCACCCCTCCACGTGCTACTGTTCATCCAACCCTCCATCATCTACTGTTCATCCTGCCCTCCACGGAGTGGTCCTGTTCATCTAGCCCTCCACGGGGTCCTGTTCGTCCAGCCCCAACTGGCTCGATCGATCGGGGTCCTGTTCATCCAGAGGCAACACCACGGGGTTCTGCTCATCCACCCCCACTGGGAACTGTTGATCCAACCCCCAGCAACGCTCACTGTTCATCCAGAGGAAGCATCGATCGGCTTCAGTTAGCAGCAGTAGCGAAGGAATCGCTCGATCAGGTTCAGTTAACAGCCATCGATTGGTCGCTCGGGTTCAGTAACACGTAGCCTATAGTGCAATCGCTCGGGTTCAGTTAGAGCCCAACGCCTCGCTCGGGTTCAGTTAGAGCCCAACGCCTCGCACCCACGCACGTGCGTGTACGAGAGAAACGTGCGTCACTCGGCCCCGACCACCCATCGTAACCGGGAACACCCTGATAGTTTCCTCGCCCTCGCTTCTACCATGGTTTTATCCGTCATGGACGGCCCAAAGAATGTCATGCAGCTGCCTCTCCGGCCCGCCCAGGACGAAAAGCCCACTTTCTGTCATGATTTTTTTTGTCATAGAATTAGGACCCAACTACATCTATGACAGAAAAAAAAATCCGTTCAGCCCAAAATGTCATGGATGTGTCTTTTTTTTGTAGTGTTATGAACTTAATACTCTAGATGCATGCAAGATAGCAGTCGATGTGTGGAGTAATAGTAGTAGATGCAGAATCATTTCGATCTACTTGTCACGGACGTGATGCGTATATACATGATCATGCCTAGATATTCTCATAACTATGTGCTTTTCTATCAATTGCTCGACAGTAATTTGTTCACCCACCATAAAATATGCTATCTTGAGAGAAGCCACTAGTGAAACCTATGGCCCCCGGGTCTATTTTCCATCATATTAGTTTCCCGTCAACTTGCCAATTTCTGTTGCCGTAGTTTATTTTGCAATCTTTACTTTTCAATCTATAAAACAAAAATACCAAAAATATTTATCTTATTATCTCTATCAGATCTCACTTTTGCAAGTGGTCGTGAAGGGATTGACAACCCCTTTATCGCGTTGGTTGCAAGGTTTTCTTAATTGTTTATGCAGGTACTAGGGATTTGTGCGTAGTCTCCTACTGGATTGATACCGTGGTTCTCAAAACTGAGGGAAATACTTATGCTACTTTGCTGTATCACCCTTTCCTCTTCAAGAGAAAACCAATGCATGCTCAAGAGGTAGCACTGAGCCACCAAATCCAAGTCGCCAAACCACCTGACCCGGCTTAAATTCATCTCCTTGGCCATCTGAAGGCCATATGGAGCAGCGCATCATATTCAGTCGCATTGTTAGTACAGGGAAACATCAAACTTAAAACATAACAAAATTTATCACCTCGTGGGGAAGTAAAGATAACTCCAGCCCTCGAGCCTTCTAATTGCCTGGACCCCATCAAAGTTAATAGTCCAATATGTGTTATCCGGCCTCTCCTCAGGCATCTGCAACTCCGCCAGTCATTGATGAAATCCACAAGAGCATGAGATTTGATAGATGTCATTGGCACACACTTCAAACCATGGGGTCCGAGCTCATCTGAATAATATCCCCCAAAGGGGTAGAACTGACCACTGTGATGGGATGGCCAAGAAAATAGTGCTTCAGCTTACGAATGGCCATTAACACCCCATATAACAGTTTCTGCCAATGTGGCTATCGCTGTTTAGACTCAATTAACACCTCACTGACATAATAAGCCGGCCTTTGGACCGAGTACTCCTTACCCGTCTCCTTACGTTCCACTACAATCGTCACACTCACAGCTCTGATGTTCGCCGGCACTTATAAAAGCAAGGGTTCTTTCTCAATGGGAGCCGCAAGGATGGATGGCTTAGCTAGCTGCTTTTTGATTGCCTCAAACACCTCCTTAGCCGTGTAACTCCAAACAAAATGGTCTATTTTCTTCATCATCTGGTATAAAGGGATTGCCTTCTCTCCCAGGCGGCTTATGAACCGTCTTAAATCTGCAATACGATCCGCCAAGCGTTGAACGTCATAACACACGTCGGCTTAGCCAATGAGGTGATAGCCTTAATTTTCTCCGGGTTAGATTTAATGCCTCTCTTTAAAACCAGGAAACCCGAGATCTTGCCTGCAGGCACAACAAAAACACACTTGGTCGGTTTAAGCATCATTTTATGGACCTATAGATTATCAAAGGTCTCTTTTAAATCATCCAACATAGTCTCTTTCTTCCTGGATTTAACAACAATATCATCCACATAAGCATGCATATTGCATCCAATCTGGTTATGGAAACAATTTTGGACGCAACGTTGATAATTCGCCTGGGCACTCTTGAGCCCAAAAGGCATAGATACATAGCACAAAGCCCAAAAGGTATAATAAAATCCGTCTTCTCTTGGTCTTTAACTGCCATCTTAATCTGATGATAACCAGAATAGGCATCCAGGAAGCTCAAACCCTCCCAACCCGCATATATGATCTGATCAATGCGGGGAAGAGCAAAAGGATCAGCTGGACAGGCTGTATTGAGGTCTGTATAATCCACACACATTTGTTAAGTGCCAGTTTTCGTAAGTACTAGTGATACGTCCAAAACGTATCTATAATTTCTGCTTGCTCCATGCCTCTTTTGGGTGATATTGCTATGATATTTATACACTTCCATACACTTTTGATCATATTTGGACTAACCTATTAACTCAGTGCACCCCAGTGCCAGTTTCTGTTTTCGGCTGTTTTTGTATTTCAGGTTTTCACATTACGAGAACTGCCAGGAAAAATCCAGAAAAATTATATAAAAAATCAGCGTTCCAGAAGCTACCGTGCGC
>LR738712.1:656105703-656125070 GCA_902687465.1 Secale cereale
GGGGGGGGGGGCGCCTGGGCCCCCCGAGGCTCCGCTGATGCCCCCCTTTGGCATATATTTAAAGCATCTCCCGAAACCCTCGAGATGGGAACTCTTTTTCGCGATCTCATCTCTGTTCCGCCGCCGCCGCCGCTTCCAAGATCGGGAGCACCAGGAGAACTCTTCCCGGCACCCTGCCGGAGGGGAGGATCACCACCGGGAGCTTCTCCACCACCATGGACGCCTCCCGGATGAGTTGTGAGTAGTCTCCCTTGGACCATGGGTCCATGACCAGTAGCTATGTGATGTTCTCCTCCCGTTCTTGTGCTTCACTAATTAGTCCTCGTGAGTTGCCCTACATGATCGAGGCACATATGTAATCCTTATGCTATTGCTATGATGAGTTTGCTGGGATCCGATGGATTATGAGATTATGTTCAGATTGTGTTTGAGTAATATATTTGATTCACCTCTTTTATATTTATGTTCGTAAGTAATTCTTGCATGTTCTCCGTTGTTATTTATTGCTTTGGCCAAGTAGTAGGTAGTGACTCCAAGAGGGAACGTTATGCTTGATTGTGGGTTCATGCCCCTCGATGACTAGTTTGAGTGACAGAAACATGAGTCTAGGGGATGTGCTGTTGCCACAAGGGGGAAAACAACGGTGCTTGTGCCCGCGGGTGCAAGGATTGTTTACTTTACGCAAAGTTCTTTTAATGCAGTTGTCTGTTGCTTTGAGTTTACACTATGGGTGGGACTCGCAACTTAATACCAGCGAGATGTTCTGGATAGATATCTCAAGGTGGATGATTAGTAGTAGATGTAGATGGATTTCGTTCTACTTACCTCGGCGTACCGCCCATGCTTTGAGCCTCAACCTTTCTTGCAATGTAGTCAGCATTGGTTTGCGCACATGGTCCTGTCAATTGCCCAGCTGTAATTCGTTTACCTCACATAGCTGTTTTATCGTCTTTTGGGAGAGAGACATCACTAGTGAACATCATGAGACTCCGGTCCATATTACCATCATTGATCACATCCGCTATTTACTTTCCGCATTTTACTTACTATTGCAATTATACCTATCACTATTATCACTTGCGTTTGATCCTTTGTAAACTACAAGGCCGGAGGGATTGACAACCTCTCTGTACTCGTTGGGAGCAAAGTTATTTGTATCTGTGTGCAGGTCCACGTTGATTGCTAATATCTGGCGCCGTTAGCAGTTGACACCTTCTTGTTGAAACTGGGAGTCTCAGGGAAAACGATCCTTGGTATTGCCAAGGGAAAACTTCCGCTACACTGCATCTCAATCCTTCCACTTGGGGTAACCAACAAGGGGTGAGAAGCCACCTAGCAAAGCAATTTCTGGCGCCGTTGCCGGGGACGCCACTCTTCAGGATAGGGGAGTTGCATGCTATCTTTTACCTTTGCTTTTTAGTCTTGTTAGTTTACCTTTCAGTTTTTGATTTAGTATCTTTTATCAAAAATCACAAAAATAGTTATCTTGCTTGCTTGCTACTATGGGTTCCACCGAGAACACCAAGTTGTGTGACTTCACTAGTCACAATAACGATGAATTTATCTGCACACCTATCACTACACCTGCCACTTCAGTACCTTCATATGAAATTAAACCTGCTTCACTGAACTTAGTCATGAGAGATCAATTCTCCGGTGCTGGAGATGATGCTGCTTTACACTTAAACAACTTTGTTGAACTTTGTGATATGCAAAAGTACCGATAAGTAGACGGTAATATTGTTAAGCTTAAGCTTTTTCCTTTCTCCTTGAGAGGAGGAGCTAAAATTTGGTTTCAGTCTTTGCCTAGAAACAACATAGATTCATGGGACAAGTGCAAAGATGCTTTTATTGGAAAATACTATCCACCTGCTAAAATTATCCAACTAAGAAGTAACATAATGAATTTTAAACAATTGGATAATGAACACGTTGCCCAAGCTTGGGAACGTATGAAATCTCTTATCAAGAACTGCCCTACTCATGGTTTGAGTACTTGGATGGTTATCCAAACTTTTTATGCAGGCTTGAACTTTACCTCGTGGAACTTGTTAGATTCGGCCGCGGGAGGAACCTTTATGTCAACTACACTTGGTGCTGCCACAAAGCTTCTCGATGAGATGATGACCAACTATTCCCAATGGCACACCGAACGCGCTCCAACAGGCAGGAAGGTAAACTCTGTCGAGGAGATTTCCTCCCTAAAAGAAAAAGTTGACTTGATCATGTCTCTACTTTCGAAGCAATCTTCTGTTGATCCTCGTGATGTTCCTTTAAATTCTTTGATTTCTCAAGAACAAGTAGATGTGAACTTTATCTCTAGAAACAATTTTGATAACAATGCTTATAGGAGTAATTTTGGTAGCAATCCTAGACCGTTCCCCTCTAATTCTTATGGGAACAACAATGCTTATCTTAGCACCAGGAACTCCACTACTGAACTAGAGATTATGCTTAAAGATTTCATCACTACCCAAAAAGCTTTTAATAATAGTGTAGAAGAAAAGCTAAACAAACTAGGTGATCTCTCTTCAAAGGTAGACCATTTAGCCAATGAGGTAGAATTGCTTAAAATTAGAACTTCTCCTCTTGAGGAGAGGAAGGTCACTCCTATTAATGCTATTCAAGTGCAAATTAATGAAAATATTAGGATGATGGCTAAACTTAAAGAGAGATGGGCTAGAGAAAGGGAGGAAGAAGATAGAATTAAGAGCCTTCCTACCCACCACACTGTTGCTACTATCCAAGTTGTTGAGGATATCCAAACTCTTAGCACCCAATGCACTCCTGGTCCCGATGGACCTATTAATGGTGATGCTATGACTATAGAAACTACCAAACAAGTGAACCTAAAGGACACCACTACCACTTTACTTGATGCTAGTGACCTTGATTTTGATAATTGCACTCTTACCGAAGTTATTGATTTCCTTCACAAGATGTCTAGAGATCCCCGCACTAGCACGCTTAACCTTGCCTTCACAGAGCATATCACTAATGCTCTCATCAAAGCTAGGGAGGAGAAACTTAGAGTAGAAGCCTCCATACCTAGAAAGCTAGAAGATGGTTGGGATCCTATGATAAAAATTAAATTGAATGACTTCTCTTGCTATGCTTTATGTGATGTTGAAGCTAGTACCTCTGTTATGCCCAAAAGAATATATGATATGCTTAAATTGAAACCTTTTGATTCTTGTTCTTTTGGTGTTCGTCTCGTTGATTCTTCCATAAAGAAACCTTTGGGGAGGATCGACGATGTTCTTATCGTTGTTAGTGACAATTATGTTCTCGTTGATTTTACTATTATGGATATTGAATGTGAACCTTCGTGTCCAATTATTTTGGGACGTCCCTTTTTACGCACCGTTGGTGCTATCATTGACATGAAAGAGGGGAATATAAAATTTCAGTTTCCTCTCAAGAAAGGGATGTAACACTTCCCTCTAAAGAAGATCAAGTTACCTTTTGAGTCCGTTATACGGGCTAGCTATTCTTTTACTCTTGATAAAACTTGATCTATATGCATTATGCCTAGCTTAAAGGCATAAAAGAAAGCGCTTTTGGGAGGCAGCCCACATGAATAAAAATTTTATTTTGCTGTGTCTTGATGTTGTTTACTACTGTAGCATCATCATTGTATCTTTGCTTTTCAATTTTGTGCCAAGTATAGCCTCTGATTGCTAGAAAGTTCAAAAGTTGTGACGTGCTGTCCAGGAAACAGATTCTGTCCTTGGATAGAAAAATTCGTATAAAATCACCAGAACATCTTTTTGGTCTGAATTTTTTCGACAGCGTGCTCTATATAATTGTCTTTTGTGCGTCTGTTCTGAGTTTTTTGATTAGAGTTGCAGAAGTGCCCCGAACAAATCATTTACTACCTGCTGTTCTGTTTTTCACAGATTCTGTCCTGTTTTGCCTTTCCTTCATTTTGCAAACCTAGAGCTTGCTTTTTCTTTGCAAAATCCTTTTGGCAATCTTGAGAAACAGTAGACCTTCAAGAATATATTTATTTCCAGCAAGGTACAATTATTTTATTATGGGTACTAACCTCGCTAATCAGATTATGATGAGTTATGTATGAAGGGAGTTTTCAAGTGTGCGAGGGAAGATGATAAAAAGATCCAGGAGTGTCAAACCCTCAGGCTTGGGGATGCCCCCATGCACCCCCAAGAAATATTCAAGGAGACTCAAGCGTCTAAGCTTGGGGATGCCCCCGTTCATCCCCTTCTCCATCAACATTATCAGTTCATCCTTCGTTCCACTATATTTTAATCACTTCATGTGTTATGTGCTATGCTTGGAGCGTCTTCCTTTTAATTTTCTTTAGCTTTTCATAACGAGTCGGAACTCAGCTTTCTTTATGTGGGAGAGAAACACACTCCACTTCTACCTAGAACATAACATAGAATTTTCATGTCTATCTTTGTTGTGTGTGTTCTTTGTCTTTTAATAGCTACTATCATGTTCAGCTCTCAGTTTTCATGCTTATCTTTTTAAAGAGCTTTCGTTTAGTTGGTTGCTTGAACTCTCTTTAGTTATCATGCTTATCTTATTAAGAGAGTTTGCTTCCGTTGCATTGGTTGATATGTCTATGATAAAGATGCTACGTGCACGATGGCGCTTAGTAGTTCATGTTTTCTTATGGTTAGTCTCAAATAGCTGGGGGATTCCCAATGTGTTATTGGAGTACCAACATGATTTGTTTGCCTATGATGTGGTATGGTTTAGTAATATCTTCCTTCAAGAATTTATTTTGATTGACTTGGCGTATGCTCACGCATATTTAAGACTGTAAAGAAAGTCTGTCAAGCCTTGATGATCTTTTATTTTTGAGTAGCGATATAACTTCCATGCCTGATTCAATGTTGCTTTGTCGCTCTGCATGATTATGACCGTCATTGCTCTCTTAGTTGGTCGCTCCCAGTCTTTTGCTAACCTTCACCTGTACTAAGCGGACTGACTGCTTGTGAATCCACATCCTTTTAATCCAGTTATGCCATATGAGTCCACCATACCTTCCTACATGGTATTTACCTGCCATTCCTAACGGAGACTTGCATGTGCCATCTCGAAATTATTCAAAGAAAAAGCATTCTTATTTTGTGCCTCTGTTGTAAGTCCATGAGGAAGTAGTAGTTAATTCATGATCTTTTTAAGTTGGACAAGCTTCACCCCGGGATTGCATGTATAATGTGCAAACCCATAATACGAGAAGGAACTGGCATTGAGTGCGCCCGGCTAAAAAAGATAATATAACAGACAAACCCTCCTTCACGCTTTGTTCATGAGAAATCAGAAAACTTTGGTAGTGATAAACAAAGGAGATTAAGAGGATGTGATCGTCCTCATTCGGGAGCCGTTCCTCGAAACTTGTCCATCTAAAGAATTGATTGAGTTATCTGCTAGCATTGGTTGACGAAACATGCATGATCTAAAAATAAATTATTACCTCTGTTTTAAAACCAAGAGCTCTGGTACATGTTTTGTCTTTGTTTCCGATTACGGGTTTTCAACCTTGCCAACAAAAGCCGCGGTTCGAGAGTCTCCACCTTCTTTTTGAAGCACCAACTACTGAGAGCATGATTGTCATTCTGAGTGTAATGTGCATTGTCCCAAAGTAGCATTGTCTTTTGCATGATTGTGATATCGTTTATTCTGAAATCATTGTATCTAGTCATCACTTAAACCTTGGAGGTGCCCCTGCATTTATGTTTTGCTTCACTAAAGGGGGCAAGCTAGATATCACTTTATCATATTTGCACACCATGTTCATTACAAATCTATTTGATGTTTCAGTATCATATTGTAAAACTTTCAGTTCTTTGTGATTTTCTCATGAGGCAACTTAATTACTACAGACTCATTGTCTCAGTAAGCTTTTTTCATATGACTATGAGTAAGTCCTATATGGTTAATAGCATGTCACCACAGAAATTATTCTTGTTATCATTTACCTACTCGAGGACGAGCAGGAATTAAGCTTGGGGATGTTGATACGTCCAAAACGTATCTATAATTTCTGCTTGCTCCATGCCTCTTTTGGGTGATATTGCTATGATATTTATACACTTCCATACACTTTTGATCATATTTGGACTAACCTATTAACTCAGTGCACCCCAGTGCCAGTTTCTGTTTTTGGCTGTTTTTGTATTTCAGGTTTTCACATTACGAGAACTGCCAGGAAAAATCCAGAAAAATTATATAAAAAATCAGCATTCCAGAAGCTACCGTGCGCCCAAAGTACAGCCGGGGGGGGGGGGCACCAGGGCTCCAGGCGCCCTGGCGGAGCGCCCCCCCTGGGCCGCGCCGGGGGGGCGCCTGGGCCCCCCGAGGCTCCGCTGATGCCCCCCTTTGGCATATATTTAAAGCGTCTCCCGAAACCCTCGAGACGGGAACTGTTTTTCGCGATCTCATCTCTGTTCCGCCGCTGCCGCCGCTTCCAAGATCGGGAGCACCAGGAGAACTCTTCCCGGCACCCTGCCGGAGGGGAGGATCACCACCGGGAGCTTCTCCACCACCATGGACGCCTCCCGGATGAGTTGTGAGTAGTCTCCCTTGGACCATGGGTCCATGACCAGTAGCTATGTGATGTTCTCCTCCCGTTCTTGTGCTTCACTAATTAGTCCTCGTGAGCTGCCCTACATGATCGAGGCACATATGTAATCCTTATGCTGTTGCTATGATGAGTTTGCTGGGATCCGATGGTTTATGAGATTATGTTCAGATTGTGTTTGAGTAATATATTTGATTCACCTCTTTTATATTTATGTTCGTAAGTAATTCTTGCATGTTCTCCGTTGTTATTTATTGCTTTGGTCAAGTAGTAGGTAGTGACTCCAAGAGGGAACGTTATGCTTGATTGTGGGTTCATGCCCCTCGATGACTAGTTTGAGTGACAGAAACATGAGTCTAGGGGATGTGCTATTGCCACAAGGGGGAAAACAACGGTGCTTGTGCCCGCGGGTGCAAGGATTGTTTACTTTACGCAAAGTTCTTTTAATGCAATTGTCTGTTGCTTTGAGTTTACACTATGGGTGGGACTCGCAACTTGATACCAGCGAGATGTTCTGGATAGATATCTCAAGGTGGATGATTAGTAGTAGATGCAGATGGATTTCGGTCTACTTACCTCGGCGTACCGCCCATGCTTTGAGCCTCAACCTTTCTTGCAATGTAGTCAGCATTGGTTTGCGCACATGGTCCTGTCAATTGCCCAGCTGTAATTCGTTTACCTCACATAGCTGTTTTATCGTCTTTTGGGAGAGAGACATCACTAGTGAACATCATGAGACTCCGGTCCATATTACCATCATTGATCACATCCGCTATTTACTTTCCGCATTTTACTTACTATTGCAATTATACCTATCACTATTATCACTTGCGTTTGATCCTTTGTAAACTACAAGGCCGGAGGGATTGACAACCTCTCTGTACTCGTTGGGAGCAAAGTTATTTGTATCTGTGTGCAGGTCCATGTTGATTGCTAATATCTGGCGCCGTTAGCAGTTGACACCTTCTTGTTGAAACTGGGAGTCTCAGGGAAAACCATCCTTGGTATTGCCAAGGGAAAACTTCTGCTACACTGCATCTCAAACCTTCCACTTGGGGTAACCAACCAGGGGTGAGAAGCCACCTAGCAACTAGCACCAGGTTAGCCAACCACTCAGAGTGAAAAACTTCAACGATGAACCCGACCACCAATAGCCAAGCCACCTCTTCTCCAATAGCCTTACTTCACTCTTCATTATATTGGCGAAGGAACTGTTTCACTCGCTTAAACTTAGCATCAATATTGAGGGTGTGTTCAGCGAGTTCTCTCGGTACACCCGACATGTCTGAAGGTTTCCATGCAAAGATGTCCCAATTCTCACGGATGAACTCGATGAGTGCGCCTTCCTATTTCGGATCCATATTAGCACCGATGGTGAACTGCTGAGATGAGTCGCCTGGAACAAAGTCAATCTGCTTGGTGTTATCAGCCGACTTAAACTTCAATAAAGGATCTTACTCAGTGGTTGACTTTTTCAAAGGGGTCATGTTAGCTGGGTGAGACGCCCATTTTGCATCATGCTTATATGTTGATATTTATTGCATTATGGGCTGTTCTTACATGTTTTGTCACAATACTTATGCATTTTCTCTCTTATTTTACAAGGTTTACATGAAGAGGGAGAATGCCGGCAGCTGGAATTCTGGGCTGGAAAAGGAGCAAACTCTGGAAACCTATTCTGCACAACTCCAAAAGCCCCGAAACTCAACAGAACTTCGTTTCAGAAAATATAAAAAATATCTGGCGAAAGAAGTCCACGAGGGGGGCCACCGGCTATCCGCGAGGGTGGGGGGCGCGCCCCCTTCCCAGGGCGCGCCCCCTGCTTCGTGGGCCAGCTGGAAGGCCCCCGATGCCCATCTTCTCCTATATGAGGTGTTTTGACCTGGAAAAATCAGAAGGAGGCTTTCGGGACCATACGCCGCCGTCTCGAGGCGGAACCGAGGCAGAAACCAATCTAGGGCTCCGGCAGAGCTGTTCTGCTGGGGATACTTCCTTCTGGGGGGGGGGGGGAAATCGTCACCGCCGTCATCACCAACAACTCTCCCATCTTAGGGAGGACTGTCTTCATCAACATCTTCACCACCACCATCTCCTCTCAAACCCTAGTTCATCTCTTGTATCCAATCTTTGTACCCAAACCTTAGATTGGTACCTGTGGGTTGCTAGTAGTGTTGATTACTCCTTGTAGTTGATGCTAGTTGGTTTATTTGGTGGAAGATCATATGTTCATATCCATTATGCATATTAGTACCCCTCTGATCATGAACAATATTATTTCTTATGAGTAGTTACTTTTCTTCCTGAGGACATGGGAGAAGTCTTGCTGTTAGTAGTCATGTGAGTTTGGTCTTCGTTCAATATTTTGATGAGATGTATGTTGTCTCTCCTCTAGTGGTGTCATGTGAACGTCGACTACATGACACTTCACCATTATTTGGGCCTAGAGGAAGACATTGGGAAGTAATAAGTAGATGATGGGTTGCTAGAGTGACAGAAGCTTAAACCCTAGTTTATGCGTTGCTTCGTAAGGGGCTGATTTGGATCCATATGTTTCAGGCTATGGTTAGGTTTACCTTAATACTTCTTTTGTAGTTGCGGATGCTTGCATTAAACGTTAATCATAAGTGGGAGGCTTGTCCAAGTTAGGGAAGCACCCAAGCACCGGTCCACCCACATACCAAATTATCAAAGTACCGAACGCGAATCAGATGAACGTGATGAAAACTAGCTTGACGATAATTCCCATGTGTCCTCGGGAGCGCTTTCCTTTATATAAGAGTTTGTCCAGGCCTGTCCTTTGCTACAAAAAGGTTTGAGGCCACCTTGCTGCACCTTATTTACTTTTACCTTTTGTCACTTGCTACCAATTACCTTATCTCAAAACTATCTGTTACCTATAATTTCAGTGCTTGCAGAAAATACCATACTGAAAACTGCCTATCATTTCCTTCTGCTCCTCGTTGGGTTCGACACTCTTACTTATCGAAAGGACTAAGATAGATCCCCTACACTTATGGGTCATCAAGACTCTTTTCTGGCGCCGTTGCCGGGGAGTGAAGCGTCTTTGGTATGTGGAATTTGGTAAGGAAAAATTTATATAGTGTGCTGAAATTTATTGTCACTTGTTACTATGGCTCAAAATCCTTTGAGGGGCTTGTTCGGGGTATCTTCACCTCGACCAAAAGAGCAAAGAGTTTCTCCTCAACCTACTTCTCCTACTGAAAATGTTTGCTTTGAGATTCCTTCGGGTATGATAGAGAAACTGCTTGAAAATCCTTTTACAGGAGACGGAACACTGCATCCCGATTTACATCTAATCTATGTGGATTATTTAAGCTTGTAGGTATGCCCAAGGATGTTATCAAGAAGAAGGTCTTCCCTTTATCTTTGAAGGGAGATGCATTGACATGGTTTAGGCTATGCGACGATATGGGATCATGGAACTATAATCGTCTGAAGTTGGAATTTCATCAGAAGTTCTACCCTATGCACCAGGTTCATCGTGATCGTAATTATATTTATAATTTCTGGCCTCGCGAAGGAGAAAGCATTGCTCAAGCTTGGGGGAGGCTTAAGTCAATGTTATATTCATGCCCAAATCATCATCTCTCAAGAGAAATGATCATTCAAAATTTTTATGCTTTCTCTTAATAATCGCTCCATGCTCGATACTTCTTGTTCTGGCTCTTTTATGAAGACTATTGAATTCAAATGGGATTTATTGGAAAGAATAAAATGCAACTCTGAAGATTGGGATCTCGACGAAGGTAAGGAGTCAGGTATGACCCCTAAGTTTGATTGTGTTAAAGCTTTTAGGGATACCGATGTTTTCCGTGAGTTTAGCACTAAATATGGACTTGACTCTGAGATAGTAGCTTCTTTTTGTGAATCTTTTGCTACTCATGTTGATCTCCCCAAGGAGAAGTGGTTTAAATACCATCCACCTATTGAAGTAAAAGTAGTTAAACCTATTAAAGTTGAAGAAAAGACTATCACTTATAATATTGATCCTGTTATACCTACCGCTTATATTGAGAAACCACCTTTCCCTGTTAGGATAAAGGATCAAGCTCAAGCTTCAACTGTAGTTCGTAAGAGTAATACTAGAACACCTACACCCTCTGAACAAATTAAAGTTGAACCTAGTGTTGCTATGGTTAAAGATCTCTTGGTAGAAGATTTAGATGGACATGTTATTTATCTCCAAGAAGAGTCTGCTAGAATAGCCAAACCCAATGCTAGGAATAAGCATAAACCTGTTGTAGGCTTGCCTGTTATCTCCGTTAAGATACGAGATCATTGCTACCATGATTTATGTGACGTAGGTGCTAGTGCGAGTATTATCCCTCTTGATTTGTATAGCTAAATTATGCATGATATTGCACCTGTTGAGTTAGAAGGGATTGATGTTACTATTAAGATTGCTAATAGAGACACTATTTCACCAGTTGGGAATGTTAGAGATATTGAAGTCTTGTGTGGGAAGGTTAAATACCCTTCTGATTTTCTTGTTCTTAGTTCCCCACAAGATGAATTCTTTCCCATTATATTTGGTAGACCCTTCTTGAATATTGTTAATGCCAAGATAGACTGCGTGAAAGATATTGTTACTGTTGGATTAGGGGATATGTCTCATGATTTTAACTTTGCTAAATTCCGTAGACAACCCCTTGAAAAGGCACCACCTAGTAAGGATGAAATTATTGGTCTTGCTTCTATTGCCGTGCCAACTAATGACCCCTTAGAACAATACTTGCTAGACCATGAAAATGATATGCATATGAATGTGTCACACCCTGCATTTTGTAACATGTAATTTGCATCAATAAAGCATGAAAATTTGGACCATCAATTTTTTTTGGCATCATTTGGCTTTTATTTGGAATTAAGTTTTTCTCCCTGTGTTTTTCAAGTGCTCTTTAAAGTCAACTACTCCCTCTTGTAGATTTCATCTCCTTACCCCAAAACTTATGCCCAATGATCATACCAAGTGTTTATAGTAGTATAGTATTTTCTTATAAAATTAATTTGGCCAAAATATATTTTCAAAAATTAGATTTCCAAACCCCCCTGAATTGAGGTTTGCACTGCAAGTGCTTGATTTAGGGTGAGAAAATTATTTCAAAAAGGATATTTGAAACCTAGTAGATATAGGACTCCCATAAACCACAAAAGTATAATTTTAAAAGTTATTTTCCTATTTTATTTAAAAGCTTTTTCTTAAGGCCAGAAATGGTCTTTAATAGGGAAAATTTATTTTATTATTTCAAAAATATTTGCCAAAATTTAGGGAGACTCATAGGACATATACTGCCCATATATAAGAGTTTCAACACTTGGTCATGTTCAAAATATTGGGCAAATCCCTCAGAAACCCTTTCTGGATATTTCAAGCTTTTGAAATATTTACAAAGGAAATATTCTCTAAAAATTCCAGGGAAATTCTATCATGTCATATATGACATATTTAATGATCTTGCCAAGCCCCATGCCTTGGGAAGCAAGAAAACATCATCAAAACCCCTCAAAACCATTCTGTCCATATTTGAAGTTTGAGCAACTTTACATTGCCAAACTTGTCCAAATGCTCTCAAACTTGGTACACATGCTAGAATTCTCTAATAAGGCATCTAGACAAAATGGCATAAGCTTTGGAGAAGGGTAACTTGATCAGAGTACCCCAAAACCATTTCTGTTCAAATGCAAAATTGAACAACTTTACATACCAACTTTTTACTTGGGGCTTCAAACTTTGTGGGCATGATCACAACCCCAAATTATGACACTACACCAAGTGGTGCATCAAGGGGAGATGATTAGCTTAACTCAAACATGGTGAAACCGTTTCTGTTGATTTCTAGGGTTCACCAAAGTTACATTGGCAAGTTTCTTCAAATAAGCCCAAACTTAGTGAAACACCCTATTTCCATATGCCATTTAATCCTGTTAAGTGTCATGGCTATTGTAAGTCATATGCTTGCCCAAAACATCATCAAACACCTTCTGCCATTTTACCAAAACCATTGTTTTGCCCCCTTTTACTATTAACCTTTGATTCAACTTTTTACCACAGCATCACCTAGTCACCTTCTACCTCCAGTAACTTCCCCATGGCCAGAGCTCAATAATTGAGGGGTGAAAACCCCATTTTACCTTGCTGGACAGCCCAGTTCTTACCTTCTCTCAACTTCCCTCCTCTTCCATAGGATAACCAAGGCATCCAAGGCCACAGCTCGTTTGTTTACTACGTGCCAGACCCCCAGACAAGGTGGACGTGCCCAGCCAGCTAACGGCATGCCCTGGCATGCAATAGGCGCGCTCCAAAGCATGCTACAGTGCACGCCCGCACTGTAGCCTCCTCCAATCAGCCGCCCCCGACCACCTCGTGCTCCCCCCTCACGCCGTTCGATGCGCCTCGGCGTACACAACACCCCCCGGTGCTGTCCCCCTCCTCCTTCTCCCTCCTGTGGATGCCCTCGCACGCGCGCCGGCCGCCCGCGAGCTCCAGTCCTCGGCCTCACACGCGCGCGGCTCTGGAAGCTTCCCCCGCACCCTCTCTTCCTCTCCCCAGCCCTGGACCTCATCCAGCAACTCCGCAGACACCACCCCAGCGCCTCCCGAGCCCTGCGGCAACGAGCAGAGACTCGCCGACGCACAGGTCCACGGCACCTCGCCGTTCGCCTATAAAAGGACCCCCCGAGCTCCTACCCTCCTCACCAACGGCTCTCTCACCCACTCAATCTCCCCCCTGCGCCACTCACCCCACTCCAGACCAGCCCGAGCTCGAGATCGAGCTCGAGCTCCGCCGCGGCGGCTCGCCGTCGTCTGCTCGGTGCAGGCCGTCCCAGCCACTCCTCTCGGTCGATCTAGCACCACGACACCTCACTGATTCGTTTCCCCCTCTTTTCCCCATCTGCAGCTGCCGGAATTGACCGAAGCAACCTTCACCCGAAGCTCCTCCGCCGCGTGACCTCACCGCCGGCGAACCAGGCCCCTCCGGCGACCCGCACCACCTCCACCAGATTGGCGACACCTCGCTGAATCCATCCCTGCCCTCAGCTCGCCCTACCGTGCCCCGAGTCGTCGCTGGTGAGCTCGCCGGCCCTCTGCCGGAGGGTTAGGGATGACAGGCGGGCCCCGCCTGTCAGCCTCCCCTCGCCCTCGCCCCTCTCTCCTCTCACTGACGCCGGGCCCCGCCCGTCAGGTTTGAAACCCTGGCGCGCACGCTTGCGCCCGTGCGGTGGGCTGAATCGCCCTGGGCCTGTTGCACTGTGGCCGTTCTGGCCCAGTTGCACAGGGCCCTTTTTCCTTTTCTTTTCTGTGGGATTTTCAAATAATTCGACATGATTAAATATTTATCCAAATAAATTAATTCCAGTTCCTAAAAACTTGTAAATATCCAACCTATTCAATGATGTCACTTTCACCCATATCCATGGACCTTTTCTGTTCTGTTCAAATTTAAATCCATATTTGAATATTAAAAACCCTGTTCAAAAATTCATGTACCCCATTCTGTCACTCCAAATCTCAACCTAAGAATTTTTTCCATCTTAGTTTTCCCTCTAGTATTTGATAAAAATAGGTTGACATTTTTCTGAGCACTTTGGTTTTTCTGTTTTTATTATAGTCTTATTTTCCCGTTGTTTATTGCGACGATTAGATACCGTGTTTGACGAGGTTGCTGAAGAAGAAGGAGGGGAAGGATTTGAAGACCTTGAAGACCAAGCCAATCCAGGCAAGCAGCCCTTTGACCATGATACCCTTGTGTTCCTCGGAACCCATTTATTTCCGAATGCATGATGATAAGAGTGACGGTGGTGACCTAGATGAGAGCCACCACATGATGCATGCTTTACTCATGATCTTGCTATATGCTTAGATGCAATGCAAATGATTAGTAGTGATGCTTAGAGATGCATGTGTGCCATGAAACCTTCGTGGTTGCATTCTTTTCAAAAACCCCATCGGGTGCCCCTAATGCCCGAGGGTGATGTTGAGTTAGGTCATCACTTGAGGAAGAAGTGGTCTGCCAATAAAGATCTTGTGTGTGGGTGAAATGATGGATTAGATTTATGTGTGACTACCGTCCCAACCAAACATGTGCAACCACTCTACCCCTTATGGGACGGGGCATTATTGATTACTTAGGCTGATACTAGCATAGTGCCCACATTACTAGTGACGGGAAGGACTTGAGGTTACTCCCGGGACGGGGTCGTGCTTGGATAGGCGACCATGACTGTTTTCACAGGGCACCGGACACACCGTTGGTCCCTTCGTTTACGCGTGACCTTGAAAATAGGGCAAGTCCCATGATCTATTGTTTGTATTCGAGGGCTGTGCACCAACGAGTGGACCCTATGTTAGTGTCGTCTAGGGAAAGATATTGACTGGGTGCTTCCCCCGAGTACTTGAGGTACTGCGGGATCGTGGGTGACACGAAAGCTTCCCGGATCTTGTGGGTAAAGTGCGCAACCTCTGCAGAGTGTAAAACTATTCGAATAGCCGTGTCCACGGTCATGGACAGTTGGGTGGTGCTACTTAAAATATGTCCAGAATTTTACGATCTCGGTGAAAGAATGTGTGTGTTGAGTCAAGGTGGTGACTTGACTCGTCGAGTTGATCTCTATTCATGTTGATATCTGTAACCTGTCTTCGAGGTTACCCAAATTTATTGATGCATGTTACATGATGGTAGAATATTTAATCTAGCTTGTAGCTAGGTTGCTCGTTGGTATATATTGCAATGTTACCTTGAACCAAATCATGGGTTGCTTGCGAGTACATTCAAAGTACTCATTGGCTTGCCACTGGTTATTTAATTGGCCAGGCATGGAAGAGCAGGAATATGAAGAAGAATTGTATGGAGACGAGCATGCGAACTAGGACACTTTCCCAGTCAGAATGCCTATAGGGTTAAGGCAGATGGCACGGGTTCTACTTATCTGCGAAGACTTCCGCTATTCGAGTTTATTTGCTATTCAGCTCTTGAGGCTTTATCTATGTAAGACTTGGCCATAATGGACATAATTTGCGTAAGACGATATGTATGGATGTAAGACTCTTGTTATTCAGCTTCTGTGTGTTCAGTGAGCATTGATCTCTGGGATCACTGTACACGTGCATTCGGTGATCTCGACTCTTAAGTCGGGGTCCCCACAGAGCTGGTATCAGAGCCATCCTGACTGTAGGAAGCCTTAGTTAGCATGGGCGTTAGTTAGATGAGACCCTTTTCAAAAACCTTCTGAACATCTCTTCTTTTCTAAACCTTACCAACCTGAGATATCATCGGCTTATTAACCTCCCCTATTCAACCTTTGTAGATGGCCGCTGTACCTGAAGAGCACCTGACCACTGGGTTTTCCTTGCTTCTCGAGGATAGCCTCCAGGAGTGTCAGTTCCACCGAGCACCCATCCTCACCTACCATGAGCATTGTGTTAACGACACTGAGGTGGAGTACCATGTGGAGGTCATCGTGAAGGCAAACGATCCTCCCAAAAGTTGGTTCTTCGAGGGACCCCAGATGGCAACACTACCTCTCGCTGTCGAGGCTGCTGCACTCAAGGCACTAACCCGTCTCCGCGAGCTTCTTTCAGAGATGGCAGCCAAGATGACAACCCGCTTCTTGCCTTACCGAAAGGAAGGTGAAGATGAAAGCAGCGCACAAGCCCCTCCACTGAAGGAAGGACTTCCACTTCGATTCCAGACCTACTTCAGCCTATGTGCCGACAGCTTGGCACAAGATTTGGCCTCGGAATTGATGAAGCTCCAAGAAGAACTTCACAAGACCAAGGCACTTCTTCGTCGAGCACAAGAGAAGACAGATAGAATCAAGAAGGAAGGTGCGCCTCCCGGACAGTCCGCTATCGCGTACCGAGGCGGAAGGCCCTCAGGAGATGTATCTTCCAAGGATGAAGAACCACCCCGGCGACACCGTATGACGGCAAGGGAATATCGCAAGCTTTTCCCTGCACCACCGACAAAACACCGCCGTATCCAACTCCTCCACTCCCCCACACCCTCAAGTGACAAGGGGGCCCAGACAGATGAAGACGAGGAGGAAGACCCAGAAGAGCCAGAATACGCGACCGAGCATTCCGCTGCTTAGGCATTATTCGCAACTCGGATATGCTAGTTCATGACCTCTACGGTAGGATAGGTCGTGTAACCCCTATGCGAAGTCGAGTCCTTGTATGGTTCATATGAAGCCATCTAGTGTTTGCTTTTGTTGTGTTTGGATGTACGTCGTATTCTCCCTTTGGGAATATGTAAACGACTACATCACCCATTTGAATTTTAATGAATGTGTTTGGCCCTTTGGGCCCTTGCATGATTTGATTAGTGACAGACGCTCTGTGGGGACCCCGACTTAAGAGTCGAGATCACCGAATGCACGTGTACAGTGATCCCAGAGATCAATGCTCACTGAACACACAGAAGCTGAATAACAAGAGTCTTACATCCATACATACCGTCTTACACAAATTATGACGATCATGGCCAAGTATTACACAGATAAAGCCTCAAGGGCTGAATAGCAAATAACTCGAATAGCGGAAGTCTTCGTAGATAAGTAGAACCCATGCCATCTGCCTTAACCCTACAGGCATTCTGACTGGGAAAGCGTCCTAGTTCGCATGTTCGTCTCCATAGAATTCTTCTTCATATTCCTGCTCCTCCATGCCTGGCCAATTAAATAACCAGTGGCAAGCCAATGAGTACTTTGAATGTACTCTCAAGCAACCCATGATTTGGTTCAAGGTAACAATGCAATATACAACAACGAGCAACCTAGCTACAAGCCAGATTAAATATTCTACCATCATGTAACATGCATCAATAAAATTTGGTAACCTCGAAGACAGGTTACAGATATCAACATGAATAGAGATCAATTCAACGAGTCAAGTCACCACCTTGACTCAACACACACATACTTTCACCGAGATTGTAAAATTCTGGACATAGTTTAAGTAGCACCTCCCAAATGTCCATGACCGTGGACACGGCTATTCGAATAGTTTTACACTCTGCAGAGGTTGCACACTTTACCCACAAGATCCGGGAAACTTTCGTGTCACCCACGATCCCACAGTACCTCAAGTACTCGGGGGAAGCACCCGGTCATTACCTTTCCCTAGACGACACTAGCATAGGGTCCACTCGTTGGTGCATGGCCCTCGAGTACAAACAATAGATCATGGGACTTGCCCTATTTTCAATGCCACGCGTACACGAAGGGACCAACGGTGTGTCCGGTGCCCTGTAAAAATAGTCATGGTCGTCTATCCAAGCACGACCCCGTCCCGGGAGTGACCTCAAGTCTTTCCCGTCACTAGTAATGTGGGCACCATGCTAGTATCGGCCTAAGTAATCAATAATGCCCCGTCCCATAAGGGGTAGAGTGGTTGCACATGTTTGGTTGGGACGGTAGTCACACATAAATCTAATCCGTCATTTCACCCACACACAAGATCTTTATTGGCACACCACTTCTTCCTCAAGTGATGACCTAACTCAACATCACCCTCGGGCAATAGGGGCACCCGATGTTTTTTTTTGAAAAGAATGCAACCACGAAGGTTTCATGGCACACATGCATCTCTAAGCATCACTACTAATCATTTGCATTGCATCTAAGCATATAGCAAGATCATGAGTAAAACATGCATCATGTGGTGGCTCTTCAACTAGGTCACCACCATCACTCTTATCATCATGCATTTGGAAATAAATGGGTTCCGAGGAACACAAGGGTACTATGGTCAAAGGGCTGCTTGCCTGGATTGGCTTGGTCTTCAAGGTCTTCAAATCCTTCCCCTCCTTCTTCTTCAGCAACCTCGCCAAACACGGTATCTAATCGCCGCAATAAACAACGGAAAAATAAGACCCCAATAAAAACAGAAGAACCAAAGTGCTCAGAAAAATGTCAACTTATTTTTATCAAATACTAGGGGGAAAACTAAGATGGCAAAAATTCTTAGTTTGAATTTTGGAGTGTCAGAATGGGGTACATGAATTTTTGAACAAAGGTTTTAGTGTTCAAATATGAATTTAAATTTGAACAGAACAGAAAATGTCCATGGATATGGGTGAAAGTGACATCATTAAATAGGTTGGATTTTTACAAGTTTTTAGGAACTAGAATTAATTTATTTGGATAAATATTTAATCCTGTGGAATTATTTGAAAATCCCACAAAAAAGAAAAAGAAAAAGGGTCCTGTGCAACTGGGCCAGAACGGCCACAGTGCAGCAGGCCCAGGGCGAAAACAGCCCACCGCTCATGCGCCAGCGCGCGCGCCTGGTTTTTAAACCTAACAGGCGGGGCCCGGCGTCAGTGAGTGGAGAGAGGGGCGAGGGCGAGGGGAGGCTGACAGGTGGGGCCCGCCTGTCATCCCTAACCCTCCGGCAGAGGGCCGACGAGCTCACCGGCGATGACTCGGGGCACGGCAGGGCGAGCTGAGGGCAGGGATGGATTCAGCGACGTGTCGCCGATCTGCTGGAGGTGGTGCGGGTCGCCGAAGTGGCCTAGTTCGCCGGCGGCGAGGTCACGCGGCGGAGGAGCTGAGGGTGAAGGTTGCTCCGGCCGGTTCCGGCAGCTGCAGAGAGGGAAAAGAGGGGGAAACGAATCAGTGGGACATTGTGATGCTAGATCGAGCGAGAGGAGTGGCTGGGACGGCCTATACCGAGCAGACGACGGTGAGCCGCCGCGGCGGAGCTCGAGCTCGAGCTCGGGCCTGTCTAGAGTGGGGTGAGTGGCGCAGGTGGGAGATTGAGTGGGTGAGGGAGCCGTTGGTGAGGAGAG
>LR738712.1:656125110-656305545 GCA_902687465.1 Secale cereale
GGGGGGGGTCCTTATATAAGCGAACGGCTAGGTGCCGTGGACCTGTGCACCGGCGAGCCTCTGCTCGTTGCCACAAGGCACGGGAGGCGCTGGGGTGGTGTCTGCGGAGTTGCTGGATGAGGTCCAGGGCTGGGGAGAGGAAGAGAGAGAGCGGGGGAAGCTTCCAGAGCCGCGCGCGTGTGAGGCCGAGGACTGGAGCTCGCGGGCGGCCGGCGCGCGTGCGAGGGCATCCACAGGAGGTAGAAGGAGGAGGAGGACAGCGCCGGGAAGTGTTGCGGACGCCGAGGTGCATCGAACGGCGCGAGGGGGAAGCACGAGGTGGTCGGGGGCGGCTGATTGGAGGAGGCTACAGTGCGGGCGTGCACTGTAGCGTGCTCTGGAGTGTGCCTATTGCATGCCAGGGCATGCCGTTGGCTAGCTGGGCGCGTCCACCTTGTCTGGGGGGTTAGGCACGGAGTAAACAAACGGGCTGAGGCCTTGGATGCCTTGGCTGTCCAATGGAAGAGGAGGGAGGCTGAGAGAAGGTGAAAACTGGGCTGTCCAGCAAGGTAAAATGGGGTTTTCACCCTTCAATTATTGAGCTCTGGCCATGGGGAAGTTACTGGAGGTAGAAGGTGACTAGGTGATGCTGTGGTAAAATGTTGAATCGAAGGTTCATAGTAAAATGGGGCAAAACAGTGGTTTTGGTAAAATGGCAGAAGGTGTTTGATGATGTTTTGGGCAAGCTAATGACTTCCAATGGCCATGACACTTAACAGGATTGAATGGCATATGGAAATAGGGTGTTCCAGCAAGTTTGGGCTCATTTGAAGAAACTTGCCAATGTAACTTTGGTGAACTCTAGAAATCAACAGAAATGGTTTCACCATGTTTAAGTCAAGCTAATCATCTCCCCTTGATGTACCACTTGGTGCAGTGTCATCCTTTGGGGTTATGATCATTCCCACAAAGTTTGAAGCCCCAAGTAAAAAGTTGGTAATGTAAAGTTGTTCAAATTTGAATTTGAACAGAAATGTTCTTGGGGTACTCTGATCAAGTTACCCTTCCCCAAAGCTTGTGCCATTTGGTCTAGGTGCCTTATTAGACCATTATAGCATGTCTACCAAGTTGGAGAGCATTTGGACAAGTTTGGCAATGTAAAGTTGCTCAAACTTCAAATATGGACAGAATGGTTTTGAGGGGTTTTGATGATGTTTTCTTCCTTCCCAAGGCATGGGCTTGGCAAGATCATCAAGTATGTCATATATGACATGAAAGAATTTCCCTGGAATTTTTAGAGAATATTTTCTTTGTAAATATTTCAAAAGCTTGAAATATCCAATAAGGGTTTCTCAGGGATTTGCCCAATATTTTGAACATGACCAAGTGTTGAAACTCTTATATATGGACAATATATCTCCTATGAGTCTCTGTGAATTTTGGCAAATATTTTTGAAATAATTAAATAAATTTTCCCTATTAAAGACCATTTCTGGCCTTAAGAAAAAGCTTTTAAATAAAATAGAAAAATAACTTTTAAAATTATACTTTTGTGGTTTATGGGAGTCCTATATCTACTAGGTTTCAAATATACTTTTTGAAATAATTTTCTCACCCTAAATCAAGCACTTGCAGTGCAAACCTCAATTCAGGGGTTTTTGGAATACTAATTTTTAAAAATACATTTTGGCCAAATTAATTTTATAAGAAAATACTATACTGCTATAAACACTTGGTATGATCATTGGGCAGAAGTTTTGGGTAAGGAGATGAAATTTACAAGAGGGAGTAGTTGACTTTAAAGAGCACTTGAAAAACACAGGGAGAAAAACTTAATTCCAAATAAAAGCCAAATGATGCCAAAAAAATTTTGCTGGTCCAAAGTTTCATGCTTTATTGATGCAAATGACATGGTACAAAATGCAGGGTGTGATAGACCTACCCCCCTTACAAGAATCTCGTCCCCGAGATTCCTAAACTAGGTCTTAAAAGAGATCGGGATACTTGGATCTAAGATAGTCTTCACGTTCCCAGGTGGCTTCTGCTTCCGTGTGGTTGCTCCACTGGACCTTGAAGTACTTAATGGTGCGGCTTCGCGTCCGTCGCTCTGCTTCATCCAGAATGCGAATGGGCTTCTCGCGGTAGGTCAAATCAGGCTGAAGATCAATAGCTTGGTGATCAACATCCTTGTAGAGATCAGGCTTGTTTGGAACTTGGAGACACTTCCTGAGTTGTGACACGTGGAATACGTTGTGCACATTGGATAGCTCAGGTGGTAGTTCCAACTGGTAAGCCACTTCTCCTCGTCGTGCAGTGATCTCAAAGGGTCCAATGAACCTTGGTGCGAGCTTCCCCTTAACGTGGAAACACTTGGTTCACTTTAGAGGAGTTACCCGCAGGTACACATGGTCTCCGACATGGAAACTCATATCCCGGCGGTGAGAGTCAGCATAGCTCTTCTGCCTTGACTTGGCTGCCTTCAAACGTTCTGTGACTAGTTAGACTTGCTCTTCTGCTTCACGGAGAATATCTGGTCCAAAGACTAGCCCTTCTCCAGTCTTTGACCAGTTGAGGGGTGTGCGACATTTGCGTCCATACAACACCTCAAATGGTGCCATCTGAAGGCTCGACTGATAACTGTTGTTATAGGAGAACTCAGCGAAAGGGAGGCAATCTTCCCACTTGGCTCCATATGCCAAAACACAGGCTCGGAGCATGTCTTCGAGAATTTGATTTACTCGTTCTGTCTGACCTCCGGTCTGTGGGTGGAAAGCCGTGCTGAAGGACAACTTGGTTCCCAAGGCTTCTTGGAACTTCTTCCAGAACCTTGAGGTCAACTGGGTTCCTCGATCTGACACAATCTCCCTGGGAACACCATGAACGCTTATGATTCCGTCGATGTAGAGAGCTGCCAGCCGGTTGCCATCATAAGTAGTCTTGACAGGAATGAAATGGGCTACCTTGGTCAAATGGTCGACTATGACCCATATGGAGTCATGTCCTCTATTCGACCTTGGTAATCCAGTGATGAAGTCCATTCCGACTTTATCCCACTTCCACTCAGGAACCTTGAGTGGTTGGAGCAATCCAGCGGGTCGCTGATATTCAGCCTTGACCCTTTGGCACACATCTCACTTTGCAACATAGGTTGCAATCTCTCTTTTCATCCCGTGCCACCAGAATCTTTCCTTCAAGTCTTGGTACATCTTGGTTCCTCCAGGGTGGATGGAATACAGAGTGTCGTGGGCTTCTTGCAGGATCAGGTTCTTAAGCTCCATCTTGTTTGGTACGCAGAAGCGGCCTTTGTACCAAACAATCCCGTGCTCGTCCTCGGAGAATCCTGGGGCCTTGCCTAGCTTCATCTTCTTCTTGATGCCTTCAATGCTTGCGTGCCCACCTTGCGCCTTCTTGACTTCGTCCATCTGGGTTGGTTTGACTTCCAGATGATCTAGAAATCCCAGGGTGACCAATTCCAAACTGAATCGTTCCAGCTCTTCAAACAGGGCTGGCTGCCTTCTTTGAATTATGGCATTCAGGGAGCAAGCCTTTCTGCTTAAGGCATCGGCTACCACGTTAGCCTTCCCGGGGTGATATTGAACACTGAGGTCATAATCTTTGATGAGTTCCAACCATCTTCGTTGCCTCATGTTCAATTCCTTTTGGGTGAAAATGTACTTCAGACTTTTGTGGTCTATGTATATCTCACACCGTTTCCCTAGGAGGTAATGTCGCCATGTCTTCAAGGCATGAACCACTACTGCTAACTCAAGATCGTGATTAGCGTAGTTCTCTTCATGAGGTCGTAGCTGCCTGGAGAGGTAAGCTATGACTCGGCCTTCTTGCATCAGAACGCTCCCCAATCCGGTTCGAGAGGCATCACAATATATCACGAACTCCTTGTGAATATCAGGTGTTGCCAGAACTGGGGCGGTGGTCAATCTCTTCTTGAGCTCTTGGAAGCTCTCTTCGCATTTTGGCGTCCACTCGAACTTCTTAACCTTCTTGAGGAGCTGAGTCATTGGCCAGGCAATGCTAGAGAATCCTTCCACGAATTTGCGGTAATAGCCCGCAAGTCCGAGGAAGCTTCTGACTTCCTTGACGGTCGTTGGAGATTGCCACTGGGTCACAGCTTTGATCTTCGCGGGATCAATTGACAATCCTTCTTCGGTCAAGACATGACCTAAGAATCCAACTTTATGCAGCCAGAACTCACACTTGCTGAATTTGGCGTATAGTTGGTTCTCTCGAAGCTTGTCTAGGACCATCCTCAAATGTTGCTCGTGCTCTTCCTCCGTCTTCGAGAAGACAAGAATGTCATCGATGAAGACAACAACAAACTTGTCTAAATATTCCATGAAGACTTTATTCATGAGATACATGAAGTAAGCTGGGGCATTGGTTAACCCAAAGGACATGACCGTGCACTCGTACAGGCCATATCTGGTTACAAATGCCGTCTTCGGAATATCTTGGGGCCTGATCTTTAGCTGGTAGTACCCAGATATGAGGTTGATCTTGGAGAACACCTTGGCTCCGCTGAGTTGATCAAACAGATCTTCAATCTTGGGAAGTGGATACTTGTTCTTGATTGTAACCTCATTGAGGGAACGGTAGTCAATGCATAAGCGGACGGTACCGTCCCTTTTTGCCACAAACAAAATAGGTGATCCCCAAGGGGAGGCACTTGGGCGGATAAATCCCTTCCTCAGCTGCTCTTCCAGTTGCTTCTTCAACTCGGCTAATTCTTCCGGCCCCATTCTATAAGGCTTCTTATAGATGGGTCCTGCCCCGGGCATGAGCTCGATGATGAACTCAATGTCATGGTCAGGGGGCATTCCTGGTAGCTCATCTGGAAAGACATCGGGATACTCGCATACTACCGGTACTTGCTCCAGTCCAACTTCAGACAGACAGTTGACTTGAGCGGCTTGAGCAGAAGAGGAGTTGGAAGCAAACTTAACTTCGACTCCATGGTCATTGGTCACAGTGACAGACTGATTGGCACAGTCTAATAAGCCTTGGTGCTTACTGAGCCAATCCATCCCTAAGATCACATCCAAGCCTTGCGATCTTAGGATGATAAGGTCTGCTAGGAAGTCTACACCGTTAATGATAACACTGACTCCTTTACAGCCTATCTTGGCTCTCATCTCTGCTCTGGGGGTTTGTGCCACCATGGGGTTATTCAGGGGTGTAGGGGTCATGCCACTTTTTAATGCAAATCTTTGAGTGACAAATGAATGCGTGGCTTCAGAATCAAACCAGACAGTTGCAGGTGCTGAGTTGACCAGGAACGTACCCAACACGATGTCCGGGTCTTCCTGGGCTTCTTTAGCAGTGACGTGATTCACACGCCCCTTCCCATGGTTAGGCGGGTTGCGAGGAGCTGGGTTCCTTGGTGGCATCCCGCGGCCTTGTCCTGGGTTCTGCGCATTGGGGCGCGGGGCATCATGCTTCTTGTTGGGGCACACCCTTGAGATGTGTCCTGACTAACCACATTTAAAACAAGTGACTTGGTTTGGATTATTGATCTTGTTGCCACCACTGTTATTGGGGTTGAATGCTGGCCTTGGGTTGGCATACTGCTGAGGCTGATAGTTGGTGCGAGGTGCAGGAGCTCTTGGTTACTGGTAGGTTGGCTGGACCGGGGCTGACTGCCATGGGCGAGGCTTCTGGTTGCTGGAACTTCCCTTGCTGACCATCTTGCGCTTGCGAGTGTCTTCCAGAGCATTGATACGTCCAAAACGTATCTATAATTTCTGCTTGCTCCATGCCTCTTTTGTGTGATATTGCTATGATATTTATGCACTTCCATACACTTTTGATCATATTTGGACTAACCTATTAACTCAGTGCACCCCAGTGCCAGTTTCTGTTTTCTGCTGTTTTTCTATTTCAGGTTTTCCCATTACTTAAATTGCCAGAAAAATTCCGGGAAAAATATATATAAAAATCAGCATTCCGGAAGCTTCCATGCGGCAGAAGTAGGGCCAGAGGGGGGCCAGATGGGCTCCAGGCACCCTGAGGGGGCGGCCCCCCTCCTGGCCGCGCCGGGGGGGCGCCTGGGCCCCCCTTACCTCCTCTGGTGACCCCCTTTGGCATATATTTACACCGCGTCTCGAAACCCTCGAGGACGGAACCCTTTTTCGCGATCTCATCTCTGTTCCGCCGCCGCGCTTCCAAGATCGGGAGCACCAGGAAAACTCTTCCCGGCACCTTGCCGGAGGGGAGAACCACCACCGGGAGCTTCTCCACCACCATGGACGCCTCCCGGATGAGTTGTGAGTAGTCCCCCTTGGACCATGAGTCCATGACCAGTAGCTATGTGATGTTCTCCTCCCCTCTTTGTTTTTCACCGATTAGACCTCGTGAGCTGCCCTACATGATCGAGGCACATATGTAATCTTTATGCTGTTGCTATGATGAGTTTGCTGGGATCCGATGGATTATGAGATTATGTTCAGATTGTGTGTGTGTAATATATTTGATTCACCTCTTTTATATTTATGTTCTTGAGTAATTCTTGCATGTTCTCCGTTGCTGTTTATTGCTTTGGCCAAGTAGTAGGTAGTAACTCCAAGAGGGAACGTTATGCTTGATTGTGGGTTCATGCCCCTCGATGACTAGCTTGAGTGACAGAAACATGAGTCTAGGGGATGTGCTGTTGCCACAAGGGGGAAAACAACGGTGCTTGTAC
Source organism: Secale cereale (assembly GCA_902687465.1). Taxonomy (NCBI): domain Eukaryota; kingdom Viridiplantae; phylum Streptophyta; class Magnoliopsida; order Poales; family Poaceae; genus Secale; species Secale cereale. The sequence continues at coordinate 656,131,787 of LR738712.1, forward strand.
TTGCGGGTGCAAGGATTATTTACTTTATGCAAAGTTCTTTTAATGCAGTTGTCTGTTGCTTTGAGTTTACACTATGGGTGGGACTCGCAACTTAATACCAGCGAGATGTTCTGGATAGATATCTCAAGGTGGATGATTAGTAGTAGATGTAGATGGATTTCGGTCTACTTGCCTTTGCGTACCTTCCATGCTTTTGAGCCTCTACCTTTCTTTGCAGCATAGTTAGCATTGGTTTGCGCACATAATCCTGTCAATTGCCCAGCTGTAATTCGTTTACCTCGCTTAGCTGTTTTATCGTCTTTTGGGAGAGAGACATCACTAGTGAACATCATGGGACCCCGGTCCATATTACCATCACTGATCACACCCGTTATTTACTTCATGTTCTTATTTACTAGTTGCAGTCATACCTATCACTATTATCTCTTGCGTTTGATCCTTTGTAAACGACAAGGCCGGAGGGATTGACAACCTCTCTGTACTCGTTGGGAGCAAAGTTATTTGTATCTGTGTGCAGGTCCTGTCAAGCAAAAGTCTCTGGCGCTATTGACACCATCTTGTTGACCCTCGGAGTCTCACGGGATTCGATCCTTGGTATCTTTGCCAAGGGAAAACTACCGCTACGCTACATCTCAAACCATCCACTTGGGGTAACCAATGAGGGGCGAGAAGCCATCAAGCAAAGTTTTCTGGCGCTGTTGCCGGGGACTCCACTCTTCAAGATAGGGGAGTTGCACGCTATCTTTTATCTTTGCTTTTTAGTCTTGTTAGTTTACCTTTCAGTTTTGCTTTAGTTCCCTTTATCAAAAATCATAAAAATAGTTATCTTGCTTGCTTGCTGCTATGGGTTCCACCGAGAACACTAAGTTGTGTGACTTCACTAGTCATAACAACGATGACTTTATCTGCACGCCTATTACTACACCTGCCACTTCAGCACCTTCTTATGAAATTAAACCTGCTTTACTGAACCTAGTTATGAAAGATCAATTCTCCGGTGCTGGAGATGATGCTGCTTTGCACTTAAATAATTTTGTTGAACTCTGTGATATGCAAAAGTACCAAGAAATAGATGGTAATATTGTTAAGCTTAAGCTTTTTCCTTTCTCCTTGAGAGGAGGAGCTAAAATTTGGTTTCAATCTTTGCCTAGGAATAGCATAGATTCTTGGGACAAGTGCAAGGATGCCTTTATTGGGAAGTACTATCCACCTGCTAAAATTATCCAACTAAGGAGTAACATAATGAATTTCAAACAATTGGATAATGAACACATTGCCCAAGCTTGGGAACGCATGAAATCTCTTGTCAAGAACTGCCCTACTCATGGTTTGACTACTTGGATGGTTATCCAAACTTTTTATGCAGGCTTGAACTTTACCTCGCGGAACTTGTTAGATTCGGCCGCGGGAGGAACCTTTATGTCAACTACACTTGGTGCTGCCACGAAGCTTCTCGATGAGATGATGACCAATTATTCCCAATGGCACACCGAACGCGCTCCAACAGGTAGGAAGGTAAACTCTGTCGAGGAGATTTCCTCCCTAAATGAAAAGTTGACTTGATCATGTCTCTACTTTCCAAGCAATCTTCTATTGATCCTCGTGATGTTCCTTTAAATTCTTTGATTTCCCAAGATCAAGTAGATGTGAACTTTATCTCTAGAAACAATTTCAATAACAATGCTTATAGGAGTAATTTTGGTAGCAACCCTAGACCGTTCCCCTCTAATTCCTATGGGAACAACAATGCTTATCCTAGCACCAAGAACTCCACTTCTGAACTAGAGATTATGCTTAAAGATTTCATCACTACCCAAAAAGCCTTCAATAAGAATGTAGAAGAAAAACTAGCCAAACTAGATAATCTCTCTTCGAAGGTAGACAATTTAGCCCATGAGGTAGAGTTGCTTAAAATTAGAACTTCTCCTCTTGAGGAGAGGAAGACCACTCCTATGAATGCTATTCAAGTGCAAATTAATGAAAACATTAGGATGTTGGCTAAACTTAAAGAGAGATGGGCTAGAGAAAAGGAGGAAGAAGATAGAATTAAGAGCCTTCCTACCCACCACACTGTTGCTACTATCCAAGTTGTTGAGGATATCCAAACTCTTAGCACCCAATGCACTCCTGGTCCCATTGGACCTATTAATGGTGATGCTATGACCTTAACCGTAGAAACTCCTATGGCCATAGAAGCTACCAAACAAGTGAGCCTAAAGGACACCACTACCACTTTACTTGATAGTAGTGACCTTGATTTTGATAATTGCACCCTTTCTGAAGTTATTGATTTTCTTCACAAGATGTCCAGAGATCCCCACACTAGCACGCTTAATCTTGCCTTCACGGAGCATATCACTAATGCTCTCATCAAAGCTAGGGAGGAGAAACTTAGGGTAGAAGCCTCCATACCTAGAAAGCTAGAAGATGGTTGGGATCCTATGATTAAAATTAAGTTGAATAACTTCTCTTGCTATGCTTTATGTGATGTTGGAGCTAGTACCTCCGTTATGCCCAAAAGAATATATGATATGCTTAAATTGAAACCTTTTGATTCTTGTTCTTTTGGTGTTCGTCTTGTTGATTCTTCCATAAAGAAACTTTTGGGGAGGATCGACGATGTTCTTATCATTGTCAATGACAATTATGTTCCCGTTGATTTTACTATTATGGATATTGAATGTGAACCTTCTTGTCCAATTATTTTGGGACGTCCTTTTCTTCGCACCGTTGGTGCTATCATTGACATGAAAGAGGGAATATAAAATTCCAATTTCCTCTCAAGAAAGGGATGGAACACTTCCCTAGAAAGAAGATTAAGTTACCTTTTGAGTCCGTTATACGGGCTAGCTATTCTTTTACTCTTGATAAAACTTGATCTCTTTGCATTATGCCTAGCTTAAAGGCATAAAAGAAAGCCGGAGGCAGCCCACAATGAATAAAGTTTTATTTTGCTTTTGTTGTGTCTTGATGTTTGTTACTACAGTAGCATCATCATTGTATCTTTACTTTTCAGCTTTGTGCCAAGTTTAGCCTCTGATTGCAAGAAAGTTCAAAAGTTGTGACGTGCTGTCCAGGAAACAGATTCTGTCCTTGGACAGAAAAATTCGTATAAAATCACCAGATCATCTTTTTGGTCTGAATTTTTTCGACAGCGTGCTCTATACAATTGGCTTTCGGGCGTATGTTCTGATTTTTTTGATTTGAGTTGCAGAAGTGCCCCGAAAAAATTATTTACTACCTGCTGGTCTGTTTTTCACAGATTCTGTCCTGTTTTGCCTTTTCTTCGTTTTGCAAACCTTGAGCTTGCTTTTTCTTTGCAAAAACCTTTTGGAAATCTTGAGAAACAGTAGATCTTCAATATTATCCTTATTTCCAGCAAGGAAAAATTATTTTATTATGGGTACTAACCTCGCTAATCAGATTATGATGAGTTATGTATGAAGGGAGTTTTCAACTGTGCGAGGGAAGATGATAAAAAGATTCAGGAGGGTCAAACGCTCAAGCTTGGGGATGCCCCCGTGCACCCCCAAGAAATATTCAAGAAGACTCAAGCGTCTAAGCTTGGGGATGCCCCCGTGCATCCCCTTCTCCATCAACAATTATCAGTTCATCTTTCGTTCCACTATATTTTAATCACTTCACGCGTTATGTGCTATGCTTGGAGCGTCTTGCTTTTAGTTTCCTTTTTAGTTTTCTTTAGCTTTGCTTGCTGTCCATAACGAGTTAGAACCCAGCTTTCTTTGTGTAGGAGAGAAACACGCTCCACCTCAACCTAGAACACAACATAGGATTTTCATGTTTATCTTTGCTGTGTATGTTCTTTGTCTTTCAATAGCTACTGTCATGTTTAGCTCTTAGTTTTCATGCTTTTCTTTTTAAAAAGAGCTTTTGTTTAGTTGGTTGCTGAACTCTCTTGAGTTTTCATGTTCATCTTATTAAGAGAGTTGGCTTCTGTGGCACTGGTTGATATGTCTATGATAAAAATGCTATGTGCATAATGGTGCTTAGTAGTTCATGTTTTCTTATGGTTAGTCTCAAATAGCTGGGGGTCCTTAATGTGTTATTGAAGTACCAGCATGATTTGTTTGCCTATGATGTGGTATGGTTTAGTGATATCTTCCTCCAAGAATTTATTTTGATTGACTTGGCATATGCTCACGCATATTTAAGACTGTAAAGAAAGTCTATCAAGCCTTGATGATCTTTAATTTCTGAGTAGCGATATAACTTCCATGCCCGATTCAATGTTGCTTTGTCGCTCTGCATGATTATGACCGTCATTGCTCTCTCAGTTGGTCACTCCCAGTCTTTTGCTAGCCTTCACCTGTACTAAGCGGACTGACTGCTTGTGCATCCAAAATCCTTTAAACCAGTTATGCCATAAGAGTCCACCATACCTTCCTATACATGGTATTTACTTGCCATTCCTAACGAAGACTTTCTTGTACCATCTCGAAATTATTCAAAAGCATTTCTCTTTTGTGCCTCTGTTTTAGCTCATGAGGAAGTAGTAGTTAATTCATGATATTTTTAAGTTGGACAAGTTTCACCCCGGGATTGCATGTCTAATCTGCAAATCCCTAATACGAGAAGGAACTGGCATGAGTGCGCCCGGCTCATAAAAAAATATACAACAAACAAACCCTCCTTCACGCTTTGTTCATGAGAAATCAGAAAACTTTTGGCAGTGATAAACAAAGGAGATCAAGGGGATGTGATCGTCCCCGTGCGGGAGCCGTTCCTCGAAACTTGTCCAGCTCGAGAAGTAATTGAGTTATCTACTAGCATTCGTTGACAAAATATGCATCTCCCAAAAATAATTTTTACCTCTGTTTTTAAAAACCAATAGCTCTGGTACATGTTTAGTCTTTGCTTCCAACCACGGGTTTTCAAACTTGCCATCAAAAGCCACGGTTCTAGAGTCTCCACCTTCTTTCTTCAAAGCACCAACTATTGAGAGCATGATTGTCATTCTGAGTGTAATGTGCATTGTCCCAAAGTACCATTGTCTTCTGCATGATTATGATATCGCTTATTCTGAAATCATTGTATCTAGTCGTCACTTAAACTTTGGAGGTGCTCCTGCATTTATGTTTTGCTTCACTAAAGGGGGCAAGCGAGGTATCACTTTGTCATGTTTGCACACCATGCTCACTACAAATCTATTGGGTATTTCAGTATCATATTGTAAAACTTTCAGTTCTTTGTGATATTCTCATGAGGCAACTTAATTACTAAAGATTCATTGTCTCAGTAAGCATTTGTCATGTGACTGTGAAAAGTTCTTATATGGTTAATAGCATGTCACCACAGAAATTATGCTTGTTATCATTTACCTACTCGAGGACGAGCAGGAATTAAGCTTGGGGATGTTGATACGTCCAAAACGTATCTATAATTTCTGCTTGCTCCATGCCTCTTTTGTGTGATATTGCTATGATATTTATGCACTTCCATAAACTTTTGATCATATTTGGACTAACCTATTAACTCAGTGCACCCCAGTGCCAGTTTCTGTGTTCTGCTGTTTTTCTATTTCAGGTTTTCCCATTACTTAAATTGCAAGAAAAATTCAGGGAAAAATATATAAAAAATCAGCGTTCCGGAAGCTTCCATGCGGCAGAAGTAGGGTCAGAGGGGGGCCAGAGGGGCTCCAGGCGCCCTGAGGGGGCGGCCCCCCTCCTGGCCGCGCCGGGGGGGCACCTGGGCCCCCCTTACCTCCTCTGGTGACCCCCTTTGGCATATATTTACACCGCGTCCCGAAACCCTCGAGGACGGAACCCTTTTTTGCGATCTCATTTCTGTTCCGCCGCCGCCGCGCTTCCTAGATCGGGAGCACCAGGAGAAGTCTTCCCGGCACCCTACCGGAGGGGAGAACCACCACCGGGAGCTTCTCCACCACCATGGACGCCTCCCGGATGAGTTGTGAGTAGTCCCCCTTGGACCATGGGTCCATGACCAGTAGCTATGTGATGTTCTCCTCCCCTCTTTGTTCTTCACCGATTAGACCTCGTGAGCTGCCCTACATGATCGAGGCACATATGTAATCTTTATGCTGTTGCTATGATGAGTTTGCTGGGATCCGATGGATTATGAGATTATGTTCAGATTGTGTGTGAGTAATATATTTGATTCACCTCTTTTATATTTATGTTCTTGAGTAATTCTTGCATGTTCTCCGTTGCTGTTTATTGCTTTGGCCAAGTAGTAGGTAGTAACTCCAAGAGGGAACGTTATGCTTGATTGTGGGTTCATGCCCCTCGATGACTAGCTTGAGTGACAGAAACATGAGTCTAGGGGATGTGCTGTTGCAACAAGGGGGAAAACAACGGTGCTTGTACTTGCGGGTGCAAGGATTGTTTACTTTACGCAAAGTTCTTTTAATGCAGTTGTCTGTTGCTTTGAGTTTACACTATGGGTGGGACTCGCAACTTAATACCAGCGAGATGTTCTGGATAGATATCTCAAGGTGGATGATTAGTAGTAGATGCAGATGGACTTCGGTCTACTTGCCTTGGCGTACCACCCATGCATTTGAGCCTCTACCTTTCTTTGCAGCATAGTTAGCATTGGTTTGTGCACATAATCCTGTCAATTGCCCAGCTGTAATTCGTTTACCTCGCTTAGCTGTTTTATTGTCTTTTGGGAGAGAGACATCACTAGTGAACATCATGGGACCCCGGTCCATATTACCATCACTGATCACACCCGTTATTTACTTCCTGTTCTTATTTACTAGTTGCAGTCATACCTATCACTATTATCTCTTGCGTTTGATCCTTTGTAAACGACAAGGCCGGAGGGATTGACAACCTCTCTGTACTTGTTGGGAGCAAAGTTATTTGTATCTGTGTGCAGGTCCTGTCAAGCAAAAGTCTCTGGTGCTATTGACACCTTCTTGTTGACCCTCGGAGTCTCACGGGATTCGATCCTTGGTATCTTTGCCAAGGGAAAACTACCACTACGCTACATCTCAAACCTTTCACTTGGGGTAACCAACGAGGGGCGAGAAGCCATCAAGCATGCCGCTTGTCTTCAAGAATGAGTGCTTTGTTCACCAGGTCAGGGAAGGTTGGGCAGTCGCACACGACAAGCGAGTATTGCAGAGTCTGATTGAGGCCTTCCATGAAGCGCTCCCTTTTTGCAGCATCAGTGCTGACATCTTCCGGAGCATACCTTGACAGAACATTGAACTTCTGCATGTACTCCTTGACAGTGCCACTTCCTTGCTTCAGGGCTCGAAACTCACGCTTTTTGATAGCCATGATTCCGGAAGGAATGTGGGCCTTGCAGAATTCTGCCTTGAAGTTGTCCCAAGTGATGCCTTGCCCAGCATGCATGACCTTGAATCCATCCCACCAAGCTCTAGCAGTCCCCCCGAGGCAGTGTGCAGCATAAGCCACCTTCTCGCGGTCTTCGGTGCATCCGACTAGTTCCAGCAAGTCCTCAATGGTGCGGACCCAGTCGTCTGCATCCAGGGGTTCAGCAGTCTCGATGAAAGTTGGCGGTGCATGCTTCTTGAACTCTGCCAACGTGGAACGTCCATTGCCATTCCCTGCCGACTGGCGGTTGTTGGTGACAGCTTGAGCAATCATCTGAAGGGCTGCGGTGTTGGCTTGGCGTTCCTCTCGGAAACCTTGGAGAAGCTGAGCCATGTCCATGTTCGGAGGAGGTGGTGGTGGTGGAGCTTGGTCGTGGCCTGCCTCTGATTGGGCAGATGCTCCGGCTTCAGGCTGCTGGGTAGAGGTACCAGTACGAGTTACAACAGGCATCCTGTTGGAGCGGTAAAAGGTCTCATGATTTGGAAGAGGGAAAGCGATAAAGATGGGTGCCTAGTAAGGGGGTGGGTATGACACACCCTGCATTTTGTAACATGTTATTTGCATCGATAAATCATGAAAATTTGGACCAGCAATTTTTTTTGGCATCATTTGGCTTTTATTTGGAATTAAGTTTTTCTCCCTGTGTTTTTCAAGTGCTCTTTAAAGTCAACTACTCCCTCTTGTATATTTCATCTCCTTACCCCAAAACTTCCGCCCAATGATCATACCAAGTGTTTATAGCAGCATAGTATTTTCTTATAAAATTAATTTGGCCAAAATGTATTTTGAAAAATTAGATTTCCAAAAACACCCTGAATTGAGGTTTGCACTGCATGTGCTTGATTTAGGGTGAGAACATTATTTCAAAAAGGATATTTGAAACCTAGTAAATATAGGACCCCCATAAACCACCAAAGTATAATTTTAAAAGTTATTTTCCTATTTTATTTAAAAGCTTTTTCTTAAGGCCAGAAATGGTCTTTAATAGGGAAAATTTATTTTATTATTTCAAAAATATTTTCCAAAATTCAGGGAGACTCATAGGACATATATTGTCCATATATAAGAGTTTCAGCACTTGGTCATGTTCAAAATATTGGGCAAATCCCTCAGAAACCCTTTCTGGATATTTCAAGCTTTTGAAATATTTACAAAGGAAATATTCTCTAAAAATTCCAGGGAAATTCTATCATGTCATATATGACATATTTGATGATCTTGCCAAGCCCCATGCCTTGGGAAGCAAGAAAACATCATCAAAACCCCTCAAAACCATTTTGTACATATTTGAAGTTTGAGCAACTTTACATTGCCAAACTTGTCCAAATGCTCTCAAACTTGGTACACATGCTAGAATGGTCTAATAAGGCATCTAGACCAAATGGCACAAGCTTTGGAGAAGGGTAACTTGATCAGAGTACCCCAAAACCATTTATGTTCAAATGCAAATTTGAACAACTTTACATTACCAACTTTTTACTTGGGGCTTCAAACTTTGTGGGCATGATCACAACCCCAAATGATGACACTACACCAAGTGGTGCATCAAGGGGAAATGATTAGCTTAACTCAAACATGGTGAAACCATTTCTGTTGATTTCTAGGGTTCACTAAAGTTACATTGGCAAGTTTCTACAAATAAGCCCAAACTTGGTGAAACACCCTATTTCCCTATGCCATTTAATCCTGTTAAGTGTCATGGCTATTGGAAGTCATATGCTTGCCCAAAACATCATCAAACACATTCCACCATTTTACCAAAACCACTGTTTTGCCCCCTTTTACTATTAACCTTTGATTCAACTTTTTACCACAGCATCACCTAGTCACCTTCTACCTCCAGTAACTTCCCCATGGCCAGAGCTCAATAATTGAGGGGTGAAAACCCCATTTTACCTTGCTAGACAGCCCAGTTCTTACCTTCTCTCAACTTCCCTCCTCTTCCATTGGATAACCAAGGCATCCAAGGCCACAGCTCGTTTGTTTACTACGTGCCAGACCCCCCAGACAAGGTGGACGCGCCCAGCCAGCCAACGGCATGCCATGGCATGCAATAGGCGCGCTCCAGAGCACGCTACAGTGCACGCCCGGACTGTAGCCTCCTCCAATCAGCCGCCCCGACCACCTCGTGCTCCCCCTCGCGCCGTTCGATGCGCCTCAGCGTCCGCAACACCCCCCGGCGCTATCCCCCTCCTCCTTCTCCCTCCCGTGGATGCCCTCGCACGCGCGCCGGCCACCCGCGAGCTCTAGTCCTCGGCCTCACACGCGCGCGGTTCTGGAAGCTTCCCCCGCTCCCTCTCTTCCTCTCCCCAGCCCTGGACCTCATCCAGCCACTCCACAGACACCACCCCAGCGCCTCCCGAGCCCTGCGGCAATGAGCAGAGGCTCGCTGGCGCACAGGTCCACAGCACCTCGCCGTTCGCCTATAAAAGGACCCCCCCGAGCTCCTCCCCTCCTCACCAACGGCTCTCTCACCCACTCAATCTCCCCCCTGCGCCACTCACCCCACTCCAGACCAGCCCAAGCTCGAGATCGAGCTCGAGCTCCGTCGCGGCGGATCGCCGTCGTCTGCTCGGTACAGGCTGTCCCAGCCACTCCTGTCGCTCGATCTAGCACCATGACACCTCACTGATTCGTTTCCCCTCTTTTCCCCATCTGCAGCTGCCGGAATCGACCGGAGCAACCTTCTCCCGAAGCTCCTCCACCGCGTGACCTCACCGCCGGCGAACAAGGCCCCTCCGGTGACCCGCACCACCTCCACCAGATCGGTGACACCTCGCTGAATCCATCTTTGCCCTCAGCTCGCCCTGCCGTGCCCCGAGTCATCGCCGGTGAGCTCGCGGACCCTCTGCCGTATGGTTAGGGATGACAGGCGGGCCCCGCCTGTCAGCCTCCCCTCGCCCTCGCCCCTCTCTCCTCTCACTGACGCCGGGCCCCGCCCGTCAGGTTTGAAACCCTAGTGTGTGCGCTAGCGCCCGCGCGGTGGGCTGAATCGCCCTGGGCCTGTTGCACTGTGGCCGTTCTGGCCCAGTTGAACAGGGCCCTTTTTCCTTTTCTTTTCTATGGGATTTTCAAATAATTCCACAGGATTAAATATTTATCCAAATAAATTAATTCCAGTTCCTAAAAACTTGTAAAAATCCAACCTATTTAATGATGTCACTTTCACCCATATCCATGGACTTTTTCTGTTCTGTTCAAATTTAAATCCATATTTGAACATTAAAAACCCTGTTCAAAAATTCATGTACCCCATTCTGTCACTCCAAATCTCAACCTAAGAATTTTTGCCATCTTAGTTTTCCTTCTAGTATTTGATAAAAATAGGTTGACATTTTTCTGAGCACTTTGTTTTTTTGTTTTTATTATAGTCTTATTTTCCCGTTGTTTATTGCGACGATTAGATACCGTGTTTGACGAGGTTGCTGAAGAAGAAGGAGGGGAAGGATTTGAAGACCTTGAAGACCAAGCCAATCCAGGCAAGCAACCCTCTGACCATGATACCCTTGTGTTCCTCGGAACCCATTTATTTCCGAATGCATGATGATAAGAGTGACGGTGGTGACCTAGATGAGAGCGACCACATGATGCATGCTTTACTAATGATCTTGCTATATGCTTAGATGCAATGCAAATGATTAGTAGTGATGCTTAGAGATGCATGTGTGCCATGAAACCTTCATGGTTGTATTCTTTTCAAAAAAAACCATCGGGTGCCCCTAATGCCCGAGGGTGATGTTGAGTTAGGTCATCACTTGAGGAAGAAGTGGTGTGACAATAAAGATCTTGTGTGCGGGTGAAATGATGGATTAGATTTATGTGTGACTACCGTCCCAACCAAACATGTGCAACCACTCTACCCCTTATGGGACGGGGCATTATTGATTACTTAGGCTGATACTAGCATAGTGTCCACATTACTAGTGACAGGAAGGACTTGAGGTCACTCCCGGGATGGGTTCGTGCTTGGATAGGCCACCACGACTGTTTTCACAGGGCACCGGACACACCGTTGGTCCCTTCGTGTACGCGTGACATTGAAAATAGGGCAAGTCCCATGATCTATTGTTTGTACTCGAGGGCTGTGCACCAAGGAGTGGACCCTATGTTAGTGTCGTCTAGGGAAAGATATTGACCGGGTGCTTCCCCTGAGTACTTGAGGTACTGCGGGATCATGGGTGACACGAAAGCTTCCCGGATCTTGTGGGTAAAGTGCGCAACCTCTGCAGAGTCTAAAACTATTCGAATAGCCGTGTCCACGGTCATGGACAGTTGGGTGGTGCTACTTAAACTATGTCCAGAATTTTACAATCTCGGTGAAAGTATGTGTGTGTTGAGTCAAGGTGGTGACTTGACTCGTCGAGTTGATCTCTATTCATGTTGATATCTGTAACCTGTCTTCGAGGTTACCCAAATTTATTGATGCATGTTACATGATGGTAGAATATTTAATCCAGCTGGTAGCTAGGTTGCTCGTTGTTATATATTGCATTGTTACCTTGAACCAAATCATGGGTTGCTTGCGAGTACATTCAAAGTACTAATTGGCTTGCCACTGGTTAGTTAATTGGCCAGGCATGGAAGAGCAGGAATATGAAGAAGAATTCTATGGAGACGAGCATGCGAACTAGGACGCTTTCCCAGTCAGAAGGCCTGTAGGGTTAAGGCAGATGGCATTGGTTCTACTTATCTGCGAAGACTTCTGCTATTCAAGTTTATTTGCTAGTCTGCCCTTGAGGCTTTATCTATGTAAGACTTGGCCATAATGGCCATAATTTGCGTAAGACGGTATGTATGGATGTAAGACTCTTGTTATTCAGCTTCTGTGTGTTCAGTGAGCATTGATCTCTGGGATCACTGTACATGTGCATTCGGTGATCTCGACTCTTAAGTCGGGGTCCCCACAGAATGAGAGAAGGGAAATAGATGAAATATTCCTTAACCAGGGATACGTATTGAAAAACAACTTGCCTGTTGAAATCCTAGAGGATCCTCCTCCACCCAAGGGTGATCCCGTGTTTGAACTTAAACCTTTACCTGATAATCTTAAATATGTTTATCTTGATGAAAAGAAGATATATCCTGTTATTATTAGTGCTAACCTTTCAGATCAGGAAGAAGAAAAATTATTGAAAACTCTAAATAAGCATCGTGCTGCTATTGGATATACTCTGGATGATCTTAAGGGCATTAGTCCCACTATATGCCAACACAAGATAAAATTGGAAGAAAATGCTAAACCGGTTATTGATCATCAGTGACGGTTAAATCCTAAGATGAAAGAAGTGGTAAGGAAGGAAATACTAAAGCTTCTAGAGGCAGGTATTATCTATCCAGTTGCTGATAGCCAGTGGGTAAGTATTGTCCATTGGGTTCCTAAGAAAGGAGGTATGACTGTCATTCCTAATGATAAAGATGAATTGACCCCACAAAGAATAGTTACAGGTTATAGGATGGTAATTGATTTCCATAAGTTAACTAAAGCTACTAAGAAAGATCATTACCCCTTGCCATTTATTGATCAAATGCTAGAAAGGTTATCCAAAAATACTCATTTATGCTTTCTAGATTGTTATTCTGGTTTCTCTCAAATACCTGTGTCAAAAGGGGATCAAGAAAAGACCACTTTTACTTGTCCTTTCGGTACCTTTGCTTATAGATGTATGCCTTTTGCTTTATGTAATGCACCTGCTACCTTTCAAAGATGCATGATGGCTATATTCTCTGATTTTTGTGAAATGATTGTTGAGGTTTTCATGGATGATTTCTCAGTTTACGGAACTTCTTTTGATGATTGCTTAAGCAAAGGTTTTCATGGATGATTTCTCCGTTTACGGAACTTCTTTTGATGATTGCTTAAGCAACCTTGATCGAGTTTTACAGAGATATGAAGACACTAACCTGGTCTTGAATTGGGAGAAGTGCCACTTTATGGTTAATGAAGGCATTGTCTTGGGACATAAAATATCTGAAAGAGGTATTGAAGTTGACAAAGCTAAAGTTGATGCTATTGAAAAGATGCCATGCCCAAATTACACCAACGGTATACGAAGTTTCCTTGGTCATGCCGGGTTTTGTAGGTGGTTCATAAAGGACTTTTCCAAAATCTCCAGGCCTCTAACTAATCTCTTACAAAAAGATATTCCTTTTGTCTTTGATGATGATTGTCTAGAAGCATTTGAAATACTTAGGAAAGCATTGATCTCTGCACCTATTGTCCAGCCTCCTGACTGGAATTTACCCTTTGAGATTATGTGTGATGCTAGTGATTATGCTGTAGGAGCTGTTCTAGGGCAAAGAGTTGATAAGAAATTGAATGTTATCTAGTATGCTAGTAAAACTATAGATAGTGCCCAAAGAAATTATGCCACCACTCAGAAAGAATTTTTAGAAGTCGTATTTGCTTGTGATAAGTTTAGGCCCTATATTATTGATTCTAAAGTAACTATTCACACTGATCATGCTGCTATCAAATACCTTATGGAAAAGAAAGATGCTAAACCTTGACTTATTAGATGGGTTCTCTTGCTGCAAGAATTTGACTTGCATATTATTGATAGAAAGGGAGCTGAGAACCCCGTAGCAGGTAACTTGTCTAGGTTAGAGAATATACTTGATGACCCACAACCTATTGATGATAGCTTTCGTGATGAACAACTAGCTGTCATAAATACTTCTCGTACTGCTCCTTGGTATGCTGATTATGCTAATTACATTGTTGCTAAGTTTATACCTCGTAGCTTCACATACCAGCAAAAGAAAAAGTTCTTCTATGATTTGAGAAATTACTTTTGTGATGACCACATCTTTATAAAGAAGGAGTAGATGGTATTATTAGACATTGTGTACCTGAGCATGAACAGGAACATATCCTACGCAAGTGCCACTCCGAAGCTTATGGAGGACACCATGTGGGAGATAGAACTGCACACAAGGTATTGCAATCCGGTTTTTATTGGCCTACTCTCTCCAAGGATGCCCGTAAGTTTGTCTTATCTTGTGATGAATGTCAAAGAATTGGTAATATTAGTAGACGTCAAGAAATGCCTATGAATTATTCGCTTGTTATTGAACCATTTGTTGTTTCGGGCTTTGATTATATGGGACCGTTTCCTGCCTCTAATGGGTACACAAATATTTTAGTTGCTGTTGATTATGTTACTAAGTGGGTAGAAGCTATTCCAACTAGTAGTGATGATCATGACTAATGGTGGTTCACACTTTATTCATGGTGCTTTCCGCAAGATGCTTGCTAAATATGATGTCAACCATAGAATTGCATCCCCCTATCAGCCACAGACTAGTGGTCTGGTAGAACTAAGTAATAGGGAGTTGAAATTAATCTTGCAAAAGACCGTTAATAGGTCTAGGAAGAATTGGTCCAAGAAACTTGATGATGCATTATGGGCCTATAGAACCGCATACAAAAATCCTATGGGTATGTCTCCATATAAGATGGTGTATGGAAAAGCTTGTCACTTACCTCTTGAGCTAGAACATAAGGCATATTGGGATATTAAAGAGCTCAATTAAGATTTCAAACATGCTGATGAGAAGAGGCTATTTGATATTAGCTGTCTCGATGAATGGAGAACCCAGGCCTATGAGAATGCCAAACTGTTTAAAGAAAAATTTAAAAGATGGCATGACAAAAGGATACAAAAGCGTGAGTTTAACGTAGGTGATTATGTCTTGCTATTCAACTCTCGTTTAAGATTTTTTGCAGGAAAACTTCTCTCCAAGTGGGAAGGACCTTACGTTATCGAGGAGGTATATCGTTCCAGTGCCTTAAAAATCAACAACTTCGAAGGCACAAATCCGAAGGTGGTGAACGGTCAAAGAATCAAACATTATATCTCAGGTAATCCTATAAATTTTGAAACCAATGTTTATTGAAATGGTAACTCCGGAGGAATACATAAGGGACACTTTCCAGAACGATTCAGCCTCCAAAAAGGAAGAGGTATGTGATACGGTAAGTAAACCGACTCCAAAACAGTTCTAAAGGCAATTTTCTCCGTTTTGGAATATTTTGAAAAATAGAAAAATATGAAGCAGTCCGGAGGGGACATGAGGCGTCCACGAGGGCCGAGGGCGCGCCCCCTGCCCAGGGCGAGCCCCCTGCCTCGTGGGCACCCCGTGCATCCCCCGGACTCCATTTTCTTGTGGGTTACTCCTTTTTGTTGGTAAAAATTCATTATATATACTCCTGAAGGTTTTGACCTCTGTATCACGCAAAAATCCTCTGTTCTTGTTTCGAGCTGTTTTCTGCTAGGGTTTGCGAAGCCAGGCATCATGTCGTCTCCCTCCTCCAACAACGAAGGCAATGATGCTTGGCTAATGAAGATAGATATGAAGAGGGAAGGACCCGAGGAGATCCACAAGGAAAAGAAGATCAAGATGGAGGTGGAAAATCCGGCTCCGGCATCGGGAGAAGAAGACACCTCTAAATCCCTTCCTAATCTCTTTACCTCAACTGAGATAGAAGCTTTCAGGATGATTGAGTTAGCTCAGATTCGAAACAAGCATCTCACAAGTGAAAATATTTTGTTGAAGGATTACATAGCTGCACTCAAAGGTATTATCCGCAAGCTGGAGGATCTCCTACGCTCAATATATGAGGATCCGCCGTCACTACTTTCAACTTCATCATCACCACCCCCGAAGAAGGAGACATAATCATATGGGTATGGGCACTCCCCTTGGCAACTGCCAAGCTTGGGGGAGTGACCCTGGTATCGTATCACCATCACTCCTATCTTTACCTTTTTACTTAGTTCGGTTCTTTTGGTAGTATCTTGATCTAGTAGAATAAAGTTAGCATGATCTAGTTGTGACCATTTGCTTTGTGAGCTTTACCCTTTGTAATCGAGTTCGTGAGCTATATAATAAAGTTTAGTGTTGAGTCAAGGGCTTGATTTCCTCACTTGGAACATGATAAAAAGAAAGAAAACATAAAAAGTATCAAAGAGATCATATTGATCTTATGGGAAGTAATGACTTCATATACAAAAGTATGATAAATAAAAGTTGTTGGGAGTTGACAAACATAGTTTTGGTCATCGTTGCAATTAGTAGGAAGTAATAAAAGAAGAGAGGCTTCACATACAAATATACTATCTTGGACATCTTTTATGATTGTGAGCACTCACTAAAGTATGACATGCTAAAGAGTTGATGTTGGACAAGGAAGACAACATAATGGGTTATGTCTTCTTATATCCGAAATAAAGTATATTGTCATGGATCATCTAACATGTTAAGCTTGCCTTTCCCCCTCATGCTAGCCAAAACTGCTCGCACCAAGTAGAGATACTACTTGTGCTTCCATATATCCTTAAACCCACTTTTGCCATGAGAGTCCACCATACCTACCTATGGATTGAGAAAGATCCTTCCAAGTAAGTTGTCATGTTGCAAACTCGCTAAAATATGTATGATTTATTAGTGTGGGAGAAATTAGCTTTATACGATCTTGTGATATGGAAGTAATAAAAGCGATGGAGTGCATAATAAAGGTCCTTATCACAAGTGGCAATATAAAGCGAAGTTCTTCTATGCTAAGACTTTGTGCATCCAACCATAAAAACACATGACAACCTCTGCTTCCCTCTGCGAAGGGCCTATCTATTATTCTTGCCTTATAAGTGTCAAGGTGAAATTCACCTTTCCTTTTTACATTGTATCCTTTGGCAAGCGCATTGTGTTGGAAAGATCCTGACATATATACCCACTTGGATGTAAGTTTTCATGATCTATTACTATTGACATTACCCTTGAGGTAAAAGGTTGGGAGGCAACACCATAAGCCCCTATCTTTCTCTGTGTCCAATTAAAACTCCATAAACATAAGTATTGCGTGAGTGTGAGCAATTGTGAAAGACTATATGATAGTTGAGTATGTAGGCTTGCTGAAAAGCTCTTATATTGACTCTTTCTGATGTTACGATAAATTGCAATTGCTTCAATGACCGAGATCAAAGTTTGTTAGTTCCCAATGAAGTTTATGATTCATACTTGATATTGTGGATGAATTGTTACTATTGCATAAGAATCATATGACTATATTTACATAAGTTGCTGTTATGAGAATGATCATGATGTCCTCATGTACGTATTTTTTTTATCGACACCTCTATCTCTAAACATGTGGACATATTTTTCGATATCGGCTTTCGCTTGAGGACAAGCGAGGTCTAACCTTGGGGGAGTTGATACGTCCATTTTGCATCATGCTTATATGTTGATATTTATTGCATTATGGGATGTTCTTACATGTTTTGTCACAATACTTATGCCTTTTCTCTCTTATTTTACAAGGTTTACATGAAGAGGGAGAATGCCGGCAGCTGGAATTCTGGGCTGGAAAAGTAGCAAACTCTGGAAACCTATTCTGCACAACTCCAAAAGCCCCGAAACTCAACAGAACTTCGTTTCAAAAAATATAAAAAATATCTGGCGAAAGAAGTCCACGAGGGGGCCACCGGCTGTCCATGAGGGTGGGGGCGCGCCCCCCTTCCCAGGGCGCGCCCCCTGCCTTGTGGGCCAGCCAGAAGGCCCCCGATGCCCATCTTCTCCTATATGAGGTGTTTTGACCTGAAAAATATCAGAAGGAGGCTTTCGGGACCAGACGCCGCCGTCTCGAGGTGGAACCGAGGCGGAAACCAATCTAGGGCTCCGGCAGAGCTGTTCTGTCGGGGATACTTCCCTTCGGGAGGGGGAAATCGTCACCGCCATCATCACCAACAACTCTCCCATCATGGGGAGGGCTATCTTCATCAACATCTTCACCAGCACCATCTCCTCTCAAACCCTAGTTGTCTCTTGTATCCAATCTTTGTACCGAAACCTCAGATTGGTACATGTGGGTTGCTAGTAGTGTTGATTACTCCTTGTAGTTGATGCTAGTTGGTTTATTTGGTGGAAGATCATATGTTCAGATCCATTATGCATATTAATACCCCTCTGATCATGAACAATATTATGTCTTGTGAGTAGTTACTTTTGTTCCCGAGGACATGGGAGAAGTCTTGCTGTTAGTAATAATGTGAGTTCGGTCTTCGTTCGATATTTTGATGAGATGTATGTTGTCTCTCCTCTAGTTGTGTCATGTGAACGTCAACTACATGACTCTTAACCATTATTTGGGCCTAGAGGAAGACATTGGGAAGTAATAAGTAGATGATGGGTTGCTAGAGTGACAGAAGCTTAAACCCTAGTTTATGCGTTGCTTCGTAAGGGGCTGATTTGGATCCATATGTTTCAGGCTATGGTTAGGTTTACCTTAATACTTCTTTTGTAGTTGCAGATGCTTCCATTAGAGGTTAATCATAAGTGGGAGGCTTGTCCAAGTAAGGGCAGCACCCAAGCACCGGTCCACCCTCATACCAAATTATCAAAGTACCGAACGCGAATAAGATGAACGTGATGAAAACTAGCTTGACGATAATTCCCATGTGTCCTCGGGAGCGCTTTCCTTTATATAAGAGTTTGTCCAGGCTTGTACTTTTCTACAAAAAGGATTGGGCCACCTTGCTGCACCTTATTTACTTTTACCTTTTGTCACTTGCTACCAATTACCTTATCTCAAAACTATCTGTTACCTATAATTTCAGTGCTTGCAGAAAATACCTTACTGAAAACTGCCTATCATTTCCTTCTGCTCCTTGTTGTGTTCGACACTCTTACTTATCAAAGGGACTACGATAGATCCCCTTCATTTGTGCATCATCACTGGGTCAACATTATCCTTATAAAATTTAAGCTCCTTCGTGGCACAAGCAGACTCAGCATAGGTAGCATCACCTTCTTCAAATTCCAAAGCAATTTTTCTATTACCATGGACTGTAATAGTACCCTTACGTCCTGGCATCTTAAGCTGCAGTTACACGTAACAGGGCCGCGCCATATATTTGGCATAAGCCGGCCATCCAAACAAAGCGTGCTAAGGGCACTTGATCTTAACCACTTCAAACCACAACGTCTCAGCCCTGTAATCATAATCATTGCCAAAGGCCACTTGTCGGGACCCCGATCCTAAGCCACACCGATCTAGCATGTAACACACCATATCACTTTGCGGCCTCACGCACGGTATCCCCACGGGTGCCACCTTACCTGGCCCGGGACCGTTTGCGCATTTTGGCTCACGTATATGATAGTGTCGCTAGCATCCATATGATAGAGAACCCGGGCCGACATGACCAGTTATAAACCAAAAGTGGCACTAAATTACAGAAACAAGCATTCATGACCCAGCAACGAACGTGTCGGTCATCAACGTATGAACCCAAGTCGTAGCAAGCTACAAGGACTTAAAGGAACAACGCGTGACATTTCCCCTAAGGGACAGACACAGGAACGAAGAAGGACATATGCCGGTCAGCCTAAGTGATCCGGAGCAGTAGCAAGCTACCAAGGCTCAGTGGAAGCACTAGGAGACATTTCCCTGTAAGATAGGCTACCAAGGGTAAACAACTAGGTGTCGGATCCCACACATACCAAGCATTTCAATAACATACACACAATATGCTCAATATGTGCAAATACAACATGGCATCACAACAAGACTCTAATAAACAAAGTATTTATTCATTAGGCTCCGAGGAGCCAAGTATTACAAACATGGGTCTCACGACCCAACATTCAGAGCATACAAGCAACAAGCGGAAACACTACATGTCTGAGTACAGACATCTACAAATGAAAAAGGCTGAAGAGCCTGACTATTTACAACACTCGTCCAAGATCGTAGCTGAGGTACAAGCTACTTGTCGAAGTCCAAGCGGAACTACTAGTGAGACATCAATCCTATCTGCAAAACATAAATTAAGCAAACATGAGTACATAGGTACTCAGCAAGACTTACATCAGATCCTATCATACATGCACTTGTATCAAGAAGGCATAGTGGGGTTTAGTTGCAGCAAGCCAGCTTTGACTCAGTGGCTATCCTATTCTACGATTGCTGGTAACACTTTTGAGGTGGCGCACACGAGTCCACTAAGCACCACACAATACACCACTATGGATTCATTCCCGTCTCCCTACGAGAAGGCCATCCATAGCACTCACACTTGTCTTGAGTATTTTAGAGTATCCACTTCAAGTTGTCTATGTACCACGTAGGCATCCAAGAAGTCCATATCCGCGGACCCGGCTATTCGAATAGATCATGTTAACCCTGCAGGGGTGTACTGCTTCACACACGCTCTCGCCACTTACCGCCAGGTACATCTCATGTATCTCGGCAACCTTCAAGCGGAAGCCTGGCGAGGGTGTCGGCCACGACCTGACTAACCACACAAGTCTCTCATCCAGGTTTATCGCCTATTCGGGTTCCATCCGTGGGGAGATCCGGCCGGGGTGTCGCTCACGGCCCCAAATGATGTGCGCAGGGTTCCCAAGCCCACCTCGCCGAGTGGATCTACGCTTGGTACACCGTGCCACGGTGCCTAGTCTGTCCCAAGCCCACTGGCCGAGTGCCACTTGGTAGACTACTAACACTAACTACAAACACCAGAAACTAGTTGCAACTCCTGGACAGAGATCATGTTGATTAATAAGTCGAGAGGGGTCGAGTTACCGGAACCCAATGTGTGGTAGTAACTAGTCATTGGACAACATACACAGAACTCAGTTCTTAGGGACGGTTCCAGTGAGACAACCCACCATGTACTCCTACATGGCCTCTCACCGCTACCTTTACCAAATCGCGTTCACACGCTTAACCCTCAGCATCAGAACATATCATTTCACTCCAATTCATTCCCGATGAATCAGACCTGACACACTCTAAGCAATAGCAAGCAAGGCATGGTAAGATCACATCATGGCTTCAATCAACTCCTACACATGCTAGTGGGTTTCAACTATTTACTATGGAAAGACAGGTCATGCAGAGGAATGGGTTCAACTACCGCAGCATAAAGTAGCAGTTGAAATCGTTGTTGTCCTAATGCAATAACAGGGAGCAGGAGCGAGAGAGAGGTTGTATTGGAATGAACAAGGGGGTTTGCTTGCCTGGTAAAACAACGTGCAGAGCACTGCTCCTCTGACAGGTACTCTGGATCGGTCTCCGGAGCTGGACCTATCGAGAAGAAAGGTGCCGACAATCAAACACAAGCATATGCAACAATATGATGCATGAATATGGCATGAAAATATGATGTTGTTTGAGCTAATGCAACTAGCATTTTAATTGGTTGAACTCCATTTGAACCAAGGGTTCAAATGCAACTCTTTAAGAAGTATTATAAAATGCCATATATGTGTTTTCATATAAACAGTAGGTTTAACTTCATTTTTCCTGCATGAAAATGGTACAGATGGATAGATTGATTTTTTCTGATAATTTTTCATATATAAATTATTTCATTCTGAGCTACGGTTGAATTTCTGTGATTTTTTGAAGTTTAAGCCAATTTCTGAATTAAATAAATCATTTAAGATTTATTTAAAACCCAGAACTGGATTACTGCGTCAGCATGACACAGGCATGACATCAGCAGGTCAAAGGGGCTGTCCAGAGTCAAACCTGACAGTGGGGTCCACTGGTCAGTGACTCAGTTAATTAACTGAGTTAATTAACTCTAAAATAATCCTAACAGAAATAATCAGCAGGGCTGGGCCCACATGTCAGTGTCTAAACTAATTAACAAAACTTAATTAATTTAACTAACCAGTTAACTAACTAAAAGGGTGGGGCCCACCTGTCATTGACACAGGGGGTCAAAGCACGCCGGTCAGCGGTCAAATCCCACCGGCGGCTCGACGCCGGTGACCAAGGACGCGGCGGAGGGGCACGGAAATGCCGCTCCGGCGGTCAAATGGGCAGCGGAGACCACGGGCGAGCTGCTGGAGCTCGTCCGCGTCCATTCCCGCAAGCAGCAGCAGCTGGGACGGCCGGAGCTCGCCGGAAATGAGCTCGCGGCGGCGCCGGAGTTCGGGCCTCGTCGGGTATGGAGCTACGGAGCACGGGGAGACCAACGGAGGGGCGCTATGAGCTCCTGGTGAAGCGGCGGATGCAGTGACGTGCTCAGCTTGGAGTTTGGGTGGCTGTGGCCACGGCGGCGGCATCGCCGGCGGCGGTGAGGTCGGGCAACTGCGGTGGTAGGGCTAGAGGCCGCAGACGACGGCGAGGACAGGGGGGAAAGAACCGGGGGCTCACCGCGGTTCTGCTGGGGAGGTTAGCGGGCTCGGGGAGGCGCTGAAGGCGGCAAATCGTCGGCGGCGATCGTCGGGGCGGAGGAAGAAGACGACGGCGTTTACGGTGTTCCAGGGCACCCGACGTCTTGTGGCTCGACGGAGAGGACGAGGGTGAAGTGGCGGAGCTCTCGGGATACTCGGAGGGGCGAGGGGTGGCCTGTGGCCACGGCAGCGGTGATCGACGGCGACGGCGGCGTTCGGGAGCTGCGAGAGAGGGAGAAAGAGGAGAGGGGAGGGATCCAGAAGAGTGAGGGAGGATCGGGGCGAGTGCGTGGCTCATCCAGAAGCGGCTAGGCGGCGAGGGGAGGGTAGGCAGGCAGCTCGCGTGGCGCTGCCGCCGTGCGCGCGCGCCGGCCACACGCTCGGCCTCCTGTCGTCGGGGAAGACGACAGGGGAAGGCTCGGTGGGCTGGGCTGCCAGCTGGGCCGGCCAGGCAGTTGGGCTGCAGGAAGCCAGGTAAGCTCTCCCTTTTAATTCTTTCTGTTTTCTAATTTTCTGAAATTTGTTTTGATTTAATATCTAAATTAAATCAATTATTTTCTTCTGACATATTTATTTTACAGGGACCTAGAAATTAACCCAAGCCCCTAAAAATAAAAGAATTTTGGACATATATAAAATATATAATATATATATATCCAATGCAAATAACTATTGCATTAATTCCAAATGCCCAAAATAAATACTTATGAGTTCCTAATAATATTGGCTTGATTTTTATCTCTGACCAATATTTTTAGAGGGCCACATGAACATTTTTTTGGACCTTTTTGGAGCAACTTTTATTTGGGTCATTTTCAAAAGGGTTTCTGAGGGTTTCACAAGTCCTCATTTCAATTTCATTTGAAATTTTAAACATGATGCAACAACAAGGCTAACCTAGTGCATACCAGAACTAGGGTTGTGACAACTCGCCTCCACTCGAAAGAATCTCGTCCCGAGATTCAGGAGTAGGCGGAAAGAAAGTGGGGTACTCCAGTCTGAGACGATCTTCTCGCTCCCAAGTAGCTTCTCTCTCGGGATGATGAGACCATTGAACTTTGAGAAACTTGATGTTATGACATCGAGTGACACGCTCTGATTGATCCAAAATGCGAACGGGATACTCTCGATAAGTGAGGTTATCTTGGAGATCAAGCGTTTCGTGGTCCACTTCGCGGATGGGATCCGAGAAGCAACGCCTGAGTTGAGAGACGTGGAAGACATCATGAACTCGAGAAAGATGTGGGGGTAGTTCCAATTGGTAGGCAACCTCTCCTCGTTTAGCGAGAATGCGAAAAGGACCAATGTAACGAGGAGCCAACTTGCCCTTGATACCGAAACGATGGGTACCCTTCAAAGGAGTAACCCGAAGATAAGCTTTGTCACCAACTTCATAAGCCACTTCCTTATGATGACGATCGTACTGGCTCTTTTGACGAGACTGGGCTGTTTTCAAATTCTCACGAATGATGCGAACTTGCTCTTCTGCTTCCTGGATCATATCCGGTCCAAAGAATTGTCTTTCACCGGTTTCTGACCAGTTCAAAGGTGTTCGACATCTTCGTCCATAGAGTATCTCAAAAGGAGCTTGCTTGAGACTAGATTGATAGCTATTGTTATAAGCAAACTCGGCGAAAGGAAGACATTTCTCCCAATCCATACCGAATGAGATAACGCAAGCTCTAAGCATGTCTTCGAGAATTTGATTAACCCGTTCCACCTGACCACTTGACTGAGGGTGGAAAGCGGTACTGAAGGATAGATGGGTGCCCATGGCAGACTGGAAACTCTCCCAGAAATGAGAAGTGAAAAGACTACCACGGTCTGAATTGATCTCTAGTGGAACACCATGAAGTGACACTATTCGAGAAATATACAAGTCAGCAAGCTGACTAGCAGTGATACTCTCTCGAACAGGTAGGAAGTGAGCCACTTTGGAGAGACGATCAATGACTACGAAGATAGCATTATTCCCTCTCTTGGTCCTGGGAAAGCCGGTGATGAAGTCCATACCAACTTTATCCCATTTCCACTCAGGAATAGCTAGAGGTTGAAGGGTGCCAGCAGGTCTTTGATGTTCTGCCTTAACGCGACGACAAACGTCACATTTAGCAATGAACTCAGCAATTTCTCTATTCATCCTAGTCCACCAGAACCTCTGGCGTAGATCCTGATACATCTTAGTACTACCGGGATGAATCGTGAGAGGGGATTCATGAGCCTCTTTAAGAATCAATTGCCGAAGATGTTGCTTCTTGGGAACCACCAGCCGGTTTTGGAAGAGAACAACACCTCGATCATCCATAGAGAAACTACCAGCAATACCCTTGGCAATGCTTCTCTTTATCCGAGTAATTCCGGTATCATGCTTCTGGGCTTCTATGATATGATCCATAAGAGTAGGTTTCGCCACCAAAGTTGAAAGGAATCCGTGAGGAGCAATGTGAAGGTTAAGCTTACATAATTCCTCATGGAGAAGTGGTTGGCCCTGCTGCAACATGAGATTGTTGCAATAGGACTTACGACTTAGCGCATCAGCCATGACATTGCCCTTGCCCGGGGTGTAGGTAATCCCTAAGTCATAATCGGAGATCAACTCCAACCAACGTCTTTGCCTAAGGTTCAAATCTGGTTGGGTGAAGATATACTTGAGACTCTAGTGATCGGTGTAGATCTCGCAACGATTACCAAGAAGGTAAAGTCGCCAGGTCTTAAGTGCATATACTACGGCTGCAAGTTCTAGATCATGTGTAGGATAATTCTCCTCATGTGGATGCAACTGTCGAGATGCATAAGCAATCACACAATGATCCTGCATAAGAATGCAACCTAGTCCCTGTCGTGAGGCATCACAGTAGATAACAAAGTCCTTAGTGAAATCCGGTGGCACAAGTATGGGAGCAGAAGTCAGGCGTCTTTTCAGTTCCTGAAAACTGTGCTCACACTGTGGGGACCACTCAAACTTTTTATCTTTCTTAAGAAGTTCCGTGAGAGGTTTGGCCACTTTAGAGAAGTTCTCAACAAAGCGGCGACAATAACTGGCTAGACCAAGGAAACTCCTAACTTGTTTAACTGTTTCAGGCGGAGTCCAATCAAGAACGGCCTGAACTCTCTCGGGGTTGACAGCAATGCCCTTACCAGAGATTACATGGCCAAGGTAGGTCACTTCTGGCAACCAAAATTCGCACTTGGAGAACTTGGCATAAAGGCGGTGCTCTCTGAGTTTTTCTAGAACAAGTCTAAGATGTTCGGCATGCTCTTCCTCGTTTTTCGAGTAAATAAGAATATCATCGAGGTAAACCACGACGAACTTATCTAAGTACTCCATGAAGATCGAGTTCATCAAGCGGGAGAAGGTGGCTGGAGCATTTGTTAGACCGAAGGACATGACGGTGTACTCGTACTGACCATAACGAGTGACGAAAGCCGTCTTGGGTATGTCCCCATTTCTAATCTTGATTTGATGGTATCCTAACCTCAAATCCATCTTGGAGAAGACTGAGGATCCAGCGAGCTGATCATACAGGTCGTTGATCCTGGGAAGTGGATACTTGTTCTTTACCGTGACCAAATTAACGGGACGATAATCTACAACCATCCGATCCGTACCATCCTTCTTCTTGACAAAGAGGACGGGGCAAGCCCAGGGAGAAGAACTAGGACGGATGAAACCCTTTTGCAAGGACTCATCAAGTTGTTTCTTAAGCTCGGCTAGTTCTAAGGGTGCCATTTTGTAGGGTCTCCTAGAGATTGGAGCGGTTCCTGGGATAAGCTCTATAACAAACTCTACATCTCGGTTGGGTGGAACACCTGGCAGTTCCTCTGGAAAGACATCCGGAAAGTCACAGACTACCGGAACATCTTCAAGATCTGGGAGAGGGCTGGCATTAAGAGAATAGAGTTGACGCTTTGCAACTCTAGTGTTGACAGTGACTATCTTACCAGATGGATGTGTAAGCTGAACAGACCTAGTGAAGCAATCAATCTTGGCATGATGAGCTATCATCCAGTCCATACCCAAGATGATATTAATATCTGAAGACTTGAGGGCTACAAGTGATGCAAGGAATACAAGTCTGTCAACAAGGATTTCATTACCATGGCTTACACTAGAAGTTTGCCATTTGGATCCAGGAGTTTGAATAAGTAGTGGGGAAGGCATATCACAAAATGACATGTCGTGCAAACGGGCATAACTTTCGGAAATGAAAGAATGAGACGCTCCAGTATCGAATAGAACCGATGCCGGGTGACAATTAACAAGGAGTGTACCAAGAACGACATCTGGATCATCATGAGCGTCATTGGCTGAGACGTGATGCACACGTCCATGTTCGATGGGAGCTGACTTAACACTAATCATCTTGCGTGATGATTTATCACGTCTAACTGACTTTACGGACTGGGATGGGGCAACACGGGTCTGAGTGCAAATACGGGCAATGTGTCCCGGTTCTCCGCACTTGTAACAAATCCTGGGATTAGGACGTGGACCCGTATTGACAAACGGTCCATCAATAGACCTGGGTGGAGCATACCGTTGAACTGGAAGAGGTACCACACGAGATGGCCTCGGAGGATAAGTGGGTGGAAGAACAGAGTTCGGAACCGAAATCCGGCGCTTCTGGAGACTAGTACCGGAGGAAAATCCCAAATCAAGGGTGTGCTTACGAGACTCATCGTAAGTGAGCTGAGCTGTCTCTGCGTTGATGGCCTTGTTCACAAGAGCCTGGAATGTGTTGCAATGATGCAAGTGGAGATCTCGATGCAGTTTGGGGTTGAGACCCTTCCGGAACCTAGCCTGCTTCTTGGCGTCCGTGGACACTTCTTCTGTAGCATAGCGGGCGAGGTTCTCAAACTCTCGACTATAAGCATCAACAGCCATCTTAGCCTGCGTAAGACTACAGAACTCTTCTCTCTTGCGATCGATAAGGGCTTGAGGGATATGATGCTCACGAAAAGCCTCGGTGAAATCTCTCCAGGTGGGAACCTGGTCAGCTGGAATCATGGCTTCATAGTTCTGCCACCAAAGACTAGCAGGACCTTCCAGGTGATAAGTGGCATAGATGACCTTGTCCTCTTCAGCTACATTCGCAGAACGCAGCTTGTGAGTGATACTACGGAGCCAGTCATCTGCATCGAGTGGCTCAATGGAATGATGAAAGGTGGGTGGTTTCAGACGAATGAAGTCATGGATGGTTGTTGATTCCTTGCACTGATGTGCGGTGTTCTCCTCAATATGTGCCAACAAGCGGTTAGACTCACGCTTGTTTCTCTCCATCTCTATCATTAACTCTGCCAACGAAGGCTGGTTGGGAGGATCCTCCTCATCCCTACCATCTCCGTGGTTCTGTCTACGAGCAGCTGAGCTTCGCTTAACTGAAGACATCCTGAGAAGCGAAACCGAAGACGGAAACATCAACAACTATAGGATGCATAAGGTAGAACAAGAAATTAGTATCTCTCGAACTACTAGGATAATTCCGGCAGCATAACGGCAGTAAAAGCTCAGAATGAGACATCCTGCTAACAAAGGATAGTTCAACATCTCAACATCATCACTCAAGGTACTGTGATAGTACTAAAACAACTTCACCGGAAGAGCTTGAAACAAGATTAGGACTCGGATCAACCAATCTTAAGGGACTACGGAGTAGTAACTCGTGATCCTGATAGACGGAAGAGAAAGCCTAGTTCCTTAACCCCGTAGGAAGGTAAGATGACTCAGATCAGAAGACATGAGGTATAAGGAGTAAAAAGAGCCTTACGTTCCCTTCCACAATCAATTCCCTTATATAACTAAAGAATTTCTAGACTCAACTTCGACCATTTGGCTTGGTAATCCTACAGGCAGTCAGGCTCTGATACCAACGCTGTCAGGACCCCGATCCTAAGCCACACCGATCTAGCATGTAACACACCATATCACTTTGCGGCCTCACGCACGGTATCCCCACGGGTGCCACCTTACCTGGCCCGGGACCGTTTGCGCATTTTGGCTCACGTATATGATAGTGTCACTAGCATCCATATGACAGAGAGCCCGGGCCGACATGACCAGTTATAAACCAAAAGTGGCACTAAATTACAGAAACAGGCATTCATGACCCAGCAACGAACGTGTCGGTCATCAACGTATGAACCCAAGTCGTAGCAAGCTACAAGGACTTAAAGGAACAACGCGTGACATTTCCCCTAAGGGACAGACACAGGAACGAAGAAGGACATATGCCGGTCAGCCTAAGTGATCCGGAGTAGTAGCAAGCTACCAAGGCTCAGTGGAAGCACTAGGAGACATTTCCCTGTAAGATAGGCTACCAAGGGTAAACAACTAGGTGTCGGATCCCACACATACCAAGCATTTCAATAACATACACACAATATGCTCAATATGTGCAAATACAACATGGCATCACAACAAGACTCTAATAAACAAAGTATTTATTCATTAGGCTCCGAGGAGCCAAGTATTACAAACATGGGTCTCACGACCCAACATTCAGAGCATACAAGCAACAAGCGGAAACACTACATGTCTGAGTACAGACATCTACAAATGAAAAAGGCTGAAGAGCCTGACTATTTACAACACTCGTCCAAGATCGTAGCTGAGGTACAAGCTACTTGTCGAAGTCCAAGCGGAACTACTAGTGAGACATCAATCCTATCTGCAAAACATAAATTAAGCAAACATGAGTACAAATGTACTCAGCAAGACTTACATCAGATCCTATCATACATGCACTTGTATCAAGAAGGCATAGTGGGGTTTAGTTGCAGCAAGCCAGCTTTGACTCAGTGGCTATCCTATTCTACGATTGCTGGTAACACTTTTGAGGTGGCGCACACGAGTCCACTAAGCACCACATAATACACCACTATGGATTCATTCCCGTCTCCCTACGAGAAGGCCATCCATAGCACTCACACTTGTCTTGAGTATTTTAGAGTATCCACTTCAAGTTGTCTATGTACCACGTAAGCATCCAAGAAGTCCATATCCGCGGACCCGGCTATTCGAATAGATCATGTTAACCCTGCAGCGGTGTACTGCTTCACACACGCTCTCGCCACTTACCGCCAGGTACATCTCATGTATCTCGGCAACCTTCAAGCGGAAGCCTGGCGAGGGTGTCGGCCACGACCTGACTAACCACACAAGTCTCTCGTCCAGGTTTATCGCCTATTCGGGTTCCATCCGTGGGGAGATCCGGCCGGGGTGTCGCTCACGGCCCCAAATGATGTGCGCAGGGTTCCCAAGCCCACCTCGCCGAGTGGATCTACGCTTGGTACACCGTGCCACGGTGCCTAGTCTGTCCCAAGCCCACTGGCCGAGTGCCACTTGGTAGACTACTAACACTAACTACAAACACCAGAAACTAGTTGCAACTCCTGGACAGAGATCATGTTGATTAATAAGTCGAGAGGGGTCGAGTTACCGGAACCCAATGTGTGGTAGTAACTAGTCATTGGACAACATACACAGAACTCAGTTCTTAGGGACGGTTCCAGTGAGACAACCCACCATGTACTCCTACATGGCCTCTCACCTCTACCTTTACCAAATCGCGTTCACACGCTTAACCCTCAGCATCAGAACATATGATTTCACTCCAATTCATTCCCGATGAATCAGACCTGACACACTCTAAGCAATAGCAAGCAAGGCATGGTAAGATCACATCATGGCTTCAATCAACTCCTACACATGCTAGTGGGTTTCAACTATTTACTGTGGAAAGACAGGTCATGCAGAGGAATGGGTTCAACTACCGCAGCATAAAGTAGCAGTTGAAATCGTTGTTGTCCTAATGCAATAACAGGGAGCAGGAGCGAGAGAGAGGTTGTATTGGAATGAATAAGGGGGTTTGCTTGCCTGGTAAAACAACGTGCAAAGCACTGCTCCTCTGACAGGTACTCTGGATCGGTCTCCGGAGCTGGACCTATCGAGAAGAAAGGTGCCGACAATCAAACACAAGCATATGCAACAATATGATGCATGAATATGGCATGAAAATATGATGTTGTTTGAGCTAATGCAACTAGCATTTTAATTGGTTGAACTCCATTTGAACCAAGGGTTCAAATGCAACTCTTTAAGAAGTATTATAAAATGCCATATATGTGTTTACATATAAACAGTAGGTTTAACTTCATTTGTCCTGCATGAAAATGGTACAGATGGATAGATTGAATTTTTCTGATAATTTTTCATATATAAATTATTTCATTCTGAGCTACGGTTGAATTTATGTGATTTTTTGAAGTTTAAGCCAATTTCTGAATTAAATAAATCATTTAAGATTTATTTAAAACCCAGAACTGGATTACTGCATCAGCATGACACAGGCATGACATCAGCAGGTCAAAGGGGCTGTCCAGAGTCAAACCTGACAGTGGGGTCCACTGGTCAGTGACTCAGTTAATTAACTGAGTTAATTAACTCTAAAATAATCCTAACAGAAATAATCAGCAGGGCTGGGCCCACATGTCAGTGTCTAAACTAATTAACAAAACTTAATTAATTTAACTAATCAGTTAACTAACTAAAAGGGTGGGGCCCACCAGTCATTGACACAGGGGGTCAAAGCACGCCGGTCAGTGGTCAAATCCCACCGGCGGCTCGACGCCGGCGACCAAGGACGCGGCGGAGGGGCACGGAAATGCCGCTCCGGCGGTCAAATGGGCAGCGGAGACCACGGGCGAGCTGCTGGAGCTCGTCCGCGTCCATTCCCGCAAGCAGCAGCAACTGGGACGGCCGGAGCTCGCCGGAAATGAGCTCGCGGCGGCGCCGGAGTTCGGGCCTCGTCGGGTATGGAGCTACGGAGCACGGGGAGACCAACGGAGGGGCGCTACGAGCTCCTGGTGAAGCGGCGGATGCAGTGACGTGCTCAGCTTGGAGTTTGGGTGGCTGTGGCCACGGCGGCGGCATCGCCGGCGGCGGTGAGGTCGGGCAACTGCGGTGGTAGGGCTAGAGGCCGCAGACGACGGCGAGGACAGGGGGGAAAGACCGGGGGCTCACCGCGGTTCTGCCGGGGAGGTTAGCGGGCTCGGGGAGGCGCTGAAGGCGGCGAATCGTCGGCGGCGATCGTCGGGGCAGAGGAAGAAGACGACGGCGTTTACGGTGTTCCAGGGCACCCGGCGTCTTGTGGCTCGACGGAGAGGACGAGGGTGAAGTGGCGGAGCTCTCGGGCTACTCGGAGGGGCTAGGGGTGGCCTGTGGCCACGGCAGCGGTGATCGACGGCGACGGCGGCGTTCGGGAGCTGCGAGAGAGGGAGAAAGAGGAGAGGGGAGGGATCCAGAAGAGTGAGGGAGGATCGGGGCGAGTGCGTGGCTCATCCAGAAGCGGCTAGGCGGCGAGGGGAGGGCAGGCAGGCAGCTCGTGTGGCGCTCCCGCCGTGCGCGCGCGCCGGCCACACGCTCGGCCTCCTGTTGTCAGGGAAGACGACAGGGGAAGGCTCGGTGGGCTGGGCTGCCAGCTGGGCCGGCCAGGCAGTTGGGCTGCAGGAAGCCAGGTAAGCTCTCCCTTTTAATTCTTTCTGTTTTCTAATTTTCTGAAATTTGTTTTGATTTAATATCTAAATTAAATCAATTATTTTCTTCTGACATATTTATTTTACAGGGACCTAGAAATTAACCCAAGCCCCTAAAAATAAACAACCAGAATTTTGGACATATATAAAATATATAATATATATATATATCCAATGCAAATAACTATTGCATTAATTCCAAATGCCCAAAATAAATACTTATGAGTTCCTAATAATATTGGCTTGATTTTTATCTCTGACCAATATTTTTAGAGGGCCACATGAACATTTTTTTGGACCTTTTTGGAGCAACTTTTATTTGGGTCATTTTCAAAAGGGTTTCTGAGGGTTTCACAAGTCCTCATTTCAATTTCATTTGAAATTTTAAACATGATGCAACAACAAGGCTAACCTAGTGCATACCAGAACTAGGGTTGTGACACCACTTCTAAGGAAATCTTAGCAACTGGACATGCTGACTTACCAGGTACCACACAATGAAAGACTGTAGAGGACGGCTTAAGATCTTTAACAGTCAAATTCATTCGGCGAAAGGTATCATAATAAAGGATATTGATGTTGCTTCCACCATCCATGAGGACTTTAAGTGAATTTGCAACCCCCAACCTCAGGAGCTACCGCCAATGCTAGCTGACCCGGATTATCAACCAGGGGCGGGTGATCTTCTCTATCCATGCAATTGGCTGCTCTGACCACCGTAAGTACTGAGGTACCGCCGGCTCAACTGAATTAACTACGTGCTTATGAACCTTCTGATCTCTCTTGCAAAGATTTGTGGTGAAAACGTAATACTGGCCATTGTTAAGCCGCTTCGGATTACTCTGGTATCCTGATTGCTATTGCTGGTTACCCTGACTGGGCTGTTGATTATAACCACTCTGATTGCCCTGTCCTTGATATCCAGAATTTGAACCGCTGCCCCTAAACCGGGCCCGTGTGAGCCAGATCTGGACCCGCCAGGTGGGCCATTATTACTGTCATGATTCTGATGAAAGCTGGAACTCTTGTATTCCATCATAATGAAACAATCCTTCCACAAATGGGCCGCTAGCTTGTTGGGAAAACTGTGTTTCGGGTAAGGTTCATTTAACATCGACTCAAGATTAAATCTCGGCCCTCCAAAGCTCGACTTACTAGGGCGCTGGTTTTTATAACCAGTATTGGTGTTTGCTAGAAGATCTGACCCGCCGTTGATTTGGCTGCACTTACCACCATTACCCTGATTATGACCATAATGTCCTGCCACATTCTGCTGCTGACCCTTACCATTGCCACTCTTCTTCCCCTTGTTGGAGTTTTCTTCATCAGATCCAGGGTCCTTAGTATTGTCCGAGTCAACATACTTGATGAGAGCCGCCATGAGCTCTCCCATGTCGTTACACTGACGTTTAAGCCGCCCCAGCTTCTTCTTGAGAGGAGTGAAGTGGCAGCTCTTCTCCAAGATCAAAACAGTGGACCCTGCCGTAATGCTATCCGATGAGTGGATAATAGCTGAAACCCGGCAAACCCAATTATGGTAGGCCGACTCATCCTCTCGCTGCACACAAGTGTCCAAATCAATGATCGACAGAGGTTGATTACATGTGTCTTCAAAATTCTGAATGAAACGCACCTTCAGCTCAGCCCATGAATTGGTGGAGTTGGCCGGTAACACTTTCAACCATGTTTGAGCTGACCCATCCAGCATCATGGTGAAGTATTTGGCACATACCTCATCGTTAACATCCAAGATCTCCATGGCCAGCTCGGAACTCTCAATCCAAGCCCGAGGCGGAAGATCAGCCGTGTAATTAGGCACCTTACGGGGGCCCTTGAAATCCTTAGGCAGACGCTCGTTGCGTAGAGACGACGCTAGGCAAGGTACATCCACGGTCCTGAAAGTCATCCTAGCCTCGATAAACGCCGAAGGGTATAACTAAAGTTGCTGGTGAGTCGCTAATTGAGCCTCCAATTCCGCCTCACGACGGGTTCTAGCCTGATCGGCAAGGGCCTGAGCATTATTATCATCACGGGGTGGGTTATGCCCACGAGGCGGTTTGATAACCCACGAGTGTAGGGGATCAGTTGTAGCCTCTTTTGATAAGTAAGAGTGTCGAACCCAATGAGGAGCTAAAGCAGAACAAATATTCTCTCAAGTTCTATCGACCACCGATACAACTCTACGCACGCTTGACGTTTACTTTACCTAGAACAAGTATGAAAGTAGAGATACTTTGTAGTTTTTGTGGGATAGGTTTGCAAGAATATAAAAGAGCACGCGAATAAAACTAGGGGCTGTTTAGATAAAGAAGCAATAAAGTTAATATAGCGAGTGTGGAAAAGTGGTCGTAGGAGTTGCGAAATTGCCCTTAAGAAATTGACTACGTTACTAGACTGATATCAAGTTTTATGTGGGAGAGGCCACTGCTAGCATGTCATACCTTACATGGAATTCTATGCACTTATGATTGGAACTATTAGCAAGCATCCGCAACTACTAACGCTCATTAAATTAAAACCCAACCATAGCATTAAGATATATTGGTCCCCTTTCAATCCCGTATGCATAAATTTCTACGCTAGGTTGAAGCTTCTGTCACTCTTGCCCTCCAATACGTAGTCCTATCAACATACTACTAACCCTATGGTGTGATCCACGCGCGCGCTCATATGATGGGCACCAAAGGACAGCAACATAACCACAAGCAAATTAAATCAATCATAGCAATTCACCAATCACCGATAGGACAACGATAATCTACTCATACATCATAGGATGGCAACACATCATTGGATAACAATATGAAGCATAAATCACCATGTTCAAGTAGAGGGTACAGCGGGTTGCGGGACAGTGGACCGCTGTAGATAGATGGGGGAAGGTGATGGAGATGTTGGTGAAGATGACGGAGGTGTTGGTGTAGATCGCCGTCACACAATGATGGCCCCGGCGGCGTTCCGGCGCCACCGGGAGAGAGGGGGAGAGAGCCCCCCTCCTTCTTCTTCTTTCTTGACCTTCTCCCTAGATGGGAGAAGGGTTTCCCTCTGGTCCATGGCCTCCATGGCGGCGGAGGAGCGAGATCCCCTCCGAGATTGGATCTGTCTCTCTATCTCTCACTGTTTCCGCGTTCCCAGATTCTGTCCCTTCACCGTTTCTTATATTCCCGGAGATCTGTAACTCCGATTGGGCTGAATTGTTGACACGATTTTTATCCGGATATTAGCTTTCTTGCGGCTAAAGAAGGGCATCAACCGCCTTATGGAGTGGCCACGAGGGCCTAGGGCGCGCATGCCCCTGGTGGGCGCGCCCCTCTGCCTCGTGGCCCACTCGGGCATCGTCTCATGTTGGTTTCTCTTCCCAAAATTCACATATATTCCAAAAAAAATCTCCGTCCGTTTTTATTCCGTATGGACTCCGTTTGATATGGATATTCTGCGAAACAAAAAACATGCAACAAACAGGAACTAGCACTGGGCACTAGATCAATATGTTAGTCCCAAAAAAGAGTATAAAAAGTTGCCAAAAGTATACGAAAGTTTTAGAATATTGGCATGAAACAATAAAATATTTATAGATACGACGGAGACGTATCATGGTTCATCATCGCGAGGCGCGTTACGATGCCGTTTGCTGCTAGAAACCGCCAGCGACTCAATGTGCCGGTTGTAACTTCGACTTTGGCGCGCTGTATGATTAAGCCGCCTGCTATGCCACAACCATCTGAAGAAGCTCCACAGCGTTCCGGGTCTCTATTCCAGCCAGGGACTCGCCATGAATTGGAATAGCCGCCAATCGTGTGGCTACAGCGATCATGTTATCCACCGGGTTAGAGTAATGACCAGAAGGTGTGGGTACCCATTGATGCGGGGCCTGATCAATATGAGGCGGGTCTGGCATACGGGGTTGAGCCACCGCTCCGGTCACATTCACCTCCACAACCCGGCTCACACCAGGTGGGTTACTCGTTCCTGCTCCATGCTTGTTAGAGAGATTCCGCCCCTCAAACTACGAAGGCAGGCGGCTCTGGTGCCTCCTTCGAAGTACAACATTTGACACATTCTAATCCAGATTTAAACGAAAGGCTTCTACCCTTATCCGCTATGACTCGGCTTCCATCGTAGCTCGCTCCGGCGCCATCCTGGTATTCTCTGCATTAAGATCCTCTTGCGCTTTGGCCACTTCATCTCGCACCTTTCACACTTCTGCGTTATGTTGTGCTTGATTCCCCGAAGTCACCTCCATGGCCAAAAGAGTCGCCAGGGCGCTCAAGAGCTTAGACAATGCTTGAGCCAGCGGCCGGACTGAACCGCTCGCCCCGGCGGTCGCAACAGCCGTTGAACCCGATGTCATAGTAGCAGCTATCGACGAATTCAGAACCGGATGTGTACCAGCCATAAAGATAGCGGCCCTGCTCGGCGGCTCATAAGGATCCGGAATACTGTCACCATTGGAATAGCCCCCAAGCCCGCCATCTTGAAGTTGATAGACTGACTCGGTTTCTCCGGTTAAGGACTCATCACCTGAGTAGATGGCTGTCTCTCCACCAGATATAGATCCTTCCTCAAGATCCGCCCCATGAACAAAACCAACAAAAACACGCTTCCGGCCAGGCTGATTCCTCGCGGGTTGCTTGCGTCAGGCCATCTCAATGAGGTCGACGCAAGCGTCCAACTTAGGCTCTGATTCATCGATCTTGCCGATGAAGATGTGGATTGTGCCAAAGGGTACCTGGTACCCGTACTTGATTTAGTTGGCGCTGGGGCCCCAGCCGGTGTTGTCGATGTAGATCTTGCCGCGGCGACTCTTAGTCATCCAGCCCATGGCGTACCCTTCGATCCCTGAGAAATTGCCTTTCAAGAACTCAAAATCACCGAGCTCCTGCCCCACGATGGGCGCCAACTATCGTGGTTTTGTGACGGCAGATGCCCTAGTGAAAGGACTTATGTGTGGAGCCATCGCAATGTGGGTTAGCTTGAAGGGGTTGAACAGGGCAAAGGACACAAAGTATTTATCCAGGTTCAGCCCTCACAACGAGGTAAAAGCCTATGTCCTTCTTCTAATTGTATTGCATGAGTTTTGATTAAAAGGGAGCAAATACGCTTCAACTAGTTCTTGATCTATTGTCTCTTGAGTTAACCCGCCATCGGGTCTCGCCTTTATATAAATAGGTCAAGGCCCGGCGGCTTACAGGAGTCTGGGTCAGATCACACAACGTAACTGACCTTGTCTCTAAGTCATCCTGTTTTGTTAGGCAAGCTACCATCAGGCGGCTCACAGCTTTGGTTTAAGAGTCTCCTCCGAGTCATCGGTCTTCAACAGGCCTGCTTGTAAGCCGCCTTCGATCTCCTCATCTTATATTCTTAGACCTTATTGGGCCTTCACTTATAAGTCGCCAATAATGTGACCCGAGCCCTCCTGGGCGGGTCATACCACAGGGTTATATCCCCAACAAGCGGTGTGACCCGTGCATTTGCGCTGCTAGATTTAAAATATATAGTTTCTATCATATTGAATATACCATGCTCTTGACTCTTCCACTTCATTTGCATGTATCTATCTTTTTAGTCATAACTTGTGTCCAACTTACAACAAAAATGTTGTACCTATAATTAAATATAAACATTTTTCCCTTGTACTCCTATCTCAACATAGATATCCCTTTGTATACCCACCTTCTCTGTTGTTGTATTACCTTAAAGTCATCCACCAATTTGTACATGTCATGCCTCCAAATCCTACAATGGTAGTTGATCTTACTCTCATTATCTATGTTCATTAGTCATTGAATTAAATCGAATTCATTGCACTCATCAGTTATGCATTATCTCAAGCTATGAATACTATCTCTGCCTCTGTTTTTCTCCGGCATAAAAAAAATGGGTAGTAAATACTTGAGATCATTTGTCTCATGATATTTTTTATTCCAACACTATCCCTCACTCATTGTAAATCTAATCACTCTACCACTTATCATAGCTTGCTCTCTTATTACTTCTCTCTATTGTTGTGACTTACAATTTCCGGCACAACTGAACCAGTACTTTTTTGAAGCACTGACCATAGAAAAAAGAACCAATTGTATTTCTGGCAGAACCGAAGTAACTTAATATGTACTTGACATGGCATGACGCTTCCATGCCTATTATTATAATAACAACAACATTTTTCTTTCCATATGATGTGTCAGCTCACACATGTAACATAGTGAGATTGGGATGATCTGTTAATATTTTCTTCAGTGTCTTCATGAACTGAAAAAATGGTTTTCGTGCATGCAAGCATTTTTTGAATATTTAAGATTTCCATACAACATCAGAGAGCCACAATTCAAGGATATCTCAACTCGTCTTCGTCCAACTGATGTAAACTTCTTTTCCTATAGCGATGAATTCATGCGTGTTTATACTACTACAAATGCTAGTTGACAATAATCATTAATTAGTACACACTGATATCTGACAATTTTCTAAAGATATATTTGACATGTGTTCTAGAATTAATTTACTTGTAAATGATAAAAATATGGATCATACATGTGGATATTTACAGTACGAATATATTTTACATTTTAACTATATATAGTGTACCCACCTAATTTCTGATTTAGCGTAGCAGCAAAGTAATAGTATTTTTTAGGACGTCATCGGTTGTATAATACTATAGAAATTGAACTTATACTATAGGAATGCCCTTCCGTTT
The DNA here is from genome assembly GCA_902687465.1 of Secale cereale. Taxonomy (NCBI): domain Eukaryota; kingdom Viridiplantae; phylum Streptophyta; class Magnoliopsida; order Poales; family Poaceae; genus Secale; species Secale cereale. The sequence goes on from LR738712.1 coordinate 656,170,535, forward strand.
GGTAGGACCATGAAAATCGAACACATCTATATTCCTCCCGAGGTAGACTCTGATTTGGACACGAAGGACTCTAAGGTGCGGCTGACGATTTTTCCATCCTAAACTCCATTGAACGCTAATAGAAAGGACTCGGTCTCTTTTTTTTGCATGAGGAATCGGTCTCCTACCAACGTACGAATCAATAGGACACCAGCAAGTCTTTCTGTGACCTGATCCTAAAAAAGTTCTTTATGTGACCTGGCCGCTTTTTTTTCTATTGCTAGTGTCTACGTGATCTAGTTTTAGGTGGGTGTCGTAGGGTTAACATGGCAGATGTCCCAATGCGAGGACTTAGTTGTGGAGCCATCACGCCGAGGTTATCTTAAAGGGGTTACTCGAGACAAAAGACACAGAGAGTTTATACTGGTTCGGCTCCTTGCGGTGAAGGTAAAAGCCTAATCCAGTTTGAGGTGGAATTACGTGGATATCGATCACCAGGGAGTGAATACGCTTGGCCTAGCTTTCGATCTGTTGTTTCTTCTCCTAAACCGCCGCTGGGTCGTCCCTTTATATACACAGGTTGATGCCCATCGGTTCATAGAGGCCCGGCCGGCTCATACAATGTGTCCGGCTCGGTGACTAATTATTCCTACCTTACAACACAAGTCATACATACATGGCGGTTTACATTTACGGGCCTTAAGTCGCCTTCGGGATTTAGGCCCTTAGCAAGCCTGCTTCTTGAACCACCATCTTCAACATCTTCGTGGGCTGTCTTGATAACCCGCCATCGGCTTAACCCGGCCCCTCTTGGCCGGGTTATACTTAATAGTTATATCCCCAACATTAGGCCCTAGGTTGATTTGAACTTGTTTATATCAATTTTCAAAACTCAGAAAAATCTTTCTTCATTTACTCTTGCAAAGCACTGTAACCCGCCATGACGTCATCTGTCATTAATTTTATACAACGCCCAGATCTTTAATATATCTTCTCTGTCAATGATCCTCCGAATCGAGGCGTTTGTGCCATTATACATCATTTTTTGGCTTCCTTGATTCCCGTGTATGCTATTTATCCTCTCGACGTTATAAATAGGGCCAGGGGTCCCTTTTCACTTTCCCCCTCGCATCATCGTCTCTTTCTTCCACCTCGGTCGCTTCAGCACCCGATCTCCGCCGCCACCGTCGATCTTCACCACTGCTTCAACGACGGCCGCTGCATCGACCTGAACCGACCAGATTTCACTTGCGTGCCTCCGCTATTCAACAGCCCTGGTGAGTTCGTCGGAGTTCATCTTGGTCTCTCCATATTTTCACTACATCCTGTGATTTCGGTCTATTCTTTGTATTCCTCCTCCGTGAAGACAACCGTAGTATTCCTTTTGGATATTAGAAATATCTCCATTGTATAATAAATCCAATCTAGACGCATGAACTGCTCAAGCACTGCGATATTTAGGTCTAAATATTTTCCATTTATCTGTCGTGCCGTAGATCCAGAATCATAGTATCAATCTGTGAAATATGTTTTCCAACACTTGGCAATTTTCACTCCTCAGATCTGTATTTTAATGACTGCCTGGGCAGCTTAACTTTACAAATAGTAACCCGCCAGGTACCATTAGTCCCCTCTTAAGCCACCGCTAATTTATCCTCAACCTCCTTTGCATGCTTCATTATTGTCTGTTCTGCATAACCTTTTAACCGACTTATCTTCATAATCTTAAACCAGTACAATTCTTCTTTTTAGATCATTGAAAAATGGCTAAGACAAATTCAGCTTGTAACTGGGTTAAATCACTGGTCACTGAAACAGACCTGAATAATTTCGTGACCATTGGCGCCTTAGCTTCGAAAACAGCCATCCATTGGAGGGTCCCTGGCGAAGAATATCCTCCTAAACCCAAAGACGGAGACGTGATTGTTTTTGCTGATCACTTACAGCGAGGGTTTAGCCCTCCCGACTCAAAAAAATTCTGCGACGTGCTCCATTTTCTCCAGCTTCACCCCAAGACATCGGACCCAATTATGTATCCAACATCTGCAACTTTCAAGTGTTCTCTGAAGCTTATCTTCAAGAGGAGCCCACAGTTGATTTATTCGGGAATTTTACTATTTAAACCGCCAGACAGAGTTCATTGATGGACCTCATACCAAAGTTGGTGGGGTTACGATTTAAAAGAGGAAATATGTCAGTTTTCCTCATGCTAAGCCTCATAGCCATCCCAAGGACTGGAACCAGACTTGGTTTTATTGTCAAGACACATCTCCAGCTGATGAGACTCCACTGCCGGGTTACCGTGATCATCGACTCAGTAGCACACATCCACTCCCCTCACGGCTTAGTGCAAAGGAACGGGCCAAGTATGCACCATCATTTTCAAAACTCAAAGCCTTTATGGCAAACGGCTTAACTCGTGTTGACCTTGTTCGATGCTGGTTGTCTTTGAGCATCTTGCCATTAAGCCGCCGTCCCGGCTTGATGTGTGAATATACTGGTGATGTAAAAGACCCCCAGTGCCACTGCGATGTTCAATTGTCTTATGCAGAAATTACGGAGTCCACAAAGAAGTTACTGAACGAATCCTTAGCAAAATGCAGCAAAACGGACTTAGCCCTTTCAGCGCCTTCACAAACCGCTAGCTGTAAGTGTTGCATATCCTCTGCTCAACCATATTTGAATTAATTATTATTCACACCTGATCCATTTTCACATTACTAGGGCGATTCTTCCTTTTGGAAAAAGAAGCCGCATGATAAGCCGACAAAACCGGTTCGTACCAAATCCAAAGCCATCGAGAAAACTGCCAAGAAGAAAACTCCTGAACCTGCCGAGTTAAACTTGGATGATGATATTGATGATGATGATGAGTCGGAGGTAGAACTTGACTCTTTTGGCTCATTTTTGTACATCTCATTGGCAATGATTGTTATCAGGACGACGTAGAGGCCAGCCGCGTGGATGACGTAGAGGTAATTATTCTTTCCTCCGGCTCTGAATCTCTGCCAACAAAGAAAACCCGACAAGCAAGCCGGAAAGTAAGATTTTCTCACCCTCTAGCTCACTTGGATCCAAACTTTCTTTTGAAGAAATGGCAATTCGAAGCTCGTTGTATCACCCGGGATAGCGGTGGTGTAATCACGTCATCCGGCTTACCAAACATGCCGGTTCACAAACGCCGCCCAGAGGTCTCTCACATTTCTAACACTTTTTATCCCAAGGCTGGTTATACCCGTCAACCTCTTAACCTGTCTTATTCAAACTATCAGGAGACTTCACATTCTTCCTCTAGCGAGTCAACGGGAACTCAAATCCCGACTTTCAAAGATGTACCTAGGAAAGAGTATGCTTAATTATCCAAACTTTACATCTGATCCTTATATTAACCTCTTTATACTTCTTATTTGCAGAGGCCAGGCTAAACCTAGCAAGAAAGCCAAGTTGAATAAGCTGGCTGATGACATCATCATGTCTGAGCCGAATTTTTTTTTCAGAACCTTCTATCCCGACTGGTGAAGCCACCCTTGACGATCTACCGCCACAAGATCATGCAGCCTCCGCAGATCATGTGGATATTGAACCGGTTTATGAACCGCCAAGCCCACTCAAGCCTATTGAGGAAAATAATGATGATGTTGTTGTCATCGGAGATGGTTTCGCAACTCCGGGTCAGCCTACAGTTTTGAGCAACCATACTGCTAAAGAGGAACTTTCTGCTCAAGATAAAGGGAAATGGAAGGCAGATTTGGAGAGCTATACCCATTTCAGTGCCCATGACATCCACTCTGGCTATTTAAACCGTCTCTACACTAGCCGTGACTTTGAGGACGGCTTAGTAAATCTGATGAAAGAGCGATATGAGGTACATGTTGCCACTCCTTTATATAACTATACTTTCCTTAGCCGCCAAGTTTATTGGATATGATAGAAAAGAATATGATGTAAACTTCAATAGCTGCCTAGATCAATTGCAGTAATCCCCAAGGGCCGATTTATGTTTCCAAACATGAGCCGCGACTTATAATATTAACACTTCCATGTTGCATGCATAGCCCCCAAGGGCCGGCTTATGTTTATGAACATGAGCCGGGACTTTATAATATCAGCCATCAATCATCCAGGAATAACCATCCCTCCGAAAACCAATATTCCAGCTTGTAGATTTTATAAGCTGGATCATGTCATTTATCCAGTTTATCACTTGAGTTTGTCTCAAAAATGAGCAATCTGCATTAGCCCCCAAGTGCCGAGTATAATGCTTGTATTATGCTTCGAATTTGTTAGAAAGTTTCAAAAGCAAGTATGCATTAGCCCCCAAGTGCCAAGTATAATGCCTGTATTGTGCTTGGGACTTCATAAATATTGGTGATCATAATGCCTTCCATGTTTACACATATCACAGGCTGAACTGACTGAGAAGGATGCTGGGCTGAAAGATCTTCAGGCTAACTTGACAACTCAGCAAGCCGAGACATCCAAGGCTAAGACAGCTGTAAAACTGCTTTGGAAATTATGGAACAACTGAAGCAAGACTTCAATGCTGAAAAGACTAGCTGGGAAACTGAAAAGGCAGCTCTATTGAAGGGATTTGTTGATGCTGAATAAGCACTTGAGCCGGTGACTGAAGAGCTGACCGGCTTAAAGGAACAGATTAACCAGATGTCGCCAGCCATCTTTGGTAAGTAAAAATATGTCCCCCTTGGTATTTCCAGAACTACTTTCTCAATATTTGCCAGCTTACTCATAATTTCACTGATGTAGGCTCACCGAGCGCGAAGCTGGGCTCCGATATGCACGTTCAGCTTAAGGCTGTTTATACTATTGTAGAACAATTGTATATCGGTGCTCAATGTACCATTGCCGCTGCCATGCAGAAGAAAACTCCCTCCCAACTTATCAAAGACACCTTGGATAAGTTATCTGTGTTACCTCAAAGGATTGTGGATTTGCAACGGGGGCTGCTAGAGCCGGCACCTTAACCACTTTAAGCCGGGCGAAAGCATGGCTGGAAAATCTTGACCCGGAGGATTTGGCCAATGGCTGCCCCAATGTAAAAGAAGATGGATCTGCTTTCAGTGCTGACGACTTTGCCTAAATAGCAAGAGCAATGCGGCCCTTGGCAAGTAAGCTGGCCAACGAGACCAGCCTTACAACATATCAGGCGGCTTATGATAATGAAAATAAAGAGGTGAAGGCTACGGTTCATCAACTGATGGATTTTATCCCGCCGATTCGTAAGCATACTTTCGCTTATGATATTGATCCATCAAACCTCATTGATGATGAAGCTATGTTTAGAGCGTTGACCGGTATCAACTGGGCTACGCCTGACTTCCAGCTGGTGGATAACCAAGGAACTGGAGATGAAGAGGAGGCGCAAGATGACCCAGAGGCTTCAACCCGCCAACAATCATGTTCATTAAGCAGAAATACTTTGTTGTGTTTGATAGTTCCCAAAACACTTATTCTCATTTGGCCATCAGATACCTTGTAATAGGTTAGTTTAAACTTTTGATCTACCATGCCATCATGCATGCTTCCTGTTGTATATGACATTGCCAATCGGTAACTTTGAAGTTTTGCCACTTTGTGTATGATAATGCCAATTAATGCAGATCAAATTTAATATTACCATGCACACAAATAGATCACAAGTGCCCTGGCAGTTTACCGTCGGGCGGGTCACAATACCCCATTTATTTTAAACCTATGGGGACAAATAGTCCATAGCCAGGGTCGATACAACCATAATCTGCATATAATTGTTAATAAAATTATCATACCTGTGGTATTTGTTTAGACTTCCGGTTTATTAGATCCGAGTATGGAAGAGTTTTCATCCCATAGATTGAGCACATAATGCCCTGTTTGTTCATATATTGGCGACTTAGAGTCCAAAGCCAAGCCGGGTAAACAAAAACCACGAATATGCTCAAATATGAGCCATGGAGATTAGGGCTACATGGCCTGAATCGTTTTAAACCATATTTCAATATGGTACAAAGATAAACCCAAAAATATTAAAATAGAAAAAATAAATCAAAAAACAAGGCTTTCATAGGCCCCCAAGCTCAAATCTCAAGTGCTTCCAAAGGGCTGCACAGCCACTGAGTTAAACCTTCATGCAAACCTTATAAGCCGGGCCTCACATGACCAATCGTCATTTTAACTTTGACAAGTTCAGGGTCTTGTATAAGATTGGCTGTCAAAAGTACGGCGGGTCATTCCACTCAATTTGGGCGGAGTGGCAGACTTAAAAAGGCAGGATAACCCGGGTTTTTAGGTGAATACACCTGGCTTCCAAACCTAGCTTTTAAGCCTATTACAAGGGTCATAAAAACTCTTGTCCATTGAACAAAGAGCCCCTAGGTAATATTTTATTGAAGGCATGTAAGCCGGATCAAGAGGGTAATCAAGGCTCTGTTCATTAAGCAGGTCCCCCCAAATGATATCAAAGCAGGGTACCTATGTTTGAGTTGTGCTTTGCAACAGACTCTCTTTGGTCCCTTTAGCCTGGGTAGCGAGCCCCCAAGTGTTTTGTAATTATGGCGTATAAACCGGATCAAAGGGGTAGTCATAGCTATACTCATTGAGCAGGAAGCCCCCAAGTAATCATGACAACAAAGACTCATTATTCTTAGAGGTGAAATAACAGAGGCCCTGAATTATCAGGGATGCTAGCTTTATTATATTTTTCATAATATATACATTGTCATAATATGTACATCACAAAAGCCAGTGACTCAGGTGTAATAAGGCCGAAGATGAGCAATATTCCATGGCCGACGGGTCTCCTCCTCCGACGTGCGTGAGTCCTTGTGGTCTCGAACATCGATAAGGTAGTATGACCCATTGTGCAGATTCTTGCTGACCACAAAGGGTCCTTCCCAAGGTGGGGATAGCTTGTGTATATCAATTTGATCCTGGATAAGCCAAAGCACCAAGTCACCTTCTTGAAAGTTTCTAGTCTTAAACCGGCGGCTGTGATAGCGGCCTAGATCTTGCTGGTAAATCGCCGAACGAGCTGCCGCAAGGTCACGCTCCTCATCTAACATGTCAAGTGCATCCTGACGTGCTCTCTAATTGTCAGCTTCAACATAAGCCGCCACGCGGGGGGAGTCGTGACGGATGTCACTAGGGAGACCTGCCTCTGCTCCGTAAACCATGAAGAATGTTTGTAACCCGTAGATTTGTTAGGGGTGGTGTTAATGCTCCATAACACAGAGGGTAGCTCCTCCGCCCAACAACCCGGCGTCCACTGCAAAGGGACCAAAAGCCGGGGCTTGATGCCTCTCAAAATTTCTTAATTGGCTCTTTCGGCTTGACCGTTAGACTGAGGGTGAGCCATTGATGATACATCAAGTCGAATATGCTCACGTAATTCTTTCATAGCACCTTTAGACAGATTAGTGCCATTATCAGTTATAATGCAGTGGGGAAAACCAAAACAGAAAATCACCTTTTTGATAAACTGAACCGCTATCGCCGCGTCACACTTATTGACCGGCTATGCCTCCACCCACTTTGTAAGTTTGTCATCTGCCACCAAAAGGTGAGTCTTTTTATCCTTGGACCTTTTGAAAGGCCCAACCATATCAAGCCCCTAGACCGCAAACGGCCAAGTAATTGGAATCATCCTCAATTCTTGACCAGACTCACGAGCTCGTCGTGAAAATTTCTGACAACCATCGCATTTACTGACCAAATCCTCTGCATCGGCATGAGCCGTCAGCTAATAAAATCCATAACGAAAAGCCTTAGCCACAAGACATTTATAGCCGGCATGATGATCGCAATCTCCTTCATGAATTTCTCATAGAATTTCACGACCCTCCTCTGGAGAAACACAGTGTTGAAAGGCCCCTGAAACATTGCAATGGTGCAATTCTCCATTGACAATTGTCATTGACTTAGACCGTCGGGTTATCTGCCTGGCTGAAGTTTCATCTTCAGGTAGCTCGCCCCGGGCCATGTAAGCCAAATATGGAACTGTCCAATTAGGAATAGCTTGAAGAGCCGCCACTAATTGTGCCTCCGGGTCAGGAATAGCAAGATCTTCCTCTGTAGGCAATTTAACTGAAGGGTTATGCAGAATATGCAAAAAAGTGTTAGGGGGCATTGGCTTACGCTGGGATCCTAACCGGCTCAAAGCGTCAGCCGCCTCATTTTTCCTGTGATCAACATGTTCAACTTTATAACCCTTGAAGTGACCTGCAATAGCATCAACCTCTCGATGATAAGCCGCCGTGAGTGGATCCTTAGAATCCCAAGTGCTAGAAACTTGCTGAGCTACCAGATCTGAGTCACCGAAACACCTCACCCGGCTCAAATTCATCTCCTTAGCCATCCGAAGACCGTGGAGCAAGGCCTCGTACTCGGCCGCATTATTAGTGCAAGGGAACATCAACTGGAGAACATAAGAAAATTTATCACCTCGTGGGGAAGTTTCGACAACTCCAGCCCCCGAGCCCTCTAATTGCGTGGATCCATCAAAGTGAATAGTCTAATATGTGTTATCTGGCTTCTCCTCAGGCATCTGCAGCTCTGTCCAATCATTTATGAAATCCACCAGTTCTTGAGACTTAATAGCTATTCGAGGCATATACTTCAAACCACGAGGCCCAAGCTTAATGGCCCACTTGGCTACCCGGCCTGTGACTTCCCTATTCTGAATAATATCCCCTAAAGGACAGAACTAACCATAGTGATAGGATGACCCAGAAAATATTACCTAAATTTTCGACTAGCCATGAACACTCCATATACAGGCTTCTACCAACGTGGATACCTCTGCTTAGATTCAATAAGCACCTCGCTGATGTAGTAAACCAGCCGCTGAACCGGATGCTCCTTGCCTGATTCCTTCCTTTCCACCACGATAGCCACACTAACAGCTCGGCCATTGGCAGCCATGTATAATAACAAGGGCTCCTTATCAATGGGAGCAGCAAGCACTGGCGGCTTAGCCAATTGTTTCTTCAAGGCCTCAAATGCCTGATCAGCAGTATCACTCCAAACAAAGTGATCTGTCTTCTTCATCATCTGGTATAGAGGGATAGCCATCTCACCCAACCAGCTTATGAACCGGCTTAAGGCCGCAATATGACCCACCAAACGTTGAACATCATTAATACACACCGGCTTAGCCAGAGAGGTGATGGCCTTGATATTTTACGGGTTAGCTTCAATGCCCCTTTCCGAAACCAGAAAACCCAAAAAGCTTGCCTGCTGGCACACCAAAGATACACTTGGTCGGGTTAAGCATTATCTTGTAGACCCGGAGGTTGTCAAAGGTTTCCTTTAAATCATCTATTAGAGTTTCTTTCTTCCTGGACTTCACCACAATATCATCCACATAAGCGTAAACATTGCGCCCAATCTGACCATGGAGGCAATTTTGCATACATCGCTGATAAGTCACATGTGCACTCTTGAGCCCAAAAGGCATTGACACATAACAGAAGGCTCCAAAAGGAGTGATAAAGGATGTCTTCTCCTAGTCCTTAACTGCCATTTTGATCTGATGATAACCAGAATAAGCATCCAAAAAACTCAGACGCTCACAACCTGTCGTAGCATCAATAATTTGATCAATACGGGGGAGAGCAAAGGGATCAGCCGGACAAGCTTTGTTCAAATCTGTGTAATCCACACACATACGCCAAGTGGCATTCTTCTTAAGTACTAGCACTGGGTCAGCCAACCACTCAGGATGAAAGACTTCAACAATAAACCCAGCTACCAAGAGCCGGGCTACTTCTTCACTAATGGCCTTATGCCTCTCTTCACTAAAGCGAGGAAGGAATTGCTTGACCGGCTTAAACTTTGGATCAATATTAAGAGTGTGCTCAGCGAGTTCTCTCGGTACACCTGGCATATCAGCAGGTTTCCATGCAAAGATGTCCCGGTTCTCACGGATAAACTCGATGAGCACACATTCCTATTTCGGATGCAGATTAGCATTGATGCCGAACTGCTTAGATGAGTCGCCAGGAACAAAGTCAACTAGCTTGGTGTCATCTGCTGATTTAAATTTGAACAAAGGGGCATGCTATGTGGTTGGCTTCTTCAAGGACATCATATCTGTCGGGTCAATATCCTTGTAAAAATTCAACTCCTCTGTGGCACAAACAGACTCCGCATAAGCAGTGTCGCCTTTTTCACACTCCAAGGCTATCTTGCGACTCCCATGCACTGTTATAGTGCCCTTGTCACCCGACATCTTAAGCTGCAGATAAACATAACACGACCTTGCCATGAATTTAGCATAAGCTGGCCGTCTAAACAGAGCCTGATACGGGCTCTGCATGTTAACAACTTCAAATGTCAAAGTCTCTGCTCTGGCATCGTACTCATCCCCAAAGGCTACCTTCAAAGCAATTTTGCCAACCTAGTACGCCAACTTACCATGCAATACCCCATGGAAAACAGTATTGGACGGCTTAAGATTTTTGTGAGTTAATCCCATGCAACAGAAAGTATCATGGTAAAGGATATTGATGCTGCTCCCCCTCCATGAGTACTTTAGTGAACTTGTATCCTCCAACCTGAGGTGCCACCACCAAAGAAAATTCACCCAGATTATCAACCTGTGGTGGGTGATCCTCCCGACTCCACATAATGGGCTGCTCAGACCATCGTAAGTAATGCGGAACCGTCGGTTCAACGACGTTCACAGCCCTTTTATAGAGCTTCTGATCCCGCTTGCATAAACTTGTGGTAAAACATGGTACTGCCCACTATTCAACTGCTTTGGATTACTTTGATAACCGGATTGCTACTGCTGATTCCCCTGGCCAGACTGTTGATGAAAACCATCTTGATTGCCTCGATTGCCTTGATTGCCTTGACCGCTTTGGCCCTGGAAACCAGAATTAGAACCGCCACCACCGTAACCCGGACCATGAGAGCCAAAACCTGAGCCGCCACCCAGCCCATGATTGTTCTGTAAAAGGTCAGAATTTTTGTATTCTTTCATAATGAAGCAGTCCTTCCAGAGGTGAGTGGATGGCCTTTCCCGTGAACCATGCTTTGGGCAGGGCTGATTCAGCAGCTGTTCAAGATTGAAACCTGACCCTCCAAACGGGGGAGGTGGCCTTCCCTTACGACGCTGGCCATTATTCTGCGTGTTGGTATTAGCCACAAAATCCAAATTATTATCAATCTTGTGCTTACCATTGCCCCCCTGATTCGTCGGGTTATGGTGCTCCTGCTTGGCGTTGCCACTCTTCTTTCCCTTTCCCAGCTTTTCATCATCAGACTCAGGGTCCTTGGTACCATCATAGTCGGCATACTTAACGTAAGCCGCATTCATCTCCCCCATATTGCTGCAGTGGCATTTGAGCCGCCCTAGCTTCTGTTTAAAAGGCAAAAAACGACAATTCTTTTCTAACTTCAAGAATGATGTGTCGGCATTGATGCGATCCCATGAATGTAGGATAGTTGAGACACGACGCACCCAATGGGTTGTTGACTCGCCCTCTTCTTGGACACAGGCATCCAAATCCACAATTAACATAGGCTGCTTGCATGTATCTTTAAAATTCTGGATAAACCGGGCTTTTAACTCAGCCCATGATCTAACGGAGTTGGGAGGCAGCCCTTTCAACCAAGTACGGGCCGTCCCCTCCAACAACATGGTGAAGTATTCAGCACACGGAGCATCACTAACGTCCAGCAACTCCATGGCCATCTCATAACTCTCAACCCATGCTTCAGGGGGTAAGTCAGCTGTGTATTTAGGCACCTTACGAGGACCCTTGAAATCCTTGGGCAACGCTCATTACAAAGAGCCGGCACTAAACATGGCACACCCAAGGTTCTAGGGGTCACGCCTGTCTCCATCGAAGTGGTTGGGTAAGCCGGAGAATGCTGACGAGCCACTTGCTGAGCCACTAGCTCAACCTCCTGGCGTGTTCTGCCCTGATCCACCAAAGCATGAGCACCATCTCGCGCCGGGTCATGCCCACGAGGATGGTTACAACGTCTGTCACTGCTTGAAACTGCTGGCGAGTCAATGTGTCTTCTATAACTCCGACTCGGGCGAGGGGTTGAACGAATCCTCTCTCGACTGTAAGAGTAAGCCGCCTGTTGGGCCACAGCTGTAGCAACCACGATCCGAATGGACCGAAGTCTCTGTGTTCTGTGTCATCCCTGGATCGGTAATGCTGACACACACAGTACTTGAAGGATTTATAACAGAGTGGCAATCACACACTTATTACATCGAGTGTCTCAAAAGAGAACTTATTACAAAATATATGGCATAAGGCCATCTAACACGATAACAGCGGAAGGCTTGGAAGATAAAGTGAGTCCATCAACTCCAACGGCATAGCTGAGTGCATGACAAACCACCTAGCGCACCTTACTCTTCTTCTGAAAAGTCAGCAACATGATATGTTACAGCCCGAAACGGGTCAGCACATGGAATATGCTGGCAAGATAGCACAATAGAGCAAGTAACAAATAAAGGCTAACACTACATGCATATATGGTTGGTGGAGGCTCTAAGGTTATAATGTTTTTGCATAAAGCCAATTTTTCCCTATGACAAAGGAATAAATTTATTTTAACTATCATGGTAGTTGAAACATCATTGAGAAGGTTCTTCCAACTCAATCCCAATTAAAGCCATCTTGATTAACCCACAAAATTAGTTTTAGAGTGATGAGATAAATCCAATAATTAAAGTACCAGATACTCAAGATGTCCATAACCGGGGACACGACTAATCAGGATTAGTTTGTGCACTCTACAGAGGATTGCGCACTTTCCCCCACAAGACTCGATCTCCTCCGTTGCATTTCTCGCACTACATGGTGTTTAAGAAACGGATGACCGAGACACAGTCTTTCTGAAGCATTTACTCTTTACCCTGGGTGGACCGATACACCTACTTTCCCCTACATCTGCTAGTCCACCACTGAAAGAGCTCGCACAACATACTCAACTATGCCAGAGCCCATAATGGCATTGTGGCTGCACATGGAACTTTCTAGCATGAATAGTCTTATGACCCCTTTGAGCCTAGGTGGCATTCCATAGGATAATCACACGGTTCATCCGGGATTTCCTAGGACAACACTGGATTCTCCAGGTGCCCTGCAACTAATCCACCCAGATGTGAACTAAAGTTGCCACCTTAAGATGAACCTTTAATTAACAATCTCACATCTGTCATGGATACTCTCAAACCCAAACCACGTCTACGAGCAAAGCATGGCAACCTAAGCATAATGTAGAAGTAATTCCCAGGGTTTGATAATAAAGCAGGTAATAGGTTCTACCTCAGTCTACTTCCCAAATCCACATGTTAAGAGATCCTAATCATGCAATGTGTGAGGGTTGAAACTAATGCATAAAAACTGGGTAATGAAGGGTATTCTCAAAGTGTTACTTGCCTTGCTGACGATTCGCAAAACCTAGGGACTCGTAGTAGCACGCCTCGCACTCCGAGAACTCTATCGCAAACAAACAATAGCATACATAAGCAACCAAGCAAAGATGCACGGGTAAATCTCAAATAACAAGATCTAACCAGAAAGGTAAACTGAAGAACTCCAGATTGCAAAAAGAATCAAAACAAACGGAGCAACGAAACTCAAACCACGAAAGAAACATGATCTGTTTACTAGATTGTACTAAAGTCAAAATTTTAAAGTACCAAAATCTTGTTGAAGTTGGTTAAATAGAAAGAGGGCTTCGAGACGAAGATCTAGGCGCTTGTTTCACCCAATTCCGACTAACGAGTGAAAAGTTATACTAAAACAAAGATGAGGGCAGAAATCGCGATCGAAAATAATCGCGAAAAAACCCTAAAAAACAAAACACGATGAACAGGCTAACGAACGAACGTTCGCTGTCTGTAACTAAAAGACGAAAAACGTTCGTTAAAACGAAAGAATGGACGAACGTCCGCTAAACAACTAAAACGAAAAAAACGAACCGATCTAAACCAAAAAAACCGATCTAGGGTTTTTATTAAAAACTGCGTTTTTTTAACCTAAAACCGAGAAAAGATCGGCGGCGGCGGCGGGAGGCGGTGATACGTCCAAAACGTATCTATAATTTCTGCTTGCTCCATGCCACTTTTGGGTGATATTGCTATGATATTCATACACTTCCATACACTTTTGATCATATTTGGACTAACCTACTAATCCAGTGCACCCCAGTACCAGTTTCTGTTTTCGGCTGTTTTTGTATTTCAGGTTTTCACGTTACGAGAACTGCCAGGAAAAATCCAGAAAAATTATATAAAAAATCAGCGTTCCGGAAACTACTGTGCGTCCGAAGGACAGCCGGGGGGGGGGGGCACCAGGGCTCCAGGCCCCCTGGCGGCGCCCCCCCCTGGGCCGCGCCGGGGGGCGCCTGGCCCCCCCGAAGCTTCCCCGATGCCCCCCTTTGGCATATATTTAAAGCGTCCTCCGAAACCCTCAGAACAGGAACTCTTTTCGCGATCCCATCTCTGTTCCGCCGCCCCGCCGCTTCCAAGATCGGAAGCACCAGGAGAACTCTTCCCGGCACCCTGCCGCAGGGGAGGATCACCACCGGGAGCTTCTCCACCACCATGAACGCCTCCCGGATGAGTCGTGAGTAGTCTCCCTTGGACCATGAGTCCATGACTAGTAGCTATGTGATGTTCTCCTCCCGTTCTTGTGCTTCACTAATTAGTCCTCGTGAGCTGCCCTACATGATCGAGGCACATATATAATCCTTATGCTGTTGCTATGTTGAGTTTGCTGGGATCCGATGTATTATGAGATTATGTTCAGATTGATCTTGAGTAATATATTTGATTCACCTCTTTTATATTTATGTTCATAAGTAATTCTTGCATGTTCTCCGTTGTTATTTATTGCTTTGGCCAAGTAATAGGTTGTGACTCCAAGAGGGAACGTTATGCTCGATTGTGGGTTCATGCCCCTCGATGACTAGTTTGAGTGACAGAAACATGAGTCTAGGGGATGTGCTGTTGCCACAAGGGGGAAAACAACGGTGCTTGTGCCCGCGGGTGCAAGGATTGTTTACTTTACGCAAAGTTCTTTTAATGCAGTTGTCTGTTGCTTTGAGTTTACACTATGGGTGGGGATCGCAACTTAATACCAGCGAGATGTTCTGGATAGATATCTCAAGGTGGATGATTAGTAGTAGATATTGATGGATTTCGGTCTACTTACTTTGGCGTACCGCCCATGCTTTGAACCTCAATCTTTCTTGCAATGTAATCAGCATTTGTTTGCGCTCGTGGGTCCTGTCAATTGCCCAGCTGTAATTTGTTTACCTCACATAGCTGTTTTATCGTCTTTTGGGAGAGAGACATCACTAGTGAACATCATGAGACTCCGGTCCATATTACCATCATTGATCACATCCGCTATTTATTTTTCGCTATTATATACTATTGCAAACACTATCTATCACTACTATCATTTGCGTTTAATCCTTTGTGAACTACAAGGCCGGAGGGATTGACAACCTCTCTGTACTCGTTGGGAGCAAAGTTATTTGTATCTGTGTGCAGGTCCACGTTGACTGCTAATATCTGGCGCCGTAGCAGTTGACACCTACTTGTTGAACCTAGGAGTCTCTGGGGATTCGATCCTTGGCATCTTTGCTAAGGGAAAAACTTCCACAACACTGCATCTTACACCTTCCACTTGGGGTAACCAACGAGGGGTTAGAGGCCCATCAAGGAGTTTTTCTGGCGCCGTTGCCGGGGACTCCACTCTTCAGGATAGGGGAGTTGCATGCTATCTTTTACCTTTGCTTTTTAGTCTTGTTAGTTTACCTTTCAGTTTTTGCTTTAGTATCTTTTATCAAAAATCACAAAAAAATTATTTGCCTTTTTATTAGTAGTCCTTTCTGTTTAGCCAAACATGTTAGGATTTGGTGCTTTGAGGGAATCAGAAGTTCTAGATTTCCATCAAAGGGATGGAGAAAATATGAAGAAGGCATGGGACAGAATTTCTGATGCACATAGGAGAATTATGCCTTGGATACCTATAAAAATTGTGCTTAGAAATTTTTACCATGGTCTTTTTAAATGGTGTAAACACTCCCTTGACATTATAGCTGAGGGAGATTTCCTAGAATGTGATGAAGCTAGAGCTCTTGAAATTATACATGGTCTATCTAGTTACTTTGTTTATGATCACAACTTTGATACTATCATAGATAGACTTGCTACTATTGAGAAAAGAATGGATGCTCTAGACTTGATGAAGGTAGAGAAACCTAAACCCAATAAGAAAGACATTTTGGAAATAGACAATGATTGGGAACCTTTTGTTAGGATTAGCATCTCTAATCAAGACTTCCTTGCTTATTGTGATATTGGATCTATGATTTCTACTATGCCAAAAATTGTTCATGATTCTTTAAAATTTAACATGGATAGATTACCATCTTATCATGAACACACTAATGGAGATATTTCTGAAATCCAGGGAAGAATAAAAGACGTGCCAGTTAAATTCCTTAAAGGGATTGCAATGATTGATGTCTTCATCGTGGAGCCAAACCAAGGAAATATAGTGCTTGGAAGGGACTTCCTCCGAGCAGTTAAAGGCTTCATTGATATAGGTAAGGGACAAATCCGCTTACGCGGGAAGGCAAAAGGTGTGTACCCCTTTCCTAGAAGGAACAAGAATGAACTTGTTGAGGAACCATTTGAAGCAATTTATAACTCCGATTATTATGATGGTTATTGATTCCTCTATGCATTATGCCTAGCTTAAAGGCATAAAAGAAAGCGCTTTTTGGAGGCAGCCCACATGAATAAATTTTTTGCTTTTGTTGTGTCTTGATGTTGTTTACTGCTGTAGCATCATCATTGTATCTTTGATTTTCATATTTGTGCCAAGTATAGCCTCTGATTGCTAGAAAGTTCAAAAGTTGTGAGGTGCTGTCCAGGAAACAGATTCTGTCCTTGGATAGAAAAATTCGTATAAAATCACCAGATCATCTTTTTGGTCTGAATTTTTTCGAAAGCGTTCTCTATATAATTGTCTTTCGTGAGTCTGTTCTGAGTTTTTTGATTTGAGTTGCAGAAGTATCCCGAACAGATCAATTACTACCTGCTGTTCTGTTTTTCACAGATTCTGTCCTGTTTTGCCTTTCCTTCAATTTGCAAATCAAGAACTTGCTTTTTCTTTGCAAAAACCTTTTGGCAATCTTGAGAAACAGTATAACTTCAAGAATATCTTTATTTCCAGCAAGGTGCAATTATTTTATTAAGGGTACTAATCTCGCTAATCAGATTATGATGAGTTATGTATGAAGGGAGGTTTCAAGTGTGCGAGGGAAGATGATAAAAAAGATTCAGGAGTGTCAAGCGCTCAAGCTTGGGGATGCCCCCATGCACCCCCAAGAAATATTCAAGGAGACTCAAGCGTCTAAGCTTGGGGATGCCCCCGTGTATCCCCTTCTCCATCAACATGACCAGTTCGTCTTTCGTTCCGCTATATTTTTATCACTTCATGTGTTATGTGCTATGCTTGGAGCGTCTTGCTTTTAGTTTTCTTTTTAGTTTTTCATAACGAGTCGGAACTCAGCATTCTTTATGTGGGAGAGAAACACGCTCCACTTCTACCTAGAACATAACATAGAATTTTCATGACTATCTTTGCTGTGTGTGTTCTTTGTCTTTTAATAGCTACTATCATGCTCTGCTCTTAGTATTCATGCTTATCTTTTTCAAAGAGCTTTTGTTTAGTTGGTTGCTTGAACTCTCTTTAATTATCATGCTCACCTTATTAAGAGAGTTTGCTTCCGTTGCATTGGTTAATGTGTCTATGATAAAGATGCTACTTGCATAATGGTGCTTAGTAGTTCAGGTTTTCTTATTGTTAATCTCAAATAGCTGGGGGGTTCCCAATGTGTTATTGGAGTACCAACATGGTTTGTTTGCCTATGATGTGGTATGGTTTAGTAATATCTTCCTTCGAGAATTTATTTTGATTGACTTGGCGTATGCTCACGCATATTTAAGACTGTAAAGAAAGTCTGTTAAGCCTTGATGATCTTTTATTTCCAAGTAGCGATATAACTACCATGCCTGATTCAATGTTGCTTTGTCGCTCTGCATGATTATGACCGTCATTGCTCTCTTAGTTGGTCGCTCCCAGTCTTTTTGCTAACCTCCACCTGTACTAAGCGAACTAACTTTGCAATACATAGCTCATGGGAAAGTAGCTTAAAAACTATTGTGGTAAAGAACATGTTGTTTATGTATCTTATTTCTTATAAGTTGCTTGCTGAGCGGTAACCATGTTTCTGGGGACGCCATCAACTGTCACACTTTTGTTGAATATCATGTGAGTTGCTATGCATGTTTGTCTTGTCTAAAGTAAGGGTGATTTGCCGTGGGTTGAATGAGTATGCATATTGTTAGAGAAGAACATTGGGCCGCCAACCAAAGCCATGTATCATGGTGGAAGTTTTAGCTTGGACGTTAATCCTCAATCTCTTATGAGAATATGCTTATGCATTAAAGAGGAGTCCATCATCTATTTTCTATATTGTCCCGGTATGGATGTCCTCAAGTTGAGATCTATCAAAAACGAGAAATCAAATGCGATTTATCTCCTTGGACCTTTGTACAGGTGGCATAGAGGTACCCCTTTGTGACACTTGGTTGAAACATATGCAATGCAATGATAACCCATGGAAATCCGAGCTAATTAGGATAAGGTGCGAGCACTATTGGTATTCGATGCATGAGGCTTGCAACTTATAGGATGTCCTATGCATGACACATATGAAGTACTACTACCGTTGACAAAATTGCTTCTATGTTTTCAAAATAAAAATCTCTAGCACATAACCATTCTTTTACTTTTATGAGTCTCCACCTTCTTTCTTCAAGCACCAACTACTGAGAGCATGATTGTCATTCTGAGTGTAATGTGCATTGTCCCAAAGTAGCATTGTCTTTTGCATGATTGTGATATCGGTTATTTTGAAATCATTGTATCTAGTCATCACTTAAACCTTGAAGGTGCCCCTGCATTTATGGTTTGCTTCACTAAAGGGGGCAAGCTAGATATCACTTTATTATATTTGCACATCATGTTCATTGCAAATCTTTTTGATGTTTTAGTTTCATGTTGTAAAACTTTCAGTCATTTGTGATTTTCTCATGAGGCAACTTAATTACTATAGATTCATTGTCTCAGTAAGCTTTTGTCATATGACTATAAAAAGTCCTATATGGTTAATAGCATGTCACCACAGAAATTATTCTTGTTATCATTTACCTACTCGAGGACGAGCAGGAATTAAGCTTGGGGATGTTGATACGTCCAAAACGTATCTATAATTTCTGCTTGCTCCATGCCACTTTTGGGTGATATTGCTATGATATTCATACACTTCCATGCACTTTTGATCTTATTTGGACTAACCTACTAATCCAGTGCACCCCAGTGCCAGTTTCTGTTTTCGGCTGTTTTTGTATTTCAGGTTTTCACGTTACGAGAACTGCCAGGAAAAATCCAAAAAAATTATATAAAAAATCAGCGTTCCGGAAACTACCATGCGTCCGAAGGACAGCCGGGGGGGCCACCAGGGCTCCAGGCGCCCTGGCGGCGCCCCCCCCCCCTCCCCTGGGCCGCGCCGGGGGGGGGGGGGGCTGGGCCCCCCGAAGCTTCCCCGATGCCCCCCTTTGGCATATATTTAAAGCATCCTCCGAAACCCTCAGAACAGGAACTCTTTTCGCGATCCCATCTCTGTTCCGCCGCCGCCGCCGCTTCCAAGATCGGGAGCACCAGGAGAGCTCTTCCCGGCACCCTGCCGGAGGGGAGGATCACCACCGGGAGCTTCTCCACCACCATGGACGCCTCCCGGATGAGTCGTGAGTAGTCTCCCTTGGACCATGAGTCCATGACCAGTAGCTATGTGATGTTCTCCTCCCGTTCTTGTGCTTCACTAATTAGTCCTCGTGAGCTGCCCTACATGATCGAGGCACATATGTAATCCTTATGCTGTTGCTATGTTGAGTTTGCTGGGATCCGATGGATTATGAGATTATGTTCAGATTGATCTTGAGTAATATATTTGATTCACCTCTTTTATATTTATGTTCATAAGTAATTCTTGCATGTTCTCCGTTGTTATTTATTGCTTTGGCCAAGTAATAGGTAGTGACTCCAAGAGGGAACGTTATGCTCGATTGTGGGTTCATGCCCCTCGATGACTAGTTTGAGTGACAGAAACATGAGTCTAGGGGATGTGCTGTTGCCACAAGGGGGAAAACAACGGTGCTTGTGCCCGCGGGTGCAAGGATTGTTTACTTTACGCAAAGTTCTTTTAATGCAGTTGTCTGTTGCTTTGAGTTTACACTATGGGTGGGGCTCGCAACTTAATACCAGGGAGATGTTCTGGATAGATATCTCAAGGTGGATGATTAGTAGTAGATATTGATGGATTTCGGTCTACTTACTTTGGTGTACCGCCCATGCTTTGAACCTCAACCTTTCTTGCAATGTAATCAGCATTTGTTTGCGCTCGTGGGTCCTGTCAATTGCCCAGCTGTAATTCGTTTACCTCACATAGCTGTTTTATCGTCTTTTGGGAGAGAGACATCACTAGTGAACATCATGAGACTCCGGTTCATATTACCATCATTGATCACATCCGCTATTTATTTTTCGCTATTATTTACTATTGCAAACACTATCTATCACTACTATCATTTGCGTTTAATCCTTTGTGAACTACAAGGCCGGAGGGATTGACAACCTCTCTGTACTCGTTGGGAGCAAAGTTATTTGTATCTGTGTGCAGGTCCACGTTGACTGCTAATATCTGGCGCCGTAGCAGTTGACACCTACTTGTTGAACCTAGGAGTCTCTGGGGATTCGATCCTTGGCATCTTTGCTAAGGGAAAAACTTCCACAACACTGCATCTTACACCTTCCACTTGGGGTAACCAACGAGGGGTTAGAGGCCCATCAGGCGGCGGGACGGCGGCTGGCGGCGGCGGCTGAGGCGGCGGCGGTGCTAGGGTTTCGCGGGGCCAGCGCTGGGCCTCCGCTGCGTGGCTACGGCTTATAAAGCCGGCCCGGCAGAGTCCGGGTTGGTTACGGCCCGTAGGTCGGTTGACTTTAAAAAAATCCTGACGCAGAAAAAAAACAAAAATAAATACTAAACATATTCAAAAAATTCCGAAATAAATTTTCACCGTCCTCTAATAATATTTAGGACAAAGTGAACATTTTTCCCGGACCTAAATGCAATTTCGAAAAACGCGTATTTTCCCTAATCAAATAAAATTGCAAATAAATCCAAATAAAATAAAATATTTGATTTTATTATTTTTCCTCCAATATTTCATTTGTTTTGGAGAAGTCATATTATCTCCACTCATATATTTTAATATGAAATATTTTCAGAGTGAAAAATAATTAAAACCAAAATGATCCTCGTTCCGATATTTGAGAAAATTCAAATACGAAAACGGGGAAATCCCCAACTCTCTCCGTGGGTCCTTGAGTTGCTTAGAATTTCGATTATCACAACACACAAACGCAAATAAAATATGATATGCAAGATGACCTCTGTATAACATTCCAAATTGAAAATTTGGGATGTTACAAACCTACCCTTCTTAAAATGAATCTCGCCCTCGAGATTCGGGTTGGCTAGAAAATAGGTGTGGGTGGTCCTTGCATAGATCATCCTCTCGTTCCGAGGTGGCTTAATCCTCGGTATGATGGCTCCACTGAACCTTGCAAAACTTGATAACCTTGCTGCGGGTGACTCTGCTTGCAAACTCGAGGATCTTGACTGGTTTCTCCTCGTAACTTAGATCACTATCCAGCTGAATTGCTTCCAGGGGCACTGTATCTCTCAGAGGAATATCGGCCATCTCAGCATGGCACTTCTTAAGCTGGGAAACGTGAAATACGTCATGAACTCCTGACAATCCTTCGGGAAACTCTAACTTGTAGGAAACCTCTCCCATGCGTTCCAAAACACGGTATGGTCCCACAAATATCGGGGCTAACTTTCCCTTAACACCGAAACGCTTAACTCCTCGCAGAGGTGACACTCTCAGATATGCTCTCTCTCTGATTTCATAGACTACTTCCTTGCGTTTCGAGTCTGCATAACTCTTCTGTTTGGACTGAGCTACCTCCAGTCTATCTTGAATCAGCTGAACCTTCGCTTCTGACACTTTGATCAGATCTGGTCCAAATAACTGACGGTCTCCAACTTCATCCCATATCAATGGCGTCCGGCATCTCCTCCCATGCAATGCTTCGAACGGTGCCATCTTCAAGCTGGACTGGAAAGTATTGTTGTATGAAAATTCCATGTAGGGAAAATTGTCATCCCAACTAGATCCATAATCTAGCGCACAAGCTCTCAACATGTCCTCCAGAATCTGATTGACTCTCTCGGTCTGTTCATCAGTCTGCGGGTGAAAGGTTGTACTGAACTCTAGCCTGGTACCCAAAGTCTGGTGTAACTGATGCCAAAACCTTTAAGTAAACTGTGTTCCTCTATCTGATACGATGGTCCTCGGAACTCCGTGCAGACATACGATCATGGTCAAGTATATCTTGGCCAACTTCGCACTGGTATAGGTGGTTTTCATGGGGATAAAGTGGCTACT
This sequence comes from Secale cereale, assembly GCA_902687465.1. NCBI lineage: Eukaryota > Viridiplantae > Streptophyta > Magnoliopsida > Poales > Poaceae > Secale > Secale cereale. Next base: position 656,193,141 of record LR738712.1, read on the forward strand.
TTGGTCAAGCAATCCACTACTACCCAGATAGAGTCATATCCCGATCGCGTCCTGGGTAATCCGGTGATAAAGTCCATGCCAGGCTTATCCCACTTCCATTCGGGTATCGGCATAGGCTGCAGTAATCCTGCTGGCTTCTGATGTTCTGCCTTCACTCTCTGACATACATCACATACGGCTACATACTCGGCAATGTCCTTCTTCATTCCCGTCCACCAGAAACGTTCCTTCAAATCCAAATACATCATAGTGTTTCCGGGGTATATCGAGTATGGCGAATCATGTGCTTCCTGTAGTATCAACTTCCTCATCTCGGCGTTGTTGGCCACATAGACTCGGTCCTCGAACCACACGGTGTCATGTTCGTCCTCACGAAAACCCTTGGCTTTTCCTTCACTCATCTTCTCCTTTATTTCTGCAATTTCTTTGTCATCCTTCTGAGCTTCTCGTATCTTTCCCAATAATTTTGACTGAACCTCCAAGGCTGCAACAAAACCTCTAGGAACTATCTCCAAACGAAGCTCCCTGAGATCTTCGGCTAACTCCGGTGGCAATCCTCCGTTTACTAGGGTATTGACATAACTCTTCTGGCTCAAATCGTCTGTTACGACATTGGCCTTGTGTGACACCTCGAGACCGGTGCGCCAGGTGTCAGCCAGTTATTCGTCGTCGTTGCCATGTCATCTGCTTGCGTGTGCATCCTTGCCTTCTCATCATGTGTGCTTGCATCATCATGTTTTCAAAACTTGCATCCGTCCGAGTTTCCTCGTCCTCTCCGTTGTCCGTTCTGAGCCAGACACACTCACACGCGCCCGCGGCGCCTCCGAATATTTATTTTGTGAGTGGCCGAAAAACGTTCTCGCAATGGGTTGAAACTTGGCGTGTGGTCTTATTATAGCATAGGTAGACCGCCTGTCAAGTTTCATCGCGTTCAGAGATCGTTTGATAGCCCAACGGTTATCCGCGTTGTCCGCGGGAAGCCTTTTCTCTTTTGGCCCAGCACCGCTTCACATAGCCCACCTAGCCCATTCTAACCCCTCCATGCTCTGGGCCGTTCGATCACGATCGCGTGGCCGCGAACGGCTCCTCATTTGGACACTCCTAGCTCCCTCTAGCTATAAATAGGTGCCTCCCTCTCCATTTTTCGCGCAGATCAAACCCTACCCCCGTCCTCCTCCGCGCAGCCGGACATGTCCGCTCGCCGCCGGACATGTCCAGCACCCCTCCACCTCACCGCAGCCAACCCGCCGCCCGCAGCCACTCCCCTCGCGCCACGTGGCCTCTCCAGTCTTCCCCGCCGCCGCGGCCCGCGGAGCCCGATTCGGGCCCGCGCGAGCCCGTCCGCCACCGCCATCGGCCGCTCAGCGCCCGAGCCTCCAGCCGCACCCTGCTCGCCTCCGCTCCGCCGCCCTTCTCCATCACCGCCGCCCGGCCTCGCCGCACCACCTCGCCGCAGCCCGTCGACCTCGCCGGAATTGGAGCTCCGCCACCGCCACCCTGGAAGACCGCCCCCGCCGCCCCGATGACCCTCCGGCCGGATCTGAGTCGGCCGCCCCCGGATCTGCCTTTTCCCGCCGGTCCCCTGACCTCCGACGCCCGTTCCCCGCCGTTCCCAGCTCATCGCCGGAGGGAGCGCCGTCCCGCCCGATCCAGTCGCTCGGGATCGAGGGCGAGGAGCGCGCGCTTGCCTCGTTGTCCCCTGGGCCTCGCCCCGTTGTCGTCCGTGGGCCACGGCCCAATTCTCCCCCGCGGCCCAGCTCCAGTCTGGGCGCTGACCTCCTCCGAATCGGCATGGTGGGCCTCTGCCTCGCCCGGGCCCACCTACGAGCCCCAGCGCGCAGGCCGAGTCTGCCTCCTCTCTTCTGGGCCGAAGCCCATGGTAATCCCTCTGCTCCCCGCCCAATGCGCCTCTTAGCTTTCTAACGCTCAGTTGTTTTTTTCCGGAGTCTTAAAATTCTGCTAAGTCTTTTCTGTCAGCTTTTTGTTGCATCTTTGCATGCCTGTAAATAATTGTGTGCTTGTCCAAATTGAGTGTATGACATGTCAAAATGACCGTGGTGATGTGCTCTACACTTTGTTCCATTGTGCCATGCTTGTTTGACTTCATCTACATGCTTAAATCTCTGTTGCAAGAGTGCTACTTGATATAAACTGCTGCTACTTGTTATTTTGTTGCTATGTTTGAGATATGATAACTTGGTGCATGTTTATCCAAATGATGCAAATGATATGTCAAAATGTTCATCATGAGATGCTCTACATCTTGGTTGCTATAGCATGCATGTTAGAGTTCATATTGCCATGTTTATCTCTATTGCAAAAGTGCATTTGGCTGTTAGGTTTTGTAACTTGTTACGAGATGCCTAGTTGAGGAGCTCGTTGCTATTGATGTGTTTGTCCCCATGTCGCATGCTCATATGTTTTAGATTCTCCTTGATTTGTTCTTTGCTGTGGTCCAAACCATTTGCTATGATATGTCTTGTGTTGACTTAAACATGCTTGCAAACATGCCATGTTGTTATTGCTATTTGAACACTTAGTGAAATTTCACTAAGTCTGGAATCTGTCATATCCTGATGCTATGTTTGCTTGATGCCCTAGGTAAATCCATGTTAGTTTTTGGGTGACCATTGATCATTCCTTGCTGTATATGTTGTTGTCTATCCATTCATGCCCTTGCTTGCTCATTTGGCCTGCTGTAGCTTATTTATTTCTTGCTCCCAAATTGCTATAAAATATTGATGTTAGGTTTTTAGCGTCATGATCAAAATGTTATAGCTTGTTGCTATTGATCCATGCCTCCTATGGAGTTTCTCCAATGGAGTTGTTTGCTGTAGGATATGTCTACTTCATGTCGATGCTTCTTATCACCATGTTTGAGTGCTGTAGAGTATATATTTCTTGCTCCAAAGTTGCCATGTGGCTGTTAATTTCAGCTTGTTGTTATATCTTGTTTCATGTGTATCTTTTAGCCCGTTGCTCCATTTGGAGTGTTCCTTATATGAAACTTGTGTGATTTTGCATGTAGAATCATAATATCATGTTGTTTTCATGTTTGGAGTGAGTTTGCTTGATGTTTGGGTGCATCTTGCACCGTTGCCATGCTTAACTTGTTTTGCTCATATCTTCTAGGCCGTAACTCCGAATTAAATGAACTTTATATGAAACTTGACTAGGATTTCGTGTAGATCATGACATGCATGTTTAATTGCAGTTTAACTACTTTAACTTAAGGTTTGTGCAGATCTGGACTAATTACAAACTATGCATATGAGGACTTACCGGATTTGTCTTAAGTAGCTTCCGGCCTTATTTAAACTTGTTGTTCTTATGTTGCTTCTATGTGCTTCCTACCTTGTCATGTTTTGCATCCTATATGGATCTGTCTTGCATCCTACTTGCTTGAGCATGTTGTCATGTTCTTGTGTTGTTTTTCTGTGCTTCCTACTTTGTCATGTTATGCTTCCTCTATAGACTTGTAGTGCTTCCTATGTAGATTTGTTTTGCATCATACTTGTTTGAGCATATTGTCTTGTTCTTGTGTTGTGTGTTTACCGTATTGCTTGCTTCTTCTCGTTAGTGCTTGTTCCGTTGCGATCGTGAGGATTCGTTCGTCTACCCGTGGTTCTTCTTCAAGGCTTCTTCTTCGTCTTCTTCATGGATCCGTTCTTCTTCCTTGCGAGATCTCAGGCAAGATGACCATACCCTTGGATACCTTTACTATCATTGCCATGCTTAGTGTCTCGATGCTATCGTTACATGTCGCGCTACCCATCATTTTGTCAGCCTCTCCTTGTTGCCATGAAACCTCTAACCTTTGAAACCTTCCTAGCAAAAACCATTGTTTGGCTATGTTACCCGCTTGCTCAGCCCCTCTTATAGCGTTGTTAGTTGCAGGTGAAGATGAAGATCGTTCCAGGAGGGAACTTGTTGTTGGAATATCACAATATCTATAATTATTATTAACACACCTATATACTGGGCATGGGTGGAAGGCTTGGCCTTTTGCTCGGTGTTTTGTTCCACTCATGCCACCTTAGGCGCCGATAAACCGGCATTATGTTCCTTGATTTTGCGTTCCTTACACGGTTGGGTATATGGGGACCCCTTGACACTCCGTCTTTGAATAAAACTCCTCCAGCAAGGCCCAACATTGGTTTTGATTTGCTCATAACAAAAACTTAATTAATTAATTAATTGCATAGGGAGTTAGCGCTACCCGAGGATTCTTCTACATAGCAGGGGGGCCAGTGCTGATGGTGTTGGTCCCAAACGGGGGTTCTGCGGGGCCACCACGGGGAAACTCGAGGATAGGTTTTACTCGTACTATCGCCCATCCGGTCGTGGCCTGAGACGAGATACGCGCGGCTACTATCAGGGTGTCGACACACCGGGAGGTCTTGCTGGACTTGTTTTACCATTGTCGAAATGTCTTGTGCCCCGGGATGCCGAGCTTGATCGGATTTCCCTAAGATAAGGGGTGATGATATTATATTTATCACTTCAGCTGATCGTGAGAGCTTGTGATGGGCTAAGTTGGGATACCCCTGCAGGGTTATGATCTTTCGAAAGCCGTGCCCGCGGTTATGTGGCAGATTGGAATTTGTTAATGTCCGGTTGTAGAAAACTTGACAGAGGATCCGAAGTAAAACACACAAGTGTGTGAGTAACCGTGACTGTCTCTTTTCACTTTCAGAAGAGAGCAAGGTGGGGTTATGTTTGACTCGTAAGTAGTTCAGGATCTTTAGCGATCACTACTAGTTGCGACCGTTTGCGTAGATGCTCATCTTATTCTTGTACTCGTAAGTTAGCCACCATACTTTTGCTTAGCCGCTGCCGCAACCTCACCACTTTACCTCTTCCTACCCGTTAAGCTTTGATAGTCTTGTTACCCATGGTTATGGGATTGCTGAGTCCTCGTGGCTCACCGATACTACAACAACATTTGCAGGTGCAGGTTTTCCGATATCTTGACATGAGAGCGATGACCGTTGTGTTGGATTGCTTTCTTCTTCTTCTTCTTCTTCAGTCTTGGGTTTGGTTCCGGGTCGGCAGCCTGGGATAGCAGATGGATGTCGTGTGCTTTTCATGTTTGCATCCGTAGTCAGATGCCTTGTATTGATGTTGTTGTATTCATGTGTCTTGTATGTATTGTTGTATCCCCCCATGTATATATGTAATGGTACGATGTAATGATATCCATCTTGCTAAGCGCCCGAAATGCGGTTGTGCCCCAATCACGTAAGTGTCACGTGATCGGGATAGAATCGCATCTTGGGCCTGACAAGTTGGTATCAGAGCCTTGACCGACCATAGGAGCCCCCTTGATTGATCGTAGCTTGGCCGTTGTTGAGTCTAGCAGAAAACTTTTTCGGAGTCTAGTTATATCGGAGGGTAGGATTTCTTTTTACTCCCCTGCCCCTTTGTCGCTCTGGTGAGGAATATTGACATAGGTGTTTTGAATTACCCCTCTTCCCCTTCAAATTTTTTTAGGATCTCGTGGTTAGTTTTCGTTCGTTGCGTTGTTAGTTCTTTCATCTGGTGCATCTCTCGTCAAGTGGATTCAACCCTCTTCTTCTTTGCAAGTGCAATCCTCAGTTCTTTCCAACCGGTGTTGTTTCACCTTCCGAAGTTGTCTTTCTTTTTCCCACCCGCCCACCCTTTTGTTTCTCGGAGACGGAGTCCTTAATCGAGTATCCTTCCTACTCGGTTGAATCCTTTACATTCTTTTCTTAGTTATTTGAACTGGTGAATTCTCCTCTCGATTTGATATTCTTCACCTCTTCTTCTTTTCTGGTGGATTCAATTCAATTATTCGATGTTGTTCATAGTCTTTTTCCTCGGCTCAAGTGTTTTTCCCCTTGGTCGTTCGTCTCTCGCCATTTTATTATCCCAGAGTTCCGAAGAAATCTCAGGATATCCGTCTGTCTTCCAATTAATTCGAGGTGGTCACCTCATTTGAGTCATTCCATTGTTCCGATGCATCATCTCCTTCTTAATCATTTTCAACGGTGTTTTTTTTCGGTGGGCTCATAACCCACAGGTCTTTCCCAGGATCTTACCTGACTCTTTTATTTTCCTGGAGTGTTCCGAAATTCTTTTTCAAGTGTGATGTAAGTATGGATTCCATCAGTCATATGCCTTCTCCAAGATCGCTTTCAATTCTTTTCATGTGTGGTTCAACCTTCTTCTTTTCATTCATCCGGAGTTATTCTTGAATTCTTTTCTTTGTGTTCCTCCGAAGGCCATCATTTCAGAAGATTTCTTCGTTCTCAGTTTTCAACTTCGTCCTCCAAATATTCTTCATTGATGCCTCTTCGTTCGTCTCACATTCTTTCCGGTGCTTCGTTCAAATAGTCTTTAACAAGTTCATGATCTCTCCATTCTCGTCATTCTAATTCCCCAAGTGCTTTACTCTTCCCGACGATTCATCGTATTCACTCAATTTCAATTCTTTATGGTGGGTTGTTCTTTTTGATCACTCGATTTAATTCTTCCCGGTGGTTCATTCTTTTCTTCACTCGGTTTTAATTCTTCCCAGTGGTTCGTTCATTTTATTCACGTGGTTTCAATCCTTACGGTGGTTCGCTCAACAGTTCTTTTCCGGTGCTATCATATCAATTCATTCGTTCATTCCAATCCTACCGGTGGTTAAGAAAGATTTTCGCAAGTTCGCGAGATATCCCTCTTTAATCAATTTCATCGAGAATAAGTGATATGCGAATCCATTGCTTTCAATAATATATTTGATGGAGGAGAAGCATAACATAATTCTAATTCTTTTCCATCAAGTTTATTTAATCCCTTCCTTCGGAGTTTATTCTTCATGAATAAATTCTAGTTCCAAGTGTTTTATTCTTTTCTTCCCGGAGTTCATAGTCATCGCAAGGTTTTAATCTTATTCCTCTCATCCGTCATTTCTATATCATCAGCCTTTTCGTACCAGAGCTCTTCATGGTGGTTCATCATGAGTAACTCATTCTCCAAATATTCATCTAATTCTTCTGGAGCTTTTCAAGTTTTATCCTTCTTGCCCTCGAGATGCAAATAATCTTACGAAGTGGAGTTTTGCATTTCGTTCTTCATCTCATCATTTCAATATTTTGGTTGCGGCATAATTCACCTCAAGTTTTGGGATGATTTCAATAAGTCCACAACAAGCTTATTCTTTTGTTGTTGATTTTCCAACAACTCCGTTCCAATCTTCCTCTTGAAGATGCTCTTTCAATTCATTCGTGGTGCAAATTGTCACCGCCTTCTCTGATCTTTTATCCCGTCATTTCTATTCTTCCGGAGGCATGGTGTTGTTGCTCTCGTCGAGTATCATTTCATCTTTTCAAGTTCTTGCTCCATTCCATTCTTGCTCAACCGTGTGCTATTTCATTCCATTTTCAGCCGAAGTGCTGCCCGAATTCCTTCGTGGAGATTCCTTTTTCTATCTCTTTTTAACCGGAGTGGTTTCGAATTCATTCTTATTCCTTCAACCTTTTGGATTCTCGTCGAATTCCTTCTTCCTCTTGTCTAACGAAGTCCTTGCAACTTCGTTCTTCTTCGTTGCATTCTTCTTCTTTTTGAGTGGCTCAAACTCTCAAGGTTCTTTGGTTTCACTTTTTGCCCTCGAAGAACTTTGTTCTTCCTTTTCCTCTCCCGTCTCGTTCCTAAGATCTCGGGACGAGATCTCTTGTTAGTAGGGGAGTGTTGTGACACCCCGAGACTGGTGCGCCAGGTGTCAGCCATTAATTCATCATCGTTGCCATGTCATCTGCTTTCGTGTGCATCCTTGCCTTGTCATCATGTGTGCTTGCATCATCATGTTTTCAAAACTTGCATCCGTCCGAGTTTCCTCGTCCTCTCCGTTGTCCGTTCTGAGCCAGACACACTCACACGCGCCCGCGGCGCCTCCGAATATTTATTTTGTGACTGGCCGAAAAACGCTCTCGGAATGGGTTGAAACTTGGCGTGTGGTCTTATTATAGCATAGGTAGACCGCCTGTCAAGTTTCGTTGCGTTAGGAGCTCGTTTGATAGCCCAACGGTTATCCGCGTTGTCCGTGGGAAGCCTTTTCTCTTTTGGCCCAGCACCCCTTCACACAGCCCACCTAGCCCATTCTAACCCCTCCATGCTCTGGGTCGTTCGATCATGATCGCGTGGCCGCGAACGGCTCCTCATTTGGACACTCCTAGCTCCCTCTAGCTATAAATAGGTGCCTCCCTCTCCATTTTTCGCGCAGATCAAACCCTACCCCCGTCCTCCTCCACGCAGCCGGACATGTCCGCTCGCCGCCGGACATGTCCAGCGCCCCTCCACCTCACCGCAGCCAACCACAGCGCGCCACCTCAGCAATCCCGCCGCCCGCAGCCACTCCCCTCACGCCACGTGGCCTCTCCAGTCTTCCCCGCCGCCGCGGCCCGCGGAGCCCGAATCGGGCCCGCGCGAGCCCGTCCGCCGCCGCCATCGGCCGCTCAGCGCTCGACCCTCCAGCCGCACCCCGCTCGCCTCCGCTCCGCCGCCCTTCTCCATCGCCGCCGCCCGGCCTCGCCGCACCACCTCGCCGGAGCCCGTTGACCTCGCCGGAATTGGAGCTCTGCCATCGCCACCCTGGATGACCGCCGCCGCCGCCCTGATGACCCTCCGGCCGGATCTGAGCCGGCCGCCCCCGGATCTGCCTTTTCCCGCTGGTCCCCTGACCTCCGGCGCCCGTTCCCCGCCGTTCCCTGCTCGTCGCCGGCGGGAGCGCCGCCCCGCCCGATCCAGTCGCTCGGGATCGAGGGCGAGGAGCGCCCGCTCGCCCCGTTGTCGCCTGGGCCTCGCCCCGTTGCCGTCCATGGGCCACGGCCCACTTCTCCCGCGCGGCCAAACTCCAGCCTGGGCGCTGACCTCCTCCGAATCGGCATGGTGGGCCTCTGCCTCGCCCCGGCCCACCTACGAGCCCCAGCGCGCAGGCCCAGTCTACCTCCTCTCTTCTGGGCCGAAGCCCATGGTAATCCCTCTGCTCCCCGCCCAGTGCGCCTCTTAGCTTTCTAACGCTCAGTTGTTGTTTTTTCGGAGTCTTAAAATTCTGCTAAGTCTTTTCTGTCAGCTTTTTGTTGCATCTTTGCATGCCTGTAAATAATTGTGTGCTTGTCCAAATTGAGTGTATGACATGTCAAAATGACCGTGGTGATGTGCTCTACACTTTGTTCCATTGTGCCATGCTTGTTTGACTTCATCTAGATGCTTAAATCTCTGTTGCAAGAGTGCTACTTGATATAAACTGCTGCTACTTGTTATTTTGTTGCTATGTTTGAGATATGATAACTTGGTGCATGTTTATCCAAATGATGCAAATGATATGTCAAAATGTTCATCATGAGATGCTCTACATCTTGGTTGCTATAGCATGCATGTTAGAGTTCATATTGCCATGTTTATCTCTGTTGCAAAAGTGCATTTGGCTGTTAGGTTTTGTAACTTGTTACGAGATGCCTAGTTGAGGAGCTCGTTGCTATTGATGTGTTTGTCCCCATGTCGCATGCTCATATGTTTTAGATTCTCCTTGATGTGTTCTTTGCTGTGGTGCAAACCATTTGCTATGATATGTCTTGTGTTGACTTAAACATGCTTGCAAACATGCCATGTTGTTATTGCTATTTGAACACTTAGTGAAATTTCACTAAGTCTGGAATCTGTCATATCCTGATGCTATGTTTGCTTGATGCCCTAGGTAAATCCATGTTAGTTTTGGGGTGGCCATTGATCATTCCTTGCTGTATATGTTGTTGTCTATCCATTCATTCCCTTGCTTGCTCATTTGGCCTGCTGTAGCTTATTTATTTCTTGCTCCCAAGTTGCTATAAAATATTGTTGTTAGGTTTTTAGCGTCATGATCAAAATGTTGTAGCTTGTTGCTATTGATCCATGCCTCCTATGGAGTTGCTCCAATGGAGTTGTTTGCTGTAGGATATGTCTACTTCATGTCCATGCTTCTTATCACCATGTTTGAGTGCTATAGAGTATATATTTCTTGCTCCAAAGTTGCTATGTGGCTGTTAACTTCAGCTTGTTGTTATATCTTGTTTCATGTGTATCTTTTAGCCCGTTGCTCCGTTTGGAGTGTTCCTTATATGAAACTTGTGTGCTTTTGCATGGAGAATCATAATATCATGTTGTTTTAATGTTTGGAGTGAGTTTGCTTGATGTTTGGGTGCATCTTGCACCGTTGCCATGCTTAACTTGTTTTGCTCATATCTTCTAGGCCGTAGCTCCGAATTAAATGAACTTTATATGAAACTTGACTAGAATTTCGTGTAGGTCATGATGGTGCATGTTAAATTGCTGTTTAAGAACTTTAACTTAAGGTTTGTGCAGATCTGGACTAATTCCAAACTATGCATATGAGGACTTACCGGATTTGTCTTAAGTAGCTACCGGCCTCATTTAAACTTGTTGTTCTTATGTTGCTTCTCTGTGCTTCCTACCTTGTCATGTTTTGCATCCTATATGGATCTGTCTTTCATCCTACTTGCTTGAGCATATTTTCATGTTCTTGTGTTGTTTTTCTGTGCTTCCTACTTTGTCATGTTATGCCTCCTGTATAGACTTGTAGTGCTTCCTATGTAGATTTGTTTTGCATCATACTTGTTTGAGCATATTGTCATCTTCTTGTGTTGTGCGTTTACCGTATTGCTTGCTTCTTCTCGTTAGTGCTTGTTCCGTTGCGATCGTGAGGATTCGTTCGTCTAACCGTGGTTCTTCTTCAAGGCTTCTTCTTCGTCTTCTTCATGGATCTGTTATTCTTCCTTGCGGGATCTCAGGCAAGATGACCATACCCTTGGATACCTTTACTATCATCGCCGTGCTTAGTGTCTCGATGCTATCGTTACATGTCGCGCTACCCATCATTTTGTCAGCCTCTCCTTGTTGCCATGAAACCTCTAACCTTTGAAACCTTCCTAGCAAAAACCATTGTTTGGCTATGTTACCCGCTTGATCAGCCCCTCTTATAGCGTTGTTAGTTGCAGGTGAAGATGAAGATCATTCCAGGAGGGAACTTGTTGTTGGAATATCACAATATCTATTATTATTATTATTAACACACCTATATACTGGGCATGGGTGGAAGGCTTGGCCTTTTGCTCGGTGTTTTGTTCCACTCATGCCACCTTAGGCGCCGATAAACCAGCATTATGTTCCTTGATTTTGCATTCCTTACACGGTTGGGTATATGGGGACCCCTTGACACTTCGTCTTTGAATAAAACTCCTCCAGCAAGGCCCAACATTGGTTTTAATTTGCTCATAATAAAAACTTAATTAATTAATTAATTGCATAGGGAGTTAGCGCTACCTGAGGATTCAACTACATAGCAGGGGGGCCAGTGCTGATGGTGTTGGTCCCAAACGGGGGTTCTGCGGGGCCACCACGGGGAAACTCGAGGATTGGTTTTACTCGTACTATCGCCCATCCGGTCGTGGCCTGAGACGAGATACGCGCGGCTACTATCAGGGTGTCGACACACCGGGAGGTCTTGCTGGACTTGTTTTACCATTGTTGAAATGTCTTGTGCACCGGGATGCCGAGCCTGATCGGATTTCCCAAAGATAAGGGGTGATGATATTATATTTATCACCTCAGCTGACCGTGACAGCTTGTGATGGGCTAAGTTGGGACACCCCTGCAGGGTTATGATCTTTCGAAAGCCGTGCCCGCGGTTATGTGGCAGATTGGAATTTGTTAATGTCCGGTTGTAGAAAACTTGACACAGGATTCGAAGTAAAACACACAACTGTGTGAGTAACCGTGACTGTCTCTTTTCACTTTGAGAAGAGAACACGGTGGGGTTATGTTTGACTCGTAAGTAGTTCAGGATCTTTAGCGATCACTACTAGTTGCGACCGTTTGCGTAGATGCTCATCTTATTCTTGTACTCGTAAGTTAGCCACCATACATTTGCTTAGCCGCTGCTGCAACCTCACCACTTTACCTCTTCCTACCCGTTAAGCTTTGATAGTCTTGTTGCCCATGGTTATGGGATTGCCGAGTCCTCGTGGCTCACCGATACTACAACAATAGTTGCAGGTGCAGGTTTTCTGATATCTTGACGTGAGACCGATGACCGTTGTGTTGGATTGCTTTCTTCTTCTTCTTCTTCTTCTTCTTCTTCAGTCTTGGGTTTGGTTCCGGGTCGGCAGCCTGGGATACCAGATGGATGTCGTGTGCTTTTCATGTTTGCATCCGTACTCGGATGCCTTGTATTGTTGTTGTTGTATTCATGGGTCTTGTATGTATTGTTGTATCCCCCCATGTATGTATGTAATGGTACGATGTAATTATATCCATCTTGCTAAGCGCCAGAATTGTGGTTGTGCCCTAATCACGTAAGTGTCACGTGATTGGGATAGCATCGCATCTTGGGCCTGACACCTTGCCTGGATGATAGTGCAGCTTCATATCATAATCCTTTATGAGCTCCAACCATCTCCTCTGTCTGAGGTTCAGTTCCTTCTGGGTGAATATGTACTTCAAACTCTTGTGATCCGTGTACTCATCACAACGGTTTCCAATAAGGAAATGTCTTCAGGTTTTGAGCGCATGCACTACAGCTGCTAGCTACAAATCATGCATAGCATAATTCAACTCGTGCGGTCGGAGTTGACGGGATGCATAAGAAACAACTCTTCCATCCTGCATGAGTACTCCTCCGAGTCCTAAGCGTGAAGCGTCGCAATACACTTGGAAATCCTTGCATATATCTAGCATGATCAGCACTGTGGCTGTCGTCAAATGTTTCTTCAACTCCTAAAAACTTTCTTCGCACTCTTCAGTCCAATGGAACTTTGTCTCCTTCTTCAACAATGCCGTCATAGGCCTTGCAATCTTGGAGAAATTCTCTATGAATCTCCGGTAATATCCCGCGAGTCCAAGAAAACTACGGAATTCTCCAACTAAGGTGGGTGCCAACGACTCAGTGACTGCCTGCACCTTGGTAGGGTCCACTGCTATACCTTCTCCTGATATAACATGTCCTAAGAATCCAACTTCCTTCAACGAAAACTCACATTTGCTGAACTTGGCATATAACTGTTGTCCTCTGAGCTTCTCAAGAACCAAACGCAAATGTTCCTCATGTTCCTCTTCGTTCTTCGAATACACCAAAATATCAACGATGAATACCACGACAAACTTATCCAAGAACTCCATGAACACCTTATTCATCATAGTCATGAAATAGGCAGGGGCGTTAGTCAATCCAAATGACATGACCATATACTCATATAGCCCATACCTTGTGGTGAAGGCTGGCTTAGGTATATCTTTTTCTCGGATCTTCAACTGGTGGTATCCTAATCGTAGATCGATTTTGGAGAATACTTTAGCTCCTTGAAGTTGGTCGAACAAATCATTGATCATCGGCAGTGTGTACTTATTCTTAATCGTCACTTCGTTCAGCGCCCGATAATCAATGACCATCCTTAAAGATCCATCCTTCTTCTCGACCAAGAGCACTGGGGCTCCACAGGGTGATGAACTTCGTCGAATGAATCCTTTCTCCAATAACTCCTTAATCTGCTTCTTGATCTCCTCCAGATCATTCGCTCGCATCCAGTATGTTCCCTTCCATATTGGTCCGATGCCTGGCAATAGTTCTATAAAAAACTCAATGTCCCGATCCGGCAGCATGCCTGGTAGCTCCATTGGAAATACATCCGGGTAATCCTTCACCACATGCACTTCCTCCTGAACAACTCCCGAGAGAGAATTTACTTGTGTCCTCCTAGGCGCATGCCTAGATACATACTTGATCCTTTTTCCCTCCGGGGTGGTAAGTAGAATCGACTTACTGGCACAATCGATGTTCCCTCCATACATCGATAGCCAATCCATACCTAGTATCACATCCAACCCTTGTGATTCCAAAATTATCAAGTCTGAGGGGAAAACATGGCGTCCAATGGTCAATGGCATCTGAAAACATCCTTGACTTGCCATATACAACACTCCCGGTGAGCTTACTAACATAGGTGTCTTAAGTACTAGGGTGGGCAACTTATATCTATCAACGAATCCCCTTGAAATGTATGAATGCGATGCACCAGTATCAAAAAGAACTATTGCGATAAATGACTTAACCAAAAACTTACCGACAACTGCATCAAACTGCTCTTCAACCTCCTCCACGTTCACGTGGTTCACTTGTCCCCTGTTGAAAGGGTTGGGCTTCTTCCCAGAGTTTCCATTTCTGTTCCCATTCTTCGCTTAAGGGCACTCCATGGCGTAGTGTCCCTTCTTCCCGCACTTGAAACATGTAATGTGACCTAGATCCCTCTTGACGGGTGTGGCTGGAGTGGAGCTGTTTTGATTATTGCTTGCTCCATTCCCATTACCATTCTTGGGGCCATTGTGGTTATGAGAACTCCCTCCATTATGGGTGTGGCTTCCATGGTTATGGGTATATCCTCCCGAATTCGGGGTGAAACGGGACTTCTGCTGGGCTTCAGAATTGTTCTTTCCTTCTCCATACTTCCTCTTGCGGCTCTCAATCTGCTGCTGCTTCCCTTCAATCATAAGAGCCTTGTCTACCAACTCCTGGTAGTTGTTGAATGTTGCCACCATCAACTGTATGCTCATCTCGTCATTTAGCCCTTCCATAAACTTCTCCTGCTTTGTGGCATCTGTGGCCACATCATTAGGGGCATAGCGAGATAGAGTACTAAACTCATCTACGTACTGAGCCACAGTACAATTTCCTTGGCGCAAGTTGCAAAACTCATGCTTCTTCATGCTCATAGCTCCAGTTGATACATGGGCGGTGCGAAAAGCTTGCTGAAACTCATCCCAAGTGACATTGGCTATAGGGGAAGTGGTTGTGTAATTCTCCCACCATGAGGCCGCTGGTCCATCCAATTGATGTGCGGCAAAATGCACCTTCTCAGCATCTGTGCAACTTGCGGTGGTCAACTCCCTTCCAATCTTGCGTACCCAGTCATCAGCAACTATTGGCTCGACGCTACTGGAAAACACCGGTGGCTGCAACCTTAGAAAACGGGCTAGGTTGTCCACTGGTGGTGGTGGTGGAGGGTTGTTGTTGTTGTTGTTGTTGTTGTTGTTGTTGTTGTTGTTGTTGTTGTTGTTGTTCTGATTGATCTGGTTCTGGACAAGAAGTTGTGTTCTGCTGCTGGATCAACTGGGTGAGCTCAGGGGGAAACTCAAATCCAGGCTCACGTCTCGGAGGCATCTGATGGGTTCAGAGGGAAGAGATTAGAATAGAAATGAGGTCTAGGGGGGGGATTCACTACCCATATGCTCATGTGACAAACACAATCATATCACACCAATCAATTTCAATCAAGGGCATACAAAAGGTCTAGAACTAACGTTACAAAAGTGTTCGGACTTCTACTATATGGGGGGGACTACTATTCATATGGTGGTCATCTAGAAATTTTGATCGGTGGAAGATTCCATGATGTGTGCTCCGGCTTCGTCTTCATAGTCATCATCACTATCATCAGGGTTTGAGTTGGTGTCGTCGATGATGATGTAGTCCTTAGAACGAATGTCCTTGGGTTCTCATCTTCTCCTCCTGGCGCGGGGTCTCCCATGAATACTCCTACCTTCCTTGTCAGGTCGTCATTCTTCTCCACAAGTATTGTGATTTCCTCCTCATATCCGTCACATGAAGACTTGAGTTCCTCATCTAGCTCCGTGTTCCTGGTTAACGCCTTCTTCAAATCTATCATGCCTGCGCACATCTGATGCTCCTGTCGACGAATGTGCTCGTTTAATTCTTGGATGAAAGCTGCAATGGACCTGTCCTTCCGGGTGTTGATCATATCCCATTGCTCATCTTGGCGTCCACATATCTGGTAGATAGTGTCCTTCAGCTCCTCTTTGTAGACTTCTCCAATTTGTCCCATAGTAATGTGGGCGGCCATACTCTTACCTAGGCTCTAGGTTGGTGCATAAAAGGAAAACTCTATGGGCTCAGTGACTGGCATGAATATCCTCCCGGGAATTTGAACATGAATAATTCATCCCTCCGCTTCTGGTAAAGTGGTGGTGTAGGTCACGGTGAAGCTTGGTATCAGGATGTTCAGGTACCTAGTGACTTCCTTCAAGTGTCGTCCAAAAGGTGTGTCTTCATCCGGTTGGGTGAACTTGTTCCTTGAGTCCACCACCCTAAAGAGTAGAAAATGGAGATGAGTTAGAAATGAGTAGAGAAGAGTGACCTATGGCTCATCTTAGTAGTCGTGTCCTACATTCAACGTGTGCTCTGATACCATCTTGTAGCGACCACGATCCGAATGGACCGAAGTCTCTGTGTTCTGTGTAATCCCTGGATCAGTAATGCTGACACACACAGTACTTGAAGGATTTATAACAGAGTGGCAATCACACACTTATTACATCGAATGTCTCAAAAGAGAACTTATTACAAAATATATGGCATAAGGCCATCTAACACGATAACAGCGGAAGGCTTGGAAGATAAAGTGAGTCCATTAACTCCAACAGCATAGCTGAGTGCATGACAAACCACCTAGCGCGCCTTACTCTTCTTCTGAAAAGTCTGCAACATGATATGTTGCAGCCCGAGACGGGTCAGCACATGGAATATGCTGGCAAGATAACACAATAGAGCAAGTAACAGATAAAGGCTAACACTACATGCATATATAGTTGGTGGAGGCTCTAAGGTTATAATGCTTTTGCATAAAGCCAATTTTTTCCTACAACAAAGGAATAAATTTATTTTAACTATCATGGTAGTTGAAACGTCATTGAGAAGGATCCTCCAACTCAATCCCAATTAAAGCCATCTTGACCCAAAAAATTAGTTTTAGAGTGATGAGATCAATCTAATAATTCAAGTACCAGATTCTCAAGATGTCCATAACCGGGGACACGGGTAATCATGATTAGTTTGTACACTCTATAGAGGTTCGCGCACTTTTCCCCACAAGACTCGATCTCCTCCGTCGGATTTCTCGCACTGCATGGTGTTTGAGAAACGGATGACCGAGACAGAGTCTTTCAGAAGCATTTAGTCTTTACCCCGGGTGGACTGGTACACCTACATTCCCCTACATCTGCTAGTCCACCATTGAAAGAGCTCACACAACATACTCAACTATGCCAAAGCCCATAATGGCATTGTGGCTGCACACGGAAGTTTCTAGCATGAATAGTCTTATGATCCCTTTGAGCATGGGTGGCATTCCATAGGATAATCACACGGTTCCTCCAGGATTTCCTAGGACAATACTGGATTCTCCAGGTGCCCTGCAACCCATCCACCCAGATGTGTATTAAAGTAGCGACCTTAAGTTGAACCATTAATTAACAATCTCACATCTGTCATGGATACTCTCAAACCCAAACCATGTCTATGAGCATAGCATGGCAACCTAAGCATAACGTAGAAGTAACTCCTAGGGGTTTGATAATAAAGCACGTAATAGGTTCTACCTCAATCTACTTCCCAGACCCGCATGTTAAGAGATCCTACTCATGCAATGTGTGAGAGTTGAAACTAATGCATAAAAACTGGGTAATGAAGGGTATGATCTAAGTGTTCCTTGCCTTGCTGACGATTTGCAAAATCTAGGGACTCGTAGTAGCACGCTTCGCACTCCGGAAATTCTATCGCAAACCAACAATAAAATACATAAGCAACCAAGCAAAGATGCACGGGTAAATCTCAAATAACAAGATCTAACCAGAAAGTTCAACTGAAGAACTCCGGTTTTTAAAAAGAATCGAATCAAACGGAGCAACGAAACTCAAACCACGAAAGAAACAAGATCCGTTTACTAGATTGCACTAAAGTATAAAATTTAAAGTACCAAAATCTTGTTCAACTTGGTTAAACAGAAAGAGGGCTTCGAAACAAAGATCTAGGCGTTTGTTTCACCTGATTCCTACTAACGAGCGAAAAGTTATTCTAAAACAAAGATCAGTCCAGAAATCGCGATCGAAAATAATCGCGGAAAAACCCTGAAAAAGAAAACACGACCAACGGGCTAACGAACAAACGTTCGCTGTGTGTAACTCAAAGACGAAAAGCGTTCGTTAAAACGAAAGAATGGACGAACATTTTTTCCGGACCTAAATGCAATTTTAAAAAATGCGTGTTTTTCCTAATCGAATAAAATTGCAAATAAATCCAAATAAAATAAAATATTTGATTTCAATATTTTTCCCTCCAATATTTCATTTGTTTTGGAGAAGTCATATTATCTCCACTCATATATTTTAATATGAAATATTTTCGGACAGAAAAGCAATTAAAACCAAAATGATCCTCGTTCCGATATTTGAGAAAATTCAAATATGTAAACGGGGAAATCCCCAACTCTCTCCATGGGTCCTTGAGTTGCTTAGAATTTTGAGGATCACAACACACAAATGCAAATAAAATATGATATGCAAGATGAAATATGTATAACATTCCAAATTGAAAATTTGGGATGTTACAACAGGTGTCTGAGGGAATTCTCCGGCTCGTCGTATTTCCATTGCTGCCGCTGATTCGCCTTCAACCGGTAGACCCTCCAGCTGAGTCGTTGCATCTATCATATTATCCAAAGGATTAGAATAATGACCCGGCGGCGTAGGTATATGTTGAGGCGGAGTACCATTCAGGCGGAGTGGCTCCGTCGTGAGTTGCTGAGCCAGTGTTCCTACCCCAGGTGCTTCAATCTGGTTTATCACCGGCGGGTTGCTGGTCCCTGCTCCAGGCGTGTTGAAGAGATTACTCGCCTCGTAAACCAGAGGTAGACGGCTCTGATGCCTCATCATGACTTCATTTTCCGCGTTTTGATCCAAGGTGAGCCGGAAAGAGTCCGCCTGAATCTGTTGTGCATGCACGTCCAAAACAGCTCGCTCCATGGCCATCCTAGCGTTCTCTGCTGCTAGGTCCTCCTTGGCCGGAGCTATCTCATCCCTGAGCTTTGCAACATCCACCTTATGTTGTTCTTGATTATCTAGGGTTACCTCCACCCCCATTAAGATTGTTAAGGTTTCCAGCAACTCTGTCAGAGCCCGAGTCGGCCGGCGGGTAGAGCCGGCAACGCCGGCCGTTGCCGCGTCCGTAGAATCAGAGGCCATTGCAGCAGTAGTTGCAGACCCAAGCGTCGGTTGAGTACCGGCCATGAAAATTGCCACCCGGCTCGGTAACTCGTAGGGATCTGGAATACTATCGCCATCAGAATAACCCCCAAGCCGGCCATCTTGCAGTTGATACATTGAATCAGTTGAGCCGGATGACTCACCGTCAGAGTATACGACCGTCTCTCCACCAGATACAGAATCTTCCTCAATTTCTGCCCCATGGATGTGTCCAACAAAGGCGTGCTTCATAGCGGATCGAGCCCGGGCTGGTTGTGCGCGCTGAGCCATTTCGATGATGTCGGTGCACATGCCTGGCTCAGGGCCCCATTCGTCGATCTTTCCGATGAAGACATGAATTCCGCCAAAGGAGACCCAGTACCCACACTCAATCGAGCCGGGCTCGCAGCCCCATCCTGCGTCGTCGATGTAGAGCTTGCCATGACGACTCTTGGTCATCCAGCCCACAGCGTATCCCTTGATCCCTTCAAAGTTGCCCTTCAAGAACTCGAAACCCCCATGCGCAGCCCCACGGTGGGCGCCAACTGTCGTGGGGTTAACACGACAGATGTCCTAGTGCGAGGACTTAGTTGTGGAGCCATCACGCCGAGGTTAGCTTAAAGGGGTTACCCGGGACAAAGGACACGAAGAGTTTATACTGGTTCAGCCCCTTGCGGTGAAGGTAAAAGCCTAATCCAGTTTGAGGTGGAATTACATGGGTATTGATCACCGGGGAGTGAATACGCTTGGCCTAGCTTTCGATCTCTTGTTTCTTGTCCTAAACCGCCACCGGGTCGTCCCTTCATATACACAGGTTGATGCCCGTCGGTTCATAGAGTCCTAGCCGGCTCATACAAAGTGTCCGGCTCGGTGACTTATTATTCCTACCTTACAACAAAAGTCATGCATACATGGCGGTTTACATTTACGGGTCTTATGTCGCCTTCGGGATTTAGGCCCTTAGCAAGCCTGCTTCTTGAACCGCCATATTCAACATCTTCGTGGGTTGTCTTGGTAACCCGCCATCGGCTTAACCCGGCCCCTCCTGGCCGGGTTATACTTAATATTTATATCCCCAACAGTGGGTGTATTTCTCTTATACATCTACTTGTCATATACATGATTGCGCTTTGCACCTTTCCATCATATGATACATGCATGTGAATTCTGAAAAAACATGTACATGACAACTTCCTATGTTCCAAAAAGACATACAAACATAAAAAGTATATGTACTGACAACTTCCTAATGTTCCAAAAATACATACAAACAATATTTGTATGTAATGTTTACATCTTCAAATCTTGGCCTTTAATCTCTAAAATTAATGGTTGATATAGTTTAATATATGTGGATGAACATAGAGGCTTGTTTGTCTTCTGCTTTAAGATATCATAGATTGCTGAATGAATTGAATGTCATGAAGTTGAAATTATATGTTGATATTATGCCTCGTAGTAGCTTCCCATTAGGTTAGAAAGTGAAATCTATTGAAGCTTGACAATCACAATATTGGTCATACAAGCAATTCATGAATGATTAGTATAAGTAAGAGAACTTTCACATACAAATATATTATCTTGGACAGCTAATTTTTTCAAACTTGAGCAATTTAGTTGAAGTTGGACAAGGAAGTCAACGTAATGAGTTATGGTTGGGTATATATGCATAGAAGTTACATTGTTATGGATCCTCTAACATGTGGTGCTTGCTTAGGATCTTTTGCTAACCAAAAATTTATACTAAGTAGAAATACTACTTGTGCATCCAAAAACCCTAAACCCAGTTTCTTGCCAGGAGTGTCCACCATATCTACCTATGGATTGAATAAGATCCTTCAAGTAAGTTGTCTTTGGTGCATAAAGCAATAAAAATTGCTCCTAAACATGTTTGATTTTATTGTAATGGAAAATAACTATTATACAAACTTATGATGGCAAAGTTATAAAAGCGAGAGACTGCATAATAAAGGTTGCTATCATAACGGGGCAATATAACGTGATGTTCTTTTCTATTAACGGATTGTGCATCCAAAAATAAAATCACATGATAGCATCTACTTCCCTCAGTGAAGGGACTATCTTTTACTTTTCAGTATTTACTTTTATGCAAGACTCAATAGTATGCATTCTCATTTCATCCTCAATTATTCTCTAGTGGGCAAGCATCATGTGGTGGGGAAAGATCTAGGCACATATGACCAGTCAAATATATTTGATCATGAATTATTATTGTTGACAATTATCTCTGATAAATGAGTTGGGAGGCGAAAAATTAAGCCCCTATATTTCTCTGTGTTCGATGGATGCCATTTGTTCTAAAAATATGCGTTGAGTACTAGCAATCATAGAAGACTATATGATGATTGAGTATATGGAGCTCTTTCTTAAACTTTGTTGAATAAGTTGAATTGCAATTTTTTGGTGACTAAGAACATAGATTGTTAAGTTTCAAGAGAATGCATTGTTTGAACCATAACATGTGAATTGATTGCTACTTTATCATGATGAGTTTTATGAGGTAGAGTTGCTATTATAATGCTAGTAAAAGTGATTGAAATTAGCATTATTCAAACTTATGCACTATGCTAGTATTCACACTTAATAAATTATTTCTTTTATCATTTACCTACCTGAGGATGAGTAGGAATTAAGCTTGGGGATGTTGATACGTCTCCAACGTATCTATAATTTATGAAGTATTTATGCTATGTTTACAACAATTGTATATGGTTTTGGTATCATTTTAATGGGGCTAACCCGGACTGACGATGTTTTTAGCATATCTACCGTGGTGTTGTTTTTTGTGCAGAAATAAAAGTTCTCAGAATTGGACAAAACTTTTTTTACGAGTTTATTGGAAGAAAAGATAAATAATGGGTGATACGTCTCCAATGTATCTATAATTTTTGATTGTTCCATGATGTTATATTATCATTCTTGGATGTGTTACAATCATTGTATAATAATTTTATATCCTTTTTTGGGACTAACCTATTGACATAGTGCCTAGTGCCAGTTGCTATTTTTTTCTTTTTTTTTTGCATCGCAGAAAATCAATACCAAACGGAGTCCAAGCGCAGTGATAATTGTGGAAAAAAATTTTGGGCCAGAAGACACAGGATGGGCTGAAGAAGTACCAGAGGGGCTCCGAGGGGAGCATAACCCACCAGGGCGCGCCTGGGACGCCTAGTGCACCCAGGTGGGTTGTGCCCACCTCGGTGGCCTCCCGCACCACCTCTTCGCTCCATAAATACTCTAATACCCCAAAAACCCTAGGAGATTCGACAAAATTTAATTCCAGCTGCCGCAACTTCCAGAACCATGAGATCCAATCTAGAGCCCTTTTCTGGCACTCCACCAGAGGCTAACACGATCACGGAGGCGTTCATCATCCTCATTGGTGCCTCTTCGTTGATGCATGAGTAGTTCACCTCAGACCTACGGGTCCATATGCAGTAGCTAGATGGCTTCTTCTCTGTTTGTTTCTCAATACAATGGTCTCTTGGATATCTATTTGATGAAATGATTTCGTGCTTCTTCTCTGTTGGTTTCTCAACACAATGGTCTCCTTCTTATAATAATAATAATAGGAATGCCTCTGATCTAGAGAATAATATTGAAGAATTTATCAATACTCAAAAGGTTTTCAATGCTTCGATAGAAGAGAAGTTGAATAAGATTGATGATGTGTCTACAAGTATTGATAGAATTTCTCATTATGTGGAAAATCTTAAGTTGAAATTTTTTGTGCCCAAGGTTGAGGAATAAATTAGGGCTTTATATGTTTCTACGGATGATAGTAAGAAAAGAACTGCTATGCTTAAAGCTAAAAGGGAATTTTTAGAAAAAGTGTTTTCTAGTGTTTGCTTTCATAAAAATGATGAAGATCTTAAAATGATTGATGTTTCTTCTATTGATACCTTGTTTAGTAAAGTTAAAATTGATGGTGAAGGGACTGAAGAAGAGTCAACTTTATTTAGAAGGCGTCCCGATAATTTGGAGGGTGAAAATCTTGTTGAGAAAAGTGAGAAAAGTGGGTTTGGAGAGGTCAAAAATATAACTAGTGATGTGCCCACTCTTTTGTATTACAAGGGCTTTAATTATGATAGTTGCTCTTTGATTGATTGTATCTCCTTGTTGCAATCCATGATAAATTCACCTCATTCCTATGAACAAAATAAAGCTTTTACTAAACATATTGTTGATGCCATGATGAAAGGCTTAGAAGAAAAGTTGGAATTAGAAGTTTCAATTCCTAGAAAACTTCATGATGAATGGGAACCTACTATCAAAATTAAGATTAAATATTATGAGTGCAATGCTTTATGTGATTTGGGTGCTAGTCTTTCAACAATTGCGAAATCTCTTTGTGATGTTCTTGGTCGTACCAATATTGAAGATTGTTCTCTTAATTTTCATTTGGTGGATTCTACTATTAGAAATCCTTTGGGAAGGATCAATGATGTTCTTAATCTTTAAAATAGGAATTTTGTACCGATAGATTTTATTGTTCTTGATACTGATTGCAATCCACCTTGTCCTATTATAATTGCTAGACCATTTTTATGCACTATTGGTGCCGTGATTGATATAAAGGAAGGGAATATTAAATTTCAGTTTCCGTTGAGAAAGGGCGTGGAACATTTCCCTAAAACTAAGATAAAATTGCCGTATGAATCTATAATGAGGGCAACCTATGGATAATCCAACAAGGATGACAACACCTGAGATCTTGGTGTTATGCCTAGCTAGGGGCGTAAAACCATAGCGCTCGTTGCAAGGCAACCCAACTTGTATCTTATTGCTTTTTGGTTTCCTTGTTGTTTTCAATAAATTACACAAATATACCTCTGATTAGATGTGTTTTTGTGGTTTAATTTAGTGTGTGTGCCAAGCAAAGCCTTTGGGATGATTTGGTTGATAGTTCATTTGATTGCATTGAAAATCAGAAACTTTTTGCGCGAGTACCAGAATTGTTGACGCCTACTAGAGCATGATCAATTCTTGAAATTTTTACACGTTATCAATATACAAATTCCCCACGTTGTCCTTATTTTTCAGAATTTTCAGAGCTACAGAAGTATGATAAAAAATTGCATCTTTACAGACTATTCCGTTTTTGACAAATACTGATTTCGTTGTGTTATTTGCTTGTTTTGATGATTATATGGTTTCTTTTGAAGCGTTTTTGCCATAGAAAAGTTAGAATACAGTAGATATAATACAATTACAAAAGATGAATTGGTTTTCTACAGTACTTAAAGTAAAGATTGGTTTTGTTATACTAATGGATCTCACGAAGTTTGGGTGAGTTCTGCGTGATTGAAGTTTCCAAGTTTTGAATGAGATCACGATGGATGAAGGAATAAGGATTAGCAAAAGTCTAAGCTTGGGGATGCCTGAGGCACCCCAAGATAATATTCAAGAAGTATCAAGCAACTAACCACGGGGATGCCCCCAAGTGGCATCCCCTCTTTCTTCTAACGACCATCGGTATTTTACTTGAGACTATATTTTTATTTGTCACATATTATGAGTTTTGATTGGAGCATTTTATATGATATGAGTCTTTGCTAGTTTGTTTGATATTTTGGCACAATCATCTTTGCTGGACACACCTATTTGAGAGAGCCAAAATTATGCTATGATTTGTTAGAAATGCTCATTATGCTTCACTTAATTTTTTAGAGCTATGGAATTGCTCTAGTACTTCACTTATATCTTTTTTAGCACACTGTTCTTTATTATTTTTGAAGAAATTCTCTCATGCTTCACTTATATTAATTTGAGAGAAAGAAAGTTTTATGTGTTCTCCACCTAGATTTGTTTGAGCTTATCAAAAACAACATATGAAACTAGTCCCAATATGATGGATATTCTAGAGGGATATGATAAAACTTTCATGAAGATCATTGGACAAAATAAAATTGATTCTTTGTAATAGTTTTGAGATATGATTATAGTGATATGTGAGCCATGTTAATAAGTAATTACGTTTTAGTAAGAATATTGATGTTAAGGTTTGTGATGCCCCATGCAAGCACGAAAGTCAATAGTTATGAAGTGAAATTACATCCTACTTATGGTGAATTGTTAGGTGTTAGTTATGCTCAATGCTCGCTTATATGATTTTTCATTTCTTGGTTGGTCGCTTCTCAATCTATTTGCTAGCCTCCACTTGTACTAGTTAAAAATACTACTTGTGCATCCAAAATCCTTAAACCCAGTTTTGCCACATGAGTCCACCATACCTACCTATATGCGGTATTCACTTGATGTTCTAAGAAAATTTGTATGTGCCATCTCTAAATTTCAAAATAAACTCTTGTTTTGTGTGCCTGTACCGCTCATGAGGCAGTGAGGGGTGGCCGATATTTTCCCATGCTAGATGTGTTATTCTCAAGATGAGTGTTTATTCACTTGTCATTGCACGAGAGTATGGCAAAGGTATTAGGGATGCCTAGACCCGAAATGAAAAATGAATATACTTTATGTTGTCAAATAAGTAATTCCTTGGAAAGTGTTGGGATGGAGGGCACCCGTGGATATGGGTAGCCATGGATTGTGAAAGAATGGTGGAAAAAGGAATAAACTTTAATTTCTGATTGGGAATTGCCTATGATGTATCTAACATGGAAAGTATTTGAAACTCTAAGTCGTTTTTGTTGACGGGAAAAGTATGCCTCCCTAAAAAAATTATCTCTCAATTTAAGTTTTGAGCTCTGGTATCTCTACAAATCCCTACTCCCCTCTGCGAAGATCCTTTCTATTTACTTTATGAATTCTTATTTTTACTTGAGTGTCCATCTTCTCTTATAAAGCACCAACTAAGGGGAACTATGATTGTACTTGAGCATCGGATGTAGCTAATATGCCAGTGTGTTTCATAAATGGATCAAAGATTGAGCATGATGGGCTAGGGATAACTTGCTTTATTATTGATATTTTGAAAGACATGATTGTTTGTTGGTATGCTTTAGTATTAAAGTCTTCATGCCAAAACTAGACAGTTTCTTTAAACCATATAAAAGTCCAAATGTCCATGGTATAAAGAAAACAATATGTGATGAACATGATAGGCTGCATTCCACATCAAAAATTATGTTTTTATCATTTACCTACTCGAGGACGAGCATGAATTAAGCTTGGGGATGCAGATACGTCTCCAACGTATCTATAATTTTTTATTGTTCCATGCTATTATATTATCAATCTTGGATGTTTTACAATCATTTTATATCATTTTTTGGGACTAACCTATTGACATAGTGCCCAGTGCCAATTGCTATTTTTTGCTTGTTTTTTACATCGCAGAAAATCAATACCAAACGGAGTCCAAACGCAGCAAAAAAATTTGGAGATTTTTTATGGGCTAGAAGAAACAGGATGGGCTGAAGAAGTACTAGAAGGGGGCTACAAGGGGAGCACAACCAACCAGGTTGCGCCCAGGTGGGTTGTGCCCACCTCGGTGGCCTCCCGCACCACCTCTTCGCTCTATAAATACTCTCATTCCCCAAAAACCCCAGGGGAGTCGACGAAATTTTATTCCAGCCGCCGCAAGTTCCAGAAACACGAGATCAAATCTAGAGCCCTTTTCCGGCACTCCGCTAGAGAGGAACACGATCACGTAGGGGTTCATCATCCTCATTGGTGCCTCTCCGATGATGTGTGAGTAGTTCACCTCAGACCTATGGGTCCGTAGGCATTACCTAGATGGCTTATTCTCTCTTTGTTTCTCAATACAATATTCTCTGATACGTCTCCAATGTATCTATAATTTTTGATTGTTCCATGTTGGTATATTATCATTCTTGGATGTTTTACTATCATTTTACAAAAACTTTATATCATTTTTTGGGACTAACCTATTGACATAGTGCCCAATGCCAGTTGTTGTTTTTTTCTTATTTTTACATCTCAGAAAATCAATATCAAACGGACTCCAAATGCAGCAAAAGTATTTGGAGTTTTTTGGAACAAAATACATCCAGTAAGCTAGAGAAGCACCTGGGCGGTGCCCCGAGGTGGGCACAACCCACCAGGGCAGGTCTGGGGGCCCAGGTGCCCCGGTGGGTTGTGGCCACCTCGGTGGCCTCCTGCACCGCCTCTGCGCTCTATAAATGCCCAAATATTACAAAAACCCTAGTGGAGTCGACGAAATTTAGTTCCAGCTACCGCCAGTTCCAGAACCACGAGATCCAATCTAGAGCCCTTCTTCGGCATTCCGCCGGAGGGGGAAATCATCACCGCTGGCTATATTCATCATCCCGGTAGCCACCATGATGAGGAGGGAGTAGTCCACCCTCGGGGCTGAGGGTTTTTACAAGTACCTATGTGTTTAATCTCTCTCTCTCTCTCTCTCTCTCTCTCTCTCTCTCTCTCTCTCTCTTATGTTCTTGAGATGCACAATCTTGATGTATCGTGGGCTTTGTTAATATAGTCGGATCATATGGTGTTTTCCCCTCTCTATCTTGTTATGATGAATTGAGTTTTTACTTTGAGATTTCTTTGGATTGAATAGTTTTATGGATTTGAAAACACTTGATGCATGTCTTGCTATGAATTACCGTGGTGACAATGGGGTATCATATTGATTCACTTGATATGTGTTTTGGCACTCAACTTGCGGATTCATGAAGTGACATTGGGGTAATCTATGCATAGGGGTTGATGCACGTTCTTGTCTTTGTTTCTCTGGTAGAAATCTTGGGGCACTCTTTGATGTTCTTTTAGTTGGATTGAGTATTATTAATATGAAAGTGTTTGATGCATATCGTATAATTAACTCACGGATACTCGCGGTGACATTAGAGTATCTAGGTGACATTAGAGTTGGTTGATGTGTTTCTTATGGTGTTATTTTAGTACAAAATCTTGATAGATCGATCGAAAAGGATAACTTGATGTTATGTTAGTACGAACTCTTGATAGATCGATCGGAAAGAATAACTTTGAGGAGGTTTCGTACCCTACAAACAATTTCTTCTCATGTTCTCCTCTAGATAGGAACTTTGGAGTGATTCTTCATCGCACGTTGAGGGATGGTTATGTGGTCCAATTATATTTGCATTATTGAGGATTGCACTAGCGAAAGTACGGACCCTAAGCCTCATTTTCAAGCATTGCAATACCATTTGTGCTCACTTTTGTTACTTGCTACCTTGCAGTTTTTTATTGTTACTATTACAAAAATCAATATCTACTATCCATATTACACTTTTATCACCATCTCTTAACCGAACTAGTGCACCTATACAATTTGCCATTGTATTGAGTGTGTTGGGGACACAAGAGACTTTTTATTATTTGGTTGCAAGGTTATTTGAGAGAGACCATCTTCATCCTACACCTCCCACGGATCGATAAACCTTAGGTCATCCACTTGAGGGAAATTTGCTATTGTCCTACGAAACTCTGCGCTTGGAGGCCCAACACGAGTCTACAAGAACAAGTTGTGTAGTAGACATCAGTCTCTTGGAGATCTATTTGATGTAATGACTTTGTGCGGTGTGCTTGTTGTGATCTGATGAATTATGAGCTGATAATCAGATTTGCCTTGATTTAATATCCACTCTTGATTATTATAGCTTCGTATTTCTTCTCTGATATTTGTGTTTTGTTTGGCTAACTTGATCTATTTATCTTGCAATGGGAAGAGGTGCTTTGTAATGGGTTCGATCGTGCGGTGTCCTTTCCCAGTGAAAGATGGGGCAGCAAGGCACGCATGTATCATTGCTATTAAGGATAAAAATATGGGGCCTAAATGAATACATCTTGTCTACATCATGTCATCGTTCTTATTGCATTACTCCATTTTCCATGAACTTAATACACTAGATGCTTGCTCGATAGTGGTCGATGTGTGGAGTAATAGTAGTTGATGCAGCCAGGAGTCGGTCTACTAATCTTGTACGTGATGCCTATATACATGATCATTGTCTTGGATATCGTCATAATTATTTGCTTTTCTATCAATTGCCCAACAGTAATTTGTTCACCCACTGTTGCTATTTTTCCGAGAGAATCCACTAGTGAAATGTACGCCCCTCGGTTCTATTTTCCTATCATATACTTTCAGATCTATATTGCTATTTGCTTTTTCCTCTATTTGCAACTTTTATTTTTAGATCTATATTATAAAAAACACAAAAATACCTTGCTGCGTTTTATTTTACGTTCTTCCATTTGCATCTATCAATCTATCTATTTACCAAACTATTATCCGGGAGGGATTGACAACCCCTCTTATACGTCGGGTTGCAAGTATTTGTTATTTTTTTGCAGGTACCGTTTACATAGTGTTGCGTGGTTCTACTGGTTCGATAACCTTGGTCTCATCACTGAGGGAAATACCTACGGTAGCTGTGTTGCATCATCCCTTCCTCTTTGGGGTAAATACCGACGTAGCTCAAGCGACATTAGGGGGGGCCCTGCTTCCCACAAGACACCGGGGCACACCAGCCCCCGTGGCGCGCTCTGGTGGGTGGTCGCCCCACTGAGGCCTATCTTCGCCAGACACCGACGCCAAAAATCCTATATATTCATAAACCTTCGAAAGTTAACCTAGATCAGAAGTTTCGCCGCCGCAAGCCTTTGTACACTACTAGACAAAACCTTAAACACAGAGGATTATTAGTAGCGCTGGTTAAAATCAGGCGCTACTGCTAACTAATAGTAGCACGTGTGAACAGAGAACGCTACTGCTATTTATGTAGCAGTAGCGCGGCCGCATGAAAACGCACTACTACTATGGTTGCCAGACTGTTGCCGACAGGCTAGGTATAGTAGTAGCGCGCTTCCGGAACACACGCTACTGATAAGTATATAGTAGTAGCATGTTTTTACTATAGGGCGCTACTGCTAAGTTTTAACTTTGCCACATGGCGGGCCCAACTTAGCAGTAGCGTGTCTTTTGGGAGCGCGCTACTGCTAATTTTTTAGCTGCGGCACGTTTTCCATTCCCACGCTATTGCTAAAGCGCAGCCACCACCTTTTCCTCTCCCTCCCCTCCCCATATCTCTTCCTTTCACTTTCCCCTAGCTCCCACCTCCCCTCTCACTTATTTTGATTTTTCCTCACTACTTCTTGAAGGAAATATGACGTAGAGGCAATTATAAAGTTGACTATATATTTCCTTATATCACGATAATTGTTTATTATTCATACTAGAATTGTATTAATCAGAAACTTGATACATGTGTGGATACATAGACAAAACATCGTGGCCCTAGTAAGCCTGTGCTAGACTAGCTCGTTAATCGATAGTTAGGTTTCCTAACCATAGACATATGTTGTCATTTGATGAAAAAGATCACATCCTTAGGAGAATGATGTGATGGACAACACCCATTCGTTAGCTTAGCATAATGATCGTTAAGTTTTATTGTTATTGCTTTCTTCATTACTTATAAATATTCCTCTGACTATGAGATTATGCAACTCCCGAACACCGGAAGAACACCTTGTGTGCTATCAAATGTCACAACGTAACTGGGTGATTATAAAGATGCTCTACAGGTGTCTCCGGAGGTATTTGTTGGGTTGGTATATATCAAGATTAGGATTTGTCACTCCGAGTATCGGAGAGGTATCTCGGGGCCCTCTCGGTAATACACATCATAATAAGCCTTGCAAGCAAATGAATAATGGGTTAGTCACGGGATGATGTATCAAGGAACGAGTAAAGAGACTTGTCGGTAATGAGAATGAACTAGGTATGAAGATACTGACGATCGAGTCTCGGGCAAGTAACATACCGATGGACAAAGGGAATTACGTATGTTGTCATAACGGTTCGACCGATAAAGATCTTCATGGAATATGTAGGAATCAATATGGGCATCCAGGTTCTGCTATTGGTTATTGACCGGAGAGGTGTCTCGGTCATGACTACATAATTTCCGAACCCGCAGGGTCGCAAGCTTAACGTTCGTTGACGCTACAGTAGTATTGGGATATCTGATGAGTGGTAACCAAATGTTGTTTGGATTCCCGGATGAGATCCTAGACATCACGAGGAGTCTCGGAATGGTCAAGAGGTAAATATTTATATATGGGAAATCATATTTTGGGTTCCGTAAAAAGTGAAGTTTTTTCGGTGTTGTACCGGGAAGCTTCCAGAATGTTTCGCAGGATTCCGAAGGGGTCCAGAAGTCCATAAGTGGGTTCACCACCTCCCAAGGGCTAGCAGGGCTAAGGGGAGGTGCCCTGGCCTTATTGGGCAAGGGGCACCAAGTCCTCAAAAGCACATGTGGCTAGGGAAGGCAACAAGAGAAGGAATACAAATAGGAATAGGAATGGACTTGGAGTCCAAGTCCTCTCCACTATTGCTGCGCCCTAGGGCTTGGAGGGGCCATTTTCCACGCCCCTCCATATATATATAGAGGGGATGGAGTTCCCCAAGAGGACACACCAATCCCTTGGCGCCCCTCTCTCTCATGTTACTCCATAGTTCCATCGCCTTGTCCCGGCGACGCTTAGCGCAGCGCTGTCGGTGCTCCACCACCACCATCACCACCACGCCGTTGTGTTGGTTTTGATCCCATCTACTTGTCCTCTCCCGCTTGCGGGATCAAGAAGGAGGACGCGTCATCGAGCCGCACGTGTGCTAAACTTGGAGGTGTCGTACGTCCAGTACTTGATCGGTTGGATCGTGCAGTTGTTCCACTACATCAACCGCGTTGACATAACGTTTCCACTTACGGTCTACGAGGGTACGGAGACATACTCTCCCCCTCTTGTTGCTTTGCATATCCTAGATAGGTGTTGCGTGAGCATAGGAATTTGTTGAAATTGCATGCTACGTTCCCCAACAATGGCATCACGAGCCAGGTCTATGCATAGATGATTTGCACGAGTAGAACACAAAGTGTTGTGGGAGATAATAGTCATACTGCTTACCACCAGCATCATACTTTGATTCGGCGGTATTGTTAGATGAAGCGGCCCGGACCGACATTACATGACCGCATTCATGAGACTGGTTCTACCGACATGCTTTGCACACAGGTGGCTGGCGGGTGTCTGTTTTTCCAAATTTAGTTGAATCGAGTGTGACTACGGCCGATCCTTGTTGAAGGTTATGTTCGTGTGCGAAAAAGTGTGTTCGCACACGAACACGTCACCGTGTACCTCCAACGCCGAGGGTGATGCACCGCAGCTCACGTCGAAGGAGACCCGTCCGGAAGCGCGGTACGCATGCAATCCGGTGGATGCTTTTGAGGACCCGAAGCCCCACAAACCCGGGAGGGACCCCGTCGGGACGCGCGATGGCTATGGGCTGCCCTAGGTCGACCTGATCGCCCCTAGGGCCTCGAGGTTCGCCGCCCTGCAACAAGAAGAACAGACGAAGAACGAGGAAGAAGAAGAACCAGGGTTAAGGAGAAAAGATAAAAGATAAGAAGTGGTATATGTGTTTGTTCGATTGTGTGTTGTTCAATCGGCCGTCACCCCTTAGGTAGGCGGCTGGACTTCCCGTGCAAGGAAAATACTTGGATTCACGTCCAAAACCCTAGCCAAATTTGGATTGCTTTTGTCCGAACTTTCCAAAACTGTTCGGTTTAAACTGGTTGTACCTTGCGGGTAATTTTTGAGGTGGTAAACGACCTCGGATGGAAAAGAGCCCAAAACCAATCTTGACCGTTTCAATGAGACGAACAACTTTAATGTTGAACGTTTTTCGATTTGAAGCCATCTTCTAGGCCAAAACGGTCACGCAATACAGCTGTTATTCGCGCTACCCATCAGACACGTGGCTGGTGGAGCGCGCCACTTATGGCTCTGTGATAGGACTGTATTCGGATGGCTGTAACTTTTGCATACGAACTCGGATTGGGACGATTGTTATATCAAAATCGACCGTTTCGACGAGACGCACAACTTTCATGTTGAAACTTTTTCAATTTGAAGTCGTATTAATTGGGTTTCAAGCCATTCTTTAATCTGGTGTCACCATGAGCATCTCTGAACTTGTCATAACTTTTGCATCCGGACTCCGTTTTAGACCACTTTCATATCCATCTTGATCTTCACAAAGAAAGCCATCTCATGGTGACTTCCAATCATAAGTTTGAAGTAATCTTGACATAGATTAAACAACTTTTACGATTGTGCCACTTTTGAGCGTCAACACGTTAAAACAGCACACTTGACGAAAAATCGTTGTGGTTTTGATGCGTAGGTAAGAATGGTTCTTGCTAGAAGGCCGTAGCAGCCACGTAAAACTTGCAACAACTAAGTAGAGGACGTCTAACTTGTTTTTGCAGGGCATGTTGTGATGTGATATGGTCAAGACGTGATGAGTTACACGTTATTGTATGAGTCATCATGTTTTGTAAATTATCGGCAACCGACATGAGCCTTATGGTTGTCTCTTTATTGTATGAAGTGCAAGCGCCATGTAATTGCTTTACTTTATCGCTATGAGTTAGCAATAGTCGTAGAAGAAATAGTTGGTGAGACGACCACGACGTTACGATGGAGATCATGGTGTCAATCCGGTGACGATGTAGATCATGTCGATGCTTTGGAGATGGAGATCAAAAGCACAAGATGATGATGGCCATGTCATGTCACATATTTTGATTGCATGTGATGTTTATCTTGTATGCATCTTATTTTGCTTAGAACGACGGTAGCATTATAAGATGATCCCTTACTAAAATTTCAAGGTATAAGTGTTCTCCTTGAGTATGCACCATTGAGACAGTTCTTCGTGCTGAGACACCACGTGATGCTCGTGTGTGATAGGCTCTACATTCACATACAATGGGTGCAAGACAGTTGTGCACATGCGGAATACTCGGGTTAAACTTGACGAGCTTAGCATGTACATACATGGCCTCGGAACACTGGAGACCGAAAGGTCGAGCGTGAATCATATAGCAGATATGATGAACATAAGATGTTCACCATTAAAAACTACTCCATCTCACGTGATGATCGGACATGGTTTAGTTGATTTGGATCACGTGATCATTTAGATGACTTGAGGGATGTCTATCTAAGTGGGAGTTCTTTAGTAATATGATTATTTGAACTTTAATTTATCATGAACTTAGTCCTGATAGTATTTACAAATTATGTTGTTGATCAGTAGCTCTGGTTGTAGCTCCCCTATGTTTTTGATATGTTCCTAGAGAAAACTAAGTTGCAAGATGTCAGTAGCAACGATGCGGACTAGGTCTGTGATCTGAGGATTATCCTCATTGCTGCACAAAAGTATTATGTCCTTGATGCACCGCTAGGTGATAGACCTATTGCAGGAACAGATGCAAATGTTATGAACATTTGACAAATTTCAATATGATCTCTAATTAGTAGTTTAGTGCACCATGCTTTACGGCTTAGAATGGAGACTTCAAAAACACTTTGAATGCCATGGAGCATATGAGATGTTCCAAGAGCTAAAATTGGTCAGGGAAGCCACCCTTCTTTGCCCCCTTCACCGGCCGCGGCCAACGCGGTGCCGCAGCACCCGGCCTCCCCGTGTTCATCCTCCGACACCATCGCGACCTAGTGACGCAACCCAAGCATCGGCCTCGAGAATCTAGAATGCTCGACAACGGAGATGGAAGGGAAGATCATATACATGTCATAAGAAAGGGAGTTTATTTACTGCTCCCTTGATGTATTCTTTTCTTTGTTTGGAGATTGATTACCATCCGTGAGTTAAGGTAAGGTTAATGTGATTGAGCGATTTTTCTAAAAATCAATTATTTGTTTTATAATTAATGTAATTGAGTGATTTAAGGTAAGGTTAATTAATTTAGATTCGATCTTTAGATATTGTTCGTGATTGATTCCACATTACTAAATAACTTGCGCCAGTACGGAAAGTTCTGATCTGTTCAGATTTCTTTCGTTGTGTGAGAGGGTGACGCGAAAATAAACTGATGAAGTGGGGGGAGGGGACGAAAAAAAATCTATGAAAAAAACCAGCGAAGGTGGGAGGAGGTACCAAAAAAAACATGGGATGTGGGACCAAAAAAACCTGGAAGCGAGACTACCAACTGCTTCATTAGGAGTAGAGATATGCCCTAGAGGCAATAATAAAGTTGTTATTTTATATTTCCTTATATCATGATAAAAAATTTTATTCATGCTAGAATTGGATTAATTGGAAACTTGATACATGTGTGGATACATAGACAAAACATCGTGTCCCTAGTAAGCCTCTACTGCACTAGCTCGTTAATCAAAGATAGTTAGGTTTCCTAACCATAGACATGTGTTTTCATTTGATGAACATGATCACATCATTAGGAGAATGATGTGATGGACAAGACCCATCCGTTAGCTTAGCATAATGGTCTTTAAGTTGTATTGCTATTGCTTTCTTCATGACTTATACATACTCCTCTGACTATGAGATTATGCAACTCCCGAATACCGGAGGAACACCTTGTGTGCTATCAAACATCACAACGTAACTAGGTGATTATAAACATACTCTACAGGTGTTTCCAAAGGTATTTGTTGGGTTGGCATAGATCAAGATTAGGATTTGTCACTCCGAGTATCTTAGAGGTATCTCTGGGCCCTGTCGATAATACACATAATAATAAGCCTTGCAAGCAAATGACTAATGAGTTAGACATGGGATGATGTATTACAGATTGAGTAAAGAGACTTGCCGGTAACGAGATTGAACCAGGTATGAAGATAGCGACGATCGAATCTCGGGCAAGTAACATACCGATTGACAAAGGGAATTACATATGTTGTCTTAACGGTTTGACTGATAAAGATCTTCCTGGAATATGTAGGAATCAATATAGGCATCCAGGTTCCACTATTGGTTATTGACCGGAGAGGTGTCTCGGTCATGACTACATAATTTCCGAACCCGCAGGGTCGCACACTTAACGTTCGTTGACGCTAGAGTAGTATTGGGATATTTGATGAGTGGTAACCAAATGTTGTTCGGAGTCCCGGATGAGATCCCCGACGTCACGAGGAGTCTCGGAATGGTCAAGAGGTAAATATTTATATATGAGAAGTCATATTTTGGGTTCCGGAATAAAGTGCAATTTTTTCGATATTGTACCATGAAGCTTCCAGAAGGTTCCTGAGGATTCCGGAGGGGGCCGGAAGTCCACAAGTGGATTCACCACGTCCCAAGGGCTAGCATGGGCTAAGAGGAGGCACCCTGGACTTACTGAGCCAGGCACATCAAGTCCTCAAAAGCCCATGCGACTAGGGAAGACAAAAAAGGAAGGAATCCTAATCTTCTCTACTCCCAATGGACGAGTTCATACGTCGTTCCTTCGTTCGCTCGTCCGCTCCCCTCCCCTCGCACGACCTCCTTGCTCGCCTTCGATTTTTTTCATCAAACCAAAAAACAGTCGTAAGAAAACCAGGGCAATTCTTCTTTCCAGATAAAAGCCGACCAACACGACCCACGCCAGAAACGCCCTCCACCTCCATGTTCCTGTCGCGTATCCCAACTGCTACTGCCCTACCCATGGCGGCTAGGTTACCGCCGCCAGCCTCCTTCCTCCACGCTGAATCCACTAAGCGACGCCGTTGGCTCTTCAAACTTATCCTTCGCCGCTACTGAACGACGACCTCGTGGTCTCCTTCGAGCCCGTTCTCCATCACGACATGCCTGCGCTGGTTGATGCGACATCTGGACGTGTCCTCACCTTCGCCGTCCTCCTCTACACGATGCTCGCTACCACTCGCCTCCCGCAGGAATGTTCGCCCCATCAGCGTCGTTCTCCTCCTCGCCGCAGGAATCTCTAGGCCGTCCTCCTCATCTCTCTCCTGATGTCCTGAACATACAGGCGACACACAATTTCGAGAGAGAACCATCAAGATGAGCAGCCATCGTCAGACTCGTCAGTTATTTTCTTGATTTTAGGATACAGTTGTCGGATGCATATGGTCTGTGAATTTACAGTTGTGGTGGATTACTTGTTAGAATGCCTTGCTGGGTGGACCATGGATTACATGGTTGGTGTGCTCCGTCAAGTAGTGGCAGCAAGCAATGTGGAAACAAGCTGGGGATGAAGTACACAGAGAGAGCAGAAAATATCAGAGTGATTTGTGCTTCGTGCCTGGAGATAATACTGGTATACGGTATGATTCGGCCTTCTCTTCTCTAAGATTGCAGCATATTGGTTTGGATAGCTACTTCTCCAAATTGCAATGAAGATACACACATGTATTTTCAGAGTGAAGTCTATCTATTACAGGTTATCACGTAAACATGTTTTTTGATTTCTGCTTCAAACTAAACTATTATATCTGGAAAACATTTATGTATGATATCTCAACAACTCAACTGGAAGGGATACAAGATGTCTTGAAGAAATGTTTGGGGTGTATAGGGGAGTAGAAAATTACTAAACGCGCTAGGCTATGCCCTCTTGAATTTTTTTTGTTTTATTTTCGAGTTATGTCCTCCATTAAATTGGCCAACGTACTATTGAGTTGCTGGCATGCAGTTTTTTTCACATTAGCAATGCCATGCGGACGTCCTTTTTCTTTGACAGTACAACACAATAACATCTTGACTCTGACTGAACCTCGTCATTGTTGTTTACATGACAGCATTGATGTTGCTCAGTAACCAATTTGTTACCTGTCAAGATTTTCACATGTTGTAGTTGGTGACAGGTGATATAAACCATGTGGATATTGTTGTATTTTGTAGTTGGTGGCAGGGGATATGATGAACTGACCATGCATATTCTATCACAGGAGTTCTTATTACAGTTACATGATCATGTGACAGCATTGCATCGGACAACACGGCCTTCACCTTAATGCACCCCAAAGGTGATCATCGCCGAAGCACGCCAAGGGTGAGCCATAACCATACCGTTGACCCCACCGACGGGGTGAGGACAAATTGTATAGTATCATGTTTTTTCAATTAAAAACTAGAGAAGAGAAAGACATATCTAACACAGTATGTAATATTTGTAAGCTCATATGAGAATTACCAGTTGCATATATAATATAGTGTAGTAGCCTATATTCATGCACTCTCATTTTTGCTGAACAATTCAGGATCAATACTGGATTTTTTTTAAAAGAAAGCCACTTCAACTTAGTTTGAGCTCTCATGTTGTCGAATGAATCAGCAAGTATGTTTTCTGTGGCTTTTATAAAATGACACAATGTTTCCGATTTCCAACCTAACAAAAAAATATGTTTCGCCCAATTAGGTGTTTTACCCCATTATGTAACCAGCTTAGGTAACAGCCTAGTTTTGTTTTTTATGCCAGGAGGTATGAATTAGAAGGACCGGTTGCTATGTTGTTCATGGCCGTTGTAACCAACGCACATCACTCTAGCGTTGGACCAATTTTCGGGTCTTCGTGGCTGCGAAGATGATGGAAGCTACCATTCCAAGGTGGCAATGAAGCGGTGCAGAACTAAAGAACACGTCGACTGGCTGGTGAAGCTTGAAGCTCCATGCATCAAATTTTCTGTATGCTAAAGTTCTTTCCTGGCACGGGGGTAGCATGTTTTGAATTTACTTGTTGTTTAGCTATGTTTCAGTATATGAACGGTTATCCTTAGTAAATTATGCTTGTAGCACTTTATTTTTAGTTCTTGCACACCTCGTTGTTGCCCTGTTTTGGCTATAAAACATATTAATGCCACACCTTGGTCTCATTTTTCAGGAGGAACTGGGCTGTGGCCTTTTGCTCCAATAAGAAGCGGGTGAGAGTGAAAACTTGTCACTCTATGCGTGAAAACCATATTCTGTCAAGTTTAATACACATTCTTGATTAGAACAAATTGGTGTCAATAATTGTTTTCTCCAGTGGCAATGCTGGTTGTATTCATGCAATATTAATCAAATATTATATTTCAGCTACATTTTTATTAGGTTTTAGATGGTTTTCCCAGTCCCTCAAACATGTCGAATGTTATCACTTTAGGTTCTTATATTTAGCTCACGGCTCCAACTTTCGTTGAAGGGAAACTCAAAGTTCCAACTTGATATGCCCTCCCTTTCATTTGGTTTATTGGAGCATCTTATTAGTAAATTTGTTGACCTAAAAGCAGTTTTAGGTATATCAGATAGAAAGTGAGGAGAATAAATTTGTACTCAAAGGTTCCAACTTGATATGCCCTCTCTTTCATTTGGTTTATTGGAGTATATAATTAGTAAATTTGGTGACCTAAGAGCAGAGTGACCGGGATCGGGATTGGGGTTCGTCTGTTCAGTTCAGTTACGGTTCTCTAAGCGAAATAATTTCTCTACTTTAGAAAATGTGACAAATTGCATTTCATTAGAGATGGCTTTGCAGTAAATTGCACGAGCAGGCGGATCATATTCTTTTTCATCAAGTCATGCAATTTTTTTGGTTAGGATAGAAGGGTAAATGCATTGGTTGCACTAGTACGTGTCGGTCCTAAACAAACAGTTTTTAACCCCTTTCCCTGACGGCATTTGGAACCGTCGCCAAGTGAGTGTGGGCGATAGGGTGGTCCTTCCCACATGACCCAGAAACCGTCGGGGATTGGGAGCCTTGATGCATACAGTTGTTACTATATATCCATTTCCGATATCTCGAATATCCCAAACGCTTCATCCTTGCTAGTCGTTTATGCTCGCATTGCCATCACAGTCGGAGTTTTGTGGTTCTGCCTAAAACTAGGCAGATTCCAAGCATGGGAGTTTTCCAGGCAGATTCTAGGCACGGGAGTTTTATGATGCCTGGCACATCACAAACAGTTCATG
Source organism: Secale cereale (assembly GCA_902687465.1). Classification (NCBI taxonomy): domain Eukaryota; kingdom Viridiplantae; phylum Streptophyta; class Magnoliopsida; order Poales; family Poaceae; genus Secale; species Secale cereale. The sequence continues at coordinate 656,232,937 of LR738712.1, forward strand.
ATTATAAACCGTGTACGATGGGTAGACAATCACACACATTTAGTTTTCCCGCATCGTATGTGATAGTGTCTGACATCACACACGCTTTGCAAACAGCAACTGTGTGCATGCTTGCACACGTTTCCTCTCAGTGAGCCATCTCAGATTATGGTGTATATCGCAATCGTTTGTGTTTTACCAACCGTGTGTGCCATAATGACCTGCACAACTTAATTTCGCCCTAATTTAATTGCTACTATTTAAAATTGTACCTAATTTAAACTTGAAAGTAGGCTATAGCTTTATTCATATCCATCAGGTTCAAACAACCAATGCATTATTCGATTCACGGGTACATATGTTTAAGAATTACATAAGCACCAAATAAAGAATGATGTGTCAAGGTTCTATACTTGTACTATTACAGATGGTAAATAAAGAGGCGACACACATTCCAGTTGCTGAACAAGGTGAAGCAGAATGGCCCTATTGTGCTCTCCTGGATGCAGAAGGCATGGAGGACTCTAGTCCAACCCCTTGTGATGGCCGGCCGCCAATCATGTAGTTTGAGAGGTAATCTTGAGTCAACTGCTTCAGGATCAACTACAAAAGAAAAATATATTCAGATATTGTCATCTAACACAACACATTACGGACAGTATAAAGAAGGCTACAAGGTTCTTACTTACCATCCTGCAGTTCACTGTTGTCTTGCATAAAGTGTAAAGAAATAGTTCGATTGACATCTTTTGACCCATTTTAATAACAATCTTTATCAGTTTCCTCACTTGATGTTGGTTCATGAATATCGCATTGCCCCATACGCAGAAAGGGTCAAAGTGTGGATCGTTGGCAATGATATATGCACCTAAAAGCACCAAGTTAATATTAGAAGCTAAACAACAATTGAAAAATGATGTAGTACAACACTCCATCCATCCCATTATATAAGATTTTATTACATGTATATCTAGACATCATCAGAACATTAAGGTAACACTCTTTCTTGTTGCTATGTAGCATGGGATTACATATTTAGTCATTCAGTACAATGCATGTTGCTAAACAACAATTGAAAAACGAAAAGACATGTTAACTGCAATATCCTTAACAGCAACCAAATATTGTAATTCATAATGGTATTGTTAAAACTATTATTGATGAAATTGAACTGCACGGCAAATAGTTGCACATATAGAGCATCACATTGTGAAGAACTGAAATAAACAAGTCATAAGGACATCTCTAGGCGATCCTTAAAAAGATAAAGGACTAATACCCTTAGTGGATATATATATATACTCCAACAATTTTTGGCCTTCTCTAGTCGATCCCCTAAACTTAAGGTTGTAAACTTCAATTTGATCAAGTTCAAAGCAGGTTCAACCGAAAGTAGCATGCATTCAAACATAAACATAGATAGTTTTGCATAACCAAACATAAAACATAAATTTAAACAAAGCTAAACTACTTTCGGTCGAAGTAGAGGTCGAGCCAATCCTTCCTCGTCATGTACGGTGTGCCGCGAGCCAGGTCCGGGGCCAGTACCGTTGTCTGGGTCATTGGGGAAGGCACTCCTCCACTCGTCAACGTCGATCGCCTCGTCCTCCGGGCCCACCTCGATGGCCTCCGCACCGCCGTTGCCGCTGCCTTCGACCTCGTCATCAGAGGAGAGCGCGATAACCTTGCCGCCCTCCGCGCTACCATCCTCGCCGCCTTCGACCTCGTCATCGAAGGAGAGCGTGATAACCTCGCCGCCCTCCGCACCGGCAATGATCGCCCGCTCCGCCTCCATGAGCTCCGGGTGCTGCCGGTGGAGCTCTTGCATATAGGCCTCATCGGCGGCCTCGTCTTCTAGGCGCGCCCACGCCTCGAGGTCCTCCCGCGCCATAGCCGAGCTCAGAACCCCTGACTCCGGTGGAATGAGGTGGACTGGACGTGTGCCGAAGGGGAAATTGAGCCTAGCCGCCGCGTCATGGTAGCGGACCTGCCAGCGGTCGTACTCCATGGCCGTGAGCTGGGCCGCGTTGAAGCTACCGAGCTACCGGCGGGTGTGGGTCTCTCGATTTGTAATCTCGGCGACCCACGTCCCCCACCGCCGCTGCCGGACCCCGAGGGAGGACTCCGTCGGCTGCCGGGTCTGAGGGAGGACGGGGAAGTCCTCGAACCAGCGTAGGGGCGCGGCGGCGGGCGGATCAGGGGACCGGTGACGACGGATCGGGCCCGTAGAGGATGACGAGGACACCTCGCCGGTGTCGGGCGAAAAGGCCATGATAAACCTCTTTTTGGCCATTGGCTCCTTGAGCTCCCCGACACACAGGCAGAGGTTCAGGATGGAGGCGCCGGCGATGGCGGTGACTTACCAATGGTTTCGAGGGTTGTGTGCGTCTGTGTGAGCGGAGGTTTTGGGGTGTGCGTGGAGGGGGGGCAAGGTTGTGTTTGAAGAAATACTGCGGCAACTGAAAATTTTACTAGGCGGGAGTAACAAGGCGGGGCTACTGAAAATTTGGATCAAGGGCGAGCAGATATTTTTGAAATAGCGAGGAATGCAGAGGCGGGAGTAAAATGCCAGGGCTACTGAAAATTGGAATCAAGGTACTGAAGCAGAGCGCGAGTAACAGACATCGCACACGGTCCGCACATACTAATCGTGTGCTATCAAACATTAAAACCTTCCAGGCGGTAGATATTTTCGAGATTGCGAGGGATGCGGAGGCAGGATTTTTTGGGGAGTGAGCTAGTGTGCTTGACATGCCGGCTGTGGACTGTAGCCGATGCACCTTCTCGCGTATTATACACCGACGGTGCTCCAAGATATTTTGTACTACATCTCACATGGTTGGTTATAATAAACTATGTGGGATCTACTTGATTTGAATTACAAAATGTGGTCACAGCGGCAATGGACGTTGTTCGAATTGCTAGACCTTTTATCTGCAGTGAAAATGCAACTATATGTGTGTCGTTAAAGAATTGGAATTATTCAGGGTTCATTTGGACATTTTATACATTAAACTGGTTTTCTAGCCATTTCACGAGAACAATTCAAAATTAAACTACATGCACATGCTCCGGTGCATACAAATTGGTTGAGAAATCAAATATGTGTCCTTCAGTACATGCTTAGGTCCCATGCAAGAAATGGCAATGAATTTTTCGGGGTTCGTTTGCCCTTTTCTATACATGAACTGGGTTTACTAGGCATTTTATGTGCATAATTCTAATTTGAACTACAAGCACATGCTCCAATGCACCAAAGTTTGTTGAAAATTCACATGTGTGTCCTTGGGTGAATTTATAGGTCCCATGCAAGAGATAGGAATGAAATTCAAACATCAGGGCACTGTTGATTGCCGGCAAAACCTTGAGATGCCTGGTTTTTAAATTCTAGTAAATCCAAAACTTATCTGAAATTCATGAAACTTGACATGCTATCATGGAGCGGCATCAACATGTCGTGGTAAAAAATTTGTCCCATTTGGGGTAGGTCGGGTATATGCTTCTCACAAATAAGAGCTTCTCACAACAAGCATTATTGTTTTGGTAGGGAACGTACGTCCCACCTTTGGGGACAAAACGATATCCATTGCCTCTTATTGCTTTCAAATTTTTCTCGTGTCAACATAGAACAACATGAGTGTTGTGTCAATTTTTGGGATTTTTCAGGGTTCGTTTGGACATTTTTATGCATTAACTGGGTTTTCAACGCATTTATGTGCATAATTCAAATTTGAACTGCATGCACTTGCTCTAGTGCATATAAATTGGTTGAAAAATCAAATATGTGTCCTTGGGTGCATGCTTAGGTCCCATGCAAGAAATGGAAATGAATTTCAAACACCAGGGCGCCGTTGATTGCCGGCAAAACGTTGAGATGCCTGGTTTTTATATTCTAGTAAATCCAAAACTCGTCTGAAATTCATGAAACTCGGCATGCTATCATGGAGCGGCATAAACATGTCGTGGTAAAAAATTGTCCCATTTGGGGCAGGTTTGGGTATATGCTTCTCACAAACCAGAGCTTCTCACGACAAGCTTGATGGTTTCGGTAGGGAACGTACATCCCACCTTTGGGGATGAAACGATATCCATTGCCTCTTATTCCTTTCAAAAACTTTCTCGTGTCAACATAGAACAACAGGAGTGTTGTGTCACTTTTGGGGATTTTTCGGGGTTTGTTTATATATTTTTATGCATTAACGAAGTTTTCTTGGAATTTTATGTGCATAATTCAAATTTGGACTACATGCACATGCTCCAGTGCATATAAATTTGTTGAAAAATCACATGTGTGTCCTTGGGTGCATGCTTAGGTCCCATGAAAGAGACGGGAATGAATTCCAAACACCAGGGCACTGTTGATTGCCGGCAAAACATTGAGATACCTGGTTTTTAAATTCTGGTAAATCCAAAAGTCGTCTGAAATTGATGAAACTTGCCATGCTATCATGGAGCGGCATCAACATGCCGTGGTGAAAATTTTGTCCCATTTGGGACAGGTTTGGGTATAACCTTCTCACAAACCAGAGCTTCTCACAACAATCATGATGGTCTCGATAGGGAAGGTACCACCTTTGCGGACGGGACGATATCCATTCCCTCTTAATGCTTTCAAAAAGTTTCTAGTGTCAACATAGAATAACAGGAGTGTTGTGTTTAATCTTGGAATTTTTCGGGCTTCGCTTGCCTTTTTTTATACATTAACCATGCTTTCTAGGCATTTTATATGCATAATTCAAATTTGAACTGCAAGCAAATGCTCCAATGCACCGAAGTTGGTTGAAAAATCACATGTGTGTCCTTGGCTGAATTTCTAGGTCCCATGCAAGAGATGGGAATGAAATTCAAACACCGGGGCAGTGTTGATTGCCGGCAAAAAGTTGAGATGTCTAGTTTTTAAATTCTAGTAAATCCAAAACTCGTCTGAAATTCGTGAAACTTGGCATGCTATCATGGAGCGGCATCAACATGTCATGGTAAAAAAATTGTCCCATTTGGGGCAGGTTCGGGTATAAGCTTCTCATAAACTAGAGCTTCTCACAACGAGCATGATGGTTTCGATATGGAACGTCCCACCTTTGGGGATGAAACGATATCCATTGCCTCTTAATGCTTTCAAAAAAATTCTAGTGTCAACATAGAACAACAGGAGTGTTGTGTCAATTTTTGTGATTTTTCGGGGTTCGTTTGGCCATTTTTATGCATTAACTGGGTTTTCTAGGCATTTTATGTGCATAATTCAAATTTGAACTACAAGCACATGCTCCAATGCACTAGAGTTGGTTGAAAAATCTAATATGTGTCCTTGGGTGAATTTCTAGGTCCCATGCAAGAGATGAGAATGAAATTCAAACACCAGGGCACTGTTGATTGCCGGCAAAATGTTGAGATGCCTTGTTTTTAAATTCTAGTAAATCCAAAACTCTTCTGAAATTCATGAAACTTGGCATGCTATCATGGAGCGGCATCAACATGCCGTGGTAAAAAATTGTCCCATTCGGGGTAGGTTCGAGTATATGCTTCTCACAAACCAGAGCTTCTCACAAGAAGCATGATGGTTTCGGTAGAAAACGTCCCACCTTTGGGGACAAAACGATATCCATTACCTCTTATTGCTTTCAAAAAAATTATCGTGTCAAGATAGAAGAACAGGAGTGTTGGGTCAATTTTTTGGGATTTTTCGGGGTTCGTTTGGACATTTTTATGCATTAACTAGGTTTTCAATGCATTTATGTGCATAATTCAAATTTGAGCTACATGCACATGCTCCAGTGCATATAAATTGGTTGAAAAATCAAATATGTGTCCTTGGGTGCATGCTTACGTCCGATGCAAGAAATGGGAATGAATTTCAAACATCAGGGCACCGTTGATTGCCGGCAAAACATTGAGATGCCTGGTTTTTAAATTCTAGTAAATCCAAAACTCGTCCGAAATTCATGAAACTTGGCATGCTATCATGGAATGGCACCCGATATGTTGTGGCATTTTTCGTGTCCATTTTGAGAGAAGGCGCACTTGAATAATGACAGCCAACAAAGGCATTTTGAAAAAATAGCTGCCACTTTAATATCTCAAACGTTTGTAGAATTCAAACCGTGTGCGTTCTGTTAACAATTCACGTGACACCACGTGTCTTGGTTTCAATGGATGTAGGAGGTGCCGTGTGGACAGCTACTTGACCTTGACTGAACGGGAGGCGTGCGAGCGTAGTCCGATGCGCAGGCTGACCGAGAGGCGTGCAAGCTGTCCTCCAATGCGCAGGCTGTCCGGGAAGCGTGCGAGCTCTACGTAGCGCAGGCTCAGTGGGAAGCGAGCCCTTTGACTTCCATGGCCACCCGCCCTCCTCTCCATTAATGGTGCCCGAGCCGCTGTTTAATATGGGCGGCCTTACTGTTCGCCTCCCATTCCCCTCCGCGAATGCCATGGCGCAGAACGAACATTTGCCACTAGTCTTCAAGTTTGGTGAAGTCAACTCCGAGATGGAGGAGATAGAAAATAAGGAGGAATGGGGCCTCATGAATATGGCCCTGAACGAGATGGCTGCGGCGATTGCTGCCCCCGCTCCCGTCCCAGCTCCCATCCCCGCGCCCGTGCCAGCAACCATCCCCGTAGCATCGATGGGCTAGTCGCCGACACTATCACACAGCTGGAAGCCGTGGGCGTCAGCGAGGTCTCTGCGGGCCCACGTGAGCTCATGTACATGCTAGCGCCAGCGCCCGTGCCCGTGCCCATGCATGTGCGCGCCCCTCCACCCATCGCGGCACCGGCCCCCGTGCGTTTGGTTGCACCCGTCGTGCCCGTGCCCATGCGCGCGCCCCCCTCAGCGGCATGGGACACTGTCGTCGACCGCTACCTCTCAGCGGCGCTAGTAGCCGTCCTCCCATGTCCCGCCCGTCGATCGCGCGACGACATGATGTTTGATTTACAAGTGAAGAACATTTTGTGTTGCCTTCAGGACTTCAACAACGGCGTCCCGGAGGACGACAATGACAACGACGGCGCGACACGCCACCTCCCGCACCGCTGGAAATAGTTTTTTTGGGGTTTAATTCTGTATCTCGAATTCTCGATCATATGAATATAAATTCGCAGTGTGACTGAATGAAAGATATGGTTTGAACGAACTTGCATTTTAATCTCTTAATGTATAGACTTATCAAATTATTTTCTTTTGAAAAAAAACGTCAATGGGTTTTAAAAATAAAAGACTCATCGCAAACGTTTTAGTTAGAAACCCGGATGCAAACCGATAGCTTCCCCAGAAAGCCAAGGGAAAATGTGCCGAGCAGGATTTCTGCACCCCTTCAACGCAAATGGTTGTTTTGCATGACCCGTGTGCAACCACGTACGAACAATTGGGTAAGATTTGCATATCTATTATTTTGGTTATGTTGCCATTTGTCAAACTAGAAAGATTGACATTTGTTTATCTAGTAACATTGCCATTTGTCAACCTTGTAACACTGTGATTTTTCAAAATATGCAGCTAAAAATCACTAGCACTATCTAATTTTTGAACTAAAATCACTAGCATTGTTTATATGGACACCACTAGCAGGCGTGAGTTGATGGACGCATATGCAAATGTACCATTGATTACATACAACAAGTCATGAGCCCACAACTACAATGAGGATACACGTTGGATTATAGATCATTTCCAACAAAACATTCTAGTAAAGTTTTTCTCACACAAATAATAACAAAGCGATGAAATGAACTTCAGCTCAACCACTCGTCCGTGTTGGAAATGCTTGCTTTGAAACAGAAGTGATTCTCTGGGAAGGGCCAGCAACTATCAATCTCGAGACCAACGCATGACTGATCATCCAGGCTGAAATGGCCTATTGTAAGTGCATCTAGTGCCACCCCTAGTTGGTTTTGGAGTATTGACGACAAACCTGGTTGAGGGACTAATATGTTTGTGAGAATTGCAGGATAACACAGGTAATAGTCCCTCATTGATTCGGTTTACCTACCGGAGATGACCCCTAAAAATGTATGAAGACATTGACGACAATGGTGGTACATGAAGATAATCATATTGAAATATATAACAAGGGAAGACATTGTGTGAAGACTATGGAGCGCGAAGACTTAGATGTTTCGTTGTTTCCTTTTCTTCTTTGTTGAGTCATAGGATCCACCGTACTGTTAAGTGGGGTCCAAGTGAACTAAGTCAGAGTGACTGAAGTGATGCTCAACCAAATCCTATGTCTTCGAGCGAAGACAATGAGAGCAAATCTTATCCAGAGCTGGATGAGTCAGCTTTACTTGTAGCCCAAGTAAAGCTGTCGTGTGTGTTTGAAATCTGACCGTTGGAACACGTGTCAGTTCCCTAGTTACCCAGGGTCACATCGGACAAATCAGGTCGGGTTGCCCAGTGGCTATAAATAGCCCACCCCCTACACCATAAATTGGTGGCTGCTCAGAGTTATTACACGGCTTTTGTCGCTTGAGAGCAACCCACCTCCGAATTATTTGAGAGAGAGATCCTTGTGAGGACAAAGCCCAAACACCCAGAGCCAAAGAGTGTTAGGCATCACTGAAGTCTTTCTGTCTGTGTGACCTGAAGACTTGTTACACTTGAGGACTGTGTTTCCTCCACCCGGTTAGGCGTCGCGTTCTGAGCATCCAAGAGTCATTGTGGATTGCTGGTGAACGAAGTCTGTGAAGGTTTGGAAGTCTACCTTGAAGACTTACCAGAGTGATTGGGCGAGGACTAGGTGTCCTCAGCTCAAGGGGAACAAGGTGAAGACGCGGTCTTCTGAGTTAAATCTCAGCCTCCCTAACTAGACGTACAGTTGTCACAGCAACTGGAACTGGTCTAACAAATCACTATATTCCCCGAGCTACTGGTTCTATCATTTCCTTCTCTTTACTTATTGTCTTTCATTGTGAAGTCTTTGCTTGCCTGCTTATCTGTTTGACTTCACTGTGTGACTACCTATTCTGATTGGCTTCATTCAATCTTCCATCCTGATCCTTACTGGCTAGCCACTATTAGTCTTCATGCTTTCACTTCATTGAATACTTGACTATGGCTTGTCTAGTGTAGTCTACTTTCCGCTGCATATAAATAGGATTGGACTTATCGTTTGTCTTCGAAACTTCCATGTTTTGAAGCATTCCATAAAAATCGCCTATTCACCCCCCTCTAGTCGATATACTGCACTTTCAATTGGTATCAGAGCAAGGTAATCCCTTGTTCTGTGTGATTCGGTTTAACCACCTGGAGTTTTAGCTATGTCGACTACAGGGATAATCAAAGTCTCCGCTGTGTGCCCCGTCTTCGATGGCACCGAATATCCCTACTGGAAGAACAAGATGCGCATGCACCTTGAAGCCATTGATGTGGACCTCTGGTTTGTCGTCAAGAACGGCGTTCCCAAGACTGGTGAAGGTATCACCCCTGCTGACGTCAAGAGGCTCGTTCAACTGGATTCAATGGCAAAGAACATCATCTGTGGTCATCTGATCAAAGGACAGTATGGTCGTGTGAGTGCTCTAGAAACGTCAAAGGAAGTCTGGGACTGGCTCTCCAAGGTCAACGAAGGCGTCTCAACCCAGAGAGATCAAAGGATCAGTGTCCTTCGCAATCTTTTCAATCGCTTCAAGAGACACGACAATGAGAATGTCCAGCACACATTCGATCGCCTCACTGACATCACAAATGAGCTTCAGGCACTTGGCGCCACTGAGATCACCAAGCATGAAATCGTCTAGACCCTCCTGAGATCACTCGACAACTCATTTGACATCCTTGCCCTGATGATTCAAGAACGCCCTAACTTCAAGACTCTCGATCCATCGGACATACTTGAGAGGCTCAACACACATGAGTTCCAGCTATCTGAGAAACGTGACATCTATGGTCCCAACTATGGCCGAACTCGCGCCTTGAAGGAAAAGGTTGTTTCTTATCTGAAGATGAATCTAACTAGAGTTCTGATGATCCTGAAGACATTGGAAAGGAGCTTGCCATGCTTGTGAAGAAGTTCCAGAAATTCACTAGAAAGAAAGGCTTCAGAAAGTCTTCACGATCCAGCTCAAGAAATGATGAAGCTTCTACCCATGACTACAAGAAGAGAACATGTCATAAGTGCAAGAAACCTGGTCACTACATCTCTGAGTGTCCTCAATGGGAAAATGAGAAGAAGAAGAAAAAGAGCAAGGAATATGATTCTGATGACAAGAAAAGGAAGAAATACTCAAAGTCTTCTTCCAAGTCTCCGTCAAAGTATTCATCACACAAGAAGAATTCATCTGGCAAGGCTCATGCGTTTGTTGGCAAGGAGACGGATTCAGAGGAGGAGTCTGCTTCAGAAGAAGCGGAGGTGGAGTCTAAGGAGGAGTCCGATTCTAGTGCTGCAAGTCTGGCTCTAGCCACAACCTACGTTGCCAAGTCCATCTTCAACACTGAAGACAATGGCCCCGTCACCAACATTGATGATGAGGACGACGACTCTGCTCCCACCTACTGCTTCATGGCACGCGGTGCCAAGGTAAAATCACGTGATGCTTACTTTCAAACATCCAGTGAAGATGACTCTGATTGTGAATCAAAACCTAGCTACAAAACACTTGCTAAAATTGCCACTAAACAGCAGAAATCTATGGAACATATTCAAAAACTGTTATACAAAAGCGATGACCTGTTGGACGCGGAAATGACCCGTTCTCAGTCCTTAATTGAAGACATAAAAAATCTTCATGTTAAGTACGAGGAACTTGAAGGTCTTTATGAATCGCTCTCAAAAACTCATGAAAAGCTTTCCCATGATTACCTTCAAAGGAAGCGAGAACTTAATAAATTGAAAGCGACTCATGAAGATCTTCAAAAAGAAAATTAGTCACTATGCGCACAACTGATCAGCTCCACTAAGGAAGGATTTGAACTACCATGTCTAAAATGCATTGAGCGTGATAACGCTACATCTGTTGCTGAATGTTCTACTGCTGCCACTGTTGCAATATCTTCAACTGATGATGTGGTAACTAACCCCTCTGCTAAGGATACCACTACTATTGCTGAGGAAAATGCTAGGTTGAAGACTTTGCTTGAAACAGGGATGTACAAAAGCCTCAAAGGGCATCAGACTTTATGTGATGTCCTCAAAAAGCAGATACTGAACCGAAACCCTAGGAAAGAGGGTGTAGGGTTTGAGAGGAAAATGAATGTTGATGGTTCATACTGGAAGCCTGAGCAGTACCCCAAAACCACAAGGGTTGCTGCAAAGGAACATTCAGTGGATCAGTCTACCCTATCTGGCTTCACTTGTGCTAATCCTATTATCATTGATGAATCCTTTGATGCAAACTATAAACTGTTTAAGAATCAGAATGGTGAAGTGTTTGCCAGATATATTGGTACTAACTGCAGGAACGGGCCACCTATGAAGAAGATATGGGTTCCCAAAGGTTGTCTTGAGAAGCTTCCAGCAAATGTCATCATGACATCACCTGGGAAGAAGACAAACCCCAGACAAAAGGCTTCATATGGTCCTAACGCTTCATACAGACAAAGGACTCACCTGAGTCACCCTAACGCCAATGTTTTGCAAGGAAATTATACTCCGGCCCATGAATATGAGCGTGTTTCCTCAAACCGCTATGTTCACAAAGCAAAGAATTTTTCTGCTTATTCTTATGAGTATTATTCTCCTCCTGCAAGACTATTTGCTAGGGCTCCAAAGCCAAAATTCTCAGATGCTGCTCTTAGACTCATTGCTTCTAAGCCACCCTTGAAGATGTGGGTGGTTAAGAAGAACTAACCTTCTCTTGCAGGGAAAGGTCTCCAGCCGAAAATCAAAGGCGTCTGATGCTATTGCTGGGGACCTAAAACACTTGTAGGGCGCAAGATCAAATGCCCAAATGGTCTTACTATCTATTTTTTTCATAAATCGCTTGCTAATCTTCTTATCAGTCCTAACTTGGATCTAAGCTTTCATAATCCACTTGTACATCAAATGTTTATGCTTCACATTGACTATTGGTGAATCCTATCCCCCTAACTGCATTGTAGGGAGTGACACCAAAGTCTTCAGAATGGATTATGGACAGCGGATGCACAAATCATATGACTGGAGATCGAAGTCTTCTTATGGACTCAACCTTACGTCCATCTAACAAGAGTCACATCACATTTGCTGATACTGGTAAAAGCAAAGTGTTGGGTCTAGGTAGAGTTGCAATCTCAAGGGATCAGCACATGGATAAAGTCATGCTTGTCAAATCCGTTGGTTTCAACTTAATGTCTGTCTAAATGCTTTGTGACTTAAACATGATTGTGATATTTGGAAAAATTTGTTGCCTTGTACTAATGGAATCTGACAAGTCTCTAGTATTTGAAGGATACAGAAAAGGTAATCTGTATATGGTAGATTTCTCAGCTAGACCACAGATGGCCGTATGTCTTCTAGCAAAAGCTTCAGAGTGCTGGCTCTGGCATCGGAGGCTAGGACATACCGGCATGAGGAACTTGCACACTCTCACAAAGAAGAAGCACACCGTAGGCATCGAGGGCGTCAAGTTCAAGAAAGATCATCTATGTGGTGCCTGTGAAGCTGGGAAGATGACTAGGGCCAAGCATCCCTCGAAGACAATCATGACGACATCCAAACCCTTCGAGCTGCTTCACATGGACTTATTTGGCCCTGCTCACTACTCCACGTTCACTACCACAGCTTGTCTCTATGGCTTCGTAATTGTTGATGATTATTCAAGATACACATGGGTACACATAATTCTCTACAAGACTGAAGTACAAGATATCTTCAGACGCTTCGCCAACCGTGCCATGAACAACTATGGCGTCAAGATCAAGCATATCAGAAGTGACAATGGCACTGAGTTCAAGAACACCAATCTTGATATTTATCTGGATACAATGGGAATCACTCATGAGTTCTCAGCTCCGTACACACCTCAGTAGAATGGCATTGTAGAGCGCAAGAACAGAACCCTAATTGAGATGGCTCGAACGATGCTCGATGAATACAAGACTCCAAGAAAGTTCTGGCCCGAAGCTATTGATAATGCATGCCATATCATCAACCGTGTTTATCTTCACAAGCTTCTGAAGAAAACGTCCTATGAAATCCTTACTGGCAAGAAGCCAAATGTCAGTTACTTCAGAGTATTTGGAGCTAGGTGCTGGATCAAGGATCCACATCACAAGTCAACATTTGCGCCAATAGCACATGAAGGCTTCAAGCTCGGCTATGGAAAGGACTCACACTCCTACAGAGTCTTCAACATCTTTCTCTATAAAGTAGTTGAAACTGTGGATGTGCGGTTTGATGAAACGAATGGTTCACAAAGAGAGTTCCTACCAAATGTGCTGGATGAAGCCTCACCTAATGAATCTATCAAGCTAATGGGAACCGATGAAATCATGCCTTCTGAAGCACAGCCTGATGAGGAACTCATCATTTCTGCTCCAAATCAACCTAAAGACAATGCTCAGCCTGAAGACAATCCTCCTGATGATGATAATGTACAGCAAGAGCAAAATATTCGTCCAGCTCATCCTCGTGTTGCAAATGAAGTACAAATTGAGAAGATAATTGACAGCATAAATGCACCTGGTCCACTTACTCGTTCAAGAGCAACACAGCTAGCAAATTTCTGTGGGCACTTTGCATTTGTCTCAATATCTGAACCCAAGAAAGTTGCTGAAGCCTTTATGGAACCCGAATGGATTCAAACAATGCAAGAAGAGCTTCAATAGTTTGAGCTGAACAACGTATGGGAACTTGTCAAGCGTCCTGGCCCTCGCAAGCACAACATAATAGGCACAAAATGGATATATTGCAACAAGCAAGATGAACATGGTCAAGTTGTCAGAAAAAAAGCCCGTCTAGTTACTGAAGGATACACTCAAGTTGAAGGGATTGACTTCGATGAAACATTTGCTCATGTGGCTAGGCTTGAAGCTATTCACATACTGCTAGCCTATGCAAATCATCACAACATACTTCTGTATGAAATGGATGTGAAGAGTGCCTTTCTCAATGGAAGGATTGAAGAAGAAGTGTATGTTGCACAACCACATGGTTTTGAAGATGCAAAACGTCCTGATATGGTATACAAGCTCAACAAGGCACTGTATGGCCTCAAACAAGCCCCTCGTGCTTGGTATGACACACTCAAAGACTTCCTGAAGAGCAAAGGCTTCAAACCTGGATCCCTGGATCCCACACTCTTCACGAAGACATATAATGATGAACTATTTGTCTGCCAAATCTATGTGGACGACATTATCTTCGGCTGCACTAACAAAAGATACAGTGATGAGTTTGGTCACATGATGCAAGAACAATATCGAATGTCCATGATGGGTGAGCTGAAGTTCTTCCTTGGTCTTCAAATTCGTCAGCAAAGCAACGGCATCTTCATATCTCAAGAGAAATACCTCAAAGATTGCCTGAAGAAATTTGGAATGCAAGATTGCAAAGGTTACTCGACGCCTATGCCAGCTAAACACCATTTGGGTCCCGACGCCAATGGTAAAGATTTCGATCAAAAGGTATACCGCTCCATGATTGGTTCTTTACTTTATTTATGTGCATCTAGGCCAGATATTATGCTTAGTGTTTGCATGTGTGCTCGATATCAAGCGGCACCAAAGGAGTCGCATCACTTAGCTGCAAAGTGAATACTTCGATATTTGGCTTACACCCCCAACACTAGGATTATGGTATCCAAAGGGCTCAGAGTTTGATCTAGTTGGATTCTCAGATGCTGACTATGCTGGTGACAAAGTTGATCGCAAGTCTACATCAGGCACATGTCACTTTCTAGGACGATCACTTGTCTGCTGGTCTTCACAGAAGCAGAACTGTGTATCACTCTCCACTGCTGAATCTGAATACGTTGCTGCTGGATCTTGTTGCGCTCAGCTTCTCTGGATGAAGCAAACGCTCAAGGACTATGGTGTCCATCTGAAGCATGTGCCACTCTACTGCGACAATGAAAGCGCCATCAAGATTGCCAACAACCCAGTTCAGCACTCGAAGACAAAGCACATTGAAATTCGTCATCACTTTCTCAGAGATCATGTCATGAAGGAAGATATTGATATCATACACGTCAACACTGAAGAGCAACTGGAAGATATCTTCATGAAGCCCTTGGATAAGAAAAGGTTTTGCAAGTTGCGGTGTGAGCTAAATATCTTAGAATCCTCAAATGTCCTGTAATCAGGCACACATCCTAACACTTATGCTTATTGATGACTTAGATGTGCAACACACAGAGTAAATTATATCTTCAATCAATGAAGACTTACACTCTGATGTGAATACATTAACGTGGAATTTGACTTCGGAGCGCCACGATAATTGTGCGCCATGTCTGGGTCTAATACTTATTATACGGTGGGTAACGCCACCACCAAATCTTTCCTTGAAGTGTTTCTCCTGGCGTTACATTTGCAAAGTCTTCGCATTTGGTTTATCTTCATATAGGACATATATAGATTTGTGTTATGTCCTCTACAGCATTCACTTATAGCTATGTCTTCTTATTTGAATCTTTTGAACTAAGTGAATGTGATCGGACCCTAACCTCTCTATGCTTTCTCACCTCAAACACTATCTATCCAAATCATATGCATTCTGTTGGAACAGTCAAATGTCTTCTCTGCGTCCTTGTCAGCAGAAGATACAGAGACAAACTTTAAATCTGATTTTAATGCTCAATCCTTTATGCTTGAAACCCGGAGAAGCCGGAACGACCACCCCGACAGTCCAGGCGTGCGTGGGATCGTGGGACAACTCCCAATGTGTTACATGTCCGCCACGTGTCCCTCAGATGTGAACCGCCAGGGGCACCTACGTAATTGCGCTTGTCGTCTCCCATGCTTATAAATGCACTTCCCATCACGGTCAAAAATTCTTCTACCACATCTATACCTCGCCCAACCCTAGCGCCTTCGCTAGCTCTCGACGACGCCGGCGACAAAGCGCTTCGCTGCCACGACCTCGTCGACGCCGTCTTCACGCCGGCCGCGGACATCGTCTCCTCTGCCATCGCCGTAGGTGTCCTCCGTCGCCAAGTTAGGGCACGGAAGATCGAACTGCTCGGCATCCACTTCTTCTCCGTCTAAGTAGTTCATCGTGTGGTAAATTAAAACTCTCCTTTTATCATCTTCTTGATCCAATAGATTCATCACTCTTACCATAAGAAGTTTCTGCCTCCACATATTTGGATCTATCCTGTCTGCATCTCATATCTTGCCTAGTACATTCACATATGCTTCAAACATAGTTAGATTCCTCACTTGTACCTATTCATGGATTCGTACAAATCTGGAACCAACTCTCAACATATAAGTGAATGTCTTCGCACTATGAGGCCAAAGTCTTCTAAACTGATTTATCTTCAAAATCTTCTGAGAATGCATATGACCTCTTCCCCTTCCCTCGCATCTCTAATGCTGTCACAGGTACATGTCCGTGGGAGAATCCCTTGGTTCTCATAGTCTGCATTCATTTGCAGAATTCTTGCAGCGTCACATTCATTCTCCCGAAGTCAGCTCCTGTCTTACCAGCAGACCGAAGCATTTGCCAGTATTGAAGCCTTTCAGTTTGAAGCCTTTCCGTCTGAACCCAATGGCTACTAACAAATATGTTAGGAAGGATGGCAGGCAGCGCCGTGGAAACACCTCCAGATATTTGCCTCCTGACCTCAGTGAAATGTACAAGACTGATCCAGAGGAGGACTACAATCAGAGGAAGACTCGAATCCAATGGATTCGAAGATATTGGGCTGAACAGTGGTTTAAGTACAGATTCGTGACTCAAGAGTATGCTGAAAAGAATGCCATCAAGCGTCCATGAGGAGACATTATGTACAAGAATCTTCCACCCAGGACCCAAGCTGAAGCCATTGCTCAAGGCTTCTTTCCTTGCATGGTCCGTGGGCCACAACCAGCAGATGCCGACCCATCATCACTGCTATGGTGTCGCGACGACAATCTGTTCAAGAGAAATCTCCAGTATGCCAAGAACTCGGCCAAAGAGAACAAGAAAACTTGGGGATTGGACTTCAATCATGGCCCCTCTGCGCCCCGTGCCGATGGCACGCGCGAAGCTGAACCTAACCTGGTTGGGCCCTTCTACAACTTAGAAGGTCTCATCAGTCACATAAGGGTTCAAGGGGCGGATGTGGATCAACCTGCAGACGATGCTGATTCTGATGAAGCGTCTGCATCTTCGAAGCCCAAGAAGAAGAAGAAATCCAAGTCTTTGAAGACCACTCCACCAATTGCTTCGAGTGTGAAGCCGTTGGCCACTGCTCCACCAGCACCAAGTGTGCAATCTGAGGAGCACTCTCGCATTTCCAAGAGCAAACAACTAAGGAAGAAGCCCATGCACAACCCCAGTCCAGCTCTAACTCCTGATGTTGTTCTGAAGAAAGCTAATGAAGCCATTGATCTCTCAAGTGATGAAGATCTAGCTGATGATGCTCTGGAGCAATTGATCAAGAGCAAGCAAGACGCAGAAATCTTCAATGATTTGCCGCTCTTTGACGTGGAAGTGTTGAACAACTTCATTGATGAATGGTTTGACACCCCCAACCTCATCTTTGACGATCTACAGCTTCCAGTTGGCCTAAGCATCTCCTTCAATGGAGCCATTGCTTCTGAGCTAGCTCTTGCTCAGAGAATTGTTGAGCTGAAGCAAAAGATTGACTATGAAAAGGCTCAGTTCAAGAAGCATATGGCCAAGCTCAGCGTCCAAGAAATCCAGAACTTCCAAGTTATGATGCATGAGCTCAAGGAAGCCTTTCGCAAGAGGCATGAAGAAGCCAAAGGTTCTCGTGAGTGAATCAAGGCCTTGGCTGCCAAATGCGTCCAAGCTTACAATGAAGCTGAAAAGTGCAAGGCCCTTGGGCGTCCTGGCATTGACCCCAGAATGGCTGCCAAGAAAAAGAAGAAGCAAACTGTGACCCAAGCTGAAGAATCAAGGCAGGAAGTTCCTAGCATTGTCTTCCCTGCCAGCATGACTAGCACGAAGCCCAAGGTCACCCCAGCTGCTTCAGAGCTTAAGAAGACAAAGGTGGCTGAAGCTGAAGCCCGCAAGCGCAAGAACAACACTGGTGATGCTCCCCCCACTAAGAAGCGCAAGATCAAGAAGGCCCGGGCTGCTCCCACAGAGCCCCTTGTCGTCGAGCCCATTTCAGTTGCTCGTCCTACATCTGCACACCAGGAACGTCGCATGACTATTCATGAGCCTGCTCCCACAGAGGCTGAAGACATTCCAGCTGTTGACCCCACTGCAGCTAAAGACATTGGTCCTCATGACAATGTTGAAGATGATGAAGTCCTTCCTCAGATCGAGTACAATGTGGAATCATCGCCTATTCTCACGAACAGCGAACGCATCAGCATTGGTTTTCCATTGACGCCAATTGCACAGGATGACTCATGGGCTAATCACCCACAAGATACACCAGCAACTCCCCCAACCCAAGTCACAAGTTCGGTGCTTGAAGATGAAGACTTTGAGGCCCAACCAACTCCATCACCACAGGCGTCGCCAGCATTTCGCAGGCTTGGCAAAGGACCAAGGCCCCAAGTCGTTCCTTCAAGTGTTCCAGAAGGAGAAGAGCAACAATATGTTCCTGAAGCTACTCCTTCTGTGAACCTCCCAGAGTCTGAAGCCAAAGCGGCTGAAGACATTCCGGCTGCATCAGCCGATCAAGAACAACCTGAAGAAGAAGAAGCACGTGCTGCCACACCCCTTGTTCTCGAGGAGAACGTGTCCGACCCTCCAGCTCCGGAAGTGGAGGTTACAAACTCTGAGGCTGCCACCACCACCACTGAAGCCAATGACGTTGTCATGGCTGAAGCTAATGTGGCACCTGAAGTCAATGTGGTGCCTGATGTAATGGCACCAGAAGCAAATGTTGCACCTGAAGCCACTCAGCAGCCTGAAGCCACTGCCACTGCTCCTGTTCCGCCTCCACGGCCCCATACAATTGAGCAAGCATACGACAAAGATGATCAGCTCATCTCTGTCAGATGGCCCATTCTGATTCCTCCGCCTGCTGCTGGACTGCATGCTGCTGGTCCTCAATTTGACTATCATGTTGAGCACATGCCTTAGGTTCAGAAGCCTAAGCCAAGACTGCCAAGGTTCCCAGGTACTGCCACCTCTCAAGGGTCCTTCAATGCAAATGGCTTCACTGTGCACAACACGTTCTTTGACAGCGCCAAGAACCCCTATTCCAAGCCAAGGATATCATCAGATAGGTTCTGGAGCCATCAGCAGTGCAGTTATTATTCACGAGTACTCTATGATCAAGGGCGCATTTTCCCTCATATGCGTCTTGATACTGAAGCCATTACTGGACTGCCCTGTCTTGAGGAAGCTCTTGATTGCTTCCGTGATGCTGGCTTGCTGAATTTTGTCACTGACAAAGAGCACTGGAATGAAGAGCTGCTTCTGCAATTCTATGCAACCCTCCACATTCGAGGCTACAGCAGGGATCCGAAGACATGGGTCCTTGAGTGGATGACAGGCAATGTCCATCATGAAGCCAAAGCCTTTGATCTCATTGAGCTTACTGGCCTGCCCACTCCAGGAGAACTGTATGAACCTGGCTATCAATTACACAACGAAGCCTTGGATAGTATCTTTCAGAAGCCCAAGCCCAACATGAGCCAGATGCTGAGCATGATTAAGCATTTGCCAATCGATGTTGAATATCCAAAGGAGTTCTTTGTTGAAGACCTAGAGTATCTGCCACACACCATCTATCATATTATCAGGCGAAACCTATGGCCTGTCAAAGGACACTCTTTATCAGCCAAGCTTGAAGGCATAATGAAGACATTGGTCTTCTATATCTTCAATGGCATCAGCTTCAATGCTCAAGATTTCTTTATCAGGCAGTTGGCTGTGTCAGGCTCTGATCTTTTTGGTCTCAAGTTCTACGCTCCATGGATTATGCACCTCATCAAGCTTCATTCTGCTATCAACTATCAGCCTTCTGCTCGCAACCATCATATATTCTTGCCAGAGGTTGATATGTCAGCTGAAGCCATATACCAAGAGCCTGCCAAAGAGCCTGTCAATCTTCACAACGCTAATCACCAGAGCTTCAGTCAGCCAATTGAAGGAGTTCCCGTAGTCTCTCGCGTTTATCCTCTGGCTGGCCATACTCGCCTACCTCGTCATGCAGAGACTGAAGCTACTGAGAGCACCATTGCCCAATGGCCTCGGAAACGTTCTCGTGTTCTCAATAACCGAGAGCTTCTCGTTGCCTTACATAAGAAACAGGATAAGCATCACTACTGGCTGAAACATCAGATGCAAAGCCTCTTGGTGGACGTCAATCGCATTCACAACCTTCCCACCAAGAATGCCTTTGTTGCTCATGAAACCTGTCGGAGGTCATGGAAGAGTTTAACTTTGTCGAGTGCCGAAGCAGATCTTCAAGACGATAGCTTCACTGAAAGATTCAAGTTTGACCACACTCCTCCGAGGAATGTTGTTCTGCGTCGAACTCCGTCTCATGAAGACTCTGACTACTCCTCCTCCGCTGCAACGGTTGACGCCAGGGTGATAGATGATCAAGATGATGCTACCTCACCACCTCCTCCCTCAGCGCGTGTCGACACTGCACCAACTACTTCTGCACCACCAAACACCAACGCCGACCCTGCATCCTCTCCTGCTCCAACTAGGAACGAGTAGAGGCTCTATGTCTTCAAACCTTTTTGGTCCTGACTGACAAAAGGGGGAAAAGCATATGAGTTGATAGTCTTCAAGCGGATCCATATGGGCGGGTGCTTTATATTTTGCCTAGTGTTTACAACTCTCGTTTTTGCTACATTTGGTTCTTTGAGTTGTAACACTTAAACTTGATGGTCGTCTGCTACGTTTTCTAGTACTCTGTAATGCGATGATAAATTCCGCATGTGCTACGATATTTTCCGCACTTAGTCATTTTGCAGACGTCCATTTCTCATTATGCATATCATTATATTCGACATATCAAATGTGCATGATGAATTGTCTTCATAAGTTGAAGAGGATCTCCACAAGTACAACCTGCCATGTGCATTCGCATTCAAAAGAAAATTAACTATATGCACATCTTCAGGGGGAGCCTTTTACTACTTACGACGACAATACATTCATCCTTTACAATTTCACATATTTTTATCCCCGTTGAAAACTTCAACCAGTTTGTCATCAATCACCAAAAAGGGGGAGATTGTAAGTGCATCTAGTGCCACCCCTAGTTGGTTTTGGAGTATTGACGACAAACCTGGTTGAGGGACTAATGTGTTTGTGAGAATTGCATGATAACACAGGTAGTAGTCCCTCATTGATTCGGTTTACCTACCGGAGATGACCCCTAAAAATGTATGAAGACATTGACGACAATGGTGGTACATGAAGATAATCATATTGAAATCTATGACAAGAGAAGACATTGTGTGAAGACTATGGAGCGCGAAGACTTAGATGTTTCGTTATTTCCTTTTCTTCTTTGTTGAGTCATAGGAACCACCGTACTGTTAAGTGGGGTCCAAGTGAACTAAGTCAGAGTGACTGAAGTGATGCTCAACCAAATCCTATGTCTTCGAGCGAAGATAATGAGAGCAAATCTTATCCAGAGCTGGATGAGTCAGCTTTACTTGTAGCCCAAGTAAAGTTGTCGTGTGTGTTTGAAATCTGACCATTGGAACACGTGTCAGTTCCCTAGTGACCCAGGGTCACTTCGGACAAATCAGGTCAGGTTGCCCAGTGGCTATAAATAGGCCACCCCCTACACCATAAATTGGTGGCTGCTCAGAGTTATTACACGGCTTTTGTCGTTTGAGAGCAACCCACCTCCGAAGCATTTGAGAGAGAGATCCTTGCGAGGACAAAGCCCAAACACCCAGAGCCAAAGAGTGTTAGGCATCACTGAAGTCTTTCTGTCTGTGTGACCTGAAGACTTGTTACACTTTAGGACTGTGTTTCCTCCAGCCGGTTAGGCGTCGCATTCTGAGCATCCAAGAGTCATTGTGGATTGCTGGTGAACGAAGTCTGTGAAGGTTTGGAAGTCTACCTTGAAGACTTACCAGAGTGATTGTGCGAGGACTAGGTGTCCTTAGCTGATGGGGTACTAGGTGAAGACGCGGTCTTCTGAGTTAAATCTCAGCCTCCCTAACCAGACGTACAGTTGTCACAGCAACTGGAACTGGTCTAACAAATCACTGTCTTCCCCGAGCTACTGGTTCTATCCTTTCCTTCTCTTTACTTAATGTCTTACATTGTGAAGTCTTTGCTTGCCTGCCTATCTGTTTGACTTCACTATGCGACTACCTGTTCTGATTGGCTTCATTCAATCTTCCATCCTGATCCTTACTGCCTAGCTGCTATTAGTCTTCATGCTTTCAGTTCATTGAATACTTGATTATGGCTTGTCTAGTGTAGTCTACTTTCCGCTACATATAAATAGGATTGGATTTATCGTTTGTCTTCGGAACTTCCATGTTTTGAAGCATTCCATAAAAATCGCCTATTCACCCCCCTCTGGTCGATATACTGCACTTTCACCTATGTCTGGACCCATATTGGGACGGTAGGGAAGCATAGCAATGTCCGAGGTATAGATATAGTTGCTTCTCATAAATGGTAGTAATGTTGTGTCAACAGCAGCTGGATCGCCATCCACCATCATTGGATAGTTTTGTCCAAGGAAGAGCGAGTTTCCTCCAAGACTTGCAATACCGAACCAGGGAGAAGGTGTTGGCGCTAGTACACTAGTATCCATCTCGAATAACCTGCAACGGATGTTGGAATAGGTCCGGAGAGTGTGACCATGCGACACAACACATGCTTCCTTAGTAACATCAGCAGTCCCCTATATACAAACAAGAAGAGGTGGTCCATCGGAATAAGTTGCCAGGCGCCACTGAGTATATGGGTCCTGCTCATCTTCATGCTCGTGATCATCGACATTGTCATCTCCCCCTTGGTTATGAAAATTTTCAAGTATATGTGGTGGAATGTCCACAGGACCTTGGAAACACAAGAAGGTTAATTAGTAAAGGGAAACTAGCTAGCCCACATGCATGTGGATGAAAAAAATTATAATTACGGTGGAAGACAAACGTAACAAAAGCATGAGGATTCCATGCAAAAATAGTGCCCTAAGTGGTGGCAGCAAACACAAGACCCTCGTATTGAATTGCATCAAAGTACTCATCCATGTACATAAATTGATTTTTGAGCAATATCCTTCGAGGCGTGGAAGTAAGGACGGCAACAAGCTTGTCGAAGCTAGCAACAACTTCATAGTTCGTGTAATCCCAAGAGCGGTTGGGAACTCGGCAAATTGCTATCTTCCATAGACGATTGTCACCATGATCGTATTTGAACTCACATAGAATACCGGTGTACTCAACCTCTTGGCACTTGTCTGAGATTTTTGGAAGTGGAACCCAGTGACGAGTGTACACATTCACAAGTTCCCACTCGTAGTTGTACCCAATATAAATACCCAATCTCCATTTGCGCCTGCCCAAGCCTTGCCCTCAATCGATGGCATCAGAACATCATATGTATCATTATCAAGCGGCGTCAACTTGCACAAGGTGAGGCTTCCCTCGTCCCCGTGCCAGTCGGCAGGGTCACGGCGAAGAAGATAGGGGAGCTCAAAGCGCTCCTGGACCCTTGGGTTCCTTGTAATGATGTTATTAGTTGAGTCGAGAATGTTCTTGAACGAACCTGCCATGCTAGCCAAGGTGATGACGTTGCACCGATCAATGAGTTCCTCCACCACGTCATCATTCAGATCGGGGCAAGAATAATGGGGTCATTTCCGGCCTGTTCCCTCCATGGAGAAGACGATCGAACAATGGCAGGAGGAAGGGTGAAGGCAAATGGAGGAGGGAGGAAGAGCGTGCGATAGCAGTTCCAAATCGAGAGGGAAAGGTGAAGAGGCGGTGGACGATTGCCGCGGTACACGAAGAGGCGCCTGGGGAGCAAACGGCTGCCACAGAGGTCACACACTTACGACAAGGGCCGAGTGAACCGCATGCGTATATCGCACATACCTTGATCTGGCTGACCGTTTCTTTTGTGTTTCCTAATCACAAACAGTTCTTCCGAGTGAACCGTATGGTGTATATCGCACACACCTTCATCTGGCTGCCCGTTTCTTTTGTGTTGCCTAATCACAAACAGTTCATCTGAGTGAACCTTATGTTGTGTATCGCCCACGCCTTCATCTGACAGCCCGTTTCTTTTGTTCCTCCTCATCACAAACAGTTAATTGAACTAAACCATATGCCCTTCATCGCACACGCAACAAAAATCTGAACTGTGTTTGATGCATCCGTCTTCGCAAACGTTTTATACATTTTTGACAGTTTTCATACACCACTGTTTGCGATTATTGCATCGCACACAGTTTCTCGAAGGGTCTGTGATCGTAGTGTCGCGTTAGCAGCATCCTACAGTAGTGTTGGTTGCTTTAAGAGTTAATAACGGGCATGGTAGTGTATCAGTTGCATACCCAACAGCAAACATCAATTTTTTTTTCTTTGTGGTAATACAAGACATTCAATTATATGTTACAACATGACAATCACCCAGGAGACATCAGGTCTGCCTTGTTGGCTTGGGATGCGTCATGGGTGGCGCACGCCTTGTCCCCCTTAATGGTGGTGGAGGATCGGCACGAACTCAGTAAGTGGGGATCAAGGCGTAGAGCGAGACGATTGGCAGGGGACTCCTCCTTGGCGGTTTGTGGGGAAATACGGTGTGAAGGAAAGAGGGCACCATGGCAAAGGTGAGGTGGGCGTCATCCTGTTTTAAAGAAGGGGGATCCAATGAGAAATGTCCCACTACGACGGGAAACAGAGCGGGAAGTGGAGGGTCCAGTAGAAGAAAAAAACATCGGTGTGGGGTGGTGTTTTCTTTGGACCGCGTGTTGGAAATAGTATGGCGAATAAGCTAGGAAACCAAATTTCTACACCATAAATGGAATGGTTTTGGGGGAGTCTGGACTGTCTAGACGGTTTGATTTTGGGAAGAGCGTTGAGCACACGTATGATTTCTGAACATGCCCACACAAGAAGGAGAAATGAGGTTCAACCTTAGAGACAATCTTAATTATTTATTTGAATCAATTATATGCATTGTAGCCCGTAGCAACGCACAGGCATTCTACTAGTAGGAATAGGATTGGACTTGGAGTTCAAGTCCTCTCCCCTATTGCTACGCCCTAGGGCTTGGAGGGGTTGTTTGCCACGCCCCTCCACATATATATAGAGGGGAGGGAGCGCCCCAAGAGGACACACCAAGCCCTTGGAACCCATGTCCTCCCGTTACTCCGTAGTTCCATCGCCTCGTCCCGACGATGCTTAGCGAAGCGATGTCGGTGCTCCACCACCACCATCCCCACCATGTCGTCGTGTTGGTTGTGATCACATCTACTTCTCCTCTCCCGCTTGCTGGATCAAGAAGGAGGAGATGTCATCGAGCTGCATGTGTGCTAAACTTGGAGGTGACGTACGTTCGGTACTTGATCGATTGGATTGTGCAGTTGCTCCACTACATCAACCGCGTTGATATAATACTTCCACTTACGGTCTACGAGAGTACGGAGACACACTCTCCCCCTCTAGTTGCTATGCATCTCCTAGATAGATCTTGCATGAGCTTAGGAAATTATTAAAATTGCATGCTACGTTCCCCAACACTTCTCCCCCCATTAGACTAGCCACAATGGAGAGTAACATACACTGGTAACATACACATATCGCTAGACTATATTACTACCTTCATAGTGGGTAGTAGCATAAGTGTGGTGTCATGCAATGCTTCATTTATTAGGTTATAGACTCATATTGCTTTGGGACATGTGATGTTAAAGTGACTAGCTAAGTTACTCAAACTACGTGTCTCCTCATTAACTCACTGCCACATAAGCAAATTTGCTGAGTTGGACTCGATGTTACTGTTGAAGTTACTCCCACTATGGCTAGTCTTACTCTCTTTCTTCTACCTCTCTTTCTCTCTCTTTATTGCTCCTAGCTAACTACACCACTGCCATTAATGCAACTCCTTTCTCTTCCCCCCCTCGACTAGTTAGAGTCATCTCCTTCCCCAACTAGCTAGGTAGATCTACCCATTTAATGAAGTGACATATGTACCTCCCTAACTAGATCTAGCCAGGTCAAGAATTAAGCTTTGTCCATTTTTGATCATTCCCTAGGTGTGTGGCGGCACCGATCGACACTACAAGAAATATGTCAACTTATGACCTTTTGTTAATGACCGTGGAAGAAATGGTCGTAAATCTACGACCATTTGAGACCAATTGGTCGTAAGCTATTTGGAGGGCTCCAAACCCTAAACTATAACTACCATTTTGGTCAGAAACGTCGTAATTTCCTTACACAAAATGGTCATAAAGCAGACATCACTGGTCCGCTGCCTTATTTCTAGCTGATCATGGGCAATATAGATGGTTATAACCTTGTAAATTGTGGTGGATTGCTTTGACTAGGCGTCACCTCATCAGTTTTGCCTATGTTTCATGTCCATGTGTCAATTTTTGCCCTAGGTTGTGTAGCAACCTATATTTCTGTTATTCCCAAAATTCCCAAAAAATTCTCATAAATTCTTTGGATCATATCTTCATCAAATATGTCAGAAACCTTCCCCGCCTATTTCAAATATAATTCAACAATATTCATTTTCCTATTATGTTCAGAACAACACTTTGTGAAGGAAGTGCTATTTATATATTCTTGATTGCCCTCGAAAAATTTGCGAACTCTTTCCTATCCAAATCATTGCCTCATGAAAAAATTCAGCTCCATTTGCCTAGTAAATGTTCCTCGACAAATTTCCAAAGTTTCTGTTCAGCTAGAAGCTTTGTAAAGGAAGTACTAGCTATGCCTATCCTAATGAGTTGAATTTTTGCCACATCTTCTATATGCCCATATCATAGCTCTCCTCAAAATTTTAGCAAAATGGAACAATCTATGAGAGCTCACCATCCAATCTTTGTTTCTAGTAATATTTTCAATTTGTGAAGCAACTACATTTTATATTGCTTTATAATTGCTGCCAATTTAACAGGACATTACCCTGCCCATAGAAGCTCACTACACCAAATTTTAGCTCATTTAATTTAAATAATTTCTCTTAATATTTTTCCCAATTTTTTGTTTAGTGGAGAACATTTTGAAGGAAGTACCATTTTTATTTATCCAAATGGTATGAAATTTTTACAGTTTCTTCATATGCCAAACTTATCATCTTACTCAGAATTTCAGCACAATCCAATCATCTATGTAAACCCAGCTTCAATTTCTATTTTCTATCCGGATTGCCACATTGCAAAGCAAGTGCTATCTAGAGACCTCCTATTGCCCTCAAACTTTTTGTGCCATTTAACATATCCAAATCATTGCCACATTACAATATTCAGCTCAATTTTCCTATTAAATCTTCCTCAGCAAATTTCCAAAGTTTCTTTCCAGAGAGAACCTTTTTGAAGCAAGTACAAGCTAGGATTATCCAAATGGTATAAATATTTTACTATGCTTTCTTATGCCCAAATGACCATACTCCACAAAATTTAGCTGAATCCATTTATTCATTTGAGCCCAGCTTCAACATCCATATTTCCGCCCGATGTGGTACTTTGCAAATCAAGTTACATCTAAAATCCTCCATTTGAGCTAAAATTTGCCACGACAGTCTCCTAAGTAGATGATCATCCTCAGCCAAAACTCTGGCCCATTGGCCATGTTCATTTCCCGTACCGCAAATCAAACACTTGGCTGCTAATTCATGTTTGAGCATAGTTCGGTCTCCTCGTGTGATTTTTCTATTGTCATTTTCTTCATACCACACACCTGGAGAGTGCCCAACCCACTAGACATGCCTAGGCCGCCCAGAACGCATGGCAATGCCACGGTCACACAGTGACAATGCGACGGGCATGCGAGTTTACGTGCTTTGGAGTTCCGGCCCTCAGCCACTGTCCAAACCTTGACGTATCGCCACCAAAACATGTATTTATAATTAAATAAATACTTATGTAACTAGAAATGATTTTTTCTAAAATGAAAGAGCAAACTATAAGGCATCTGCAGTTCAAATTTGACCTATTTCCTACTAAATCGGCAGCAATTTGTCTTTTTCGCGAGAAGTGGATAGAAGCTTTGGACCCCCAACCATTTTGTCAATTGTGCATTAAATATGGCCTAGTATTTTATAAAAATGATTTGGCACAATTTTGCAACAAATATATGGTAGCTCCTTCACAAAAATACTCATTTTCAGCACTCGAAAAAATGGAAAATGACATTTTCGTCCAAAGAAAATGAAAACTTCCTTAGGCAACATTGTTTGACATTCCAAGATGCACCCTTGTGCATAATATGATATCATTTGAAAATACTATGGCATGAATGTGGCCATAAGATTGACCATTTGGCTTGAAGGCCATGAATCTTCATACATGATAGCTCATTTCTGAGACCACCTTTTTAAAAAGAATTGCCGTATTATAAGTTTATTATTTTTCGTGGTAACTTCGTCACATATAATGACATAGTGCGAAGGTTTTCCAAATTTTTTATTTTTTTGAATTTTTTATGCCCGTTTTAAAATGTGGTCAAAACGGCGGGCTTGACTGTTCCTAGCTAGTGGTTGAATCTTGGAAAAGTTTTGGTGTTTCTCTGATTAAATAGATACTTATGTACCTACAAAAGATTTTTGGGAAAAATAAAGAACAAACTATGAGGCAGCTGCAGTTCAAATTTGACCCGCTTCCTACTGAATCGGTGGAAATTTGTCTTTTTCACCAGAGGTGGATCAATACGTTTGACACCCAACCATTGGGTCAATTGTGCATCAAATATGACCTAATATTTTAGAAAATTGATTTGGTCCAATTTTGCAACAAATATACGGTAGGTCCTTCACAAAAAAACTCATTTTTGGCACTCGAAAAATGGAAAAAGAATTTTTCGTCCAAAGAAATTGAAAACTTCCTTAGGCAACATTATTTGTCATTCCAAGATGCACCCTTGTGAATAATATGATATCATTTTAACAAACTATGCCATGAATGTGGCCATAAGATTGACCATTTGGCTTGAAGGCCATGAATCTTCATACATGATAGCTCATTTCTGAGAACACCTTTTTTTAAAGAATTGACGTATTATAAGTTTATTATTTTTCCTGGTAACTTCAGCACATATAATGACACAATGCGAAGGTTTTCCAGTTTTTCGATTTTTTGAATTTTTTATGCCCGTTTCAAAATGTGGTCAAAATAGCGGGCTTGACCGTTCCAAGCTAGTGGTTGAATCTTGGAAAACTTTTGGTGTTCCCCTGATTAAATAGATACTTATGTACCTATAAAATATTTTTGGAAAAAATAAAGAGCAAACTATGAGGCAGATGCAGTTCAAATTTGACCCGCTTCCCGTTGAATCGGCGGAAATTTGTCTTTTTCACCAGAGGAGGATCAAAACCTTTTAACATCCAACCATTTGGTTAATTGTGCATTAAACATGGCCTAATATTTTATAAAATTTATTTGGTCCAAATTTGTAACAAATATATGGTAGGTCCTTCACAAAAAACCTCATTTTGGGCACTCAAACAATGGAAAATGAATTTTTCGTGCAAAAAATGTGAAAACTTCCTTAGGAAGCATTGTTTGTCATTCCAAAATGCAAACTTGTGCAAAATAAGATATCATTTGAACAAACTATTCCATAAAAGTTTCCATAACATTTTCCATTTGCCTTGAAAGCCATGGATCTTCATACATGATAGCTCATTTCTGCGAACATTTTTTAAGACATTTGCCGTAGTCCAAATTTGTTATTTTTCCTGGAAACCAGGTCACATGTAATGACACAATGCAAAGGTTTTCAATTTTTTTCATTTTTTTGAATTTCTTATGCATGTTTCAAAATGCGGTAAAAACGACGAGCATGACCGTTCGTACCTAGGGGTTGAATCCTGTAAAACTTTTGGAGTTTCTCTGATAAAACAAATACTTATGTACCTAGAAATGATTTTTGAAAAAAAATAAAAATAAAATATGAGGGAGCTTTAGTTCAAATTTGACCCGGTTCCCGCTTAATCGGTGGTAATTTGTCAATTTGACGAGACATGGATCAAAAGCGTTTTACATGAAACCATTTGGTCAATTATACATAAAATATGTCTGATACATAGAGTTGGTAGGTTCTTCACAACAAAACTTTTTTTTACTCCAAAAAATGCTTTTCTCATGCAAAAAGACTTATTTTTAATCATGACCTATTTATATGGTCATAACGTCATCAAGGCCTTTGTTGCGTCCTGATTGGTTCATGAGCACCTCACGCGGATCATGCATCAAACACCGTTGGATAGTCCCGGGTCCGACGGCAGCTATCTTCCCCCTCCCCCTCTCACCCCTCATCCCTCTCATCCCCGGTCCCCTCCTGGATCAGCGCATCTCTCCTCTCACCCCCTCATCCAAATCCTAGTCGTGCCCTCCTTTGTGCGCCACCGACCGCATCGAATCCGCCCAACACCGACGTCCCCGAGCCGGATCCCCACCTCCTCCGGCTCCCCTTCCACCCTCTCTCCTGAGAAGGCCGAGATAGATGGCCTCGGCTCCCCCTGTCTTTCACTGAACCACCTCTCAATCCCCTTTGGGGGAAGAGGGATGCAAGTGAGCTGGCGGCCATGGCGCGCCTAGATCCGCCCTTCCTCTGCTCCTAGTGCTGGATCCACTACCATGCAAGGGAAGCCGCCGCCATGGAAGGTTAGGGTTTCCTCTCTCTCCCCTTGTGACGCCCCTGATTTGACCATACACTAATCATGCACGCAAATGTGTACGACCAAGATAAGGGACTCACTGGAAGATATCACAACACAACTCTAGACACAAATTAAAATAATACAAGCTTTATATTACAAGCCAGGGGCCTCGAGGGCTCGAATACATAAGCTCGAATACACAAGAGTCAGCGGAAGCAATAATATCTGAGTACAGACATAAGTTAAACAAGTTTGCCTTAAGAAGGATAGCACAAAACATCAACGATCGAAAAGGCAAGGCCTCCTGCCTGGGAGCCTCCTAACTACACCTCGAAGCCGAACTCCACGTAGTAGTAGGCACCCTTGGGGTAGTATCAGTCGTCAAAGGTGGCATCTAGCTCCTGGACTTCACCATCTGGTTGCATCAACCAGAAAGAAGAAAGAAGGGGAAAAGGGGGGAGCAAAGCAACCGTGAGTACTTATCCAAAGTACTCGCAAGCAAGGATCTACACTAGATATGCATCGGTATCAAAGAAAAGGGGTAGAATCTATGGATTAAGCTGCAGAATGCCAAAATAAGAGGGGGAGAAGCTAGTCCAATCGAAGACTAGCATCTTCTGGAAACCACCATCTTGCAGCAACAGGGGGGTGTAGAGTAGTATAACATATGTCATATTTATGTTGTTGTTTCAATGCTCCAGGATCCTTTCTCGACTCCCGAAGCAACATATCCAACTCATGCCTCAGCATCTAGTTCTAGTTGTAGCGATCGGGATACAACTCCAAGTGTCCATTACCGTAGGACAGGCTACCGATAGATGTTTTCTTCCCTGCAGGGGTGCACCAACTTACCCACCATGCTTGCTTAACTCCGGCCGGACACACCATCAGGTCATGCCCGCCCTCTGCCAAACAATACGCTGCAACCCGACCTAGGCTTAATAGAGAGGTCATGCACGCTGGACTAAACCCTATGCCCCCAGGGGTCATGGGCCACCGCCCCGGGAACTCATGCACGTTGCGTACGCGGCCGGTGAGCGGACCTAGCTACCTTCTTAAAAAGGTAGGTGCATAACCAGTCCAACCCTGCGCATGCTGCTCAGTCGCATGACGTCAGTTAAGCTTCGGCTGATGCATACGACGCAGAACGCCCATACTATGCCCACGTGATGGTTAGCGCTATCAGGCCAGAGGCCCCTTGGATCAAATATCCAAACCGTTTAGTGTCTTGGGAATGCGGTAACGAGCAGAGACTCACGAAAGATGTGACCCCGTCGCCCCGTCTCGAGGACTTGCGCCAAGGGCTAAGAATGCCCGGCCACGCCTTGTATTCAACTCTCAGGTACCCTCCAGGTCAACCCATCTCCACATCACTCGCGGGTACCCCTCAGGGTCGACCCGCCTTTCCAAGTAACAGTTGTAAAGTCATAGTAACCATAGTAACTGTGTGTCTAACACCAAAGGGAAACCTGAGGAAATCACCCTCGATGGAATTCCGCCTGATGTTTATCGTCAAGGTGAACGAAAGAGGAGTCACCCTCGAGGTCCACTCTTGAGAGTTGCACGACAATGTCATTATCGGGAGTGGAGAAGGAGGAAATCACCCTCGATGACCATAATCGATGAACTAACATACAAGGTTAACATCAGAAGTGCTGATGAGGTCTCACCCTCGGCACTCGATAGTAACCCAGTAGAGTCGAGCAACTAAGGCGAAAGTGATGTGTGGTGTCGGGGCCTGGTCTTCGATCCCGTTGATCGGGTCTTCTGATAACCCAGCGGGGCAATAAGGACAATGTGGGGGGTCACTAGTGGATCTCTAACCAGCCTATACTAAGCAGTTTAGTATAAACATGTAAGGTATGAAAGCATGTATCAACAAGATGCTATGCATTAGATAGGATCATACAAAAAGTAGTAGCATTTCTAATGCAAGCATAAGAGAGAAGGGAATGGGCGATATCGGAATGGTCAAAGGGTGTTGGCTTGCCTGGTTGCTCAAACGAGAAGGAGGGGTCATCATCGATGCAGTCGATCACCGAGGTAGCATCAGTCTCGAGGTCTACCGACAAGAAGAGGGGGGTTTAGTAGCTGCCGAATCGGGGCAGACCGAACGGCGGCGTAGCGGTGGCCATGGTTGGGGAAGAAGACGTGAACGACGACGGTGGCACTTCTTGGGCTCGATCATGTGACGAGGAGGAAGAAGCCGCCCTCCGCGTACCTCCTGGACACCTCGGAGGGAGGAATGGGCGCCGGTGGCCGCGGTGGAGCGCGGTGCTTGGCGACGACGGCGTTCGACGGCGATGGATCTAGAGGGAGAGAGGAGAGGAGGAGAAGTGGATCTGGGAATGGGAGGCAATTGGGGAGAGGAGACGGGGAAGCCCTAGGCGTCGAGGCCTTATCCTCTTCGGGATAGCGCCGGTGAGGCGGTTCGATGGGAGCGAGCTAGTGTTCGGGCGCGGTCGTGAACAGAGGAAGACGACCGGGGGAGAAGATGGGTTGGGCCTGGTTAGGTGGGTCGAGGCCCATGGGGGCAGGGGGGCCTCTCTCTTATCTCTTCTTTTCCCTTTATTTGAATTTTCTTTGCTTTTGTTTCTTTTAAAACATCTACTTCAATTAGTTTAGGACACTTTAAACATTTTGCAAAAATGTTGGTTCACCACCAATATTATCAAAAGAATAATTGCCACATGATGAACATTTTAGTTTTCATGTTTGAGCAATTTTGAATTTCACTATTATTTTGAAATTTAAATTCAACTGGAATTTGCAAGAGATATTAGACAATGATGATCAAACACTATTTTAGCAAAACGATTAACTTAACCCCAAGGATTACTGTAGCATCATTACCCCGGGGTGTTACAACTCTCCTCCTCTATAAGAAATTCTCGTCCCGAGAATTAAGAGGTAGAAGGGAAGAGGTCGGGATACTCTGCCCGAAGATTATCCTCGCGTTCCCAAGTGGCTTCATCTTCAGAATGATTTGACCAATGCACCTTGAGGAACTTGGTAACCTTCTGGCGGGTTCAATGTTCAGCTTCTTCAAGAATGCGGATCGGATGCTCTTTGTAAGTGAGATCATCTTGAACTTCAATCAATTCCGGATCCACTTCATGTTCCGGATCCTTGAAGCAACAACGATGTTGCGACACGTGGAAGACATCATGGACGTGATAGAACTGAGGTGGTAACTCCAGTTGATAAGCCACCAGTCCACGACAAGCGAGAATGCGGAAGGGACCAATGTAGCACGGGGCTAGCTTGCCCTTGACTCCGAACCGATGAGTGCCTCTCAAAGGAGTGACACACAGATAAGCTTGTTCACCAGGTTGATAAGTTGGACCCCAGTGTTTCCGGTCATAGTTGCTCTTTTGGCAAGACTGGGCGCCTTGAGATTACCCGAGAAAATGCAAACCTGCTCTTCTGCTTGTTGAATAATGTCTGGACCAATGAGCGTCCGTTCCCCAGTTTCTGACCAATTCAGAGGGGTTCGGCACTTACGTCCATAAAGCACTTCGAAGGGTGCCATCTTCAAGCTGGCTTGATTACTGTTATTATAAGAGAACTCCGCATAAGGGAGAGATTCTTCCCACTTCTTGCCGAAAGAAATAACACAAGCTCGAAGCATGTCTTCAAGAATTTTATTGACTCGCTCGACTTGGCCTTGGGATTGGGGATGATAAGCAATGCTCCAGATAATATGAGTTCCCATTGCCTCTTGGAAACTATCCCAGAACTTTGAAGTGAAAATACTACCACGGTCTGAACTGATCTCTTTCGGAATGTGGTGGAGTGACACAACTCTGGAGATATGCAACTTTGCTAATTGACTAGCAGTGATTGTCTCCTTGACTGGCAGGAAGTGAGAAACCTTTGAGAATTGGTCGATGACGACAAAGATAGCATCATTACCCTTCTGTGACTTAGGAAGGCCAGTGACAAAGTCCATCTGAATCTTATCCCACTTCCATTCGGGAATCGGAAGCGGTTGTAGAAGTCCAGCCGGTTTCTGATGTTCTGCTTTGACGCGATGACAAACGTTACATTGTTCGATATACCGAGCAATGTCTTGCTTCATTTTAGACCACCAGTACTTCTGACGGATGTCTAGATACATCTTAGTACTTCCCAGATGAATAGAGAGAGGGGTGTCATGTGCTTCTTTCATCACCTTCTCAGTCATAAGCTCGAAGTGGGGTACCACTATGCGATCTTTGAAGTACAAGGTCCCATCTTCAGCAAGTGAGAAATCTCTAGATTTCTCTAAGGCAAGATCCTTTTTCATTAGATCAACATCGGCATCTTTGGCTTGAGCAGACTTAATTGCATTCAATAGAGTTGGTTCCAAGACAAGTTTATTCAGAGAACCCTGTGGAACTAGTTGAAGGTTCAGCTTGCAGAGCTCTTCATAAAGGCGGGGTTGAGCTTTATGAACCATGTGGTTATTGCAATAAGACTTGCGGCTCAGTTCATCGGCCATGACATTAGCCTTGCCTGGAGTATATGAAATACCCACGTTATAATCTGCTATAGCCTCCATCCACCTTTGCTGGCGGAGGTTTAGATCTAGCTGAGTAAATAGATACTTCAGACTCTGATGATCGGTGAAGATCTCGCAACGATTACCGAGAAGGTAATGTCGCCACAGCTTCAATGAATAAATAACCGCTGCAAGCTCGAGGTCATGAACTGGGTAGATTTCTTTGTGAGAACGCACTTGACGAGAGGCATAAGAAATCACCTTGCGCTCTTGCATTAGGACACAGCCTAATCCTTGACGTGAAGCATCGCAATATATGATGAAATCCTTTTGAGAATCCGGAGGAGCAAGCACTAGGGAAGATGTTAGCTTGTCCTTGAGAGCCTGAAAACTTTCCTGGCACTTATCAGTCCAATCGAACTTAACGCCTTTGTTTAGCAGATTGGTCGGTGGCTTAGCGATCTTGGAGAAGTTCTCAATGAAACGACAGCAGTAGCTGGCGAGTCCGAGAAAGCTTCTGACTTTCTTGACATTCTTGGGAGGGGTCCAGTCAAGAATAGCCTGAACTCGCTCTGGGTTGACGGCAATACCATCCTTGTAGATCACATGACCAAGGTAGGTTACTTTGGGTAGCTAGAATTCACACTTAGAATACTTGGCATATAGTTGATGCTCTTGTAGCTTTTCCAGAATAATACGAAGATGTTCAGCATGTTCTTCTTTATTCTTCAAATATACCAGGATATCATCCAGATAGACCGTGACGAACTTGTCGAGGTAATCCATGAATACATACTTCATCAGACGAGAGAATGTCATTGGAGCATTGGTCAAACCGAAGGACATGACGGTGTACTCGTAAGAACCATAACGAGTGATGAATGCGGTCTTTGGAATATCATCTTCACGAACACGGATCTGGTGGTAACCCAACCTCAAGTCGAGTTTAGAGAAAACTGATGAACCAGCCAGTTGATCATACAGATCGTTGATCCGAGGAAGCGGATATTTGTTCTGAATTGTAGCTTGGTTGATAGGACGATAGTCTTGGACCAAACAGTTTGTGCCATCCTTCTTCTTCACAAAGAGAGAAGGTGATCCCCATGCAGAGGAACTTGGACGAATGAATCCACTGCGAAGAGACTTGTCGATTTCCTCCTTAAGCCCAAGGAGTTCATGAGGCGGCATCTTGTAGGGTCGTTTGGCAATAGGAACGGTGCCTGGTTTCAAGTCGATGACAAATTCAACAGCCCGTGTAGGAGGTATGCCTCGGAGTTCTTTTGGAAAGACATCTTGGAAATCATGAATGACTGGAATCTTCTTAATGCCCTCAAGAGGTGCTGCGTTCAATGCATAAAGTCGTGCCTCGGCATTTTGAACAATTTGAGCATGGCAGCTTACTATCTCATTCGATGGATGTAGGAGATGAACGACTTTGGTGGCGCAAACGATAGCGGTAGTATGTGCTTTCAACCATTCCATTCCCAGAATGAGATCAATATTGGAAGACTCCAATATAATGGGGGAAACATGGAATTCCAACCCTTCAATTTCAACGGGGACGTCGCGACCAATCATGGTAGTTTGACATTGGCCCGCAGGGGTGCGTACCACTATCGGAGTATTCATAGGCTCGCATCGAATGTCGTGTGCGTATGCCAAATTTTCTAACATGAATGAATGTGATGCTCCTGAATCGAATAAAACTGAAGCCGGTACTGAGTTAATGAGAAGAGTACCCATCACAGTAGCAGGATGGTATTGAGCTTCATTCAGATCAACATGATTAGCTTGAACACGACCATAAGATCTGGTATCGTTGTTGCGAGGCTGATTGTTACGGCCAGATGTAGGGAGGGCCAGCTGGTTCTTGCTCTGACTGCAATCCCTAGCGCGGTGACCTGGATGGCCACATCTGAAGCACAAACCACCATTGGGATTGGGAGCAGGAGCTCAGGGTGGTGCAGTCCGAAGAGGCTACCTCGATGGTGGAGGGGGCAGACGTGGAGCATCATAGGACTTTCTTGGAGCAGGAGTAGTTGGACGATACATGTTGTGGCAAATCCAAATCCGACGCTTCTGTGTGGACGGGCCTGAAGATGAGCTAGCGTCACGGCTGCGCCTACGGGATCCCTGGTGTTCCTAAAGACCAGTCTCAACCTGAATAGCCTTGTTCACCAAGGTGGCAAAGTCGGCAAAGTCATGAGCGAGAAGTGCTAGCTTGATATCAGGGTGAAGTCCATCACGGAACTTTTCTTGCCTGTGACCATCAGTAACAATGTCTTCTTCAGCGTAGCGAGACAAGTCCAAGAATTCCCGCTGATAAGCATCTACAGACTTGTTGCCTTGGATGAGGTAGCGGAACTCTCGCTTCTTCCTATCCATGATTCCCTGAGGAATGAAGCGGGCACGGAAGGCGGCTTGGAAATCCGACCAAGTGATGATTGTTCCAGCAGGTAGGGTACGCCTGTGGCTGTCCCACCATTGAGCAGCGGGGCCCCTCAGATAGTATGCCGCGAAGATGACATAGTTGGAAAGGGCTACATCAGCAGACTCTAGCTCGAAAGTGATGTCTCGGAGCCACTCATCAGCATCCAGTGGCTGAATTGAGCTGCGGTAGACGACAGGGCTGAGTTGCGCAAAGTCTTGCAGAGTTACTGGGGTTGGCTGCTGATTTGTATTTGGGCGAGGAAACTGAGCCAT
Source organism: Secale cereale (assembly GCA_902687465.1). Classification (NCBI taxonomy): domain Eukaryota; kingdom Viridiplantae; phylum Streptophyta; class Magnoliopsida; order Poales; family Poaceae; genus Secale; species Secale cereale. The sequence goes on from LR738712.1 coordinate 656,270,911, forward strand.
CACCCCTTCCATGAACTGGCGATTTAGCTCAAACTGATGCATCATTCTTGCCAAGAATTTGGGCGGCGGTGGAGCGTTACCACCATGGCCACGACCACCTGGCCTAACCATCCTGCTAACATGTAACAGGGGTAGTTCAGCATTGAGCATTTGCAAAGACAAAGAATTATTCACTATCTAACATGTAGAATGAACAAGGTTCAACGGGTACCACATAGTAGACAGCAAGACAGAGTGAGTACTTCTTCAAAATACTATCCTAAGGAATAACTATGGCTTATCCAACTTTGGGGTGAATGTGGTCACGGGATCCTAATGTTAGAGTTAGTAAATTCGTTTAACCCGAATAGAAGAGAGTTCAGAGTCCTGGAGTAAGGATCGAGGAGTAAAAGAACCTAATACCACCCAATGGCGACGTGGGCCCGTAAGCCACACAACCATGTTAGTAAAAAAAATTCAATGACTAGACTCAACTTCGGCCAAGGAGTTGGAAAGGGGGATTCCTACAGGCAGTCGGCTCTGATACCAACTTGTGACGCCCCCGATTTGACCGTACACTAGTCATGCACGCAAATGTGTACGACCAAGATCAGGGACTCACTGGAAGATACCACGACACAACTCTATACACAAATTAAAATAATACAAGCTTTATATTACAAGCCAGGGGCCTTGAGGGCTCGAATACATAAGCTTGAATACACAAGAGTCAGCGGAAGCAACAATATCCGAGTGCAGATAGAAGTTAAACAAGTTTGCCTTAAGAAGGCTAGCACAAAACATCAACAATCGAAAAGGCAAGGCCTCCTGCCTGGGAGCCTCCTAACTACTCCTCGAAGTCGAACCCCACGTTGTAGTAGGCACCCTTGGGGTAGTATCAGTCGTCAAAGGTGGCATCTGGCTCCTGGACTTCACCATCTGGTTGCATCAACCAGAAAGAAGAAAGAAGGGGGAAAAGGGGGGCAAAGCAACCGTGAGTACTCATCCAAAGTACTCGCAAGCAAGGATCTACACTACATATGCATCGGTATCAAAGAAAAGGGGTAGTATCTGTGGACTAAGCTGCAGAATGCCAGAATAAGAGGGGGATAAGCTAGTCCTATTGAAGACTAGCATCTTCTGGAAACCACCATCTTGCAGCAACAGGGGGAGTAGAGTAGTATAAAATAAGTCATATTTATGTAGTTGTTCAAACACTCTGGGATCCTTTCTCGACTCCCGAAGCAATATATCCAAATCATGCCTCAACATCCAGTTCTGGTTGTAGTGATCGGGATACAACTTCAAGTGTCTGTTACCGTAGGACAGGCTATCGATAGATGTTTTCTTCCCTGCAGGGGTGCACCAACTTACCCACCACGCTTGCTTAAGTCTGGCCGGACACACCATCAGGTCATGCCTGCCCTCGGCAAAACAATACGCCGCAACCCGACCTAGGCTTAATAGAGAGGTCATGCATGCCGGACTAAACCCTATGCCCCCCAGGGGTCATGGGCCATCGCCCCGGGAACTCCTGCACGTTGCGTACCCGTCCGGTGAGCAGACCTAGCTACCTCCTTAAAAAGGCAGGTGCATAACCAGTCCAACCCGGCGCGCGCCGCTCAGTCGCATGATGTCAGTTAAGCTTTGGCTGATGCATACGACGCAGAACGCCCATGCTATGCCCACATGATGGTTAGCGATATCAGGCCAGAGGCCCCTTGGATCAAATATCCAAACCGTTTAGTGTCTTGGGAACGCGGTAACGAGCAGAGACTCACAAAAGATGTGACCCCGTCACCCCATCTCGAGGACTTGCGGCAAGGGCTAAGAATACCCGGCCACGCCTCGTATTCAACTCTAGGGTACCCTCTAGGTCAACCCGTCTCCACATCACTCGCGGGTACCCCTCAAGGTCGACCCGCCTTTCCAAGTAACAGTTGTAAAGTAATAGTAACTATAGTAACTGTGTGTCTAACACCAAAGGGAAACCTGAGGAAATCACCCTCGATTGAATTCCACCTGATGTTTATCGTCAAGGTAGACGAAAGAGGAGTCACCCTTGAGGTCCACTCTTGAGAGTTGCACGACAGTGTCATTATCGGGAGTGGAGAAGGAGGAAATCACCCTCGATGACCATAACCGATGAACTAACATACAAGGTTAACATCAGAAGTGTTGATGAGGTCTCACCCTCGGCACTCGATAGTAACCCAGTAGTGTCGAGCAACTAAGGGGAAAGTGATGTGCGGTGTCGGGGCCTGGTCTTCGATCCCGTTGATCGGGTCTTCTGAAAATCTAGCGGGGCAGTCGGGGCAATGTGGGGGGTCACTGGTGGATCTCTAACCAGCCTATACTAAGCAGTTTAGTATAAACATGTAAGGTATGAAAGCAGGTATCAACAACAGGCGATGCATCAGATACGATCATACAAAAAGCAATAGCAGTTCTAATGCAATCATAAGAGAGAAGGGAATGGGCGACATCGGAATGGTCAAAGGGTGTTGGCTTTCCTAGTTGCTCAGACGAGAAGGAGGGGTCGTTGTCGATGCAGTCGATCACCGAGGTAGCATCAGTCTCGAGGTCTACCGGCGAGAAGTGGGGGAAGAAACAATAAATACAGAGCACAAAGATGCAACAAAGAAGTACGACATGTCAACACGCAGTGCTAGGGTGCTCTAACGCGGTGCTACACGATACCAGCGAAGGGGGATAACATCTGGGAATGTTTTCCCAGTGTTAGGCATTTTCGGACAGGCGAACCAGAGGGGGATTGTTCCATGTTCGGTATGATAGAGATGTGTGGCGGACGAACGGACAGCGTATTTGAATTTATCTCGCCGTTCTGAGCAACTTTCATATATAAAACTTTTTCATCCGAGTTACGGATTATTTTATATGATTTTCTAAAGTTTTAACAATATCCTGAAATTATTATTAATATTTAAAATCGAAAATACAATTATGGTGTCATCATGACGTCAGTATGGCATCGTCAGTCAACTAGACAGTTGACTGGTCAAACTGACTGGTGGGGCCCACTGGTCATTTTCTCTACACTAAGTGATGTGGCTTATTGTAGGATCTGTAGGTATCCGCGGCACAACTTCGCTTAGTAGGATCTGTAGGTAACCGCGGCACACACACACACACACACACACACACACACTGGTGTTGTATTGATGTTGCATAATGTGCTTTTGCAACTGTGCGCAATGAGCTTATGGGTCTCCTTTGACTACGGAAGCTGATTATCACTCCCTCCGTTCATAAATAAGTGATGTGGTTTTAGTTCACTTATTTATGACCGGAGGTAATACTTTGTAGAATCATTGTTCGGCCTCTTCGTTTATGTGGGGTTCTTGTTCATTTGATTTCATCCTCCTCGCAGGCATCTTTCGTACATTGAACAGAAATACGGCAATTGTGCACATCTATCATACGAAAGTCAAGATTTATTAGTGCTTGACTCCTTGTGTTATCTGGACACATTGGTTAATATACTTTTCTTGTGATTTACTAATTCAATATCTAAGAAATGAATCTATAGACTTTAATGAATTCCTGTTTTTGTCCTTGATCAGTATCAATTGTGGTAGCTCTTAAGCGACACATACTTTTTCTCGCTCCGAGTTCCTAAGCATGGTATTATATTTTTGTTAGCTAGAACAAACAATCTTTGAATTTGCTGAACATTAGTAGCTAACTAACTTGTGCCCCATTGATGTCACAATTGTTACGTTACATCTAAAAAGGTATCCTCAACTAACTGTGAAATTTAGAATGTTCAAATTCAGATCTTAAGTTCTCAAATTGGACCGGCTTTGGGACTTATATATACACAAATCAGTACTGAAGTAGGTTTATATGATCTCCTATTAGTAAAATTACAACATAAATAACTTCACATGTGATTTCCAGTTGTGTTCCCCGGACCTCCTGTTGCTGCTGGTTGTGTTCCCCGACACTACAAAAAAAATACACTTCCATGATGATATGTGTTTGTCATAGTAGGTCGTGTTTTCTGTCATGCATGTACATCCATGACAAATTTATGACAGAATCAAGATAGTCATACCTGTGCTGTCGTACAAGTGTTCCATGACATTACCAAAATTATCATCACGGAAGTATCCACTTCCATGACGATAAATCGCGCGTCACAAAAGTGCTTTTGTCAAGGGTGACCAACACGTGGCATCCACCGTAACGGAACGTCGTTAAGCTATCGGGTCCGGTTTTGGATCTGATAACCCATTAACAACCCCGACCAATGGGGATTTTCCACGTGTAAAATCATCATTGGCTGGAGGAAACACGTGTCGGCTCACCGTTGGGACAGATGTCATCCACTCATTGGACACAAAGCGCCTATGATACATCAACACGTGGCACGGCCCAACAGAGGCCCATTCCTCTGAAAGGCCGGCCCGTTTAACTTGGTCCAAAGGTGGCAGGCCGACCCAGGGCAAGTCTGTTAATGGCATGTTCGCATATAGCCCATTTACAGCCCGCTAACCCAGGGCCCGTTTACGGCCTATCCGAATTAGGCCCAGTAGCGTCATCTGGGTCGTCCAATATAATTCCAGCCCGTTTTAACTTCCGGCCCATGACATCTTTTGGCCTATGATACGTCGACACGTGGCATGGCCCAACAGAGGCCCATATAGGTTCAAAAGGCCGGCCCAGTCAAAGGCCCGTAGTACTTACTCAGGTACTAGTGTGCTAGCCCAATAACGGCCTGCTTAATAAAGGCCCATTTACGGCACGAAGCCAGATCTGGCAAGTTAATTGTTCGCCGAATATTTGGGCCCAATTACAGCCCAGTGACTTTCGGCCTGTTAGAGGCCCGATGTAGACATGGCCCCATTTCTGCCCGGTGTGACTTTCGGCCTGGGAATGGCCCGTGCTGCCCATGGGCCATATATGGTCCGACAGGACATCGGGCCCACTAAGGGCCCGTGATAAAGGTGGCAACAGTTAAGCCCAACGTGACTTTGGGCCTGCTAAAGGCGTGTCGCATAATTCGGCCCGTTCATGTCTGTACTAAGCTTCCGGCCTCTTAAAGGCCCATGATATCAGTGGGCCAACTAAGGCCCGAGATATGTTTCGGCCTGGTAACTGCCCGTGATATAACTGGGCCCAAAAAAGGCCCCGTCTACATTTCAGCCTGCTGAAGGCCCGTCGACGACTAGTGAAAATTGAGGCCCAATATGCATTCGGCCTGCTAAAGGCCCATGGTTTCATCTGGGCCGTGACAGGCATGTAAAATATTCAGCCTGTTAATGGCCCAAGGCTACCTGGGCCAAACTAAGCGCTGGGTCCACAAAAGGCCCAACTAAAATATAGGCCGGTGTAAGTTGTGGGCTTCGCGCAAAGTGTGAAGACCCCAATGATTCGGGCCCACGAAAGATGCAGGTCGGCCCAATTGTGGCCCGCTAAACACCAGGCCCGTTAGAGGCGAATGTTTTGGCCTGGTCGACTACATTTGATTTTTTCGGATAGCGAATGATGGCAGTAACTAGTAAGAATTAAGAACAAACCTATTCTATACAATAAAGAAGTTACGGCATAGTAACTAAGAATAAACCTGCACTATACAATAAAGGATTTATGGTATATTACATCCACTGGGCATCTAAGTTCGCCACCAGTGATCATAACGTGCAACGAAGAAGCAGATTACAAAAACTGGGCACCATTGCAGCGTAACAAAATAATACTGAACCGAGACCACTTCCAAGACAGTTCAAGAAAGGTTAGCCTTGCACGGGAACTACTGCGCAAGCTACTGAGCAAGGCTGTGAGACCGGCCTAGCATGTCGGTCATAGCTTCTCTGCAATCTTTCTTAGAGATAGGACTTCAAGTCGAAGTTGAGTTGCAGAATGCCTTTCTGCTAGAACTTGGGACTGAAGAAGTCGAACTGATTCAGACAACGAATTATGTGAGCTTGTCTGACTGCTAGTCTCAAGTAACTTGAACACTGCATCAAGACAAGACTTTGGGGTTGTCTCGCTATCTTCAAGATGTTTTGCCTTCTTTGCTGCAATATATGTTGGTTTGTCTCACAGCCTTCAACAGACTTGTGCATGCCATCAGGTATATCACCCTGAAACAAAGCAGAGAGATGATAGGTTTTGCACGTGTATAAACAAACATGATAATTTTGCTGTCAATTCCATCCAATTTGAAATTAGAAAATAAAGAGTAGGTTCAAAATATCAATAGCATAATTTGGCATTGTTCATAATGCGGGGAGCTTCACCACACTACTGGATTACCATGTCAACATAACAAGCATAGATGAAGGACAAAGCAAATCATTGTATCTATTTTGGTTAATGTGCATGGCATGTTGTTCATATCATCAGCCACATCAGTAAGATAAAACAGGAGATGGCAAGGTGCAAACGTGGGCTGCTTCACCACACACTGGATTAGATCCACAAAAACAAGCATACATATTGGGAGTATTGAGTAATGTGCATGGTATGAATAAGGAATTTGGTTTTACAAGTAAAACTTAGAACTTACGGTTCTTGCGAACATGCATTTTGGTAGAAACGGCAAACTAAACAGCAGTAAACGATAGGGAGTATGAGAAAATTAAACAGAAGTTGAGGATAAAGGCTTTAGAAGAACTGACTTACATTAACAGTTAACACCGGCTTTATAATGCCCTTCTCCATGTTAAGGGAAGGATAACTCAAGAATTTCAGCACAGAATCTTCTTCATAAGCATTGCATGTACTCTACATTTTGTAGAGAGTAATTATAGATATGATAATACTGGAAGGGATAGAGGATAATGAAGATAAGATGCAGATTGATGCTACATAATCAACTACCAATCCCTCGAAGTACAAGCATTACAGGACAAAATGTACTGACAAGAGCACTGGGCTACACTTCTGCACTAGCATTGTCTGTGTATTCTACTTTTTGGTAAGATTAAATATAGATCTGATCTTTTTTAGTAAATGGTGGGCGAGGGAGATAAGATGCAGAATGCTACACAATGACCAATCCCTCTTCCCATAATACAAGAGTGTTTTTAACACTGGTGTACTGTACAAAACGTTCTTATATTATGGGACGGAGGGAGTAGCTGTTAATGTAAGTACAATGATAGACGACGTTCAGTCCTTAAAAGAGGACTGCAGAGCTAAACCTCTTCAAAAGCATTGGGTTGATTCTAAATTTATGTAAGAGTCCATACGGATCTTATAATGTCCACCAAATGGACGATAACGAGGCTAACATGTGCAATGATGCTACATAATCAAACAGCTATGAAAGTAAGTATGGTCATACAGGGCAAGAGGTACTCACAAGAGCAATGCAATGTGCAGTATAGTTGCGAGATTCTGTGGTCCCTTGAGAATGAATGTTCTTCTGGTAACAGTTTTCGTACAAGTGAGACGTTAAGGCAAATGCAGAAATGTAGTTCAAATTGTGATGTGATATCATAGATAGTACCTTACGCTGCAGCCGAGACCAATGTGTAACAAGATTATTCCAGTCACCGTCGGATAAATGTAGCACCGGAGACTTTACAGAAATTTCGTTTAGAGGCTTGCCATTGAAGTGCGCTTGCCTCAGGTAGGAACGATACTTCATCAACGAGTGCTTGAAAAGGGCAACCAACCCTTGCTCGTCTTCACAATCCAGTTTGGTCCTCACCTATTTAAAAGAATGAAATCTTGCGTCTTCTATCAGCAGAAACATATGCAACAATGACCATGAATAACATTAGTACATTACTTACACATAAGTTGCGGAGGAAGACTGGAAATTGTTCTGTGTCTGCGGTATAATCTTTCCATGAAGGAAAGATGCACACAAAGTTCCTGACAACAATATAAGCTTTGTCTTCTAAACTGGGAAGAAATGGAACAGGGGTCCTATTTGCTGCAATTGGGGCTCTCTCTGGTTTGAATAGGGATTTGGCAACTGGATTTGGTTTACTCTTTGCTGGAATGGGGGTTTTGCGTCGTAGAGCTGGTGCTATGTCAACTGGCATAATCATAATGTTTGCTGCACTTGGGGTCTGCTGAGTTAGGGCATCAGAAATGACCAGTGTAGTAGGGATAGAGTCTGCTAGAGTTGGGGTGTTTTGTGGGTCAGGTGATATTGCAACTAGACCTAATGGGCTATTTGATTTATCAGGTGCCACTACCTTTTCCAAATACTTTGCTTGTGCTCCTCGACGATCAGCAATCGCCCTCTTCCTTTTGAATGTCTGATACACAAGAACATCATTTGAATGGATAAATATGGTATGATGACAGATCGAATATGTACTGAAAATGGATAGGCAGGGCGTATTCACATACACGATGTTTAAACTAATCTAATGGCAGTTCAACAAAGTAGAAGCAATGCAGAGCATTAGTTGCAAGATATGTGCGACAAATATAACCTTGGAAAGTTAGAGCAGGCACCTTGATGGGTGAATAAGATAGGGCATCTTCCTCTGACTCCTCCACTAGGGAGATACATTGACTTAGGTCTCCCTCTAGCTCAAAATCACTGTTAGGATCATATTCCGAGCATGAATTTGTAGGTGGAGAGCGTTTGCATTGCATTGCATCCAGACTTGATTTCAGTCCCTTAATGCCAAGTTTGACAGCCATGGCATTGTTATGCTTTATTCTTTTCATGCGCGCAAGCTCATAATCATTATGATGCTATTCAAAATCCGATATTCATGAAAACATAAAAGGTAGTCAGATTATCTATGGAATGCATTGCGGATTCAACTCAAATAGAGTCTCCCTATAAACCCCTGCATATGCAAAGTTCACCCCCCAACCGTGCTGACCAGACCACACACAGAAATACAAACCCCTTATGTCTCTATAACAGGCAGACACACATTTCAAAACTGAAGTAGGAACATTAGAATCATATGAAATTCGTATTTGAACAAATAAACTAAGGAATTATGAGTGGAATAATGTTTAGCTTCAAGGATGGAGTGTTGCTAGTGCAACACAAAGCAAGTAGGAAGATTGTATTCCAGAGATCGGAAGCGCGCAGCAGAATAGAGGGGAATCGGGGCCTGGGACGACCCAAAATCCTAGAGTGGACTCACCCACCGTGGGCACCCTGTAGAGATACAAACCCGAGCGGCGAACATGCATTTTAGAAAGTAATTTAGGAACATTTAGCTGACCAATTAAACGAATCTGTTTTAATAATATGGGATTCGTATTTGAATAACTAAGCTTGTTCAGCTTGATGGGTCGAGCAGTGCTATTATGACAGGAAGCACGTATTCTGATGGTATAGTGATCATAAAAGGGGGAAACCGGAGAAATGGTATTTAGCAGCCATTGTTTGCTTCGAACTAAGAACTAAATTCTAAGAGCTGAAAAGAAAGTAGAGTAACCAATTTAAGATCTATTTTCTGGTTGAGATCAAAAGGTTGAGGAGATATGAAGTACCACTTCTCTTGCGGCGCCGTGTAGGCATCGGGGGTGCGATGGCTGTCGGTGGTGTTGAAGCAGATCTGCGACAGTAGACGGGTGCATCGGGGGATAAGTCTCGTTGCGGTGGAAGAGAAGGTGGTGTGAGCAGCCCCGGCAAAGAGGACTACGGCGTCGATGAAGCGAGAGGACGTGATGCAAGGCTCTTGGTCCGCCGCCGTGGATGAGAAACATCCATCTCTAGCAGTGGACGACGCGGTCTTGGTAGGCACTCCGGCATGGTGGAGGACGGTGGCGATGGATGTGGTGGAGGACGGCGGTGATGGATGTGGTGGAGGACGGCGGCGATGGATGGGGTGGCGGACGGAGGCTGGTGTGGGGATGGTGTTCTAGCGTGGACGGTGTATGAATGGGAAAATGGAGGGAGAGGTACGAGGAACCATGTTTTTGGGACGCGCCTGTCTGAAATATGGGAAAGTTACGAACTTAGCCCCCGTTTAAAATTTGGGCGTCTCATCGGTTGGGGATATGACGGTAAGCTCGCATCTCGCCAATATTTGCCCAGAGCGATTTCGGGCAAGGAGAGGGTGGTTGGCTCCCATGGTTGGCGCCCACGGTGTATTAACAGGGCTGACAGGTAGGGCGGTTGTGTCACGTCTGAGTGAAGTTACAAACCTGCCCCTATTGAAAATATTTGCCTACATCGATTTCGGCCAAGTCGAGTTTGTTTTGCCGCCCACCGTGTATGAATGGGGAAATGGAGGGAGAAACAGAGGTCTTTCGGACGAGCTTGAATCAAATGTGTTTTGCCGCCCATGTTTGGCGCCCACCGTGTCTGAATGGGCTCAGAGGCGGTCGTGTCACGTCTAATTGAAGTTACTATCCTACCCCTATTTAGAGCAGTGGAAATCAGGCCGATGGATTGTCCGTGTAATGGTTAGACAGTAATTTCCATCTCCCAAACACTTGGCTTCGGGCAGCCGACGTGGGAGTGGACATCCCCGCTTCTTTTGAATTTCGGGACAATAAGCATCCACGTTTACCCTGGCAACTAAATTCGAATCCTTTTTGTATTCCTATACGAATCTTTATAAATCATTCTATGTGTTTTTATATATCTTAAAAAGGACGACAAAGATGTATTCCACTGTCATATATGAATATGGTTTACAAATGCCGATACTCAAATTCAGAAGCTAGAATCCAGTTTAAGGTGAATTCGAATATTTGGAACACTTCATGTCCAACTCAAATGTCACAAGCAGCATAATGTGTACTCCCATTTAGATATGTACAAAAGCGATGTATCAAGATTCAAATACCGAGTCAATCAACCAAGAATGTACAGAACTAACAGACATATAAACACTTATAGAGTATATGGATCAATAATATCAACTAACATACATAAGCCAGGCCGCTGTACTTTTCTTTCCTACAACAGCATCCTTTTTTTAGCCAAGCTACTATGGCATCTTGGCCCTTTCCGATGCGTGCCACTTATGGTCCATCAATACTACTATTATTACTGAATGCACATTCAGCCCGATTGGCATATTTGTAGGTCTGGCACAGCAATCAAAATGAAATGTCTCCGAGTCTTATCTATTAATACAGACTTGTGCTCAAATGAAATTACAAACCAAAAACCAAAAAAGGAAAAACAATTATTACATGATCTCTATAACAAATGGTTTGATTGATTACATGAACAAACAACACAAAGGTTATTCAACGATGGAAAGAACATTTCACCTATGATTTACCAAGTGGGAATTTAATTTCCTTTTTTCCTTCAGGACCTTAACAATGTGGTCAGTCTCAGCTTGCTTCGTTTTGAAATCGACCAAATATTTAATGGTTGTCTTGGGTACTGCTACTGATTGTGCTGCTTGCTTCCTCAACATGTCAATTTCATATCTAAGTGCAGAAGCAGAATCTCTTTCTATCACTAGTTTAGCCTCTAGAGCATCAGCAGTTGACAATTCATAATGCACGATTGGGCCGGTGCCACTGCTGTCGGATGATACAATGTCCATGGGGACCTCGCTCTTTGATCTTGGGCTAACCTATGTTGCCATTAAAGTTCCGATTGGATTCAGAAAAGTTGAAGTTAGCAAACATCTCAACTGGGAGTTATAACAGCAAACCGGTTAAACAAACTAGGAATTAAAGAGTTTCAATTCGATGCTGAAAAGTAGTTATTAACATCATTGTAACCCATTGTTGCAGCAACAAAGCAGTTAAACAAACAAGTAGCTATTTAAGTTCAGGCAAACAGGTAATTCTTCACAGTAAGTATCAAACACATAGATAGGCGCAGTCTATAATAGGATTAACAGGCTGTGGCATTATGTAATCAGTAGCAAACTAAATTAAGCCAAGCAACGTAATTGAGCAATTTTGCAATAAGTGGCTAACTAAAATTCCGAGAATCAGGTAACTGAACTTACGCTAGTTCTTTGTACGGGCACACAGCAACTTCTTTTTTGCTTACAAGGTTGTACGAAGGAGTCCATGGCATCAATTGCTTGGATACGCAGTCCCAATACTTCTTTCTTCCCACACTGCATTGGTAAGTCGAATGGTTAATCTGGTAAGATGGTGCGTCCTTGATATGTTATATGAGGACGTGTAGTCAGACTAGTTGTAGCCACACACATCACACTAGCTTTTACTGTATATTTCATGCTATTACTTTTGGCATATCGAGATCTAAGCAATCTACAATAGGATGAAAAGACTGGCATCCTTCACATTATTGGCGAACTCAGTTCATAGAAACAAGCAATTCAACCATTCCGTGGGTAAATCAAAAGCGCCACTGGAATATTTTTCACTACCCCTATCATACACACAAAAAGGGGAGATGCCACCATAGGGGCTGGTATGGGCGGCCGCCTCAGGTGGCTCGAAAGTGTGCACCTAGTTTGAGTCGTCCAGGTTGGCCCAGGCTAGTTTTGTTTGTCCCAACGCACGAGCAGGCAATGTAAAAAATGAAGAAAAATGTTTCTATTTGGATAGGCCAATAACATAAGTGCAAGGCAGGCCCTATAGCAGGCTCGCGGCCCAATCGAGCGCCTCCCATATCGATGGACAGCGGGAAAAATCCCAATTCATCCACTCCAACCTCTAGTCTGGTTCGCTCCTAACCTAGCCGCCGCTGGACAGACCGACACAGCACTTCCTCGCGCCCTTGTTGGAGGGCGGTCGCCGGCCTTCAAGCGAACGAAAGGACAAGAAGATGAAGATCCAACCCTAGGTGTAGCCTGTGTGGGAGGCAGCGGTGGCAGCACGGGCATGGCATCGAGCTTGCGCAAACGGACAGTCGCAGCTTGCAAAAGTAGCATGCGCAACGAGCAGGTACATCACATCCCCGATTATATCTAATTCAACTCTTCAATTTCTGGCCAATAGTTAAACCTGACGGTGTTGTAAAACTGCTTGTATGTAGGGAATCTATGAGAAAATTAAACCAATTTCTACTTATTTTATAACTGCCCCAATCAATACTGAATTGACTGAATCTGATGAATCTAATCAAGTTTCTGGTGCAAACATCCAAGCTCATGTTGTTCTTGAGACTGAAGTGTCTAATGAACAAACTGGTAATGAAGGATTTGATGCAAACATTTTACATGCTCCTGGTGATGAACATATAGTGTCTAATGAGGCATCTAATGCAAGCATTTTGCAAGCTCCCATTGAAGGATTTAGTGTCTAATGATGATCTGTTATGTTGAGAGAGACACAGAGATTTGCAGGCATTGATGACAAGCAAATTATAGTGCATTTTCATGGCTTGAGGAAACGTCGAGGCCATCTACCAGAAAGTCCCCATATCATGACAACGTAGCATAAATACTTTTCTAATTTGTTGTTTGAAACTATTGACATACTTATGCAGAATAGATATATTGATATGCAGTTTGCGCAATGGTTATAGGTGCAATTACACTTCAATATTTTCAGCCAGAGAACGAATAATTCAAGCAGGTACAGACCATGTTTGTAGTCCTTGTACACCATGTTGCATTTTGTTTTTTTTTTTTGGTGCTTGCATCATTTAGTGTTTATAATCTAAACTACTTTGGATCATTAGTTGGTTTTCAAAGTGCATGTAGCTTCACATTTCTCAAGTTATGTTGATTTCCGAAGTGCTAGTGCCTTCGTATTTTTTGAGTTAAATGTTCGCCCCTGGTAACTTGAATTCATGGATCCGCCACTGCACACAAATCATACACGAATGCCAGTACGAATTAAATGAAATGCAGGGACTTATGCTAGCTCGTTGTACAGGCTCACTGCAATTCTGCTTGCGCTTGGGCTTTTCCATGTACAAGTCCATGTTACCACTTGCTTGGCTATGCAGGCTTTGTGCTCCTTGCATCCCCCTCTGCATTTTTGACACGGCGAATGGCGGATCAAATAAGAGGAATCGACCTTGCTGTTATACCGGAGGACAGATACTTACAAGGTTATACGGGTGTGCAGGATGTGTACCAGATCCCGTAGCGCCGTCATGCTTCGCTGAAAAATGGTTTGCTTGTTTCAGATGATATCTCCAGAAGAAATAAGAGTTAAAGTCAGAGTTGGATAGGCGTGTAAGCTGAGAGAGCAGTGAAAGGATATCCAAACATCATCAGAACAGTGCATAAGGGAGTGATGTGTGGATACCTAGTTCGGTCCGGTGTTTGGGCATGCTCGCCTGGTTAGAGTGCGGGTCACTTCAGAGCCATTGAGGGTGATGCGCTGGCGTTGGCTGGCCGCGCACGGATGCGGATCTTGAGTGGCAGTGGAGCACTATGATGCGGTGGACGAGACCGTTGGTGAAGCCCCAGCGGCCTCGGGGAGTAGAGCGCGACGATGTGCTCGGTGAAGTAGCCCCGGTGAGCTAGGAGATGGCGTCGGTGAAGCGCACCTAATGGAGTGGAAGTCAGTGTTTGTGAGGCACGTCGGTTGCAGCGGCCGACGTTGTCGGTGGACCACCCGGTGCGGTGGACGAGGGCGTAGATGAGGTAGCTCCGGTGTGGTGGTGAAGCGCGACCGTCGTCTTCGTCGTCATCGTCCGGCACAGAGGTGGGGAAAGAGACGAGACGAGGGGCGATTCGAACTTTGCTTGGGTTGGCGGCGAATTAGGGATTTGAGCAATCTGGGCCTGGAAGGGGATGGTGGAGAAGGGAGATTTTGCAGGGCTAGAACTGGGGCTGCCAGATATTTCAATCCGAAACGTGGAAGCGCGAACTTATTTTGTCGTCATCCTTTTGGGGGGGAGGGGGGAGGGAGGGAGGGGCGTGGGTAGCTGGGTGCTAAGCGTCCGTCCGACACACACGACCACCACGACACGACCCTGGTCTTCCTGGTGCGCCTACATTTGAGAATGAAAACGAATCTTCTTTCATTTACAAACGAATCTGTATGTATTACCATGCCCGTCTTTTCCTTGCAATAATTAGTCATTCAAAACGAGATACTATAAATTAATTAATGAGGAGTTATTTAAAAAAATCAAAACGGTATCCACGCTAACGTGGATTAGAGTGTGTGTCACATAATTAGTTATTTGAATTAGAGTGTGTGTCACATAGCGATCTCCAATTCTCACGTGGATTTCGCATTTCATTGTACCCATGCTACTTTTTTAATACAAATTCATATGTATATGATGAACACCATGGTAGTGAGAAAACTTTTGGATGGATTCAAACATATGACCTACAAAATAGCACAACAAATCGAGTCAATGTCAACTTTTCGAAACCTAGTATGACACGAATTCGAAATAATTACCCATATGCATGGTCCTCTGTTCAAATCTTACAATGTACACCGAATTGAAACATTGATATTAAGTCTCATACTATCTACATTCAAATGTTGAATTTAGCCCCCCCCCTCACACACACACACGCTACATACTTCCTGTATGGGTCAATCTTCCTCTCCTAACCACCTTAGGAAGCTATCGGTTTCCAACACACATCCATTCTTTCTCTCCATGTTTCGATCTCTAACTCTCTCAACTACACAACCCCCTTTTTCTACTCTGTTACGAAATGTATTTACCTCACACACACGCCATTGCACCCCATGTCGAGCTCTCTCTCTCTCTCTCCCTCTCCCTCTCACCCTCTCGCACTAAATACATGCATTGCCTATCTAGCCCCCCAACCTCTCGTGCGCACGCACGCACGTTGTCTATCTAGGTCACTCCCTCGAGACTGTCTCACTCTTTCTTCCACACGACGGGCCACACTAGCTCAATCTCTCTCTCTCTCTCTCTCTCTCTCTCTCTCTCTCTCTCTTATATATATATATATATATATATATATATATATATATATATATATATATATATATATATATATATATCGATTGACATCGCTCTTTCTCGGAAAAAAACGATATATCACCATGTTTGAGCCCAATTCGACTTATTCACATTGTATACTCTCTCACACACATTGTCTATCTAGGTCACTCTCTCCAACCCGTCTCACTCTTTCGATCGCACGACGACCCTATGTGATCGATTGACCTTGCTTCCTCCCACGCATAAAATATATCTACACGTCTGTGACAGGATCATCACTCAAGCTCCATCTTACAGCCATCACCCTTGCCAAAAGCTCAACCGGACAATATCTCTCCAGAGCATATATATTTGTTCAATGAATGTTGGACCACAGTCACTTTGTCCCTCTATCTATATGTCTCTCGCTTGACCTCGCTTTCTCACGCCATATCTTCCACACATTGAAGCTACCTCTCCATCCCTCGCAAAGCCGGAGCTATTTACATTGCGAGGGGCACTCCAACCTTGGATTAATTTGTGTAGGCATTTATTCCGGTCGGTTTAGATTATATTTTCGTAGCATTCGGCCCACAACTACTCGAAACACCGTTGCAACCCCCGCAACTCCCCTAGTTGATTTCCATGTGGCTCGCTCATCGCTCTCTCGCACGTCCTTTCACGCCTTCAACGTCGCACCATAGTATTGTTGCAAAAAAACTCTATTTTTCTCTTTAATTATTATAAATAAGCTACAAAACTAAACACCAATAGTCCACTTGGAATGGAACAAATTTCGACCCACAAATTAAAGTGCTACAAACTACACACCGAGGGACCCACATGTCATGAAACAAATTTGGACCCATATACAAATTAAAAAATAAAGGACGAGGATCGAACATGCAACCAGGGCCTTCAAGCCGCACGTCAGTAGGCAACATACGTAGAACAGCAATGTTTGTTGTGCCTCCCTTCGTTCACATAATGTTTTTATATTACCACAGCCTATTTAATTGACAACATGTAATATTATTTTTAGTACTATTCGCCTTCACTTACTGGTGGGTTCCATGTGTGCTCTCTCTCTCTCTCCTTCCCTTCCGCGTTTAGACGCACGGGCAAACACGAAGAACTCGCGGGCGATGTTGCCGTCGACCATATCTGGACGCGTTCACAAGTTACGGCACCAGTTTCACGTGCTAGCAGCACTAGTCAGTGTGTCCGTGCAATGCACGTTAATTTGGAAGTATATTAAGTGCATGCGGATATTAAGTAGGATATTATTTGTGTGTTATTATGTGATTAGCACTATTTTTGGCATGAAATTAACTGCACGCTAAAAGTGTTGAGCGCTCGACATTGAAGCAGTCTAGGTCGCTGGATGACAAGGAATACATGTGGCTTAATGATGTTTTATATTTAATTTGATACGGCTCTAGCAGAACATTCAATCGATCAAACCATAGATTTCGTTCAGTCTCACATCGACTTTAAATTATACGATGATCGATCTAAAATAAACAGAAATGATAAACGTTCGGATTTTAAGCATGGCAATGTGAACGTTTTTCATGGCAAATTTAGAATACGCAGCGGCGGCGGGGCGTCTTGCGGTGGGAAGCGGCTCCTCTGCTGTGCTCTGTGTGTCGTCGGGACACAGACCGACGGCGACGGCTGCGCCTTGCGCCGTTGTTGGCGTACTCCTGGACGTTGGCCTAGCTTCAAGAAAGGCCAAAATGTTCTGGACTTTGGAGCGAGTCAAATGGCGGGAGGAGGCGACTGGCGTTGGTGCAAGGAAGCGGTCGACGACGGCCATCCATGCCGCTGAGGGGGGCACTGGCACCCGCGCGGGGACAGGCGCTGTCAACGACGCGGCAGAGACATTTGTGTGCACGGGCACTGGCACGGGCGCGCACGTTAGTGCACGCACAGGCGCATGCGTTGGCAGGTGCACGGGCACCGGCACGGGCGTGCATGTCAGTGCATGCGCAGGCGCATGTGCTGGCAGGTGCACGGGCGCGTGAAAGTCGGCGGGGACCTCGTGGAACCCCGTGGCATCAAGCTCGGTGACAATGTGTGGCTCCCAGCCCATCAATGCCACGGGGATGGGCGCTGGCGCAGTCAGGGCGACGGGAGCCAGAACGGGAGTGAGGACACGCGCGGCGTCTTCCCACAAGGCCAGTTCAAGCTCATCCCAAAGCTCCTTATGTTCCTGAGACTTCGGCTGGTTGGAGATAGACGACAGGAGAATCAGAGAGGAAGAGAGAAGATTGTAGCGATACCGGGTAGTGCGGGGTTGATTTTAAACTGCGGCGCCGGCGACATTAAAAGTGGCAGCAATTGGGACGAAGGTGGGCGGCAGAGCCTGCTCAAAGGGCTCACTCCCGGTGAGCCTGCACAGCGCTCTGCTCGCACGCCTCCTGTCAGCCGGCACAGTGGTCTGCTCGCACGCCTCCCGTCGACTCACACGCTTGCTCGGACGGCACCTGCCGATGCGAAGCAGGACTCGTGGCGGCACGTAAACGCCCACGGTTTCAATAGTGAAAGCGTTTGCCTTAACGTGACAGGTCTTTGTTCCAAAATACCTTGGCTCTTCATTTGTGCAACTTGTCATAAGCAGCTTGTCTCAAATTCAAGAAAAAAATTACGAAGTAATATTTGTGCCATATCACGTGACCATGCTCATTTTCAAGAATTTATGGTCACTTTTGGATTTTCTGAAATTTAAGATCCAGGATTCAAAACAATATCATAACCTGCATCATGCAATAAATTTTCAAGCCATACATATGTCCTGTTGTATTTCTTAAGAAAGGATTTGGTCAAACATTTTTCTTAGTTAGACTTCAGACAAGTTATATATGTAGAGCAAAAGGATATTCCCTCCGTACCAGTGCATTGCCTAATATATTAACTCAAGTACTAGGCATGAACAAACGGGCTCAATTTTGTGCTCATCCTGGTGTAGTAGTAGTAGTAATAGGCAATGCAGTTGACGGGTGACCCTACAGAGCGGTGACCGAGGGAATTGAACCATGCTCGGCATGGTAGGTAACGTTGTCTAGTTACTAAAGCATCCCTCCATTGTTCATTGGTAGTCATTAAGGACCGGGGACATGAGGGAAATTTCCTAGGGCTGGAATTCTGGCCGCCAGATATTTCAACTCGAAACGCGGAGGCTCGACTAGTTGGGGTTGCCTAATGTGCATACCACGCACGCCATCAAGAGGACACAAGCCCGGTTTTTTTATTTTTTATTTTTTTAGGATCAACACGAGCCAAGGTCTGGCTGGTACGCCGTTCGGTCCTACCATTCGAGAATACGAAAGGAACCTTTTAAATTGCCGAACGAATCTATGTGTATTACAATGCTTGTATTTTCCTTGCAGATACTAATCTCAACATGGTAATTGATTTATGACGAGTTGTTGAATTAGGGTGAGTTTCTGATACAGTGATCTCAACGTGGATTTCACATTTCATGGTATCCCTGGTAAGTTTTTCAATGCAAATTCAAATTTAAAAGATGAACAATATGGAGGTGAGAAAACTTTGTATGTATCAAGCATATGACCACCCACAAACACACAGAGAGACACCCACACACGAACACAACAACAATCCAATAAGTATAGTACATCTATTTTTCCAAACCATGCATGTATGACACGAATTCAAAAATACTCCTTATGTTCCTAAATATTAGTCTTTTAGAGATTTTCAACAAGCGACTACATACGGAGCAAAATGAGTGAATCTACACTCTAAAATATGCCTATATACATTCGTATGTGCCAGTCCACTTGAAATCTCTAAAAAGACTAATATTTAGGAACGAAGGGAGTAAAATGTAAGACATGCATGGTCCTCAATTCAATATTTAAAACGAACATGAAACTGAAACATGAATATTAAGTCTAGTACTATAGTACATGCAAATGTTGTATTTAATTAGGCGGAGCTATGATTGTCGGGCGTCACCCCCTCGACCTTAGATAAAATTTGTGAAGCTCTGTTTAGGGTTGTTTAGATTATATTTGTCCCCACCCTCCCAACCACCGATTGGTTGTGCACCCCCCACCCCTCCTCCCGGGAAGAATATCATGTGCCCCCATACCTTAGATATGCCGATACGAGTTGCTTGGAGCTTTTAGATCTGAGATATAGCAGCTCGCATTATGTCTTAATATTTTTAGAGGAAACCTTGATGAGTATGAGAATTGCACACAATTTGTACAAAAACTACTCAGATGCCCTTGGATCCCATATCCAACGACCTCGAAGCTCGTATCACCGTAGCATCTAAGATGAAGGAGGACATCATATTCTACTGTATGTAAGAATATCATGTGCTACCACACTTAGATGCTTTGGTGATACAAGCTCTTCGGAGCCGTTGGATTTGTGACCCAACACCTCCTCGGTGGTTCGAATGATTTTTTGCAGAAAAGTCCCCAAAGAGTTTGGCCACTACTTACAAGCACAAAGACTGCTCAGATGCCATTGGATCGCAGATCAAATGACCTCGAAGCTCGTATCACAGTAGCATCCAAGTTGCGAGAGCACCTTATGTTTTCTCACACGGGAGAATATGAGGTGCTCCCGCACCGTAGATTCTATGGTGATATGAGTTCACGGAGATCTAACGGCCCACAGTAGGAGGTTTGAATGTTTTTGCAATATACGGCCGAGAGAGTTTGGGAATTGCGCAGAAAGTACAAGTACTACGCATGTGCCATCTGATCACTGATCCTACGACCTAGATGCTCATATCACAGTAGCAGGTAATTAAGCTACGGGGAGCACCTAATATGAGCAAGGGGCAGCCGTTGGATCCAAGATGCAGCGGCACACACGAGGCATGAATGTTTTATTTGCAAAAAAACCTTTGGAGACTTTGGAAATTGCGCATAATTACAAAGACTACTCCCAAGCCATTGGATCTCACTTCCAAGGGTGTAAAAACTCGTATTACCATAGCATCTAAGCTGTGGGGTGGATGTGATATTCTATGCCGCTGTCATTTTTGTTCGTAAACCTGCAAAATACGTATAACTTGTGCCGTTACTTGTCTAACCGCGCAAAGTGTTTGTTCAAAAAAACCATCCTACACTGAAATATCGGAACAACACAAGGGGGTCCCACTTGTCATTAATCAAATTTGGACCTAAAACTAACAAATAAGAAAGACGAGATTCGAACTGGCAACCTGGACTACAAAGCGTAAGCCGATAGCCTGAAACAACAATGGTTGTTGGCTTTGTTCCATAACTTGATTTTATACAGTATTACGTTGAGTAGAGTAGAGGGAGTGCCTCGTCAACACGTGCATGACCGTTGACTCACTTACTGGTGGGTCCCAGGTATGCGATCTCTCTCTTCCCTGCATCATCTAACCTTTGCACGGGCACACACGAAGAGCGGCGCTAGCTTGCCGTGGTGTTATTACAACTAAAAAAAGCTTGGAAAATAGAAGAATCGCCTAGAACAAGAGACGTTGTGGCTGGTCGAGATGGAGCTAACCACACCTATCCTCCGTGCCATGTTAGCATGATGAAGCTGTGTGGCTAGTGGGTTGTTTTCCACCGACTGGCTGGGTCCCGAGGTCAAACCATAGGTACTGATACAGTAAATTTTTACACGCACATTTTTCCTCCATGCCGAGACATGGCACACCCTACCGCGCGGTTTTGGGGTCCTCCCGGGTGGTGCACGCATATATTCTTCCTGATGTGGGACGCCCTACCATGCGTTTTCGCCGAAGCAAGTAAATGAGTCGTCAAATCACGAAAGACCACTTTTCCCGCCGAGTACATCAGTGAAGCACGGTGGCAAGCTAGTTGGGCTAGTTCGATCGATCAGCTAGGCCGCCGCCACATTTGTTTTTTCACCCCTTTTTTTATCTACTTGCCGACATGTAAATTTAAATATCCACCACGGCGTTGCTCTGGTGTTTGAGTGCGGCAGGATTTTTAATTTTTTGATTGACGGGAGCAGGCGTGGCAGGATTTTTAATTTTTTGATTGATAGGAGCAGGCGCGGCAGCAATTAGTCATGATGACTCCGCCTGTAAAACCCACTGCTCCCTGATGTGAGAAGTCGTCGACTAGTGTTTTACCATGGTGAAAAACAAAAGGTTCCCCGCTCCTCGGTTGGCTCCCTCCGCCTTCCCGTAGATTGCATTGCCTTTCAGCCGTTTCGCCCCTGCATCACCAACGTCGTGCGCCTCGAGAAACAGAGGGACTTCGGTGGTGTTTAGGCGCCCTCTGCATGGGCATGTCCATGTATCGGCACAACATGACCATTGGATCAAACTCAGACGGTGCAGATCAGTCACTGTAGCAAAAAGTGTGTGGGTGTGTTTGGTGGCATTCTCATCTCAATATACTCCTTTGTCTAGGTGTGTATGTCACCTTACGAAAACCAAATAATCCCAAAACACTTAGGCACGTTACATTAACTCCCTCCCCGTTTCTTGTTTGACATATCAACCAATAAGAGACGTGGGCCATGCATGCTTTCAATGACTTGAGACTAATAAACATGACATGAAGTGGTTAGTTCATTGCATGCAATGCTATTAATTAGCAAAGAGACATTAAGTTTTCTCGTTTTCCTCTCCGCCTTGGTCGCAGTGCACAACGTAAGAGCGTGGTTAATAATATAGCTAGTTGATGGCTATAAGAAACCATCATGTCATCTATAGCCAACATATATATGCACTCATACAATAGTGTGAGCTATAAGGTTGGCTATTGCATTAATACTTTTTTGCATCTTCTCTCTATCTCTTTTTTCATATTTATTGCATTTATCTAGGAATGCGCATATAGCTAGGCTCTTGCATGAGACCCCACTCCCCTACTTTTTCATCTCTCTCTCCTCCACATAGGCAAAAATGACATGTAAGCAGGCTATAAGCCCACTATTGTACTAGCTCTAAGATGACTTACACACCTAGACGGAGGGAGTAGTTGTTTCCTCTTCGTGTATTTGTGTTAACCTACTAGTGTGGACTCAAGCACCCTTCATGAACTCTGCCAAACAGCCAAAAGTGGGTCAAGAAGGGAACTTTTGCTCCCATCCCGTGCACAATTCATACACCCTGCCTAACACTATTCGTGCTTCATATGGTTCATGTTTTATGGAGTACTGTAGCACCATACTCTCCGTGCGCTGTAGACCTAGTTCTGTTAACATTGATCTCACCGTTCATTCTCGACCGGGCAGTCGAGAAAGCGGTACTATGTTACTACATTACTGTTCATATAGTTGACATGCGCACAACATCATTTGTTGTCGTCATATCTTACTACACTAGCAACAAGATTATATAGTACTGACGTATGAACCACTGCACATGCCTAGTAGTAGGAGCACTGTGTATGTTCAAGTGGCTGCCGTGTTTCGCACTCCTCCGTCGTAAGCATGGAAATGCTTGCTGTAATCTTTTTCTTTCAGAAAAACAATGGACACGCTCTACCTTGCGGATCCTCCTCCAGCCATGCACTAAATTACTCACTTTCGCCGACGTGT
The DNA here is from genome assembly GCA_902687465.1 of Secale cereale. Taxonomy (NCBI): domain Eukaryota; kingdom Viridiplantae; phylum Streptophyta; class Magnoliopsida; order Poales; family Poaceae; genus Secale; species Secale cereale. Next base: position 656,294,153 of record LR738712.1, read on the forward strand.
GGGACAGCCAGCATCGGGGTCCACCAGCCATGCACTAAATTACTCTGTAGTAGAGTGACGATAGACTACCCCGATCGAAGCGCCGCAGTAATGCCCAATGACCCGTCAAATCACAAAACCCCCTCCTTTCCAGCAGTAAGTTGGACGGAAGAAGCAACCAACATTTCACTCTTCTCTCTCAGCTTCCTCTCTACCCAACTCGCTTCTCCCTCATCTTGTTCCTCATTTCTTCAAGAAAACTCCGACATGCTTCTGCCATTGTTCTTCTCTCCCAAAGTAGGAAAGGTGAGCGCATCAATGGTGTTGATTCTGGCCAAGGCCCGGTCTTGCAACCCCGAGACCGATCCTATAACTCCCTCTCTTTTCTTCTTTTGGGTTTGTGATTATGGTTCTTTTCTTTTATTTCTATTTGACAGTTTCTTGATGGACGCTGGAGCACCGGCCAAAGTGATGTTTATGGCTCTGGCCAAAACCGTCGAGGCTCGTGGTATGAAGAAGCACAAGCACCCCGCCGAGACTACCGCAGACAAGCTCAAAGCCATCGCCATGTCCAAGCCCCCCTCTCCGGGATACCTCATTAAGCAAGTCAATGTAATATCTCTTCTTGACGGTCTTTTTCTCGATCTTCATCGTGTTTTTTTTCATCTAACACGCAGTACTAGTACTAGTAGTACAACTTTCTGGGTGATCTTGCATGTGATTTTTGTGTGCCAAATGACGGTTCTAAATTCCTCTTTTGACCAAAACATGCGAGAGGTTGACACTGATTTCTTAGATTACTTTCAACTAACTTTATGAACATCAATGCTACCTTTGAAGAGGGTATATTTGACTCAGTAACTTGTGTTATGGATATTGCAAGTAATCCCTCTGCTCTCATGCCTTTGAAGACATGTTCTAGTGTCTTTGTTCACTCATTTTTGTGCGTATATGTAGTCATATATAGAGTATAATATCAAAAATCATCTTATATTTCTGAATGGAGGTAGTAATAAAATATGGTTTCTGTTTGAATTAGAACCAGCTCCGCGGTGGAGATGAAGTTCTCAAAGTCATGTCGTGTGAACTGGAAGACCTGAGGATGAGTTCTACTGCTAAACTATCCAGCTGTTGTGTCCTTGTCGCCACGTGTCCTGAAATAGTGTTTTCCTGTAGCATTGTTGTCAGGCGTGTTATCGAGGCTGTACTTGACAACAACAATTTCCTGGTTGTGCCTTTGATTACGAAGGGTGTGGTTCTTGTAAAGCTTCCCAACAAATATGATGCGGCATGTCTTCATGATCATGTTTATGAGTGGAAAGACCACTCTGTTAGGTTCTCCAAGGTTGCCGAGATGGTGATGGTGCATGTAGACATCTCTCACAAAGTCCATGGCCTAGTCAGTTATGCGGGGTTCATCCCGTAGGTCGGTGATAAGAAATAGTATGCAGAGTTTAATTAGTGCAACTTTGCTTGTCTGTAGTAAGTACTATTGTTCAGTACTTGATTTGTGTTTGTGAACCTTGTATTGTTTATTAGTACTGCCGCTTTTGGTGTGTGGTCAGTCCTGAGAACGGTCTATGTTAATGTTTGTCCACTCAATTCAGTCTATATATTTTTGAAGTATCCAGATCATCTTTTTTGTGAGGACGATTTATCAATTATGGTTACACTCCAATATATGTATGCATTGCAGGGTTTATCGCACCCACCAGGATTTCTAGTCCCATGGATGTTCGGTCCATACGATTCGTCATGACCTTTGGACTGTCCTTCTTGTGGGAGTAGTTGGACGATCAATCTTTTCTTTAGTACTTAAACATAGTGATTTCATGGTAAGGATTCACTCATGTCACATCAAGTAAATCTTATTGATTTACTGTCTAAATCTTATTGATTTAATGTCATGTTTTCTTTCTTTTCCTGCAATTTTACGATGCGGGTTTTGCCATGTGACATTCATCACAGAATAAACCGTTTGGTTTGCTCTATGATGGCTATTTTTGCAGGTTTCACTTCTTATGTCGTGTCAGTAACGCAGGCACTGTCCATCACTTATATTACTGGAAAAAATTGGATCAGTCTATTGTCTGAGTACAGTCTGAATCCCTATGATGAACTACAGTTTAGTTTAACAAAAATGCCACAATTAGTCCTTCTCGCGTTTACAAGAAATGAAGAAAAAAACTGGATCACGATCACGAAGCCTAGTCAAGTTAGAAAGCTGATCATAGCAGACCAGACATGATCACCGTTTTCTCGCACATCGGTACCACCTTCAGCAATGGATCGAGCACCGGCAGTTGCTCTAGCACTAACAGCGGCAGCAGCTCAGTCTGATCCAGCTAAGGATTGGGCACCGACTGCATCAGCGAATCGGGCTGATCTATCGGAGGATCGGGCATCGACGCCGGAAGCTGCTCCGACACCGGCACCAGCTCTACAAGGAGCACCATCTCCGGCAGCAGCGGCGGCTTTGGCACCTGCACCAACACTTGCACTTGCATCTGCTTGGGCCCGTGCAGCGGCAACCGAATGAGCAGTTGCACCGGCAACAGACTGGGCTGCAGTTCGCACTTCATATACCAAAGTCCTTACAAAAACCGACATGTCCACCTTCTTGGTAAGCATTGGTCACCCAAGTGTTTCGTTCTTTTTCTTTCCATGTTGTTTCGCATGATTCACTATGTTGATCTAACGGTTTGAGTATGTCTTCTTGTTGCAATCAGAGAATTCCTAGAGCAACGAGGGAGTCGTTCAACAATCCGGGCGACAGCAGCCAAGTTTCTCTTACCATGCACAGCCTTGATGTGAATGAACCTGCTCAATATACCGTAATTACAAAGGATGGTCGCATGATGATTGATGCTAAAGGATGGTCAAGGTTCAAATCTAAATCATATCTTGCGGTAGGGGATGATCTCAAAATCGAACTTTCTTGGCAAGGAGAGCTGGTCCGAATCAACTTTGAAATTCTTCAGTAGCAAGACGCAACTGCCGAACTGATCTATATTACAAGAGATTTTGATGTAATAATCTGGCATGGTGAAATAAGTGTCCTGTGTGTATAAGTAATACGACAGTATTATTTATCACATGGTATATCGTTGATAGAATTGCAACTCTCATTGTTGGTTAGGAACTATCGTTCGATTTCATTCCAACGGTTGTCGTGCTTTATTCAATTTTGTGTATTCTCCTTGCGACGGCATCTAAAACCAGCGCCGTACCGATCGCTTGCAATATGAAAAGTGCTGAGGTAGAACACATGGGCCCCCAAACACGCAGGGTGGGCCTGCGGCCCAAAGTCTAGAACCGTGAGCCTGTCTGAGTATTATATTCTCAGCTGAACCCCCATAATGCCCGTGTGTTGCACGTAACATCAAGATGCATTTGTATGAGTATTTTATCTTGTGAGAGAAAAGGATGAACGAGGGAAGGCCTTATTTGTAAATGTGGAGAGGTGTGTGGGTACCTTTTTGCAAAATTGTTATAGTTTCCTTCCTATCCGTCAAATATAAATTTGTATGTATAGAGTTGTGATCTAAAAGATTTGTATATTTCTTTACAGAGGGAGTATCTCTCTGTCAAAAATATATTTTTGTATAACTAGTTACTCCTGTCTTTCTACTTCCTTTCGCTGATATGTGGGGCATCCGGCAACGGGGTCCATGTGCCATATGCACAAATTAGAGTGCACAACTGCATGGTAGACACACCCCGGTCGTAGCGCCGCAGTAATGCCCAATGAGCCGTCAAATCACAACCCCCCTTTCCAGCTTTAACAGTAAGCTAGACGGACGAAGCGGCAATATTTCACTGGGCCTGAATCCCCTTCTCCCTCATCTGCTTGTTCAGTGAAAACCCCCTCTCGGCGATTGCATATGGTTTTCTCGTGGAGAACCAGGTATGAATTCTTCATCCATCCCCGATAAATCCAAGTCCCTTGGTCGCGGGTAATCCTAGGATGGCAGCCGCCGCCGTTGATGCATTTTTCTTCCTACTGAATCTAGTGTGTTTCATTTGTAGTGCCCAAAGTGCGAGGACCCTACAGGTTTCTGCGCCATCGGCGAGACGCCACACTTGTTCCTTCTCATCCTAACACAGGATTTTAAAACGCGCACACTATGTTCCTAGAATCCTCTTTTCTATCTGGAAGGGTTGGGTTTTTTTGAACATGTTGTCGACTAATTTGGAAATTTGGATTGTTATATTTGGATAAAAGGTACTACCAGTGCGATGGTCAACACTGACGTCAAGGAGGAAGTTATTTCTAGATTTGGATAGGAAATACAATGTGTTCTCATATTATTTTTCCTGCAGTGCATTATTTGCTCTGCGAGAACACATGTACTCAAGATGCTCGGCCTTGCCATAACTGAATACACTAGTTTAATGGTCACAGTGAAGACAAGCCATGGATATAAGTTCCGAGTTTGGTTCATGAACCAAGAAGATCGCTGCTTTTTTTATGGACGAACTTGGATAAACTTTCTCAAGTGTTACGTACTGATAGTTGGCGCATGAATGTTGATGGAAATAGCAGAACCTGGTCTCATCTTCACTGCGATCTTCCACCCCGACGTCGTTCCAATTGTTCATCCATGTTATTTTTGTATCTGGTTCCTGCTTGTTGCCTTGATTACTTCTTAATCCACCTATTCTGTCTAACTAATCACAATTTAACTTTAGAAGTAGCAACGAATCTCTCACGAAGATGCTACTTCTAACTAATATTTTCTTATAATTGGTGGCACATGTAGGTTTTTTCAGAGTTAAGCAGGCTACTCGTTTGTTATTATGTAACAACTCGGTTGTTACTGATGGCACTGAAGTTGACTGGGACGACATCCATAAGTTCCTACACTTTATTGATCGTCTTGAGGTCCTTGTGCGGCGTTTCAATGGTGGAAGGCCACGTGGGATATGTGTGCCACTGCTGCACTCGTTGAATAGGTCCAACTGTGTCGAGAAACTTATGGTACGAGCTGTTTTCTGTTATATATGTTGTTCATAAACTATTGCTTATACACAGTTTTACAGTTGTGATCTTCTTGAAACAGAAATTGCCCAGTTCTATTGTTCCTATACAGATGCCTGACCATGGTAGGGTCAGACTTGCGCTTGGTCACAACATGATGTTTATGTCGACCTACTCCATTCCCCTTGGAGGTGAAAAGATACTTATTCATGGGTGGTCTCAAATAATGAAGGCCCGTCCATCTTGGAGAATAGGACATAAGATTATGTTCCTACTTTTCCATGGCTCTAAAGCGAATATCCTGTTTATTGACCACATTGCGAGATGAAGCCGCTTTCAGAAGGTTGTGGATGCATGGAGTGGCGCCTGGGCCTTGTCCTGGGGCTTGGCGGCCACACCCTTGGTTAACTGTAGGCAAAGTAGCACTGTTTGAGGCGTGCTTTGTACGGTTGAACCTGTATAAGTACTTATACTGGTTTCAGCTATGGTTGTTAAGTGCCCCTACTTGTTTTAGTTAAGGTTGTTAAGTACTACTGCTGCTTTTACAGTCTGTCGTGTTTCTTCAGTCCTGTCTTCCTCCAGCCGCCAAAACCAAACCAGCGCCGACGAAGCGGCCTGCTTCCGCCTCCCATGGCTGGCTGCGCCTCAGCGCACGCATCGCCGCCCCACCGTCTCCTAAATCGTTAACGCCGACGTCCGAGGCCTCGCCGTCGTCCTCCGCGCGCTTTGGTGCGCTCGCCACGGCGCCGCCCTCTCGCGTTGTCAACATGGTCAACAAGCAATAGGAATCAGCAGAAGTACGTGGAGAGGATGACAGTACGGGCCCACCATGTCAGCGTATGGAAAAATAAAATGGTTCCTCCTAGTGTTTTCCTGACATCTGGGACCCATGACATTGTGAGCGTATATAGTCAATAGACAAGAGAACAGCACCAGATCGGCTCACACCTGGGACATAGCTGCTCGAGCAGTAGTTTTTTTATTATTGTTGGGACGGAGCAGGGTTTGAACTGGGCTGTGGCCCGTCTAGCCCAGGCTTATATTTTATGTTCACCATGTGACCAGCCCAGCTATTTTTTATTTGTGAGAATGAGCCCTGTTAATTTTATCTGAAGAATACCGAATCCAGGCCTATTTATTTTTCTACGCCCGGATGGGCTGCAACTCTTTCAAGACGCCTGCAAATCTTGAAAGTAATATGAAATTGGTTGTAAATATAAAAACATATGACAAATTGGCAATTACTTTATAGTTTCTGAATTTTTTCACATTTTCATATTCCTATTTCACTGGGCATTAACCTAATTTAAATATATCTTCAAAGTACTTTAAATCTGGCTTGACATTTCGGTATTAAAAATAGTTTGGTACCCACAGAAATATGCGAAATTGGCCCTAGCCAACCAAAAAAACAGACTGCAATAAATTGCATCAGAAGTCGCAATGAGCTATATATAAATTATTAAAAAAAGAGGGAATGGTCTGACTTATGGGCCTATTAAGTTGACGTTTATGCAAGATTTTTTTAGTTATTATATACGTCAACAAACGATTCTAGCAGACGTAACTATTGGATGTCAATCCAACGACCGTAGTGTTTCTTTAATCTCTGATCTTCTTGCTCCAGCCGCCAAATCCAGCGCCGGCGGGACCACCTTTTCCCGCCTCCCGTGCAGGCCTCACCGCCCCCTACTACTCCCACCGCTGGCCAGGGTTTCCCTCTACTCACCCACACCCCCTGTTATTCTGCGGCGACGGCAGCCTCACACCGCAGCCGAACCAGTGAACCCTCGTACTCCTCTCCGCGTCGGCATCCACTGTCGCGTCTTCCCCGGCTCCGCGTCGTCCCCTTCCTAGGCCTCGCCGTCGTCCACCGCCCTGGTTCTCTCAACGCGGCGAGGTCAACGTGGTCAAGGAACGACTTCCATCAGAAGAGTACTGTCGTGGAGAGGCTGACAGGTGGGTCCACGGCAGCCGCAAGGAAGTGCGTCCTTATTACGCGGAAAATATTTATTCCTCCACCTGACCGCAGGGACCCACCGGACGGGCCACCGTATTTGGCAAAAAAATGTTTCCCCCCTGACTACTGGGACCCACCTGACGGGCCATCGTATTTCGCGAAAAAAATGTTCCCCTCGCTGTCAGCTCGGACCCATAGGAAGTGCCTCCTTATTATGCACAAAACAATGAATACTCCCCCTGCTAGCTGGGACCCAGTATAGTGGGAGGCTGACTTGTGGGCCTACTAAGTTGACGGGGACGGAGGGCTTTGTCAACTTAGACAATATGCACGATTCTAGCTCCGTTGACCGTACGATGTCCATCCAACGGCCGTAGTGCTTCTTCAACCTCTAGTCTTCTTGCTCCAGCCGCCCAAACCAGCGCCGGTCGTGCCTCGTGCTCCTGCCTCCCGTGGCCGGTTGCAATGCCGCGGAGGCCTCACCGCCCCTACTACTCCCACCGTTGGCTAGGCCATCCCTCTACTCACCCACATCCCCTGTTATTCTGCGGCGACGGCAGCCTCACACCTGATAACCCACAAGTGTAGGGGATCGCAACAGTTTTTGAGGGTAAAGTATTCAACCCAAATTTATTGATTCGACACAAGGGGAGCCAAAGAATACTCTTAAGTATTAGCAGCAATTTTTTCATCTAGAAATTCACCTAGTGGCATGGTATTATCAGGCATAGAAGTAGTTTCATCATACATAGCAGAAGTGGCATCATCAAGAACATACGACATATCAAATTCAATAGCAGGAGTAGGTGTCGCCAATTTACCCATAACAGATGGTGAATCAAGTGCAGAGCTAGTCTTGATAACCCACAAGTGTAGGGGATCGCAACAGTTTTTGAGGGTAAAGTATTCAACCTAAACTTATTCATTCGACACAAGGGGAGCCAAAGAATACTCTTAAGTATTAGCAGCTGAGTTGTCAATTCAACCACACCTGGAAACTTAGTATCTGCAGCAAGGTAGTTTAGTAGCAAAGTAATATGATAGTGACAGTGGCAGCAATAAAAGTAACGATAGTGTTTTTGTAGTTTTTGTAATAGTAGCTATAGAAAAGTAAATAAGCAACAAGCAATATGGGAAAAGCTCGTAGGCATTGAATCGGTGATGGGAAATTATGTCGGATGTGATTCATCATGTAGAAGTTATAACCTAGGGTGACACAGAACTAGCTCCACTTCATCAATGCAATGTAGTAGGCATGTATTCCGAATATAGTCATACGTGCTTATGGAAAAGAACTTGCATGACATCTTTTGTCCTACCCTCCCGTGGCAGCTGGGTCCTATTGGAAACTAAGGGATATTAAGGCCTCCTTTTAATAGAGTACCGGACCAAAGCATTAACACATAGTGAATACATGAACTCCTCAAACTATGGTCATCACCGGGAGTGGTCCCGATTGTTGTCACTTCGGGGTTGCCGGGTCATAACACACAGTAGGTGACTATAGACTTGCAAGATAGGATCAAGAACACACATATATTCATGAAAACATAATAGGTTCAGATATGAAATCATGGCACTCGGGCCCTAGTGACAAGCGTTAAGCATAGCAAAGTCGTAGCAACATCAATCCCAGAACATAGTGGATACTAGGGATCAAACCCTAACCAAACTAACTCGATTACATGATAGATCCCATCCAACCCATCACCGTCTAGCAAGCCTACGATGGAATTACTCACGCACGGCGGTGAGCATCATGGAATTGGTGATGGAGGAAGGTTGATGATGACGATGGCGACGATCTCCACTCTTCGGAGCCCCGAACGGACTCCAGATCAGCCCTCCCGGGAGAGATTAGGGCTTGGATGCGGCTCTGTATCGTAAAACGCAATAATTCTTCCTCTCTGATTTTTTCTCCCAGAAAGTCAATATATAGGATCTAGGGTACGTCGGTAGAGCACCAGGGGCCCACGAGGCAAGGGAGCGTGCCCTAGGGGCGCGCCCCCACCCTCGTGGACAGGGTGTGGGCCCCCTGGTCTGGATCTTCTTGCATGTATTTTTTATATTTTCCAAAATAATTCTTCGTGGATTTTCAGGTCATTCTGAGAACTTTTTATTTCTGCACAAAAACAACACCATGGCAATTCTGCTGAAAACAGCGTCAATCCGGGTTAATTCCATTCAAATCATGCAAATTAGAGTCCAAAACAAGGGCAAAAAGGTCTGGAAAAGTAGATACGTTGGAGACGTATCAATACCGCAGCAAACCAGTGAACGATCATACTCCTCTATGCATCGGCATCCACTGTCGCTTCTTCCCCGGCTCCGCGTCGTCCCCTTCCTAGGCCTCGCCGTCGTCCACCGCCCAGGTGCTCTCGGCGCGGCGTGCTCAACGTGGTCAAGGAATGGCTTCCATCAGATGTGGACTGTACGTGGAGAGGCTGACAGCTGGGTCCACGGCCGCAGCAAGGAAGTGCCTCCTTATTACGCGCAAAATAATTATTCCTCCACCTGACAGCGGGAACCCACCGGACGGGCCACCGTATTTTGTGAAAAAAAACGTTTCCCCCCTGACTGCTGGGACCCACCGGACGGGTCACCGTATTTCGCGAAAAAAATGTTCCCCCCGCTGTCAGCTCGGACCCACCGGAAGTGCCTCCTTATTACGCACAAAAAAATGAATACTCCCCCTGCTAGGTGGGACCCACCTTGGTGGGTGGCTAACTTGTGGGCCTACTAAGTTGACGGGGACGGAGTGCTTTGTCAACTTAGTCAATATGAACGATTCTAGCAACAGTGACTGTATGATGTCCATCCAACGGTCGTAGTGCTTCTTCAACCTCTGGTCTTCTTGCTCCAGCCGCCCAAAGCAGCGCTGGTCATGCCGCATGCTCCTGCCTCCCGTGGCCGGCTGTGCTGCCGCGGAGGCCTCACCGCCCCCTACTATTCCCATCACTGGCCAGGCCCTGCGGCGACGGCAGCCTCACACTGCAGCCGAACTAGTGAACCCTCGTACTCCTCTCCACGCGGGCTTCCACTGTCGCGTCTTCCCCGGCTCTGCGTCGTCCCCTTCCTAGGCCTTGCCGTCGTCCACCGCCCTGGTGCTCTCGGCGCGGCATGGTCAATGTGGTCAAGGAACGACTTCCATCGGAAGAGTACTATACGTGGAGAGGCTGACAGCTGGGTCCACGGCCGCAGCAAGGAAGTGCGTCCTTATTACGCGCAAAATAATTATTCCTCCACCTGACATTGGGGACCCACCGGAAGGGCCACCGTATTTCACGAAAAAACGTTTCCCCCTGACTGCTGGGACCCACGAGCTACATCTTCGCATGCAAGGAAGTGCATCCGGGCAAAAAAATAATTTGCCCCCCTGACTGTTGGGACCCACCAGCTACATCTTCGCACGCAAGGAAGTGCCTGACAGTTGGGACCCACCTGGTCGAAGCGTACGTAGCGTTCTCATTCTGGTCGCGAACGTGTACGTACATACTGGTCGATGTAGAGGCACGCACGTGTCGTAGCAGAGGAGCACACGTAGCATGTACACGTACGTACAGCGGCCAGGGTGCAAGAAAGTAAATACGGCCACGTACGTACATACGGGCGGGGTCTCAAACGCCTACTCGCATGTACGTACGACCAGGGCTCGTGTACATGGCTGGGTCGGAACGGAGAAACAGCGTCGTCTCGTGTTCATGGGGAGCCAAACGGCTGGGTCAGAACGAAATGTGTCGTCGTGTTCATCGGGAGGGCTTGGACGGAACAGCCGATGGAAATGAGGCCTGGCGTACCGCAGAACGAAGGAAACGGCCTTGTGTTCGACCGGCCATGTTCAAAACGGGATCCTGTTCATCGGGAGGGGTCTGGCGTACCGCAAAACGGAGGAAACAGACCTCCTACGGTCGAAACGGGGGTCCTGTTCATCGGGAGGGGTGCGGCGTACCGCAAAACGGAGGAAACGGACTTGTGTTGGAGCACCACGGTCGAAATGGGGGTCCTGTTCATCGAGAGGGGTGTGGCGTACCGCAAAACGGAGGAAACAGACTTGTGTTGGAGCGCTACGGTCGAAACGGGGGTCCTGTTCATCAGGAGGGGTGTGGCGTACCGCAAAATGGGACTCCACGGGATACTGTTCATCTCCACCGTCGACCCCCTCCAGCCTCCACGGGCTACTGTTCATCCACCGTCGACCTCCTCCTGCCTCCACCTGCGACTGTTCAGCCTCCACCGCGCGCTACTCCACCGGCTACTGTTCAGCCAGCCCTCTCCACGGGCTCCTGTTCAACCACCCCTCCACGGGCTACTGTTCATCCAGCCCTCCACCGTCTACTATTCATCCAGCCCTGCACGGGGTGGTCCTGTTCATCCACCCCTCCACGGGGTCCTGTTCATGCAGCCCCAACCGGCTCAATCGATCGGGGTCATGTTCAACACCACGGGGTCCTGTTCATCCACCCCCACCGGGAA